>JAWWES010000115.1:62244201-62287872 GCA_035583135.1 Lophotriccus pileatus
CTTTCTTTCTTTCTTTCTTTCTTTCTTTCTTTCTTTCTTTCTTTCTTTCTTTCTTTCTTTCTTTCTCTTTCTTTGTCTTTCATTCTTTCCTTCTTCCTCTTTCTCTCTTTCTCTCTTTCTCTCTTTTTCTTTCTCTCTCTTTATTTCTCTCTTTCTCTTTCTTTCTTTCTCTTTTTATTTTTCTCCCTTTCTCTCCTTCTTCCTTCTCATTTTTTTCATTCTTTCACTAGCTTGTTCTTTCCTCTTTTTATGTTTCCTCTTGTCTTCTCTCTCTTTTTAAAATAATAATTTGAATTTACTTATGAAGTCACTTAAAGAAGACATAAGGCTTTATAAGAAGCCTTTATCATCTGTTTTCTTTTAAAGTATAGCAGACCATTGGAATTCTGGAGAAAAATAAATTATGTTTGTGACCATTTTTCCACTTGCAAAACAATAATAAACAAGGCACTAAACAAAATGTCATGGAGCAGCCACTGTCTGAAGCATATTGCAGCAAGACATGATAGGCAAAAAGGAAACCTGATCGGATTTGATTCAGGGTGATGTCTTTCTTTAATTCAATGGAGAAGAGAACAAAGCTTAAATGATTTTTATTTAATAACAACCAGACAATAATATCAATAGTACTTTGCATTTAACTTTTGGCAACCATGCAACAATGCTGTGCGCATACCCAAGAAAAAAAGAGACATTTCCCCCCTTTGGTTGGTTTCATCTTTTGAGGCATGTCTCCACCAAAAAGCAGATTTCAATTTCCTTCAGGGACCACAAAATACCCAGCTCTTTTCCTCTCCCTCGCTGTGGTTAGAAGTTTATTTTTCAGTTGTGGTAAGTGCTTTGCACCATATTTCTCTGCGTGTTGTTTGTTTTAGGAGTGGAGCATAGAACATAGAGTGTTCTACCAGGGGAAAGACTAACAAGCAAAACATTGTACAGAAACAGTTTAAAGAAATTGTTATGGGTAACCATACTGGTTGAATCAGAAAGTCTGTGAGAGTCTCTAGACCATGGCTGAGGAGCTCCTTCGGCAAGAAATACGTGGCTGAGGCGTGTACCCAGGCACAGCCAGCAGTGAAGATGGGCTGCCCTTGGATTTATAAATAACCCCAGGCAAGTCACTTCCCTTTACAGAAGCTTTGCCTTCATAAGGGACATTTGCTATATAATTTCTGCCCTTACTTCTTTCATTGGCTTTGCAAACACGTTCAGTGTTTCTGCAGTCTTTTTAATTGCTGCAATGGCAAATAATTGACACTGACAGGTGGTGAAAGCGTAAAGTCTCAAGGAAAGTAGGAAAGCTGTCCTAGGAGGCCTCCCTATTTCTGTAATTTGTTTGTGTGATGATTCTACTACCAGCTATTTCAATAACTCCCATACGCTTCTCCTTGATTTGCAGGTGTGTAAGCCTAAATAGGATTTGGCCTTCTTTTGGAAGACATCAGGTGATGGAAGTGATCCCTGTGTAGTGAGATGAAAAGGTTTGTCATCTTCTTTTACTCTACGTAGGCTGAGGCAAAGAGAGAAAATAATAGTTAAATTAACATTAGAATGCTTGTGAAATATGTTTGTGTGCACATGCCCATTTTTCACATTAGTCTCAGCAGTTTGAAAAAGAGGATTTTAATTCGTTATGTATATTGATTTGTTGTGAACTTCTCTTTAGTGTAAACACTCCATGAAGAGTTGAATGGAAAGACATAGAAGATCCTTAGAAAGCAGGAAAGAAGCAGAAGAAATTCTGATATTGCTATGTGAAATTCACAAGGCAAAATATTTATGTTTCTTGCTTGCAAGTAGAAATTATGTTTTGCTTGTTTCCTGATTTTACAGGTTTGCTTTATATATTTTTGCTTTGAATTTGCTCCTTCAGATTCTGGCCCTTATTTTCCATGTAAACACTGGCAAATTTTGCACCTGCAGTCATTCTGATCCCAGTTTCATTACCAGATCATCTCCTGATAATACCATGTTGAATCAGAATAAAATCAGTATGTCTCCCCATCCTGTCACAGCATCCCTCTTACACATCAGTACTCTTTTTCTGAAGTGGCTGTATTCTATTTTTTTTAATCTAGAGTAAACCACCATCACACCCCCCCAACTCATTACAAGACCAGTTGGAGCATAAACTAAAGCTTTCATGCTCAAGAAAATTGTCCATGATTTCCAGTAAGGAACCCATCAGCTGCTACCAACTCTGCATTAAGCAAAGATGCTGAATAATGGAAGTACTGTGGATGCTGACAGGTTAATAAAAGCAAGTGGTCTACAACCTAACTAGCCCAAAGAGACCTGCAGCTTTAACTGGAAATGCTTGTAAGCAGGAAGAGTTTCAAAAGCAATGATGAGGATATATTTTAGTCAGCTATTTTTGCAACATAGTGGTTACTGTGCATGCATCTAAAATGCATACAGCCATTTACATAGCTTTTTAACAAACATATGATACTATATCTTTGAAGTATTTTACATAGAGACAATGATTAGTGAGTTCTGGATCTTAGCTGCAGGGTGTTACACCCGTTGCTTGGTGTTTGGCCAGTATTCTGCTGCCTGTCATACTGCCTGAATGAAGAAAACTTGAGTAATGAGTCTGATATCAAGTTGAATTTGTAGCAAGGGGGGTGTCTCATGTCTCTAGTTAATGGGAGTGGTAGCCCTGGGAGAAAAAGTCATTTCCATCTCCTAGGAATCTGAACTCCATGCCAATGCCTGCTCTGCAAGACCAGCATTGTCTCAAGCACTGATTCTAATCAGAGGCCAACGCAGAGTCTCCCTTGTACATGCTCAGCTCCATTTATCCAGCAGCTCTCTCAAAACAGCTCACAGTGTCAATAGCATGTACTGTTCGCATGAAATACTTGCCTGCACAAAGGCCGTGTGTAGGGTGTACATCTGGAACAGACCTTTTGCCTAAAGGATCCCAGACCTCTCTTGTGGACACCTAGTGCTTCCTGCATGACAACAGTAGTCCCTGTCAGTCATAGCTACTTAGCTCTTTTTGACATTAGTTCTTTGCTTCAGGACTCACTCTGCAAAGTAGAAGGTAGGATGCCATGTGCTTCCTAACAGCAGCAGGAAAAATTTAAATGGAGACCCCTGGTCTAGTAGTGTGCATTATAAAGTTGTGACTCTCTTTACTTCTCTAACTTTATGATCCTGGGACAAATGTTTCCTGAGATCCTTTCAGCAAAGCAAGCAGACAATTTGCTGTGGTCAGTAGAAAGTATTATACCTGCTGAGGGTACAGGGACAGTCCCCTCACCTGAATGGGAGGAAGCAGCTATTAAGCAGCACTAGGAAGGAGTAAGAAGAGCCAAGTAATGTGTGACTGCCAGGTATGATTAATTGTCATTTCTGTTCCTGGAGAGCACAAGTAAATGTGATGTCAAGAAGGCAGTATTCTATATCCCCTCTGCATAAGAAGAACCTGAATATAGAGCAGCAGCACCACGCTCAGCATCTCCTTCTGAAACTGAGAAAAAATTAGGTTGTCCAACTTTTGTTACTTATTCTGGAATTTGGCCAAGATAACGAGGCTAGTCTCATTCTTGCCAAATCTATGTCACAGGACATTCATGTGCTCAGCACCTTGGCAGCTACAATGTACACAGCCCCTGTTTAGATAATTCTTTTCATACAGATACTCTAGAAGGACCTGGCTTTTACATACAAAGAAATTGCGAACTGGAATGTACTTATTGCATGAGTGCAGAAAAATATTTCTGGAAAATTGTTTTCCTCCTCTTCGCTGATCAGTTACAATTGCATGGGATGGCCAGAGTGTAGTGCAGATGGAAACAATCAGGAAAATATCCAGTTTCCACTAGGAGATTTACATTTTTTTTCCTCAAAGCTTAGAGTTTGATTACTCTTATTTTGATATTGTCTAATCTGTTACAGCAAAAGATCATCCTCTTCTCCTAAGAACATCTTGATTACAAGTTTTGGAGTTTGGGTTTAAATTCAATAGAACTATTGATTTTTTTGGAGAGGAAATCCATGTCTTGCCCAAGGTGACTCTCCATAGACTTCCATGACAATCAGTGGAATGAAAGATACTCCTCCAACCAATGATTCATAGTTCCCACTTCAGGCTCCTCCTCTGAATCTGGCAATGACACCAAAATTAGATGTGTAAAGTGAGGCCAAGTGAATTCTTTACTTTTGTTCTTTCTGATGACTAATGGGCTAACTTGGGGGGAGATTGGCTGAGGTAACTGTTTATTTTCAGAGATAACAGTTAATATCCAGATAAATGGTTTAGACAAGTTCAAATAAAGCAGGAAAGTACTGTTCCTAGTTGCCACTTTATGCCTGATTGACTCCTGCCTTGTGGCAATAAAAAAATACCAAAGAGCCGCTACAAATCTCTCTGACTATTCCTTGTACCAAAAGGTTTGTCCTCATCCTAACCCCCCACCACACAGGAAGTTCCAGCAGAAGGCATTTTGGGGCAAGCTGAGGAAGAGAGACAAAATGCCTAAAGGAATTTTGTACACCGCTGATTTTGTAGAGGGTCCTTCAAAAGAAAAGCCTGCAGGGGTTACTGGTACTGTACCAAGCTGATGCCTACCAGGCCTGAAAAAATTTCATGTCATTAACTTTGGCACAAGGATATATTTCCCTATTATCTTTAATAAAATCCAGTATGGAGGAAAAAGGATGGAAGGGAAAGCATGACAGATGTGAATCACCTCTATTAACTTGTAAAAGTCATGTACATGTGTCAAAACAGCATATTAAAATGGATTAGCCATTCATACAAATAAGAACAACATGTGCATTTGTTTCAGCTAGGATAAAAATCACAAAGGCAATCAATTCTCATACAGCATATGTGAAAAAAACCTTGGCACAAAGGACAGCTTACCCCAAGTGTTCAGATACATGTTTCAAGTATGCATATTATTTTTTTCGGCTTTCAGGTTACTGGTTTGCTCCAGCAGGCCATGAGAAACCACAGATTGAAGGGAGAAATAATGACTTTACACTCCCAATGTATTCTCTAAAGTCACTGTTTTTTGTCTTGTTTGAACTTTTTTTCCATGTGGATTTAAATCCTATTCACATAGCCAGGCCAAAATGGCTTTAAACTGTACAATAAACCCTTTTTTTTGACAATTAATTTGTATTTGGTCATTTTTTTCTGCTGACTCTTTTTAATTATACTTTTTCCATAAACAGGTGCCACTTAGTGTGCACAGAGCACAGACTCTACCAGTTGGACTTTCAGTGTCAACCATGCATGACAACCATCTTGACAGATGGACCATATTTTTTTGACAGATTTTGGACCAAAGAAGGAGTTTACAGCTTAGATGAGCATAAGTACTCTGTTATTAGCACATAATATCCACATTAATTTGGTATTTTGTAAATAGGTCCCAGCCATGTCTCAGAGATGACAAGAAGCATCACTTTGGTCATTGGTTCTCACATGCTACAGAAATATTTTGTTGTCAAAGAGCATGTAGCCATGTCACATAAAAAAAAAAACCAAAAAACCAAAACAAAACCCCAAACAAACAAACAAAAAACCAAAACCAAAACCAAACAAAAAGTCCAACCAAAACCCAAGAAACAAACGAAAAACAAACACAAACAAAACCAAAAATATGCTGCCACAGTTGCCCCATGTTTTCAAGCATAGAAGTGTCACAGATTCTGTTGTGAAGTGGAAACACTTACACTTAGGGCAAATTTCATGGACATAGACCCCTGACAGCACTAGTGGAGACAGGCTGCACAGAAAGGCAAAAAATGAGCCTCAAGGGTCACTGGTGGGTTTTGTTAAGTGTTGGCTCTGTTCAGCCCATGGTAATATGGGGACTGAGGTGTAATCACAGTGCCAGGTATCAGGCTGTGGCCATACACAGAGAGTGCCGCCTGATGCTGTCGAATCAAATTAGCTTTCCTGCTGGTATCAATATCAAAGGATTTGATTCTCAGGCACCTGTCTGATAATTCACTCGAAATCTTTTGTTTTCATATAATGTCTCTTCTCAAATATACTTAAGTTGGTCACTTTCGTGTTTCCCCTTACATGCCAGAAACCAAGTGAATTAAAAACAACCTCAGCCATCCCTGAGTTTCTTTGCATTACCTTCATGTCCAAGGATGGAGAGTTTTCTATTTTAATTAACTGAAGAATAAAAATCAGTATGCAACTGAGATGTAGGGTGGGATTTTTTTTCCCTGTGGAATCAAGTCTCCCACAAAAAATAGGCATTTGTGCTGGAAATGCCAACTCAGATGAATTCAGAAGACTGTGATCAGGCATGTCAAGACCACCAGAGATTAATGTTGCATTAAATCCTTGCGGTTGAAAAGAAGCTACAACAGGCAAGCCCCTCATCCCTGGATGCCCACTACACTTCACTGGCCTCCAATTTCTCCCTTCTTTCTCATATTTCATGATGTGAGTGTATATGTGTGTGTACATACACGTATGTGGGAGGGTGCTAAAGAATGCTCTCATTATGCTCTGTTTTCTCTGGTAGTGCCTGCCTTCTCCCCTGCTGCTTTGTGCTGCCGTGCATGCCAGCAACATCTATGCACACTCAGTGAATTATGTGGAGTCGCCCCAGAAGCCAAAGGAGGAGGTGACAATTGCTGGACATCTTTCTCTGCCTGACAGCATATGTAGAAACAATCCAGCTGGACACACTTCTTTCTGAGCTGAGGGGACCAGCAGATTATTTTTGCAATTTACTGACTTGAAAGCTCAGCATTTTAATACCTCACTGGCTAGAAAGCTCTTGGGCACAAAATCCTGAGAACATGAGAACTGACCTCAGAAAATGGTCTTCAGAGAAAGCTCAGCTGGTTATAAACAGTGATGGAAACAGAAGTGGACTTTAATTTTTAGACATTTTCCCTTCAGTTCAGGTGGAACCACCAGGGTAAGGAAGGGCAAAAAGGGAAATACTGCTGCTGCATCAGCCATAGTTACAGTTCTCTGGTGTCAGCATCAGACAACGTCACATCTTTTAGGGTCTGGATTTTTTTTTAACTCTTACAAGTGTTTAAAGGTTACTGTCATTTTACCTAAAGCAGGATGTGCTGGGGGCTGTCATTCTGCTAGAAACCAGTGTGGGAGCACACTGCTTGTTCATGTACTTGCCAATGAGTTTTCTATCAAAGTAAACTTTCTTGCTCAAAAGACCATTCACTTCTTGGGGGGAATGATGTTCTTGGGTTGGATCCTCACATTTGATGAGCTGTACTGTGCCTCTGAGGCTTTGTATTGTCCAGGAAAAAAAAAAAAAGGTCGATCCTCTGAGCATGTTCGTTCAGGGCTCCCAGCTTAGTTGAATTATCCCCTAGGGAGCTAACTTCTACACTGGCCAAAGGGCCTCCACAGATTCACAAATAGCACTATCAGTAATGGTGCTTAAGCTGTGCATTGCCAAAAGGTCTTCAGCCCTAACCCTAATGCCATCCCCCAAGCTATCAGAGATCCTACACACCCCCTCCTGGGCTGCCCTTGCAGACTTTTGAGCACCCCTGGTTGGTGTAAGAAGACCAGATTTTGCATTCCTGCTTCAGCGAGATTTTGCAGTCCAACTGCCTTTGCAGGGAAATTGCCTTAGAAAGCAATTGTTCTCCCCAAACCTTGGGGAATAGTCTGAAAAAGAAGCTACATTTTGAACCAGCATGTCTTGGTACAAGCCTTTTGGGTAATCAAAGGATATGTGATATACAAATGATATTTCCTTTGATAGAAAAGTCCCAGTGCCTTTAGGAGACCCAGAAGAAGTTATTTTTAATTTTTTCTTTTGGCCAAACACCAACTCTTATGAGATAGACAGTTTAAAGGAGTTCTGTGTGAACATTTGACTGTAATGTGATTATTCAAGTACTTAAGCTGGGACACGCTTCAACATTTTCCTGCATTTGGCATCATATAGTCAGTTACTGTGTCCCCTTCTGCCATGGAAAACATAAACTCCGTGTTGCTCAGATCAGGCTGGAGTGTCTCAAGCGTGGGATGGCACAGATCTGAATTCCTCTTTGCCTGATCTGTGAATGAGCTGTAAGCACAGGGGTTCTCCACGCGTAGTTGATGTGTACTGTTTAGGGCAAAAGGCGTATTTCTGTTTATCTCTTACCTTGTAAAACACCATGTTTCCCCATTATTATGATGCTATAACCACTCATTACATTTGTCCCAGAATTACTTGTGAGTCTGTAAGAGTGTAATCTTGATTATTTTTTTTTTTTGTCTAAGCAGAGTTTTGTGTCTGTAACATGCAGATTTTTTTATAGAATGGGAAATCTTAAAACAATCCTATGACAGAAAGGGAAAAACAGAGAGATAAATAATATAAGAGAGTGGGGTACTGTAAAGTAAACTGTTTTTTGACATAATTGTGCTCCCTGTAGTAAAATAAAAGCTACAGTTCTTCACCTCTGACAAGGTGAAGGACATTTCTTTTTGCATGGTAGATTCAACTCTGTCTTTTATCATTCTTCTTGCAAAAGGAGGCACACTACAAAATAAAAGATGCACAGAAACAAAAGGCTTGGATGTAAGTAAAGATGAGGTACAACAGATCTGGGACACATTATCTTCCACATGTAAAAAGGAGACAACCACAAAAAACCCAACTCAAAACACTTCATATATTCACACCAATTACTGGAAGTTCTAGTCGAAGATCTTTTTCAAGATGCTTCCTAAAACCTATCTGGAACTCAAATGAAGTCATGTTATATACTTGCTTGGAATTTGTAAGTCCAGGCAACTTGGCCAAAGAGGGCTTCAATCCACCTTTTTAAGTATGTCTTTTTAGTGTTAATTTAGAAATACAAGGCATTACTTTTCTAAGACAAGTAAACTTTTATAAAACCAGCAAAATTTTATGGCTTCAAGAATTACTTGTTAACTATCCTACAGGAATCAAAAATGGTAAGTAGGTGTAGTAAGAAATGCTACTGGTTTTGTCTATTCACATAAGGTTATTTGGGTATATAGATGCAAACCTATCTTTATAATCTACCCTGGGTATGACAGAGAATTCTTAGAACAGCAGGTACGTGCAGCTATGCTGGTGGATGGATTTCTGCAGCCATCACATAGAGTCTATTTCTGTTTCTTGCCACTTCTTTCATTATACATCCCCTGCAGTATTCATACACATGCTTCACACCTTCCAGACACACAGCCACAGCCACACATATACATACAAATGTAGTCTCAGAGAATTTACAGCCCACTATTCATTACCAACGCCTAACCTACTCTGCCTGGAAAAGTCATTATTACATATAAAATGCTCAACTAGACTGAGCAAGAGGTGATTTATTAGCCCCATATTTAAATTTAATCATCATAATCTAGGGAAAAAATATTGTCATTCTTTGCAGTGGAGTTACTCTGGATTTCTCTGACAATCATTTTAGCTTTGCAGCATGCCTGCTTGCAGATAAACATTGCTTCTGAAAGTATGGAGACTGGCATTTTGAACTCTGGCATCATTTCTTTTTTCATAGATCATCCAGCAATTGCATTTATTTATTGCACTCTCTATGGATCCTACAAAGAATATAGGTTTCTTTTTAGGCATCAGTGGTTCTACTAGCATCAACCAAAGTTAGATGAAGTTAAATTTATTGTCAAAAAGTATTCAGGATACTGCTTGGGCATTTTCTGAATTTTAGTGTACCAGCTAAAAAGACAGGTCAGCTGCCTGATATTTCAGAAAACCTTAGAAATTAATTCTGCAGAGCTTTCTGCAAATCTTCTTAGTTTTGAAGGCAATGGGAACTTGGATGTCTGATGTTTTTGAGCAAATGGAGACAGGTCAGCTCAATGGAAACTTTCCAAGTAACCTAACTTCATAACCTTCAAAAACATTGAGGCCAAGTCAGGATTGGAGCATCAAAGTCATAATCAGGGAGACAGACCACAATGCCATCCTCAGTCTGTAGGGTTGGGGCCCACATCACATGGTGCAGAGGCATGTAGCTCCATCAGTAAGAAAAGAAAAGACAGGGAAGGGCCTAAGCCCTCGTAGCCTGCCTCTAGTAAATCTCCTCCTGTCTCAGACACATCTGTCACATTTTGATCAAAACTTGTATCTTCCTCTGCCATGCTCCTGTATCTTCCAGTAGCCTAGCTCAAAGCAACGTGTTTGTATGAAAATATTTCCTAGCCTTCACCTGGTGGAAAGGCTGGAAAAGCGTTATTGGCCAGTCACTGTGACAGTGATTTTATGTCCAGGTTTCTCTCCTGCTGAGGCAGGGGCACGACTCAGCCTGCAGGCTGCTGTCGTCCAGCCTCTCCACAAGCCTCTTTCTGCTTTAGCTCATGCCCCTAACTGCACCCAAAATGCTCTGGAGGGTATCCAGGTTGGCTTTCATCAGTACCTACACAACTCATCTGGGTTCAGCGTTGCCTGTCTTTGACTCATTTTGATCTGAGTGCCCTCCTGCCCGCTTCTGGACCATGACCCCAGCTTCATGGGTTTTCCCAGAAAAATTACTTACAATGGATAGACACAGGTGGAGTAAATCCAGACACCAAAGAAAAAAAAAACAAACAACAAACCAGACGGAAAAGCCTTCTCTTTCATCTATTTCAGTAAATTTGTAACTGCCAAATGCATTTTCTCTTTCCTGAAGTGATAATTGTGTCCCTCTTCCTGCATGACCCAGCTGGTAACCCTGGGAGGAGGAAGTAATTTATTTCTAGTCCTGTTGTTTAAAATGCGTCTCAACTTTTAGGCTGTCATCTGAGGCCATCTGAGATCACTTTTTTTCACCTGCCTGCCTGCTCATCAGTCTCCAGGCACCTGGCAAGAGGAGCTGGGCACTGGGCAGCCACAGCGACGGCCCCACACAAAGGGCTGACATGGGAGCACAAGCGAGGCTTATTTGTTTTAACACCATCTCCCCAGCGGCCGTGCTGACAGACAGACAGCCTCCCACCAGTCCCCGTGGGGCACGGAGCAGCCCCAGCACCACAGGCATGCAGCTGGGAGGATGCCAATGCTCTGCATCTCCTACCTGTTGCCTTAGAAACAAACAAAGAGACATAGGCCTGTTCTCTTTCATCCTTTCTTTTTCTTTCTCCTTTTTCCTTCGTTTTGCTACTCAGATAATGCACTGTGTGCCAAGTGTCAAGGTGGGAGGGAAGAGCGAGGAGGAAAAAAAGAAGGGAAAGAGAGGAATGAGAATATCAAGACCAGGAAACATATTTTGAGACTAAATATGAAAGCAAGATGCATTGAGGCAGCTACTGGGCTTGTCCCTGACTGCTGGCCTTGTGTGACGTGCAGCAGGAGGTCACACTGCCACACTGAGAGCAGTTGCAGGAACCAGCTGGGACACATCTGGCTTACATTGAGGGATCTGAACGCTGGAACCGGACAATGTTTGTTTTCTCTTGCTTGAGCACGAATCAAAGTTTTAATTAAAGAAAGCTCAGAGATGCTTTCAGTGAGACTGCCCAGGGTCAGTGTGCAGACGGTGCTTTTTCAGGGATATGAGCTGGTCACGGTCCAACATGCTCCCTGAGGTGATGGGTGTGTTTTGGGGCGAGGGAGTTGTTTCAGAGCCTAAAGCAACAGCAATAGATGACACTCAGAAAGATCCTACAGCTGCCTTTGCTTATTCTTCGGCCCAGACCCCGAAGAATAACCACTGTCCCCAAGGATCCCATTGCCTCCTGCATGCCTTCTCTTCTTGCCAGCAGCCATTCTCATGGCTGATCAGCCTCACTGCCCTTCTCCTTGCAAAATCATCTGATCCTTTCTGTGCTTTCTCCTTCATTTAAAGACACTCCTAGGGCTCTCCTCTCCCAATTCCCAACAAGGACCACCGGACCTATGCCCTCTGACACCGCTGGCTGCAGTTCTGTTGCTGCTTAGCTACTAGTGTAAGCTCTTTCTTCTCCAGATTTTGTACTGGGCAATATTTTTTTTTTTTAATAATTGTTTTTCAGATGGTTAGTAACCCTTCAGCATAATTTCTGAAATAGAACAATCCTATTCCCACTTCTGAGTGGTCAGTACCACCATAATAAAATATTTCAAACACATCAGATCTCTAGAAATCCCTTAAATCTGTTCCAAATCCACATTAAAATTGCAGCAGCAGTACATTTCTCCAAGGCTACACTGGTTTGGAAAAACACCTGGCACACATCATATGACTTCAATGCAAAGCACACACTGTACAGCTGCAACTTAGGCAACACATCTCAGAGTCACAGTCAATCCGTAGCAACAACTGAAAAACAGGAACCCAAAGCAGAGGAGTAGGTTTGTGGGATCCCTTTGTATAAAGAATGGTATTAAAGGGCATTAGTCTGTCGCATACAGCTGAGACTTCTAGACTGGCTGCTGGCTCATGGCCACACGTGTACCCTATAAATCTATTTTTTGTTTTTATGTGTAAATGATGTCATGCCCGCAAGCTTCCTCAGTCAGGGTTCATTACTTAATTTCTCAGGTGGCTGAAGTCATAGGCTTTGTGGCGTCTACGGCCACCCACGATGTGCTCTCACTGCCCAGAAATGAACTTCCTCTTAGACCTCGTATTCTAATTGGCATCTGCAGAATTAAAAGTCCACTGACCACTGCATGTCATGGGAAATGCTTTGGAAAGCATCTCTGGAATGATAAAACCATTTTGATCCCAAAATAATGTAAGTGCTTAAACTAAGGCCTTTTCTGATAGAAAGAAGACAATTAAAGCCAAGTTCTGATATGATGACATGTTAAGAAAAACCCTGTTCTCATGAGCAAACATCACTTGGAAAGTAACACCAAGCAAGACAAAATCCTTGCTTTTCCTAGTCTAATATTCCACATTGACAGAATGTTATTGCAGATTTTCTTTACTAAATGCAAGTGCATCTTTACTAACATCACCAGGCTCCTAAATCATTCCTGGGTTAGGTTATCATCAGTGGAGTAATGAAGATTTGCCTGTTTCCTTTGCCTTACCTATTAGTGATAAATATATCTCATGTGTTCTTTTAGTCCTGCTAAACTAATACTCTTGCTGTTGTTTTACCTAAATGTTTATAAAACCAAGATGTTAATCATGCATGAAAAACAGTTTCCTGGGCACAGAGGCTCTCCTACAGTGGTTCAATTTACCCTGAGAAATTAGCCTTCTCCATAATACTGCCAAATTTCATGGTACCAAACCCAGTGGTTTTCTGATGATAGTTGTGATCATTCACATTTTCACAAACTGAAATATTGTGCCTTATTAACAATTAAAATAAATTGAATAAAGTGGTGCATAGGTCAAATTATTACCATATAGACACTGATCATCATTTCTTAAACTGTGTAAATTCTTAAATTCTCTGGAAGCATAATCTTCACAGATTACAGGTATTTTCATGAGCCTGGAATCAAGCATCTCAAAAAAAAAATAGATGGGTGTGGTCCAAAGCACAGTGAAATCTTTGTATCCCAGAGACTTTGAGTAAATTTCCTCACTGCCAGAGTTAGAACTCTTATTGAGGAAAAAGAACACAAATGACAACAGTAGATAAAAGCATGTATTTATATAGGAAAACAAACATACTATATGCTTGCAGGCAAGTTCATCAAAGATGCCCATCTGTAAGAAGGGTCAGAAAGAGAATCTGGGAAACTATGGGTCTGTCAGCCTGAATTCCTCCCTGCCAGGGAAGGTCATGGAGCAGATAATCTTGAGTGCCATCATGTGGCATGTGCAGGACAACCAGGGCATCAGGCCCAGACAGCGTGGGTTTGTGAAAGGTCCTGTTTGACCAACTTGATCTCCTTCTGTGACAAAGTGACCCACTTAATTGATGAGGGATAGGCTGAGGATGTGTTTACATGGACTTTAGTATAACCTTTGACACTATTTCCCATAACATTCTCCTGGGGAAACTGCTCATGGTCAGGAGCACGGTTTGTTGAGCAAAAACCTGTCTGTATGGCTGAGCCCACAGTGGTGCTGAAAGGTGCTACATCCTGTTGGTGGCTGGTAACCAATGGTGTCCCCCAGTGCTCAGTCTTGGGGCCAACTGTGTTTAATACTTTCATCAATGATCTGGACAAGGGGACTGAATGCACCCTCAGTCAGTTCCCAGATGACACCAATTTGGGTGGGAGTGTAGATCTGCTGGAGGGTAGAAAGGCTCTGCAGAGGAATCTGGACTAGCTGGATCGATGGGCTGAGACCATGAGGTTCAACAAGGTCAGGTGCCAGGTCCTTTACCTGGGTCACAACAACCCCATGCTGTGCTACAGCCTTGGGAAGAATGGCTGGAAAGCTGTTGGGTGGAAAAGGACCTGGAGATTTTGGTTGACAACAGCTGAACATGAGCCAGCAGGGTGCTCAGGTCAAGAAGCCAAGAAGGCCAGTGGCATCCTGGTTTGTGTCAGAAATCTCTTGGTAAGAAGGACCAGGGCAGTGACCTGTCCCCAGTTCTGGGGAGTCCCCACCTTGAATTCTGTGTTCAATTTTCAACCCTTCATTACAAGAAAGAAATTGAAGTACTGGAGTGAGTCCAGAGAAGGACAATGAAGCTGGTGAAGGATCTAGAGCACAAGTCTTATGAGGAGCAGCTGAGGGAGCTGAAGATGTTTAGCTTGAAGAAAAGCAGGCTCAGGGGAGACCTTATCGGTCTCTACAACTATCTGAAAGGAGGCTGTAGCTAGGTGGGGGTTGGCCTCTTTTCCCAGGTAACAAGGAACAGGACAAGAGGAAATGGCCTCAAATTGCATCAGGGGATGTGTAAATCGGATATTATAAGAAATTTCTTGTACAAAGAAGTCAAGATTGGGACGCTTCCCTGGGCTCCACCAGGGAAGTGGTGGAGTCATTACACCAGAATGTATTTCAAAGACACGTAGATGTGACACTTAGGGACATGGTTTAGAGGTGGACTTGGCAGTAGTGGGTTCATGGTTGTATGCAATAATCTTAGAGATTATTTCCTGCCTAAACAGTTTTATGATTCTATCACTCATTTTTCAACAGCAGTAAAGTCATATACAAGAATCTTCAGATACTGGTTATTTAATTTCAGTCTACATGTGTCATAAATATTAAAAGGAGAAGAAACACAAAATTTTCTCGCAAAAGAAGATTAAATTAAGAGAATCTTTAAGCTGCAAGATTGTGAGTGACTAAAGCATACTGTTTATCTTCTGCAAGAATTTTGGCAAAAAAATAGCACCACGAGAAAAATGGTTGTTCATGCTGTAGACAATACAAATGGTTCCTGCCTTTTCTTACAGTGAAAATGTTTGAAGAATATTTTTGGACAGGATGTTTCCTGCAAAGAGCCTCAAAACAACTTTTTACTTTCTCTCTGTTGAATACAAAACAGAAATAAAAGGTGGTAATGAGGAAAAAAACTCACAAGGAAATTTTTTGTCCTCAGCAGCACCTTTCTACTCTGAAATTATATATATTAGATATATATATTATAAATATATATATATTATAAATACCACAGAAAATTTTAGCTGTGGAAGAAGAGGCAAGAACAAAGGTTTGTTGGTCATATGAAGCTGGTAACAGAATCACAGAATCAACCAGGTTGGAAAAGACCTCTGAGATCACTGAGTCCAACCCACGACCCAACACCTCTCCGTCAACTAGACCATGGCACTCAGTGCCACATCCAGTCTCCTAAATACCTCCAGGGACTGTGACTCCACCACCTCCCTGGGTAGCGCATTCCAATGTCTGATCACTGTCTCTGTAAAGAATTTTTTTCTAATGTCTTACCTAAACCTCCCCTAGCCCACCTTAACACCATGCCCATTTTTCCTACTGCTGGTTGACTGGGAGAATAGACCAACCCCCATCTCACTCTGACCTCCTTTTAGGTAGAGGGTGATGAGGTCTCTCCTGAGCCTCCTCTTCTCCAGGCTAAACAACCCCAACTCCCTCAGCCTTTCCTCATAGGGCCTGTGCTCCAGTCCCTTCACCAGCCTTGTTGCCCTTCTTTGGACACTCTCCAGCACCTCAGAGTCCTTCCTAAACTGAGGGGCCCAGAACTGGACACTAGTTAGGTGCAGCCTCACTAGTGCTAAGTACAGGGGCAGAATCACTTCCCTGGTCCTGCTGGCCACACTGTTCCTGATCCAGACCAGGATGCCATTGGCCCTCTTGGCCACCTGGGCACACTGCTGGCTCATGTTCAGCCTCCTGTCAATCCAAACTCCCAGGTCCCTTTCTGCCTGGCTGCTCTCCAGCCACTCTGTGCCCAGCCTGTAGAGCTGCAGGGGGTTGTTGTGGCCAAAGTGCAGGACCCGGCACTTGGCCTTGTTAAACATCATACCATTGGATTCAGCCCATTTATCCAGCCTGTCCAGGTCCCTCTGCAGAGACCTTCTACCCTCCAGCATATTGACACTCCTCTACCAACCTGGTGTCATCTGCAAATTTCCTGATGGTGGACTCGATCCCCTCATCCGGATTGTCAATAAAGATAATTAATAGAACTAGGCCCAACACTGCAAATGGACCTGGCAATGTCCCTTGCTTGCCTGGTTGGCTTGCAAGAGTAGCCAAGCCTGAGGCAAAGGGTTTGCTCCCAAATATTTCTTCAGCTATTTTTATTCAGTCTTTTCTACACTGGATGTCTATTGTCCAGGGTTTTGTCACTGTAAACCTGTTCCCCTGCACCTTCCATCTGATTCTGATGTCTCTGTCTTATCTTAGGAGCTATGTTTCTCACACACCTTTTCTTGAAATAATCCTTCCCAGTGGCCTGGAATCTACCTTCTGGTTTGCTTGTTTTCCCCACCATGCACTTTTGCCTGGCTAGAGCTCTGCACCAGACACAGACCATCCATTGCCGTACACAGGCTTCATGAACAAAGCTCACAGGACCCAGCCTGATGCTCAGTCTCCATGGAAGCTGGAAACGTCACCTCACTTTGCAGACCTGCAGCTGACATCCAGAAAGCTCAACTGTGATAACAGCCAGGATCAAAATCTCCCCTACACACACACAAAGCCTGCTGCTTCCCAAGTCTCGAGATGTCAGCCTGGGCCCCAAGGGTTGCATCGTGGAGGCCAAAAAATAAACAGCCAAGTATCACAGGCTGCTGCTGGGCACCCTGCATTCCCATGAGAAACTCGCTAGGTTGGATAAACTGCGTCACAGCAGCCTGCAGACCGGAGGCCTGGACGGTTTAAAAATACTGCCTGCTGCAGATTTCCCAGGCCATATATAGTTCACACATCTCATGGTAGCAGGAAGGAGCTGTAAAGACACAGAGAGACAGAGAAAGAAGGAAGTAATGAGGGACGAGACTGCCAGCGCGCAACAAAACCAGGTTAAAAATAGCCCGAGCTGCAACAGCTCCCTCCTATTGGGGGAAGGCAGAGCCGCTGGTCCTCCCTGGCCTCTTTGGCCCCTCTCTCAGCTGCCAGGAGGAAAGGGCAGGAAGGAAACTTTTGATTCCTGTAGGCAGAAGAGAAAATGACAGCCCTGTTTGTTTTGATACTGGGCAGGCTCCCTGGGGCTTGAATTGACACCTGGCCAGTGCTGCAGGACCCCCCTCCCCGAGGAACAGGCTGAGGGCATGTGGAAAGGAGAGCAGGGGTTTGGAATGCATCACTCACACCCCCCACCAGCAGCAGGCATATAACCCTGAGGGATGTGGTGCCACACTGCCCTGAGTTGTGGTGCCATGCTGCCAGGAGAGGAATGCAGCCTGCACATTGAAAAGAGCTTTGAAACTTGTTTCTTCTTCCTCCCCCCATCCTGTGCATGTTGAGCCCTGATCTGCAGGCAAAGTCAAGCTGTCCAACCTTACTCTGGTAAAATAAAGAAAAAGCAAAAAAAAAAAACTTATTCTGCCCATCACCTCTTCTCTCCCACAGTCCAGCCACCCCAAAGCCACTGAAAAGGGAAAGCAGCTACATGCCAAATGGAGTTATTTCTCTGTAAGGATCTTCTCCACCACCTTGACCTAGCCCAGTCCCTTGAAAGGAAAGCAAGAATATGAAGTTGTGTGCCATCAGGCCAGGGTGTGTGACTCTAGCCTCCTGAAATCCACTTGCTTGTTGAGATTTCCAGCAGTCAGGTGAACACTGTCTGACCTGTGGCTTGGGTGGAAAGAAAGATATGTTGGTGTGTCTCCAGAGGCCAGGCAATTCCTCATGGGACAGCTTTAATGAATTAATTTAATTATTTATTTCTTTCTTTTATTTCTGGTCATTTACATCATGCAGACCTGGGTGCCCCAGCTGCAAACAACTTCTGTCAACTCCTAGATGCTGACACGAGGCACTGAGAGGGGTCCAAGCCAAATGCCCAGATTCCAAACATCCCTGAACTTTGGAGAAGTTCAAATCAGAGCACACATCTTTAGTGAGAAGAGGAAAGCTGTAACATGATCTTAGCCCTGGGCAATAGAGGTAACATTCCAGTGTGGTCTGAAGGTGACTTCCAGAATATGTGGTGTGGAGCAGAGTGGAGGAGGAGAGGGAAAAGCAAGAAGGCATTTTTCATATGCTGTCTGTGGTGGGAGGGCAAGACAGGCTGCTGACAGAGTAAAGGGTGTTAAGAGAGGTGGATGAACTCTGAATGGAACTATGAGTGATACCAAAGAGCCCTGTAGGTTGTCAGAGAGGTGCTGTGGAGGAGCAGAAAGACCAAGAATACATTCAGGGAGAAGTCTATCACAGCACACCTGCATGTGTATGAGATCTTGAGACTACAGAGGCATTCAGGATCACAGACTCTGCAGTGCTCTCTGCCTACTTTTCATACGGATCAATACCCTCCTAATGCCTCAGGTCCAGTTCTGTTTTCAGGACAAGAATGCCTTCAGCGAGAGGGGCAGCACTGAGCACTGCCTGTGCCAGTGCTGGGGACAGTGAGCAGCATCTGTCCCTCTGCATGCTGCCAGCATTTCCAGTTAGTGGAGCAGTGCGGAATTTTCCCTCTGGAGCACAAGAAGCTGCATTCTGCTCCCCTAGCTCTCCATCATCTTGGATCTCAGTTCATCACTTCAGCTTGCAAGAATTAAGGTGGGGCAGTAACCATGTCAGGGTGTAGAAGCACACATGCCTTTTTTATTCCACAGCAAAATATGCACTCTTTGATCCTTGCTCCCAGAAAGGCTCCCTGAATGGCCACAGAGAGGCAGCAAACAGCCTAACTCGGTTCCCCTAATGCTAGATCAACATTCTAAGTGTGATTAGACATATCAACCTCTGTACACCGCAGGAAGAATATTTAGCCTGAATTTAGAGGGCACCAGGCTACAGGATTGGGAAGCCACCCCCATCAGATTACACAGGGTTAAAGTTTAAGGTCAGGGCAGTGCACAGCTTAAGGTGATAGCAGCTCAGGCCTTGTGTGCAGACAACCCCAAGTGTGACCATGCATGGGGTGTGCGTGCAAGGCTAACTGTGTGTGCGCCATGCCCCTCTCATGGGCCACAGGAACAAACTCCCTGGTGATACCCGACCTCCCTTTGTCCAGCTGTTGGTGACTGGTTACATAGTTTTTGTGCCATGCCAAGCCACTGGACATAAAGAGGAAAGGGTTGCTTCCTGACTCTCACTTCCTCAGTTAACGAATGCTACCACTAATTGACTGACAGTAACATGGAGCTATTCTTGGCCATAGGTGGATCTTACTGAGGTCATACTGGTTGCTGGTAATATAATTTATTACCCTGTGAGGTACTTTGGGATACAGAGTGAGAAGGCCACTTGAAAAGTGCCAAAACAATAATCCAACTCAGGATTTTCCCAGGAAGGTAATATGTTCCATGCTTGCTGTGCCTCTGAAAAATAAAGCATCAAAGTTGCACTGGCTCCAGTAGAATGCTGTAAAGATTTCCAAATACACTGATGGAAACAGAGGAGTACTGTGGACAAGAGGTGGGTCCCTTTTTGGAGAAAAGGAAAGGCAAGGAATTTATTTTTTCTTAGAGCAACTCTGAAGACAAAAATCCCACCCTATGGAAAGGCACTCAGCTGCCAAAGGGAAGAGCTGTGCTTCGGGCAGGCGGGCAGCACAGCAGCGGGGTCGTGCCATCTGGCCCATGTTAGGGCTGGAGCTGTACTCTAGGTGAACTCTACTAAATTAGCTGTACATGATGCTGCATTCCCTCCTTTCTCGGAGGATCAAAGTAGCTGGATCCAATCCCAGCTTTCTGCAGATAAGCAGGTCACAGGACTAGTTTGCACCTCTGTGCTGCTTGTAAAACACCATGTTACAGATTCCTCTGGATTTCCTAGTTTGTGCCCATATGTACCAGATAGTACTGGTCACATTTTTTCCCTTTAGTTCTCTGAGCTAGGGACCTGGGGTATTTCTACAGGCTCTTACTTGCCAGTACAGACCCACTGCAGTGCTATATCTGATTACAAACTACTACCACTACTTGCCCACCTACATTTTACGTTTCCTCGTTTTATCTAAAAAGCTCATTCTTTCCTTCAAAAGGCTTCTCCCACCAGCACAGCAGCTTGATGGCAGGCACAGCAGCTCAGCAGCCTGGCTTGGATTAAACACTTGCTGAATGATGGGGGGAGAAAGGGAGAAAGACAAGGCTATCTGGTTTGGTAAGCCATGAGGCATCCCTAAGCCTAAGCAAAATGCACGTGAAGAATAGGAAGGAGAGGGGAGACAGCAATAATTGGAAATCCAATTCACTTGTATAAAAGTGCTAATTAGTTGTTTATCTGCAGGCACAATGAGGGCTTCACAAAGGCACACACAAGTTAAAACAAATAATTACTAGCAGGGTCTGGGAGACTGCCTCCATAATTCAAACTTCTGATCAAGCAGCAGCAGTAGGTGATTCAAAAACAAACAGGAGAACATGTACATACATATGCGTCTTTAAAAAGATAATGTAGGTCTGTGTCATAGGACTGGGTGATAAACTGTAATTTTAACTGTTCTGTTTAAGCAACAGATACATATCCAATATGCAAGTAGTAGCTTTAAAGCAAGTTTGTTTTTTTTTTTACCTATGCACTTTATCCATCAGGAGAAGCAGATACATGTTGAAACTATGCAAAAATTTATGTCAAATGTGCCATATAGTCTCGGATGAAAAATAGAAGTCAAATTGAGAAAAAATATTTTGAGAAAATTTATTTGAATTTTGAATGATAGTTTGTAACCTGTGTTCCTATTTTAATAAAAAAAAAAATAAAAAAAACCTGTTTTGTCCAGACTACTCTGTTGAAGAGAAAGAATTTTTTCCAGTTGTCACACTCAGTATAGTGGCAATTGAGAGCACATGCTCCCACTGCCCATCTTCCCTGGGATTTAATAAGGTTTTAAGAACTGAATGAGGGAGAAAGTTAAACAGAGGCATCCTATGAGCAAACAAAAAATAGGTAAATGCTTTGGATAAAGCATTTAATTGTTCCATTTCACTTGTTGAAAAAACATAGAGGACAATAATAGAACAGTACTCAATTAGACTCGCACAACTCCAGTGGGATTGGAAGCATCCTGAAGACTTTGGCATGGGATGGTTCTTTACAATGTGCTTTTTAGCAAATCTGATACTGGAGCAGTGAACACCATTCCCTAAATAAAAGTGCTTTTCATAATTAATTTGATAGACTATTTTTGACAAGTTTCCTTAATTGAAAATGCTTTCCAATTAGTGTATTTTGAAAGTGACACATTTGTATTTTCTTGTTGCGAAAAGCTGCATTCACAAAAACATTTGATATTAAAAATTACTCATGACCTGTTTACCAGAATATTTTTTGGCCAGGAGATTGTTTAACAGAATTTGTGAGTGTTGTTCAGCCTGTGTCTAAGTTGTGTTCCTCACAGACAGTGACTGTGCCATTTTCTGTGCTCTGCTAGGTGAACAAGGGTTCAGAGGCACTGCTTCCCAACATTTATTGAAACTCCCATTTCCATGTTTTGCAGGTCATGAAAGATCTGCTTTTGTTTTTTTTCCCCAGGAATATTGGAGCCGAGAAGCCATCAGAAAGCTTTGCTGAAATGTTTACATGCAGAGCACAGAAAAAAAAAATAACAGAATAAAATTCCAACTCATGCCAACAACCTGTGTTCGGTACAGCACAGCCTGTTGCTCACAGCTGCATTCAGAGGCGAAGAAAACATTTTGCTGGGTCTAAGGACTCCCTGCACAGGAATGGGCTTCCCGCAGGGAGGATGCAGAGTGCCGTGCAAGCACTTCACAGCAGCGAAATACGGGATCATATGGCAGCTGCTTGCTGTAGAAGGTCTTCCCTTCTCATGTGGCAAGTCACAAATTCAAAGCAAAAAGTTGCATAAAACAGAGCTGTAACACTATACCTAAATCTGTAATTCAGTTGTAAATTGAGCACCTTGGCCATCAGCCACAATAAATTAATATGTCTAAAAAAGTGAGTTCATATTTCCAAAAATGAAAAATTAAAATCCAAGACCAGCCCTTAATTACCTGGGTAATGACCACAAACAAACTCACAAAAAACCAAATTCAATTACCTGAAATGTTATTGCTTCATAGTACTTTAGTCTTCTAATCTGGACATTCTTGATGTAAAAATGGAAGGGCAAGACCAACATTTTTTCCTCTGCCATCAAACTCAGTTTTGCAGCTTTTGTTGAGCAAAATGCTTTTTTATTTCAGATTTGAATCTGCTTAAGCAACTTACCTCATAACATAGCTGCTAAGATCCTAGTTATAAGGGAACAGGAAATTGGGAAAAAAAAAGGAGGGGAGAATAAAATGGAAATAAATTTAAGAAAAAAGAACACTGAAATTGAAAAAAAAAGCAAACTCAAATAGAAAAATAGCACAAATAAATCTTTGATTATAGAAAACAACATTTGTGAGAAAGGATTTATCTTTCACCTTTCTGCACATCTTTGGGTTCTTTTTTAATTTTTACATCCAAATGTTCACAAGAAAAAGTCAAGTACTAATCAACACTCTGCTGTAAAAAAAATATATAAAAAAATCCAAAATACTCATGAAATTGGGGATTTGGAGGAGATTTACACTTGTCCGTGGGAATATCTTGAAAAAAATAATGAAGTGCTTACCATTAGTAGAGTCACAATCCACACCAGGGAAGGTACAGAACTTTAAGACATGAACCAAGGCTGAAGAAAAAGTCTTTAAGAAATTAGCAGAGCCAAACTTCAGTCAACCAAGTAGAAGACTCTCCTTTCTATCAGTTAATTTAGACAGCCAGTCCTTTCCAGCCATCTGCGCCTCTTTAAGTTGTCATACTTGGTTTGACTGAAATGTCCACATTGAAAAAATCCCAGAACTCTGAGAGAGAAAGAACCTTACTGACAAGCTTTGTAAAAATCAAATCAATTAAAAAAAAAAAAAAAAAAAGAAAAGAAAAAAAAAAGGCAGCTAAACAAAGAAGGCAACAGACAAACATTTTATTGGGGTAGAGTTTATTGTGAATTGTGAATGGCACAGTAACCAGTTTACAAAGGCCAATCAACTACATTAAACAAGACAATTACAAATTTCACCCAACAGTTTTATAATGTGCCTCTTTTGTAGCATTAGTTGGAACAACCCTTCAAATAACGAAAAAGCAGTGAATAGTGTTCATATGGAATCATCATTCAAACATTGCTGTCATCTTTGTAATGTCACCACACTGACCTGTCAGTGCCCTGCAATGGAACGCTTTTGCACAGCACTTTATCAGGGTGTCTTGCACGGGGTTATTGCAACTTCCAGCGGTCCTGAAATGCTTTCTTGAGTCTTTGTATGCGTGCTGTGCCACTCGCTCTCAGAGCGCTCTATGACAGGGGTCTCGCTCTTCTGCTTATGAAAACATTCATTAATGTTATCCTTAGCAAAATAATTAGAAACTAAATACATATTCTCACAGAGCAGATACACAACTGCACATAGGAAGGCATATATAAATGACATCTGCCAATGCACTTGGTCAAAAAGCCTAGCTGAGATACAAATGTCACAAAAAAAGCATGTCTTCTGTTTAGATTTGTCCACATTATATGCAAATTGATTATAAATTTTCATTAAAACATAAAATATATTAAGACCAAGTGTCCAAATTAAGTCTTTTTCAGAAAAAAACAGAAGTAACTGTCTAAATATTTGCCTCATCTAAAAAACCTTAGTTTAAAAGTCAGGTAAGTTAAAATTAGCATTTTTCTGCACAGCAGAAATTCTGGTTGATATTACAGTATTAGACTTCCCATATAAAAAATACAAGATATGAAAAGCCGCAGTACCTGAGAAGACAACTCGTAATACTGAAAAACACTTGGGAATTTCAATGGTACATGGCTGCAGGTTTTAGCTTTAAAATTTTTTGAAGATCTATGATCCACTTGCAAAGAAACAGTAACATTGTGGGTGTAAAGAATTACCTAATAAAATCCTTGCCTAAATTTTTACATAAAGCTAAAGAATGTGGAGTCACCAAAGCAAAAAGTGGAAATGTTAACATCTTTTTAGTTTCCATTTTAGTGTGTCCTTTGTTTATTGTTTTTCAGTTAAACAGCTGCAGATGGGAAGTTCCTCTCCTTGTGATGGTGTCACAAAGGGATGATGTTTTGTCACTGAAGATGACAAAGAGATGTTGCAGAGTCTCCATCCCTGGAGAGAGTCAAAAGCTGTATAGACATGGTCCTGGATCACCTGCCCTCACTGACCCTTCTTGGGCAGGGGGGTCGGACCAGAGGGTCTCCAGGGGTCCCTTCCAACCTCAAACACCCTGGGATTCTGTGGTCTTCACTAACAATAATGACATGTGATGTTGCAAGAATATATCTCCTAATCACAACTCAATACTGTATATATGACATACAATGAAAGGAATTCAAGTACTTTTAACAAGAAAAAAACCCAAACAAAAATAAATGTGATATTAAAGAATATTTGATTATTAAATTCTGATTTCCTAGGATGTGTCTTTCAGCTGAATGTCTTAATCCATTTTAAACGCTGTAGGACTGAAGAAAATTTTCCCTTGCCTGAGTTCTGTAAGTCTTGATTTGATGATAAGCGGACAAAACGAGGGTGATACCTTACAGCTCTAATCATTGCATTTCATTAATGGTTCATCATGTCATATACATGATTTCATATGTAACATGTAACAACACTGCCATTGCCCACCCCTGCTCTGCCCTGTGTGTTTTATGAGAAAGAAGAACTACACAACACAAGGATGTGAACTTAGAAAGTTTCTATCTGAATTGTCAGTGGGGCCTTTCCTTTTCCCTAGACTGAGTCCTCTTGACCAGTGAATCCATTTAAGACCAAAAATCATAACATTTGTTTTTCAATGCATGCCATTTTTTATGCTTTGAGGAATGCTCACCCACAGTTGGCTCCTCTAGTCCCATTTCATTCTTTGTACTGGTGAAGAGCCTAAAACGGGAAGAAATGGCTGGACTTTGAATGCATGGTCATTCTTAACAAATTTTCTGTGTACTGCATATCCTCCATTCCTGGCCGGGATAAATTCTCCAAGAGCCCCAAAGTGGATCTCCACAGCTTGTGTGCAATGGCAACCACTCGCCTTCACATCAGTGGTTGATCAAAAGTGCAATCATTCCCAGTAGACTGTGCCTAAAAGAAAAAGATTTGCTGATACAAATTCGAGGTGTAACAAAAGTTGCTTCTGTGTTAAGAAATGCTGGGCAGTTTTAAACACAACATTATCTCGCCCTACCTCTTGGAGACTGTAATATTTTTCCAGCTCCCCCTTCATAGTGCCCCACAGTTTGCAACTGCATTTGGCAAAACCTTATCTTCCACAGTCTGAATGTGGAAGAGTTTTGTTTATCTATCATGTTCATTATTATGTGATTAGACAGTAGCCACCACCTGTTGTAACTATGATGTGAAACGAGGAATGTGTGAAGATTTACTGCTTACTGTCTAAACGCGACTTGGAAATACATCTCTACAGGAATAAACTTGCTTTTCAACTTAAAAAGTGTAACATACAGCTTGCTTCAGAATAGAAGAAAAAAAACGTAGCAGGAAATACCCATGTTGACACACTCAGGTTGGTGCCACTGTTCTGACCTAATCAGAAAAGGAAATGATTTACAACAGACCTACAAGCTGGGGTCAGCAGCCTCCGTGAAGCAGCAGCCAGGGGTTTTCAAGGCTTGGGTTCGACTCTCATGGTGGCATTCAGTCACTTCTATAGCACCTCCTCAGGCTCCCAGTTTGTTAGAAATAATAGAGCCAGAGATCAAATTAAGAAGCAAAAGGTTACAGTGGAAGCCAAGTGAGTCTGGTTTCTTCCTTCCTGCTAACCCACTGATGACAAGACTGCTTTATTCCCTCACGGGTTTCCATGGCTCCTCCAACACCGTTCTTCCTGGACAAAAGATCATGCACTCTCATTCGTCATGCTTTGCCTTCTATAACCATTTCACAATCCACTGATCCACCTTCTGATTACAGCCATCCATTGCCACAAAAGAAACTGCTCATAACCCCCAGGAGGGCTTGCGAGCTAAGGTAAAACTGCAGGTGGGCAGTATTGCACACATATCTGATTTTGGAAGGTGGGAGAGAGAAAAAGTGCCCAAATGGTGGGGTGAAAGTATTCCCTCCAGCCATATTTGGTTGTGGAGAGGAAGGACACATACACACTTCAGCCTCATCACAGGGTGCTCTGGCCCACTGCCTGTCTGTGTTTATGGGAGACCAGGACCTGGGGACCTGGGGAATGCTGCTGTGCTCTCTGGCAAGCCACTGCTGTGCCCCATGGGAATGCTAGTTGCTGCTTAGGGTATGGCAGGATGCCAGACCCTCGGTGAAACCATATAAAGGTTGTTTCCAAACTAAATGATTCTGTGATTCTATATGGAGACAGTCACACAACAAACTGAGGTGTCTGAGAGAAGAAGCAAGACTTGCATGGCTTTGCCATGGTCCATGTCCCTCACAGGCTGGTTCAGAGGCAGAAACAGATTTAAGGAGTGGTATCAGGGAATGTGAAAACCCTCACATTTTCAGCTGTCAAAGCTCATTAGGATTTTACCTACATGCCCTCTCCCAGCAATAGCAGCTCAGCAGCATAGTGCCCCAAGACACAGTATCAGTCCCAAAAACTGCTGAGGGCCCCCGGGGCCAGCCAACCCTCTCACAGCTACATCAAAGATGTGAGTCCTCCCCAGAACTTACCAGTGAGTTTTCCTTAGAGTCTTCCCAGATGAATAGTACAGTAACATTAAATCATATATGCCTTTTTTTTTTTTTCCCCCAAACAAAATCCCCAAGCCTAACAGGCAAGGACAGGGATGGGATTAGGCAAACATCCTATACAGACGGTTCCTCTTTCTGTCTGTCAGCTTGTAAGTGCTTTCTCTTCTGGAACTATACACTACTAACTGAGCCGGAAACAGCTATTTAAAAAGTGATTATAGTGTGACATTTTTGTTTGACCTAACATCAAGCCATGTGCAGCTTAAATGTCAGCAAAGCTATTTACTACAGGGACAGACAGGCCCTAGCATGCTTACATCTACCCAGCGTCTTAAAAGTGATTGCTGTCTCCACTCATTGCACATGAATGACACCAAAGCCAAGATGTAAAGTATAGTGCTCCGTGAGATGTGATGATTGACTAATATGCTGGGTGGCACAATGCATTCAGCAAGAGGCTCACAGGGAGGAAGGCAAAAGAATGGATAATTAAAGTCAATCTCAGGTTAGAAAGCAGGGGCCCATGCAAAAGATTCCCTTGGATTAGCAAGAACATGCCAATAGCTGGTGTGTTTTGTCCAAGGATGTCTGAAAAGCTCAAATATTTGGACAAAAGTAGCAAAGCAGATTTTTTATTAGTGTAAGAGCTGCACCGTTCGCATGAGAGAGGAGGGAGTGCAGCCCCCGGCTGTGGCCAGTGGCCCTGCCCTTAGAAGACCCCTTGGAGCCCCTGCAGCAAAGAGCTGTGGCCTCAGGGTGTACCCCACTCTCTCCCCCCACTCCGGGGCTGGCAGGGCACAAATCAGGCCGCCCAGCTGCGGCTGCCAGACAGGGTGATGGAGGGGAAGGGAGGCTCCAGAGCCGTGTCACCAGCCATCAAAATAATAGCCGAGCAGCGGGGGAGCGTGAGGCCAGTGCGGCTAATTACGTGCATCTCTCCCTGTGTGAGAACCGACAGGAATGAAGCGGCTTCAGATCCCACAAGGATGCGTGAGCACGTACAGCTATAAAGTAACAGACAGAGTTAGGTAGCACCAGGAGTTCTCTCTGGAAGACAATGAACTCCTTTGCAACGAACGGATGGAGATAAGTGCGCTTGTAGGTCCTTAATGGGACTAGAGGCAGATATTTGGACAGCGTTCCAGTCTGACCTTCTTCTCAGAGCCTAAAATAACAAACAAATCAGTGTGCCTTTATTTTGAGAAAACGTTGCTCACAGTAATAAGGGTGGGTGGGGGCACTCAAAAGGAAGCAGAGCTGTGATAAAACTTCCATTTTGTTCTTTCTTGCATGTCAGAAAAAAATGTACATTATAATTCAGAGTGCCTTTCAGGGTTTATTTTTCTTTACATTGTTACATGCCCGATCACATCTGATTTTGGAAACTAAGCAGGGTCTGACTTGGCTGACATTTGGGAGACTGCTGAAAATTCAGGAGACTGAGCAGGATCTGTGTGCTCATTATATGAATGTGCAATGCCTAAAAGCATGATGGGGGGAATGACTAGAATATTAGAACTATAAGATATAGAAAAACTATATCTTAAAATACTGCTTTTATCCACATCTAGCAACTGAAAAAACACTATGATTGAAAATAACATCATGAATATTAAGTGAGCATTTTTTTCAAATAATAAAAACCCACTTGTTCTGAATACTGATTAATACTTCCCAAAAAGCACAGAAAAACCCTTTGAGCAAACTGATCATCAGGTCATTAGAGATACTGTCTGCTTGCTATTTACTAAGTGCTGACATGCAGGGGACTGTTAAAATGCCTTAAAAAACCCCTTCATTTAAGTGCAATATGTGTATGTGCTATAAACAGCATAAATTTTTTAGCAGAAAAGATATGAGAGGTAGCCAGAGGACTTTTTACACATGGGATTTACTATTTTTGGTGTTTTCAGAAGACAAAGGGCTTAATTATAAAAAAAGCTCCTTTAATCCCACTTTACCTTAGAAAATTTCAGAAGATCAAGGCTGATCTGTCACAAATTTTTTGAGGCTCCCAAGCAAAAGTTAAAATTTAAGAAAAGTTTCCTTCTTTAAAAATGCTCATTAGTTAAATCAAATACAATTTTAAAAAACCAAAACAACTGTAACTAGAACTCCCTTCTTCTTTTGCTCTCTTATCAAATGTCATCAGTGGGTACCTCTCAGATCCTGAGCGGGCCTTGCAGTCCAGGGTGAGCTCCTTTTTTTTTGTCACCTCCTCCCCATGCAAAAGTTAAAAAGGCAAAGCCAACAGTGAATTTGTTACAGAGTAAACAAACAGCAAACAGAACTTTGAGTATCTGTCTTCCACCTTTAAACAAGAAAAAAATATGATAAGGCAAAGCAAGGCAAGATTCACAGGCTGTAAGCCTCTCCCAAGTAGTGCCCAAGATGCCCTCATTCAGTTTTGCAGCCCTTCTTTGTTATAGCAAAACGTAAGGGATTTCTAAATCCTAATTTGGATGCATCCCCCAGCAGCAGAGACAAACCAACAATTACTGAAGCAAGACAAGTTGTTTTCAGTTTAGCAGGTTTTTTTTTAAGCCAGGCTTGTGGTTTCATTTAAAGTTTGAATGCTTCCATTCTCTGAGAAGGCCAGTGGCTTTTCAATAGCAGAAGATCAAATGATGTTAATCAGGCAGTGTGACCTAATCCTCTAATTCAGCTGCCTTTTTACATTAGAAATGTTCTGCTCATGTAAGATTGATTTGCTCTTAAATTGACTTTTTTGTTTTGTTTTGTTTTGTTTTGGGGTTTTTTTTGGGTTTCTAAAGGTGCTATTCTAAAGTTCTACTCCTGGCTTTGCAGGTATGTTACACAAATAAGACCACTTTTTCCCTTCCATTGGCATTCGCACACATTTCATCAAAAAACCGAAACAATCTTCTCATTTCATTTTAGTTCCCTTGTTTTTTCTGATGCGGTGGTTCTGTTGCAGTGCCACATGCGAGGGGACTTCCGTAACACTGCTGGGAAAGGGCAGCTGGAGCAGTGCTCCTCTGCACCTGTCCCAGTGCTCCCCTGCAGCATCCCGAGTGCTCCTCTGCACTTTCTCCTTTGGAGCCCAAAGGCCACAGACTCTCCTGAAACTCTCCGCTTTTTGGTCAGATGAGTGTTAATGACCCGCAGAAAGAAGTGTCATTCACTTACCCCTAGGCTGCACATGGCCAATATTTACAGACAATAACCAGACCAGAGTTAACACTATCAGTGTTAACCTACTTCCCATGAGCGTGAATGGGCTCTTCAGCCTGGAGAAAAGTTCCTGAGAGACCTCACAGCAGCCTTCCAGTAACTAAAGGGGCCTGCAAGAGAGCTGGAGAGGGACTTTTTACAAGGGCATGTAGTGGCACTTTCTGAAAGAGAGTAAGTTTAGATTAGATATTAGGAAGAAATTCTGCCCTGTGAGGGTGGTGAGACACTGGAACAGGTTGCTAATTCTACACTGTTGATAAGACTGCCTCACATAAAGAAAGATATAATAGAGTCTGGAGAACTAAAATGACCACTTACACTGTCAGGCAGGTGCTCTTCAAACTTTTGGCTCTTAAGTAGGACATCAGGGCTGTTATTCCTGCCTGATGAGTCTCTTTCTTTCCTTTTTTTTTTTCTTTTTTTTTTTCCCCCCACCAGATGAATCCCATCAATTAATTACTTTTCCTGAAGATATTTTGTCAACATAACATTTACTGTGTCCATGTTGGCAGAACACATAAAAGTTTTTGAAATCCAATGTGTTATTGTTGGTGCTACGTTACATATACCACAAACTCATTAAGATCCATGCTATGAGTAGTTAATGGGTCTGTTCCCAGTCCTCTGACATCTGGGGAGATGATTTTCATATTACTGAGACAAGTGTGTGAAGCATTCCCTTTTCCCCAAAGCTATTTGTTAAAGAAATGGAAGCACAATTTCAGGCTGGCACTGGGCAGCAGCAAATGCAGTTGAAGCAGAATTCTGTGGACAGAGAGCGCCATCTCCAGCTACTAAATCATAATTACTCCGTGGTGACAAAACAACTAATTTGGGATTTCTCCTTAAGAACTGCCACCTGTTCTGAAAAAGATGGAGAAAAAGCCAGCTAAGACTGATTAATCCTTAACACTATCTTAATATCCTGTAGGGAGACTTCGCTAATCCTTGCTAAAGTTCCTCAGTTAAATGAAAAAGCTGCTTAAAATTGCATGGAGATGAGCATCTCAAATTTGTTTCTTTTTTTTCCAGGCTGCTTAGTCAACAATAAAATCATGACAGAGCTAAAATTTGTACTATATTAACATCCTCCAGCCTACAGAAAGGATATGTTACTAATATTCCACATATTGCATTTGATAAGTACTTGAAAAAGCTCATAAATGATACTTCTAGTACTGCCTCAGAACAACTGGGTAGCAAACCACTGTCAATAAGCAATATGCAAAACCAGCACACAAAGTGCGTGCAGAATTATACAGATGTAAATGTTACAAAACCAACAAATATTAAAAAATACATGCCATAAATATTACATACATTTTATATAAATACAAATATTACAAAACACTAAAAATATTACAATGTTTATAAACCCACAAAAATTATATAAATACCTAAAGAAAAGAATTACAATGGCTGTATTAAATGTAATATTTTGTGCACACTTTATGCCATATAAATGGTACATATGTTAGGGTATACTTTTAAAGAAATAAGTTTTGCAAAAATAAATCAAGACATTATTTATAGTTGATGCCAAGAAATTCTTCTCCACCACAATGTCAAATGATGTTGTGGCCATGCAGTCGCCCATCAGTTTTCTGTACTTCCCAACACCATGGAAAACCTCAGGTCTTCAGAGCATTCACAGCTCCAAAGGGTACAAATTGAGCAGAGATATTAAGTGCATTAGAAAATCAACCTGTGAATGAGAATATGCTGCTTCTAATAGTGTTCTCTGAACTAAACGGACAGCTGAGATCAGTGCCTGTGAGGCCAGCCTCATTAATGTCATACAAGAGTTTGTTCTAGAAACCTATCTTAAGGACACCAGTAGCAAAGAATTTGTCAGACAATAAAACTGAAAATCATACCTCCTTGTGTGTGCTGTAGAAGACTCATCCATATTGAAGAATTATTAATGGATTTGCAAAAGCAAATGGATTTAAAGTGCTGTAAATACTAAATATGTACATTGAATAGATATATTCAAGAAGGGTTAAAAGACAAAACAGCTTTAATAGTGCTCCTAAACTAGATACAGTACCTTATTTAAAATGCAAATTATTAACTTACTCTGTATTATTTTTATGACCGAGTTCTAAAGGCATTTTTCTCAGCTGTTAAAGAAACAACAAAGATTCCGTTTGCAGACACAGAGGCTACAAGACTGAAAGAAAGTTGATGAAGCTCTAGTAGAGAGACCTGTAAAGGACATGAAGGCAATCAAGAACAGCTGGCATTGATTTACGAAGAAAAAAATCACACTTGGCCAACCTGATTGCACCTTATAATGGACCAGCTGGCTACATGGACAAGGACGGACCAGTGGGCACAATAGATCCTGACTTCAGTACAGAGACTGAAATGATTTCCTGCAGCAGTTTCACTCAGAAACTGAGGAAAAAATGGCATGAACAAGCTGTTTGCTAGATGTATTGAAAACTGCCTAGGCTGATGGGCTCAGTGGGTGGCAACTGGTGGCTTGGCAATGTGCCATAGCATGTTCAGTACTCTAGGGGTTGATACTAGGGTATATATAGTGCATTGTCTTCATAAAAAACATGGAGCATGGGACAGGGTGCACTTTCTGGCTGTTTCAAGATAACACCAAGTTAGGAGGGATGGTTGATACACTAAACAGCAGAGCTTAAGTTCTGAGGGACTTTGAGAATCTTCAGGACTGGGATGACAGAAGCCTTAACATGTTCAATATGGAGAAACACAAGGATAAATGCTCGATCCTGGACCAAAGGCTGAATAAGCCCTTCCATTGGTAGGAGCTGGGAAGAAACAGGCTGGCTACCAGCTTCATCAAAAATGACCTGGGGTTACATGAAAGCTGAGTCCAACATAAGTACATAGCGTGCTCTCATCCCAAAGATGGGAAATCACACAGTAGCCTACACTAGGAATATGGCCAATAGGCTGAAGAAAGTTACTGTCCCCTTTTGCTTGGTGCTGGTGAGGTGCTGGCTGGACACAGGGCCCAGTTTAAGCTTCCTCAGATCAAGACAGGGCAGCTCCAGTGAACACCACCAAGACAATAAAGATCTAAATCACATCATCTTGAAGGAGATATTGAGGTATCCTGGGACCGTCTTGCCTTTTGAATAGTGTTGGTGGTCATATAACAGCAACATTCAATTACCTGGAGGAGGATCACAAATACGGCAGAACTAAACTTCCCTTGGTAGTGGTATGCAATACAACAGGAAACCATGGGCACGAGTGGCTCAGAAGGTCCAAAGAAGACATCATGAAACAAATTATTTACATGGAAGACAGTTAATCTGTAAAAGCCATGTAATTTTTATTTTGGATGGCTTCAAGAACTGTCAAGACAAAACTGCAACAGATGTGATTCACTTCAAGCATGGAAGCTGGACTGCAATCTGCAGAAGTCCTTTCCAATCTTTATGATTGTGCACAGGTGTAAAGGTGATGACTTTCCTGGTCTAGCATTCTTGTTTATTGTTGGAAGACAGCCTTAAAACGGTCACCAAAATAGTGTCTGGACCTTATTATTAGAGTTTAAGCATATGCATGAGCAAAAATAAAAATACTCTGCCATCTGTTGATATCTGGCAAACTGCAGAGGTTGTTTTCTGAAAACAGACTATTTCATCACCACATTTAAACCGTTAGCTGCTATTTCAGTTGGCAATATAGAAGTAGCAAAGAAGTGCAAGGTATATTGAAAATCCACCAATTGTCAAGTGTGTTATTTATTCAACTTGTAAAAGTGGTGGAAGTGCCTGTAGCCAGACTCCGTGAGTGTCCAGAATAACTCAAAAGTCGTTAGCAACCCTGATAAACACCCTATCTTCTGCGAATAATATACATGAGTTTGCAATATCTACCTTTTTCTCTTTTTTTAAAGTATGGTAAAGGTCACCGAGATGCTCAGTTTTCGCTGCAGTATGAGCTATTGCTGCCTTCGAGACTGCCCTTCCCTCCTCCCCGCTGCATCCCGGGAGAAGAGAGGACAGGCCGCCCACCTCCCTTCCCCTCTCGTGGCCCGTGAGCAGCCCCGCTTCTCCTGCTGTTTTCCCGTTGCAATGACAGTCCGAAGCGTTCTCTTTTTTATGGATCCCCGAGGAGGCAGAGCTTCGGGAGCGCCGTTCCGCCACACACCCCATACACAGACACCGCTTCCCTGCAGCCCGCTCCCTCCCCTCCCCGCCCGGCTGGGGACGAGGCGGCCAGAGCGGCACCGACCCGGCCGCCCGCTTCCTTCCGCTCCCGGCAGGAGGAGGAGGAGGAGGAGAGGGCGGAGGCGGGGGCTGCCGGGCGGCGGATGGCGGCGAGCGGCGGGGCCGGGCTCCTGCCCTTCCTGCGCCTGCTGGGGCAGCTCAAGGTGGGCGCGGACGCTGCGGGGGAAGGGCCTGGGGGTGGCGGCGGGGGCTGCCGCGGGGTGTGCCCGGCGGGGTGTGCGTGTGTGTGTGCCCGGCAGTGCCCGGGCAGCGGCGGGGGGCGGTCGGTGGAGGCCGGCGGAGAGCCGGGGCCTCCGCCCGCGGGGTGAGTGGCGGCCCCGCCGCGGGGGGAGCGGAGCGGAGGAGGCCGGGCCGGGCCGGGGCTGCGGCGGGCAGAGGGGGGCGGCGGGCGGGGCAGGGCAGGGCAGGGTGCCCCGGCCCTTCGGCTGCGGCTGGGCCGTGCTCCTGGCCGGGCAGAGCCTTGGGGAACCCGGTGCTGCCCGTTGGGGCAGGTGTTTCCTGACGGCAGCGAAGCTCACCGGCTTTGATGGAGGTCACGGTGTGGCAAAATTTCTGCTGGTCTCTCTGAAGAGAGGCACTTCGAATCCAAGGGGTTTAACGGTTACAGTGCCACGGTCTAGGGGATGTGGTGGTGGCCTGCCAAAGGTTGGGTTCCGTGATCTCGGAGGTCTTCTCAAACCTAACTGATTCAGTGACTCTGTGACGCTCTCGCAGAGAGTACCGCGGACAGGATGGGTGTACAGGAACGTGGCGAAGCCGGAGAGCGTATCCGATCACATGTACAGGATGGCGATGATGGCTTTGGTGACTGAAGACAAAAGCCTTAACAAGGACAGGTGAGACTGCCTCTGGGCATCGTGACCATACGTGAAGCTGTGGGAGAGTTGCAGACAAAATCCTAAAAAGAGCTGTCATCCTGAGTAAGAGCTTTTAAAACACACTGAAGGAGTTTGAAAACCTTTCCCCTCTTTTTTTTCCCCTCCATCCTTTGGACAGGGTGCTGTTTACCTGGAGAACTGAAAGGGGCTAAAAACTTCTGTTGCTAGACTGCAAGTACAGAGGCAAATCCTTAGTGCAGAGGCTCTGAGCTGGCCTTCTCTCAAGCCGTAAGTAAGCAAGCTGAAGACAGTTGTTAAACACAGTCTGAAGCAACAGACAGCAAGGGCAAAGCCATACACCATGTGGATTTTGATCGAACTAGCACTCATCAGCAGTTAAGGAGCCTCAGAAAACCTCTAGTGCTATAGAGAAAGCTTCATTATTGAATGAGTAGTTGAGTCCAGTATGGGATCATGCTTGCTTTGTCTCTTCAGAAGCTGATGTGAAGGCTTTTTTGAACATTCTGCTGCAGACTGGCATAGTCACAGAGCTGTGAGTGTCAGATAATGTAGTGAATTTGAAATGGCTCTAATCAGATTACCTTCTACCTGTTAGAGGAATAACATGAATTATATCATATATCACAACATCTCTGAAGGCCAAGTGCACAAAAGCTAAATACTTGGCTTTTGAGTGCTATGCTCTGGTACATGGTGTATTTATATTTAAATCTGTATTTACAAGCAGCAGGATCTAGAAATCAGAAACTAAAAACATGTCTAGGTGGAAACTCCTCTTGGCAAAGAAGTGAAAAATACAAAGTTTAAAAAAAACTCCAGCCAACCTTTAGAATATAGGAAGGGTATGCATTCTGTCATCTCTTAGCTTTGTGGATAACAAGATATGACTTAAAATGCTGAAAAGCTAATCATTCTGTCTTTGCTTCTTGTCAGATGCATACGATTAGCTCTGGTTCATGATATGGCTGAATGCATTGTTGGAGATATTGCTCCTGCAGATAATATCTCAAAAGAGGAGAAACACAGGAGAGAAGAGGTATGGACATAAGGCACGAAGCCACACCTGCAAAGCATTCTGTATGTTTTAATGGTCTGGTGGAGGGACACTAAGAAATGTAATACTGTCACTGGGATGACACAAGTCTGCAGTAACCAACTACAGTTTTCAACTCATTGTGATTTTTGTATCTGTAACATCACCAAGTGCAAAGCTATGGCAGGGGAACCTTTGAAGTAATCTTCATCTTGGCCATTTATTCCCAAACTAACCTGTAGTTTTGGTAGCTTGAATAAGTAATTTCAGCAGCCTTACCAAAAGGTGGAGAGCAGGGAGTGAGTGCACTGCCTGGGATTGATGACAATTCTTGGCAGATAATATATGTGGTGCCAGATCATGCAGTTGTGACAAAAACTTTATTGAAACCTTTTGCACAGGACTTCAGACACAGGTGTCTTGTTTGTTTTGGTTTGGGGTTTGTTTGTTTGTTGGTTTTTTGTTTGTTTGTTTTTTGTTGTTGTTGTAGTGAGTGCAGCATGCCTAGAGTTACTTTATTTTTGGCCTTGTACATATTGAAACTGTTGGTTTGTCATTTCTGCCTTGTGGCATTATTTGAAGAAAATGTAAACCACTTCTGTAGCCACAGCTAGAGGGCAACGTGTCGCCTCAGAAACTCTCCTTTTTGTTCAGTGAAAGAACATGCTAGGAATTACATTGAAAAAATGAAATACCACAGTTACAGTCAGTAAAATATTACTTCAATAACACCAAATACGAATAGATCTATAATTTCTACTTTCTTAGCAAAAAGCCTACTCCTAGAGTTAGTCGTAGTCCCCTTAATCCCGAGCTTTAAACAGATAAGCATTAAAGAGGGAGGGGAATAATCACTGAAGCATTATGTTACACTCTTCGAAGAGCTGAACAGAAAAAAACCCCTCTTTCCTGGAAGCCTCTAAAGGTCGTTGTGTCACTGAGAATCAGGCTTCAACTTTTGTCTAGAGAGAATTCTCATTTGAATATAGGCAAGGAAAAAGATATTTTGATGCCTAAGTATGTTTAAAAAGTTTTCTTGAGTATTATCAGCTGCTGCTTTCATTTCACTCAGTGAGGACTTTGCTGTTTACTTTGTGGGAAGGAGGGTAAAGCATTAAATATTTAGGATGATTCTGAAATACTTTGTTGAAAAAATACAGCAAGGGTGGCAACTTCAGGAGGTGGCTAGAGGGGAATTATCAATATTCTGCTTCCCCTGCAAAGTTCTATTTTCCCCTTTGCTCTACAGCTGACGTTGACCTGGTTCTGAAGTTTGCTGCTTGTGCAGTAAGTCTAACCAGCGAGTCTCATCCAAGGCTAAGGCAGCAGAAAATGAACTTGATTTAAAAATAAATTTTGGGTTTTTTTGAGGGAGAAGTTTTTCGGGTTGGTTTTTTTTTTTGCCAGGTAAGTAATTTTGGCCTGCTAACCTTGAAATCTGATGAGCTCCAGAGCTGGAAGGAGGTGGGAAGGCACAAGGCCTTGATGCTTCAGTGGTGGGGGGCAATGGGGTGCAGTTGCCAGGATTTTTTCTCCCCCTTCTTAAATATGTTATTCCAGAGGTGCTACCACCTTGGCCTTGGCCAGTGCTGTACCCCCTTCCTTCCCCCCCAGCAAAACCTTGCCATGCCAACACAATACAATAATATTCTGTGTAGTGTATGTTTCTACAAACTCGGTAACAAGTAGATAATTATTCAGAAAAGACAACGATGGAAATGTGCTTGCTCAAAAAATAGGTAAATGGAAATGGCTTCTTTTTTTCAGGCAGCTATGCAGCAACTGACACAGCTTCTATCAGAGGACCTCAGAAAAGAAATCTATGAACTCTGGGAAGTAAGCTTGCATTCTCTTAATCCCATGGTAAAATTCAGGGTGACCCAGTCTCTTCTTCCTGTGTACCTGTGAAACTGTGCCATCTCTTATTTTGACCTCAGAAAGCTAGATTCATTTGCTTAGGAGATAAAGCTTAATGGTATAAGTCAGGGTCATTTTAGAATCCTTGTCTAACAGAAACCCTGGACTTTGCCAAAATAACCAGTTTCGGCCTCTGGCCTCTCAAAGTTCCACATGAACCTGTCCAGGGCATGGTTTGTACAACTGAAGGAAGGGGTTTGTCCTCTACATCCAGCTAACTTGGATATAAATTTGTTTTTTTTATTATATTATCACTTTTATTCACACCTGGCCCTTTGAAGCTTTTAATACAGGAACAAAATAACAGGAGCTGATGATGGTTTATTTTCTGCTTTTTATACAAGTAATTTCTGTGGTTTCTGTTTCTTTGTTATAAAGCCCATTAGGCTAAAATATTCAGTAGTAACTTAAAATGTTAAAGGAAATTAAAACTTAAGTTTGAATTTAAATATGACACAAAACAGCGCTTTTCTACAAACACTACAGATTTCTTGCCTTGTGTACCTTAAAAGTTTGGATTGGAAAGTATCTTCTGAATTTGAAGGTGATTTAACTTTTTTATGTGAACTCATGCTGTTAATTGATAAGATCTTTTGCACTTGTAAATGAGGGATGATTAGATTATTTCCAAAATATTCAAGTTTATAATTACTGTGCTTCATCTTATCCTAACATGCGGTCACATGAGGACAAGTGTTTCCACAACCTCTCGTTCACACGTTGCTGCAAACAAAACATTCTATGTTTCTTGGACTCTATGACCTGATTCTGTATCTTATATTGACATTCTTGCTTTTCTGCTTGGAATGTATTTAAATTCCAGATATTTGCATCCAGTTTCTGCCTTTTGTTACAACACCCTGTTTGTTTGTGGCATTTTTGTTTTGTTTTGTTTGGTTTTTTTCCCGTTGTAGTTGTGTGGTAAACAGGCAGTGAGAATGGGTTCTCAGAGCTGTATTTCAAGGTAAAGGGGATAAATCACCATCATCAGGTCTGGGAAATAATGTGTATACATTTTTTTACTGAGCACTGGTTCCTTCTCCCTTGGGAAGCTGTTATAATTGAGGAAAATGAGGTTTTGATAGATAAGGTTAAGTCCTGTAGAACTGGTATTTTTCTTTGCCAGTCTCAGTCTCCTCTTACGATTGTACAAGAGCTGGTTCACTATGGAGTCAGTTCTTCAGCACGTTAGCTTTTCATCATTCTCCTTCACCATAATTTAATATATGTACACTTTTGATCATTTGGTCTTTGTTTCTACCTTCAGGATAATTTATTGGCAGTGGGTCTGCAATTCACTAGCATGACTGCAAGCCACATAACAGCGAGGATAACCTAAAAATCTAATATTCACATGTAGTCCCTCTGTCTTGTTTTAAGTGAAACAGCTAGGTGCTTCTTAAAAAGAAGAGGCAAAAAATAAGAACCCTCCGATCATTTGATACTATACTCTGCTCTCACCTAGCCAGAGGCATTTCCCTATGATTTCTTTTGTGAGTGAAGAAACTTATGGACCAGAGCTGAACAGTGGGTGGGGCAAGATCTGTTGATACTCTTAGCAAGTCCTTCCTGCAGTGCTCTACCCTTGTCTCTGCCTCGCTTTGCCTTTCAGCTTTACAAGGACTGTTGCTTTGGACTGTGTTGGTGGGCACTCTGCAAGTGTAGTGTAGGGGAGAGAGGCAGCAGAAAGATGGCTCAGATATATTTTTGCTTTATAACAATCCAGAATGTGTTTAAAAAATAATAAAGTAAACAAGTCAGCACATTTTGGCTCTGTTGAGCTTTTTTATTCTCAAGTGCAAAAGCATAGGAGTAATTTTTAAAAGATGGCCTGTGGGGTTGGAAAGACTAGTTACTGTTTTTCCAAAGTGTGCTGTTGTTTCACAGTCTTAAACACTTTTGGGGAAGAAATAGTGTTTCCTTCAGCACCGTGCACAGTTGCCCATATAATAGCTGATGTTTCTTGAGGGTAATGTGAGCTGAGGTATGAATAAAATCTGGTGGGTTGTAGGGCACAAAAGAGGTTGGTAACAGATTGATACTCCTGTTTAATTGCTGGTGGTGTGACTGAGCTTTACAGGTAAACAGCTCTAGTTGTCCTTCTCCTGAAGTTCTCCTTTGTAATGTTGCCAAGAGTTTGCTGTCTTTGGTGGAACACCCCACTTCCCCCTTCCCCCCTCAGCAAAAAAAGAAAAATAGTAGAAATAGATTTAAGAAAATAAGAAGCAGTATTAAGGCAAAGCTCAGGTTGAAAGGAAAAAAAGGAAATAAAAGCATTGAAGTGAAATTGATTACTAAACTAACAATGAAAATGTAACTGAAAATTCAAAGTATCATTGAAATCCAAGTAGAATAGTAAATGAGTCAGTCATGGTTATCAAAACCGGTATTTCTGACTTCAAAGGTAAAGTAATAAGCCTAAGGGCAGGTTCCTAATATTGTCAGACAAGGAAATGACTGTCACGCTTACCTGTGCTGGAATTACAAAGCCAGGATCTTGCCACCGTGATGACAGTTGTTGTCTTAAGATGCAGAAAGGCATGCCATGTTCTTTGGTCAGTAGGAAAACCTTTTCCTGTACTTGTGCTGCTCTTATCTGCAGAACTGCTGCGAGTCACAGGTTCTGTGGATCTGGGAGCACAGATGGGCCCAGTGTGTACTTAAGACTGTGGTCTGATTAATGGTGATGATGAATGGAGTCAGGCCTGCCAGGGGTATCAAGGTGATTGGTAACCTGCACAGAAAAAAACCTTTTTCTCGGGGTTGATTTTGGAAGTCAGGAGAAGACCAGCTAATGAGACATCACATGCAATGTGAAAATGAAATGGCAATCCTGTCTGCAGCCATCACTGGAAGCAAATGACAGCAACATTGTTCAAGTTGACCAGAAATGTGAATGACTCACAAATATATACTGATAATGACTGTAGACAGGGAAAAGATAGCGTAGAGATTAAAGGACTTAAAGTCTGAAGGGAGGGAAACCCCTTAACCACTCCCCTTCCCATCTCCTAGCAGAGACATAAGGACATAAGCAGCTCAGACAGATTAGAGCAAAAAGATTAGGAAGGAATGACAGGAGAAATGGAAAGAACAGCTCCATATGGAAACACCAAGTGGTGGAGAAAAGTGCAAAACGGGTCTTAAAAATAGGTGATGACAATGCATAGGCACACACTGTGGTAATTCATATTAGTCCAGGCCTCAAATGGTCTTTATATGTGAAATGTTATTAAATGGAACCTACTGTTTCACTTGTATACAGTGCAGGGTTGCCTCCATATCATCCCTGATTCAGCCAGAACAATGGGTATGTTTAGAGTTAGATTATGCAAAAGAATTGTGCTCTAAGTCCCATTACATTTAGTATAAAGTTGGCACATACTTATTTCAAGTGTTTCGCTGAATAGCGTCTTAAAAACAAAGTGAAGGATGTAACTGAGGTGAATATTTATGGAGTGGCTGGTACTAATGAAGAAAATTCTTGTTACGTAAAGAGCTTTTAATACTCTATTTCAGAGAAACAAAATTATTTTCATATAACTGTAAATCTTTTATCTTTTCAGGAATATGAAAACCAGTGTACTGCAGAAGCCAAGTTTGTAAAACAGTTGGATCAGTGTGAGATGATACTGCAAGCGTTCGAGTATGAAGAGTTGGAAAACACACCTGGCAGATTGCAAGATTTTTATGATTCAACTGCTGGTATGACATTTTGGCTTTTTATTTTTCCTCTTTCATAAATAAAACAGATAAATTGCCTTTTCTTCTGACAGACGTTAAGAGCAGGTGAGAACTAGTTGTTTTACTCATTGCTCAAGTACCCTAAATATTTTGAGGGAAACTTAATGCAATGTGAAAATACCATATATTTATCTATAGATATTGAGCCTGAATTTCATTCATGCCAAATTCCTTTTAGATCGCTTTTTATCTAGAGAGAGGCCTAGCTTTCATTACACTTGCATGTGTTTAAGGAACTCCCTGAAACATCAGAGGGGGCACAAAGGAGGCTTCAGCCTTCACAGAGCATCAGCTTGTTTCTACTTTGTTAGTGTTTCATGAGCCAGTGAAGTAGAATTTGTTATCTCTACGTGAGCTGTGGCGGTGTGTGACCTGCCCAAGGTTCATGTATGTGAGAGCCAGCTCAGTGAAATGGTTTAGGTGCAGTTTATTAGGTGCCTTTGTTTTTCGTCCTTTGCAAAATAAACTGATAGTTGAAAGGAGAAATAGGTAAAATAATAATATTTGTAATTTTAGCAAGGGAGTGGAACACCAGGAGAGGACTTGTGACTAAGTCAGCCAGTTCTGGAAAAATCCTAGGGATAGACAAACTCGGGAAGAGGAGTAGCAGTCACCAGACACTTCCTGACAAGTCCCATTTATACTTTTTTAGTGACTTCTCAGGGAAATAATTAGCTCTCTGAAAAATGTAATAATTTGATTAGGGAAGAAGGAAAAAAAGGACAACATGAACAAAGCTGGAATACTTAATTTTCTGATTGACATCTTTGCCCTCCTACCAGGATTCAGTAAACTAAACTGAGCTGGTGTCTGAGTAGACCCCACAGGATACACCCTGAGTGCACCTGTAATTGGAGTGGTTTCCTGTAGCAGGATACATAGTATCGGATCATCTTGGTCAGGGTGCATCCCTTTTTCAGCTCTTAAAGTCTTAATAGGGCACAAAATATAACCTTTTTGGCAAGAAGAGCTGTAACTACTTTTACTCCACAGTTGGATCACTGTATTCACTTCCTTAAATAATTTGACATTTATTCATTATGAGCATAAAGTGACATCACTGCTATCATTCCAATGCCAGCCTTTCACATGTGGGAAAATGAGAGCCTTATTCATTAAATTTCCCTTTCTTTTGTTTTGCAGGAAAGTTTTTTCATCCAGAAATACTTCAGCTTGTATCTCTGATTAACACAGAAAGGAATAAAAAAATAGCTGCTACATCTCATCCACATTCCTGAGGTGTTCCTAAATGCTGTAGCTGTAATAAATACTTTATTTTATATTCTGTGCATTATGTTTCCTTCTGTAAGATCACTGATTCTGCCAGCAGATTTTTTTCCTGTGTATTTGTTGCTGAGAATCCCAGGACCACTTAGATACAAGCAGGGAGCATAGTTACCACCAAATCAGAGTTTGTGTCAAGGACCAAATATTTAGAATTATCTTGTTTGGGGTTTTCCTTTTTTTTTTTTTTTTTTTTTTTTAATGAGCCTCTGATTAGTGCAGTTTCAGTTAGAAATAGATTCTCCGCTGGGGAAATTCAGGTACGTTTAAAAATTAGCTGATTGCAATCTAATCTGTTCATG
>JAWWES010000115.1:62287972-62339662 GCA_035583135.1 Lophotriccus pileatus
CAGTTAGAAATAGATTCTCCGCTGGGGAAATTCAGGTACGTTTAAAAATTAGCTGATTGCAATCTAATCTGTTCATGTAATGCACTGTATGTGTCTTGTTCTGTGACTTCCAAGCGTGTGTGGATTTAATTACCTTTGAGTGGGTCAATATCCACTCGCAGTGCTACACAGAAATGAGACCAATGAGCATGTTCCTCTACAAGCTCTTGAGTGAGCTTAGAGATGAGATTTCTTTTGAGTACGTAAGGCTTAAGAAGTGATGGTGGATAAAATTGGTAATCTCATTAATTATATTTTCTCCATCTCTTCATTGTTTCATAGAACTTTCCCACAGTTCATGTGTTGTCAAGGACTGGTGCCAACGTTTCCATAAGGTTTGTATTCCTTACTCCCCCTCACCCCAGACTGGAAGTTCTACAGACTCTTTGACAGGTAATGAATAATCACAGAATAGCTGAGGCTGGGAGGGACCTCTGGTGTTTGTGCAGTCTAACACAGAAGCCTCTACACCTGTGTAAAGCTGGTTCCCTTCTGGCTCTTACACACTGGTACCGATTCTGCTGTAAATGAGTTTCTGACAAAAGTAATATTGCCAGTGTAGAAGTACAGAATGATTGGGAAGTACAGCTGTAGTGATGGCAAATGCCGTAACGAGGTCAGTGTCTGCACACCCAACTGCAGAGCTGTGTGCAGCTGGAGATGAGGGCAAGGTCGTGATTACCACGTAAGCAAAGTTGGCACCTGGAAAATTTTTTACATGGTCAAGACCTGGAGCTCGCTTCTTTGTCTTCTGCCTCATGTCAAATGAAGCAGCATAAAACTAAATTCAATTGTCATCCAGTTTAAAGATAGGCAGTGTAGCTGAGCACATATTTTCAGGCACCATGACTCAGGAAATGTTTCCTTTATGCAAACCTCAGGGGCCTGACCGAAGCTTGTGCAGTGTTCTGCAGCTGGTGCCTTTGGCAGAGGCACAGAGTGCTGGGCACAGCTGCTTGGAGCTCTTGCTTTAGGGGTTGGCACAGTGCACAAAATCTGCAGAGCATATTGGTCTGGTCCAGAGGAGATATGAGACGCCTGCTCTGCTGAGAACCCCACAAGGGAGCAGTTGTGCCCTGTGGAAACCCTGGAAGAACAGGTTGTGCTTTGCCGAGCAATAGGAAATGGTTATTGGCAATGGACTGTCATACTGCAAGTGGGATGGAGTGGGGCCCACTGAGCTCTTTTCAGCATATTTATTCCACCAAGATGCACACAAATTGTAGTCTGTTAGTTTGCACTGAATGCTGAGCGTGAAGGAGCTACAGATGCATCAAAATACACAACTGAGAACATTCTTGACAAACTAGAAAAGTGGTCTTGGAGAGATGTCTGGTAGAAACACACACAGCACAAGCGCTGCCCTAAACAGGACCATTCCGTTCCTGCAATGGAGTAGGGAAGCTTCCCCGTTCTGCAGGGGATCCAGGGGACAGTGTGAAACCCCAGTGCAGCGGTGCTGGCCTGAGAAATGGAGACATGGTTTGGGTGTGCATTGTGTGGGGTTTGGTTCCAAACAAATGCAACAGGTACTTTGTGTAAAATTACTTCTACTTGCTGCTGCTGCTGCAATCCTATGTCAGTTTTGGACACTGCATCGTAACAGAAACAGGAGTTAGTTGGAGGGAGATGGGAGAAGGTGCAGTTCTAAAGCGCACTGCTCACATGTAGGAAAAGGCCCTGGAACCATGACCTGCAAGAGGAACTTGCCTCCTCCTACGTCTTTGTCCTGATCTGATCATAGCAGCATTGACCCTACACCAAGTGGCAGCTGCTGTCATGACAGTAACATTTAAGAATTTGTATGGAAGTGAAGCTTACCTGGCCAGCCTACCTCCACTGGCACTCTTGAAATTATGCTCTTAATGAATGCAATTAAATGCTAAGTACTGCTTCCCAGAAGTATTTTCAAAGTGTATATATACATACATAAATAAATAAAATGCGGTCTAAATTAGTGTCCCAACAGGGCTTGGATTCCATGTTTTGACCTTGGTTTGGCTGATGGCCCTGCTCAAAAGGTCAGTGGTTTTAGACCTAGATGTTTTCTGCCATGCATTTCACTTTTATTGATCTTAGTTCAAGTATGCTTCTCCACTGAACCTCAGAATTTTCAAAACTTGGGCCACAGATTTTTCATGGGGAATTTCAGGCCCAGAAGAAACGGAGCAGAGTTTAAAAACTGTAGGTAAAAATAGCAGATGATGTTCATGCAATTTACCTTGATACTCTTCCATGAAATAGCAATGCTTGTACATGCACAGTAATCATAGAATCATAGGATGGCTTGGGTTGGAAGGGACTTTAAAGACCATCTAGTTCCAACACCCCCACCATGGACAGGGACACCTCCCACTAACCAGGTTGCTCAGTACTATTGGTAAACACAGAATTAAAACATCACAAAGTGTAAAAGAGTAAGAGAGAAATTTATTTTTAATAAGGATATCAAGAACTTCATTTACACAAAGTTGACCATTAATAGCTTACATTTTAAATAAATTCACATTTATGCACAAAAACACTTAAAATAAGCTAGAAAATTGTCACAAGAATACTAGAAAAGCATAGTTAGATTTGCTTCCATGCTAAAAATTACACTAAAGAGGCATGTGATAAAAATGTCCAAAGTTAACTTATGTCCAGTAGAACATTACAAAAGAACTTTCAACTTTGTAAAAACTACCAAAAGCCACAGGGGAAAAAAAAAATCACTTAAAGCTAAGTTTTCTCACAAAATTTTAAGCAGTATGTAATGTCAAAATCACTAACACTGATTTGAAGCTTTGGCATATGCTTAAAAAATGCGTCCATTTTCAAAGTAGCCAGGCTCTTTTCCATCTTGTTTATTGATAAAATTGTGCTCACCTAAGTCTGGTGAACTGAGTATCGCAACATGCATACTGACACGTGTTCACTAGACAGCCAGATAGTGTCACAAACATGCTGCTCTTTCCTTAGAAAAAATGTTAGAAGAATGCAAGAAAGCATGCTGAATCAAAGCTGAGAGATGCCTGGCTCTTGGTGGAATTATGTCCAGGAGTAAAGCACGACAAAATTTGACACGAAGAGTGATGTAAAGTTTTTATTCATCCTGTGTATTGTGAGATGACAGGGTCTATGCTAGCAGCTCTGAAATGTGGGCTGAAGGCAAGGGCTCTCTAAGCTATGGCACATCTGAAGCCAGTTGTTGGGTTTATATTCTTTCACTTAAGGCTGTAGCTTGACTGAAGCTCATAAATACCTTCCCTTATTTTTGAGGGTAAGACATGGAGGCAAAAATATTAGAGGTTTCCTCCGCTCCACTTGATTTTGTAATTAACTTATACTGTCAAGCCTTACCAAACCACAGAGAGCGAGCAGTGGTACTTATTTCTAAACTGAAACTTTTCCAGCCACAAGGAACCATCTCGAATCCAGAGCTGTGCTCAGTTCAGTTTCTGCATGAATAACTGGGTGTCTCTTCCTGTCCTCCTTAACTCTCCCGAGTAACAGGTGGAAGGCAATGCCAGACTGTACCAGTGAAGGAGAAAAAATTTTTTGTGACAATAAGTGATTTTAATTCTGTTAGGAAATTGATCATCTACTGAAACTCCTGAACAAAGGGCACCTGGTATAGCTGGTGTATGGGCTACTGCTGGCAGTTGAAAAACTTAGCACAGCTCTAGCTCCATCTGTCTGATGTGGCACTGAGAGGGGATCTGGAAACCAACACATACAAAAGAGCAAACTAAAAGAGATAAGAAACTGGGACTGGGAGACTGTTGGAGGGAAGTCACGTGAAAATGAAAACTATGTTAGCCACTTAACACAGAATTTAGTGCATTATAGCCAATGACTGGTCTGTGGTTTTGATGATGTACAAAGTACCTGGCACTAAAATGGCCCATCTAAAATAGAAATAGGGAGAGGAAACATTTCTCCAACACAAGGCCGGGGAGGCAATTTTCCAAAGCTGACAAAACCTTGTTGCACAAGTTGTGTGGTGAGAGAAGGTTGCAAATCACTGGGCAAGTCTCTGAAGAGAACTGTGTGGGGCTCAGGAGGGCCTGAAGTTTAACACTGAAGCTCTTCTTCACTCTCAGGAAGTCGGGTACCAGCAAGAGAGCTCTGGGCGCTGGCATGGGCTGTAGAGCTGAGAACTTCTTCAAAACTGCCTCCTGTGTGGCTTGTCCCGCCAACCTTGGTCTGAAACAAGGCAAACAGAGAATAGAAAGTTCTGTTCACACTGAAGCAAATCCCATTTACATTCCACCCCATGGTCATTGGAGGGCTGGGAACTGTTCAGGCAGAGAACATGTGGGATGTTTTTTTCTAAGAACTACAGCTACAAAACCAGTCAAATAAAGCAAATTCTTTCCTCCCCCAATTTCTAAGCTAGGCTGCCATTGTAAAATCTGCCAGTGGCATGTCTCATACACTTAAATGAAGATCCTAAGCAGATCCCAGGCAGAATTCAAGACTCTACCTCTAAAACCAGTGTGGTTATCTACGTGAGTAGCTCACACTGGTTGCATTGTTTTTCTATGAAGCCTGGATAAGAGATGGGTATTAAAATGAACTGGTTCATTTGCTGAGTAAAGTGGCCCATCTGCCTCCAATGGTAACACAGCTTCTCACAAAATACATAAACTGGGATCTTGGACAGCAGAAGGAATGTAGTAACTAAAGAACAAACCCAGCAGCTTGTCTCCTTTCAGGTACTTGCAGCTACACAGATATTGATATACAAAACTGCCTGCAGCATTTTCAGAGGAAGGCGGGAAAGAGATATCAAATTACATTGATGAAACATATGACAACGTGCTTGCACACGTACTTCCAGAATGCTTCAGGTCACTTAATTTGTAAATATAGTAAAAATTAAACCCAGTAAAACTAAATATCTGAAACAGAGTTTTCCTAACAGAGCTTTATGTAAAGGTTTGGAAATGACCAAGCCAATGGGACGAAGAGACAAAGCTGTTTTGACTAGATTGTCTTGGTAAGAAAATGTTCTTTTGTGGCTTGGCTTGCTGATATGCCCACTCAAAGTTGACTCAAGTCTGAAAATAGGGCAAAACTCTGTACTCCATCCTAGAATTGTAGCAAGACTTAAATACAAGCTGGCATTTTTGGAGCCTGTCAGCCCCTGAATGCTTAAGAAGGTTATTTTAATTAAATGAACTTTGTGTCCTAAGTTTCCAAAGGGTTAATCCTATGTAATCCTTTGTTTCTTTAGCTAGCCCAGCAGTTTGCCTAGCTTGAAAGTGCAAAAAAATAAGGTAGTAGTGGGCTTGATATTTGCTCTGACAGTTTGAGCCACTGATTAAAAGTTCCCATCTCAAGAGGTAAAAATCTGTATGCAGTCTAGGTTCAGAAGGTGTCAGTCCATCACTGATTTTTGCAAACAGCAATAGGAAATACAGGTACTATTAAATGCTGGTAGGCCCAGAACTTCCAGCAAAAAGGCAGCTACTACCTAGTAAAGCTAGTATTAAGTTTTTATGACAAGACTCATGACTTTTATTTGCCAATTAAAATTCTCAAAAGAACATTGATTCAGACCAATCAGGGTGATCGTGAAAGTAAACAATTCCTGCACTACTTCAGATGAGTCAGATAAGGTGCATCTTCATTTGGACGCCTCAAAATAAGAAACGTTAATGCAGTTTCATTTGCTTTCATTTGCTTTTCTGCCTACTCTGCCATCCAAAGCCAAGAATGAGGAAAGTCACTTCACTGGCCAGTACCCCAGCGTTTATGCCAACATTTAATTCACCAGATGCTGTTTGATTCCCAGAGGAAACTGAACTAATACATTCTCCCAGGAAAGCTGCAACCCAAAGTCCAAACTCCAAGAGCAAATAAAATCTAATTTTCAATTTGACTTCAAAATGTATGAAATCTGAACATCAGTTTTGGCTAATATAGGGAGTAGGAGGAACATGATAAGACTCCTGCTGTCCTTTTTTTTCAGAAGCCTCTCTAGGAAGTTCTCCACTTTTTCAGACCACAACAGGATCCTAAAGTTGAAGAGGAACCACATGATTTCTCCCTGCATCCCCCAGTTCTCCTAATCTTACAAGGCTTGGCACAGAGGCAGGCAAAAGGAAGAACAGTGCTGAGACATTTCCATTTTTCCATAGTCTATATACTGGTAGCACCCTAGGTCCATAACTCCAGCTTCCCCATTTGAACAAGGAAATGAAAGAAAGAATAAGAAAACAGACAGAAAATATTTCAGAAAATGCTAGTGGGTTTGCCAATGGACAATGAATTCTTTCAGACTCAAAACTTACTGTATTGTCCTGCTTAATTAGAGACTCCTTAAAGGATGATCTAAGAGCACTTTGAACACAGCAGGCTGAGCTGGCCTGACAAATAGTCTCCCCTAGAACACCTTTGCTTAATCAACAGAGTAAGATCTGCCTCCTCAAGTGAAACACTGTGAGAGGAAATGGTCTTCAGAGCTGTGCAGTTTGAACTGACTTTTTCTGAATCACACTGAGGTGACTGGAAACAGACACCCCTCCGTTGATGCAGAAAGAACATCACTCACGTTTGTCCTTTATCCCTGAAAGCAAGGCTTTAAGCTGTCTCTCTCAAAGGTTAGCCTCTGTGTAGGAAGTATGGATTTCTGGAGTCTAGCGTAGTCTAGATGTAAACTTGGGAGCTAGAAGTACCACTGAAAGCCCTGAGAGTAGGTTTAGTGACTAAATGGATACAAAAAGTGCTGCACTTCTGCTGGTAAGTGGTGAAAAATGGGGGAAAAACCCCCCAGCAAACCCCCACACACACCCAAAAAAACCCCAGTCAGCCAACACGAACAATTTCAGACTTCAGGTGTTCCAGTGAGCTGCATCCCTTATATCAATGGGTAGAAGGAGAAGGAACACATAGTGATATATGCAGGCAATAGGCTCGACTGCAGCAGACAGGAATTCAGATCTTCCAAGCTGGTGCACCCCGCTGCATGAATGATTCTTCCTACAGTAAGGGTGACTACAAAACGCATTTGCAGCTAAAGTAAAAAGAATAGGAAAGCGTATACAGGCACTGTGCTGGGGCTCTGGGGGTCTGAGCTCTGTTCTAGCTCCTCCTCCTAGACACTCCCAGTCTTTCCTGGGATGCTGCTGTGAAAATTCCACCTGTGAAAATGAGATGACATTTCCTTCTCTGACACAGTGCAACGAAGATGAAATTGCCCTACACCATCATGACCTAACCTGGATTGTCAGAACAATCTATCACTAAATAAACATGAACACTCAAAATCTGAAAATGATAGAGCATTCTATCACAGCCAAGTAAAATGCCATGTTATGAGCACACTTGACTTTTTTCTGATGAACAAGAACCATTAGGAGACAAACCCTCATGTTGCCCCTTTGTGCCTCACCATGCAGCAAAGATTAGCGACCTGCAAATTTGCCATGCTCTGCCCTGCTGAGTAAGAGCCTTAGCTAGTGCTGCCTGGTAACTCTGCCATTCGATGTTCCTCTCCTGCAGCAAATATGTCAACAGAGCTTTGAAATTTTAAATCCAGATAAAACATTTAAATTTTAAAGGAAACATGCCTGCAGACAAAGAAAGACGAGTTAGTGGCTAAGAGCCACTAAGAGAGTAGTATCAATCACATCTGAGTTATGTGACAGCTCCCACCACTGTTTTTGGCATTTCTGAGACCACTTGCTCACTTTGGCAGGCAACAGAAATAATTTCTTACTAATGAAGCAGAGAAAGGCAATTTCTTTGCATATTGCCTTCATTCTCCATTAGTGCTCTTGCAGTTCCATGAAATTCCTGATGGAACAGCAAATTCAACTGGTTTCCTGTACAAACGATAGGGATAACTAAGGTGTCACACGTTAACACACACTCTGCCTCTGACCTTTACCTTAAGGCTTGTGACAGTGGTTTCAACCTTCTCCTCAAATGACTTGAAAGTTGGAGAATTTCTAGGAGAAAAAAAAAACAGTTGAAGGAAGGAAAAAGAGTCAGTTGCAAACATCATGAGATAATTCCACAATTTGATCAGTTTGTACCAGGCAACAACGCCAGGACAGAATGAAGACTGCCTGGCAGCACAGGGCTATAGTCTGATAAGCCATGAACACTCAACTTGTGCTCTGTCACTCAAATCCAATTATGATAATCGGATGAGTATTTTTTAGCTACAAATTTGCAAAAGCAGAACCTGCCTAGTAATGGAAAACAAATGGTGACTGGCCTGCCTGCTCTGTGATACATTTATCATGCTCTCAGAAGAACAGCCATAGAATGCTGGCTGTAGGGCTGCATTTCTATGGTTTTATCATTTCTGTTGTAGCTTTATCCATCTGTGTTGTTGCTGTAAAAAAATATTTTTTTTCAGCTGATAAACAAGTTCATAACCTGCATTAAAAATATGACAAGTTTAATGTCCTGAGGCTGGGAAGAAGGAAATTAGAACTACACTGGAAGTGGGTCCCAAATGCCTCTGAGGAATCCTGACTCCCCACTCCGTGACTTTGTGACTGCAGATGTATCCTGCTGTTTTCAAAGACAAAGACTTTAGGGAGACTCTGTTCCTAAGGTGCCTCTCTGACAAAGCTAAGCTTTTCTCTGTGTTCAGCCAGCACAAAGGACTTGGGCAAATCTGCAGTGAGTAAAGGGGACCTTCTGCTTCTCTGCTCCTTGCTTGTCACCTGAGAGCTCAATTATAGTGCTCCATACATTGTGCTTCATAATTAGTGAAGGCTCTGCAGCTCAGACACTGATGTCCAGCACAGTTCCTATTTCTGCAAATCCATTTGCATCATATCCCTCATCAGGCTAAGTTAAAATGACCCTAATTTAAAGAAAGGGAAAACAGAAGCCAGGTAGAAAAATAATGTAGATTTTGTTCCTGTTAATTAGATGACAAATTTTTCATAGGGCAAGAAGGGTTAAAAGGAGAGAGAAATTGAGTTTTATGACTTACATTTGACCCATAGGTCACATCAGTGGGTGAATGCTTGCCTTAAACTATCCACCTGCTGAAGCTGAATGAATTAGCATCCATCATATAGGTAGAAGGTTTGTTTTTCCCACATGCTTGGCAAGGAGTGGGGATATTCATATATTTACAGGCCAAGGGAGTAAAAAGAAAGCTGGATTCTAATTTTATTGAAAAAAACAGAGCTTTACTTGAACAGACGTAAATATTTGGCTGCAGTCAAGTAAAGCATGATTATAGCCATTAAAATATGAAAGCACTCATGTAAAATCCCTCCACAGGAGCATGATCCAAAGCCTGTTCGAGTGAAAAGCATTTCTGACATTAATGGGCTTTGGACAACGTTCTAGAGACAGCAAAACAACCGAATTTCAGATTCAGTAATACAAACCTGATAACAATCAGCTACTCAAATATATCTCAGAACTGCTTCATTTACTCAAAGGCTTCTACAAGAGATTACACATTTAATACAATTAAAATAAAAAAAAACCCAACCCAGATGGCCTGTCCTGCAGCCCTCATCTACATGAATAACCTTAATTGATTGAAGTGAGACTATTCATCTAACTAAAAACTGCAGGATCAGGATCAAAGTATGCAAATCCCCCTTCATTCCACTGCTGAACATGATAACATTACATAGCAAACAGAATATGGGTAGCATATTACCTCATTGCAGGCATGCTTATGGAATGGCGAATAGAGTAGCTGTAGGAGAGGTAAAAAATAAAGACAAAAAGCTGTAAAATCCAATTTCCAACATGATTATAATATAATTTTTTAAATTAACTTTAAATGTACATATACATATTTTTAAGAGTGCTGGTTTTCTTCCTCTCCTGATGGCAAGAAGTTGTCAAACTCACTTGTGAACTCCATCTCACTCTCAGCACTAAAGATCTTGCTACCTCATTCTCATGTCAACTGACCAGCAATGGGGCTCAAAACAATGATGCAAACCGGCTCCTGGAAATATCCATTTAAGTGGAACAGATCCCTGCTATCTAGAGAGACACACATGTGACAGGGGAAGAGAGAGCCACCCCTGTGACTCACGGTGACAGGGGATGAGCTCTGTCGGACAAGTGCAAGTGCAGCACACCTCAGGTTTGTGAACACCCACCGAGCTGGCTCAAGGCAGCAGGTGAGCAGGCAATTGCCTTTGCCGCATGTGCAACATATACAGTCCAAACAGCCAGTGCTGATTCCCAGTTTGGATAGGCTCCTGCACAACTGGATACCTAAACAGCTACCTAAAAGCAGAGAGGCAGCACTCTCAGTTGTCCGCATCTCTTGGACGTTTCACCTCCTCCTTCACCCCTCAACTTTACCAAAGGTAGGAAGCTGTTTTCCACAGCTCTCGTCCAGTTCTCCTTATGACACTTCCCTCCTCAGACTTCCCAGCAGCAAGAGTATTGGAAGGTTGCAAGCAGAGGATGGAGCCTCTGCATCAAAGATCCCCAAATCATCTTGCACACCTTTAAACTTGCAGATGACCACCCACACTAACTGCTTGACTTACATTAACCAAATTCTCCCACCTGAGCCATCAAAACCAACTCTGCTGTCACATCATCACCTGTTCCCCACTGCTGGGAAGCATCAAGCTTGTTCCTAATAAGAATTTTTATTTGAAGTTTAAGAACTTTCCATAAGCACATTTAGATCTGAGCATTTTAAGTAAAGTGTGCACTGCAAGAGTATGTATTTGTTCAAAAATCCATGCATTGCCACTTTCAGTGTTGACTGACAGCTGCAGCCTGGTCTGATTGAGAACAGTGAGAGCTTTACTTTAGGAGGCACCAACATTTGGCTGCACGTAAAGCATGATTATAGCATTAAAAAATGAAAGCTCTCATACAAACAGCACACGTGTTTTTTCTAAACTGCACAAATTCAGAGCAGCATTGAGTCCACATACAGATTTTTTTTTTCCAGATTAAAGATTCAGGAAGGGGGGTGGGGAAGGGACATAAGAGCTATTTGGCAAGTAGGTGAAAGAGATCTAATACAAACTGTTTGCTGTTGTGTATATTTTAAGGCTTCTGCTAAGCTCAGACTGACAAGACTGGACAGCAGACAACACCAATGTTTCATGTTCAATTTTGCACATAATTTTTAAGAGTTATGAAAGATTAGCCCAAACATTTCACAAGTGCAGCAAATCTTTAACAATCCTAGTTAAATTAAACAAGCATGCTTGCCATTTTAGTCTTCCAACATATGACAAATAGGCAAAAATAGAGTTTGGAAGTATTTCAGCCTAGGCTGCTCCTCTTCTAATAGCAAAACATTCCAAATACGAAGGTTTAAGTACGAAGATTACATTGTGCCAAATTAAACTCATACAGATGGGGGATGGACGTGACAGAGAATCCAAATATTAAGTGCAAATTGCACAATATTTATTTATTGAGTTCATCTTTTAATTTCTCTAAAGAGGTAAGGATGCAAGTTGTAGAAACAGTGGCAATATCTTCTTTTAGTAGAAGCCTAAAACAATAAGGATTTTTTAAAGACATATATGTCTGCGATGGTGATCAGGGCAGAAAACAGAGATCCTTCATGACAAAGGTCACTAAATATTACATTTTGGTTTCATGTCAGAGTGAGATAGGAAGGTCAATCTATGCCACGTTTTGAAGTTTTCTTAGGGAAGTAAGAGTCCATGTCAGGATAACTTAGCTGAAGGGAAAAAATATTCTTGGGTTCTCCCAGAGACTGAAGCTGCTAGAAGGCCAGAGGGACTTGGAGGGGATTCAGGGCTGTTCAGCCTTTCTGTAGGGTGACCTGACATAAAGCCACACTGCTTATAGAATCTTTGAATACATATAAAATTGTTTTCTTATTCATCATATATTGAAATGCATTACAGAATCAATAAATTCAAACTCTAAATATAAAGAACTCCTTTATCATGTTCAGAACCTGGCCTACTATTGAAAATTTTCCCAGGATTAAGAGTCATGGCTAAGATACTTTTGCCTTATTGAAGAGGAGGTAATTAAATACTTTATAAAATCTTTCTAAAACTCAGCTGAATAGAATTTTTACTGTTTGTTGCTTTTGTTCCAACCTCTGACAGAAAAAGATGGTTGAGAGAATACAATTATGTATAAATAGGTTTTCCCAAGACCAACATCTTTTGAACATGTTCATTATTTGGATTTCAGACTGATCTACTCAAGGCAAACACTTAGTCCAGTCCATTTCTTGTTATATTCACCATGCTGTAAAAAGAAAGCATTACAGTTTAAGTAGCGTATGCTTTTATCCTACATAATGATGCTGAAAGGAAAGAGGTTACTGCTTTACAGTTCATAAAATAAATTCTGGCAAATACAGAGGCAGTATTCAAGGAGAGTAGCGTTTCTTACCCAATTGAATGCGATCTGTGGTGGACGCACAAGGAAAGAAAAGCAAGAGTTAAAAGTAATAGGAAAAGGTAACAAATATATACATATACATCTGTAACATGTCAAACTGCCCAAGGAAAATAATAAAGTAATTTGCATTCAAATCTTGATGCTGGGATTCACACTAGAATGTGAATCAGTTAAGATCCCTTCAAAGCAAAAAATTTGAAGCAAAAAACAGTCCTTCACTATGCAGTCACCTATTCTGTATGCATTGAATAACAGAATTATTGTCTAAGTTTTGTATTCTCTTCATTAGATCAGATTTAAACAATGTTAACTGGTTTCCCTCCTAGTATCCTACCTTAATACCATTATAGATGTACTGGAATTGTACATGTACATCAACAGCAAATGTCTTTTTTCCCCCCACTGGATTTCTTAATCATGTCTTAGTTAAGAAGGGTAGGGAAAAAATAAGGGGCTTTTAATTCCTAAAATGGCATTTTCTAAAATACTTGTTCCTTGTTGAAAACAATACTTGAAACACTTTGACACTGTGTTCCAGCTCACAAGAAACTTAATTAAGGCAGCAGAACTGGGAGAGGCACACTGATATACAATATTCAAGGGATGTCATTAATGTTCCCAAGTTGAGACATGATGAGGCAGACAGCCTCTCTTCATCTGTGTTTCTGATGCAGTCTTTAATTACAGACCACTTCAAGGGAACACCTGTCTCACACAGCGAGCCAGATAGATGGTACACACTTAATGAACATGAAGAGTCTTCAATACTTGTTTTTCACATCCTTTCTCAATGTGTGGTGTGATGCATTATTTACTGCACAACATTCATACCTTCCTCCAAAGAAAAATATTGATTTATTCAGGCTTTTTTACAGGGTTATACATATCATCATGTATATTGGTGCTTCTCCAGCAGTCATGGGTTTATATTCATAACATAGTTCTGCTTAAACCAGGTTAAGTAATACTGTTGCCATATACAGCCTCCTTTTACTACCTGCTGCCTCCCAGTAGCAGCCACACTCTTTTCCATGCTAATACAGATACTTGCACAGCCATATGATAATGAAATCTGTAACTGCAAAGCTCTAAAAACCAGCACAAATGAAGGGGTGTCAGTAGAAATGAGAGAAAACAACTGCCTCATCCATCAGCAAAAGAAATGCTTATGAACTGTTCTGAAGCAACGCAGTATTACTGTTTCCTGTATAAGGGTATCAAAACCAGAAAGGTTTAAGAATGGTGGTTTTGGGCATGACAGCTACAGCACCTGAAGGAATTCCTTTCTAGCAACAGTTTTAAGTGCCCAGAAAATCCTTAGATCACAGAAATCCTAAAAGGCTATGCAAAAACTCCACCATCCCCACAAACAACAACGAAGAGCCCCAAAAGACACAACAATAAAGGCACAGCAAAAATCAACTCCCAAAGTGCTAAAACGGATCAATTATACCTGAGCCATTACCAACACATATTGGCCCAACCTGCTTCTAAAAACGTTAAATGAGAGATAGCCTTCAGAAGTAACCTCTGCTCAGCTGCACATGTGAGCCTCCAGCCTAGCATTTGCTAGGCCCTGCTCTGTGAAGCTGGCTGGTCAGCACTCTCTATCTCTGATTCTGGTTTTTTTTTTCTATCTGTCAATATGGCACCTTATACTTTCCTACGCTGAATAAATGTGGAATTCTAATCCTGGTGTCTAAAGTGCTTGCATGCCCTGCCACTGCAGTCATCTGGGAATTCTAAGTGATGCCATTCTGATGCCTTCATCTAACCCAGAAATGAAAATGCTGACAAGTAACAGGCTCAGGACAGATGCCTGCAAAATCCTGCATTACGGTGAGATACTGAGACCTTTTCTTTTGATATCATTTTCAACTCCCTATGCTCTCTTCTCGCTAAAGCAATAACACCTAAGCTGTATTTCTCTAGTTCTGCAGAAACAGTACAGACAGCCTTATCAAAGTCAAGCTCTATCACATCTCCTGCCTCCCATCTATCAGCTATGACAGGTGCTGTCATTTCAAGATAATTGTTCTTGACAAACCCTTTTATGTTTTTGTCTTCATGCTATCTTCTAGATGCTTAGAAAATAACAGGTTAATGCATTCCCCCAGTATCTGCTTTGTATTTCCCAGAACTTCCCTTGCCCCTTTCCAGAGGGATGAACTGCCTTACTCCACCTCTCTGGGGCCTCCTGTGCCTTCTGTGCTGACTCCTGTCATCTCCGAGGGGCACAGTCATGCCCCCAGGCTCTCCCTCCCTGCAGTCTTTTGTCTCTTTCCACATGTGCCTTCCAACTCCTGGCAGGAATGAGGCATTATATTATCTTCATTCATCTTGAGAACTGGCTCATCCCAGGCACTGAATTTGAAAGGGGTCTGTGTGATTAAAGGAAATGTATGAGACAGCTGAATGAAGCCTCTATACACAGTACAACTGCTGACATCCTAAACTGCACGCATGCCTTTGTTAGCTTAATCTTTAAATACATTTACTTGAGTAGTAGCAATGTATGTGGTAGTGTGCAGATAGTAGTGTAATGTAAGTTTCTTTCCCTTTCCCCTTTCTTTTTTCTTTTTTTTTTTTTTAAACCAGAAAGTCTCCCACTTGGTATCACAACTTGTTTCTAAAAAGGTCATCAGCAGGGATGAAACTTAGACCCATGCAGACAGCTGCCGAGTAGTCCAGCAGTACTGCATGAGAAGATCCAAACTTTAGCAGTATGTAAAGGAGACAGGGATAAAGACCCTCAACTCTTATCACATCTGTGCCCTACATAGCAAAAGCCATGTTGATGTCAGCATAATGTCTTTAATACTGAGACATCTGAGCCCATGCTTGTAAGTGACCTGAGACCCCACTCTTCCCCCTCGCCTTCCTTGTCAAAAGAATATTAAAGGAGACAATATCAGCTGGAGGTGGAGGAGCAACAAAAAAATCTTGATGGCATGTAACTAATCACAAGAGCTATTCATGAAGAATTTATTACCTTAGCTACATTACTAGTGTCTGGTTTGTATCCTAAAGCAAAAGTATCAGTACACTGTCTTTATATGCATTTCTGGTATTTCTAGTAACATGATAATATTAAATAGAATGCATTATGACTGTAAATAGAGCTTACAAGCACTAATAATTAATACAAAATTCAGAAAATGTAAAATGCTAGTGATTATTCATGCATAGAATGAATTAGAGAGTTGTGACACCGGTGAGCCAGGGTGGGGATGAAAGAGAAGCCCAGCAGCTGCATGAAAAGCGCCTGGTCCCCAAAGGCAGTATCTCCGTTCTTTCAGACACACAGAATTTTCTCATTTTTCCTTCTTGTAGGTTTTATCTTCTTGAATGCTAACACAGCAGAATAGCACATTTGGGGGAATCTATCTGACCTGTTATATAATATTTTAGTAATATTTTTAGAGATAATACAAGGTGAAAATTGAGATCCAGCATCTTCAGAACAGAAATACATGTTTCATGCAGTGCTCTGTACAGTTGATATAGCAGGCAACACAGAAAACAGAATTTTGTTTCATAAAGAAGGCAGGCTTCAGTATTTAATCAGGCTGACTACAAACCCTTTCAAAATCACCATCGACACAGGCAGGGGGTAAGACTGCTGAACATACTGGGAATTATGATGGCATCTGGATTTTAGAAATCAGTTTCAAGTGTCTGCTCTGAATGAAGGCAGAACAGGGATTTGCATCTGGATGCCATTGGTGACTATCAGCCTTAATGCCTAACCAAGAGAATTAAGCTAGAGTCTGATGTTTGTTTAAATCGGCATTATGGGAGGGGGTGGTGATAATCCATATACTAGATCACTGAAATAAAATTATTTGGATTAGCAAAAAAAGCAAGTAAACAATGACACAGAAAATTCATGCCTCTTTACAGTTAACTCCCCCAGACACAACTGGGATTGGAAAGGGAAGGGGAAGATTTTTAAAATCAGGTTATGTAAGTGCTAAGGTTTATAGTGTGACCCCACACAGAACTGCACCTGCCCAAGCTGAGCCAAGATCTTAGGACAGCTTTGTTGCTGAGGGAAGCATACTGACCATCACTCCAGATTTAGGATGTTCAGCAGATGCAGAAGGCCCAAGTCATGCCACTCTTTATATAACTATGGGAAACTGGCTAGACCACTTGCTTTTTCATCATCAAGTGCCAAGAAAACTCTCCTAACTGAGAACTCAACTGAAAACACTAAGTGTCCACAAAAAAGATAGTGCTGGTAGTTCATATTTTCTTGGAAAATTCCCAACCAGGTTCAAGATAAAAGTTTCAATCGAAGAAAGCTACAAGAAACCAGCTTCTTGATTAATCGAAGTGCCATGGACTCAGCCTCTGCTTTGAGCCGTTGGCTAAAGGGCTAATGGGATAAATCTGCCCTCCACGTGCTAGTCAGAAGCATGATTTCCAAGGGGATAAGGATTGATATCGACAAAGGCATTTGGTAACAGTGATTAATTAGGGGAAATATTTCAGTGAAGACATTTCTGCCTTTGCAGTTAATGTCACACCCTATGCAAAGCACAAGTAACAGGAACTAAGGAATCCTGAACTGTTAAAGTCATCCTTCCCTCTGTGATCAAGAACCAGTGCTTAAGGTATTTGCACACCAACTCTTTGGTCACTGCTGTAGGGTCTAAAGTATGGAAACAGCAACAACACCTGTTTGCTGAGCTGTAGGCTTGTCTTTTTTACAGGAGGAAGTGCTCGGAATGAACAGAAAATGAAACAGGGAACACGAGCATCACACATATCTCATGCATTTCTCAAAAATACAGAATACAACTATAAGTGCACAGAAGGAAGAAAGAATATACAAAGGTAGCAAAAAGGCTTGTGAAAGTGACTCATCCAACTGCAGTTTGGAAAAAGGGAACTGAGGCGAAATCAAATAATACCACAAGAAATAATGACTGACATGAAGGACAGAAGAAGGACTCACTCACTGTTTCTCATAATGTAAGAGCCAGAAGGCATCAAAAGAAAGACATCAGGGAGACTCCAAATAGGGAATGAATGAGTGTACAAATAAAACACACACTTTACCACATAACTGTCTATCCATCTGGGGAGACATAGGATGTTATGAATTTTAAAAGCTCATGCAAGTTAAAATAAATTCTAAATAAAGATAAACTCATTAAGAAAAACCCTTAAAAACTTTTAAATGAAAGCTCAAATCTATTTTTTGGAAAGTTTTCAGCTCTCAGATTGCTGAATGCTAAAAAAAAATATACTAGGAAAACACAATTGCATGCCTCTCTATTCTTATAGCCTTTGATAGGCTATACTACCCATGAATGTTTAACTGTATCTAGTCAAAAATTTAGTTATGTTGATACCCTGGCTGTTAAGTCATGCACTAAATTTCCATTTTGAACTGCAGTGTGGAAAAAGACACTGTAAAGCTGATCATATTGTCATGAAAATTTTCCTTTTTTATTTTCACCTATAAAAACAGTAATACTTCTGCAAAGGGTTTATTAAACTGCATGTGAAAGGTAGGTATAAAGGGGAAACTCTAAAGATTTCTGAAGACTCAAAGTTTAAAAAGTGAAAAAAGAAGTTTTAGCTGCCAAGAACTATGCTTCAGCCATTTGCAGCACACACAGATCTTAGGATATGGTTGCGTCATACAATACGAAATTACAAAAAAAGTGAATACATATCAATATCTCTAATAAATGAGACCCTAATTTTGCAGCTGAAACAATACATTGCAGAGTTATCCATGCCCATTTATTTCATCACAAAAACAAAAATCAACTCCTTCAAACAACTCAAGAAGTTCCATAGAGGGCTGCTTTACAGTGTACGATTTCTGCTCTCATGTGCTGAGGGACTTTAAGATCAACACTTTAAAAGACACATCAACATATAAAGCTTGACACTGAAGTTGCATTTAAGTGACAGTTCTTGTACTGACCTCAACTCCTGTTACTTCCATCATATCTATTTTTATACAACTGCAGAACAAAGTTTTGCAGTACATCTTGAAAAAAATGATAAAAACCAGCCTAAAATATTTTTTTTTATCTTTTCACAAGCAGCTCCTAGGCAGGCTTTTTTTCTTCAGATGATATTTTTCTCTGGAGTCCACATATGAATAAAATTGGGTTAATAAAGATCTAACAGCAATTTTTTGTTCCATTTTACTTGTACATTTCCTTGAGCCTGCAAAGTTATTCCAATGGGATTTCCAACTGTACGTTAAAAAACACACCAAAACCAATAAAACAGGACTCTAATAAAAATTACATCTTCATTCATCATTATACCTTCTTTTCGGTTAAAAACATGAATGCTGCAAAATACTCAGACTACAAACTACTTGAACCTGTAAAACACTAATGTAGAAGTAAAGAAGAGTTGACAAATGATTTATACATTTTGTTCTCAAAATAAGACCAGAGAAGTAGCAGATTCCTATACCTCATATCTCCAAACTTCTTGCTGATAGCTGTTCCTACATTACTGATAGCTGCTGTTGCTTTTTGTCCTGCATGGCTCAGGGTCTCATGGGTTTTCTTGTAACTGAAAACAAAAAACAGAACAGAAATAGTGGTAAGTATTACAACAGAGCGACTAGAATCCCATGCAATTAAATCCCTTTTCCCTTATTTCCACATCTTAAAGTCCCAAACACTGAAAGGTTAAGAAACACGGTAACTGTAGCACAAAACAAATGGTGAAGATGCCCACTTCTGCATCGCCTCCCTTAGTGCAGTTTAATCCTCATATGAGCAAAACGCTCTCCAGAGCAATCCTTTGCTGTGTCTTTCCTGCTTGCAAGTAACATGCCCCAGATGGGCCAACACACACTGTTTAAAAGCAGAATACAGTCATTTGTTGAATACTTGTTTGATACAACTTCTGTTTGCAGAAAATCATATTTACATCAAATAAGCATTCTTACAGCAGACACTAACCTCGTGGCAAAATCTGTTATCTGAAGCACAGAAAAGAATCAGGACAAATACAACTCTGCTCTTCCAAGCATATACATATTAGGTACATTTAACAAATGCATTTCAAAATGATTCTGTGATATTTCACATTGGGAAAAACTGATCAAATCTGTTTCCATATGTTACAGGTTTCCTTTTTCCACTTTTAAAAATTTCTTTAAAGGGAGAAGGTTTGGGGAAGGACATAGAAAGAATGATGAAAAAGCCTAGACAGTGAATGTATATTCTTAGGACTGAATTCTTTTAGAAGTCACTAATTTCACTTATAGCATACAGATTCAAACACAGAATCACCTTAATTTACTGATCCAGAATACATGCTCTGACCTACACAGACCCTTCAGTAAAGCTGCTCTCTTAGAGTAATCAATAAGCTTTTCTGCACAGATGCTTTTCTGCTGACTAACTCTGAGCATGTCAGAACCTTCCTTCTGAGTAAATTATTTGATACTCCCAGTGACGCAGACAAGCTCAGAATTAGAAGTACTGACCTAGTAACAAAAGGAGAGCACACTATAATCAGTCTTGCATCCTGTGGTGTGTGCTGGCAGACAAGAACTGAAGGAATGATCATGAAAAATTCAGAAATACAACTCTACTGGTTCTAATTCTCTTTTGAACAAAAACTATAGGATTGCAAACATGTACCAAAATACACTGGAGATTGATTTAAAAAAATCCCACTGCCTAATTCCTGCAACAGAGTATTTTCTTCTTACTTTTATGTATATGAAAGGAATATAAATTTGTGAAGGCGGAAGGGAAAATAAGATTAACATTTCAGCAAGGCACATCATATTTTATGTCATGTCCCTTTATCCCAAGCAGTACCTATTGCTGAGAATCCTCTGTTCAGGGCTGTGTTTTACAAACCAGTAAACGGCAGATGCTACATAATGCTCTGGTCTTTCAGGAACTATATTTTGATTTTATGTTCCTAAGTCACAACATTTCTTACATCCAGCTGGCCTAACAAGTTCTGAAACTGCCAAGCGAAAGGGCTCCTTCTACGAAGGTACTTGTCTCTGTTTTCAGTGACTAACAAGGCAATCTACAGGGAGCAGCTGAAGAATAGGGTACCAGTTCTCTAGGAATCTCCAATTAGACAAGCTGAATCAAACACAGGTACAACGTTGAATGCCAACAAAGGCTAGAACATTGCAACACTGACAAAAGGAGCACACATCATAATTAGAAAGGAAGGAGCACTGGTTATGCCTGTTTTGTTTATACTGGTAAAATACAAAGAAGATGGGAAAGGTTGTTTTCGCCAGATCTCATTTCTTCTTAGCTGGTCAGTCCCTAGACACAGCAAGAATTGCAATGCTCTTATTTCAGTGAGGCCTCTTTCTCTAGCTTAACTAGTTTAACACCTCTGTCATTCTCTTGCTGACAGTAGATATACTCTCACATAAACTAGAATGGGATGAGACCCTAAAATAGATATTGATGATGATACTTTAGTCAAACTCTAAGCACCTAGTTTTTTGATAAGAGCTGCCTACCAAAAAACAAAACAAAACAAAAAAAAAAAATCAAACACTGTAATGCTGGTGGCATACAAGTCTTAGACAGTTTGCTGACAGAGAAGCTTCCTAAACCATTCAGCACAAGTGGAATTTTGCTAATGACAAAATGAAGGCAAAGACTTCCAGGTCTAAAAAGGTCATTGGTAGCACAACCTATTTATGTGCAGGTTGAATGCACACAGTAAAATACCTTGCAGATACACTTCTGAAATGATTTTTTGAAATGACACCTTGGAGTTAAATCTATTTATAGGCATATTTAACTTTATGATAAAATATACCCATGTCTTACCTTTCTTCCACAAGTTCTTCACACTGTGTAAAACTGTTACGAGAAACAGTTCCACATGCCACATACAGCAGACAAGACTCAAATTTCACTGAGAAACATTGGAGTCCCCTACGTATTTCTGAACATTATGTTGGTCAGAACACACCTCCTGGGAACTGGCTGAAATGACACTGATTTTGGTATTCTAACAATATTGTGCTCTCTGCAAATTCTGTAAACCCAACATCCCCCAGTATTTCCACTAGCAAGGAAGACATGGAGACTACATTTGTGTTCCTAATACTTCTGACATTACATAAGAGCATAAATCCAGCTAAAACTATTACACAACTAGTCTTCTTTCAGCACTAACTTCATAAAAAATGACCTTTGATATGAACCACTCCTCCCTTCACCAATGCTGAAGATGAGCTTAAAGGAACAACAAAATAGCAAAGGTGAAAATGAAGTACAACATACAATACCTGTCAGCAGAGACAAGAAGCGGCAATTTGCATCTCAGTAGAGCTCGCTGATAGATAGCTTAAAAATCAAGCCCCCTCCATTCCCTCCTCTCCACCATTATGCATATCACTATGCCTTCTTCATAAATAAATTATCTTTCCACAGAGCACATTGCCTCACTGTACTTAGTTATACTTTGCATTGATATTTTGATATATGATGCACAGTATTTTGGCTTAGATATTTTTATCCTCGTAGTTACGTCATATTTACAGCATCCACTTGGTGACTTGCCAAACATTCTGGTAACAATGATCTCTTCAACATTTTCTCTTTGACATCTGTGAATGCCCGCAGTTGTATGTAGCATAAATTATCTGACCCAGAAGTTTTCATTATGTCATGTAACACACAACAGTTTTGTTTTAATGCACTGAACAGCTTAAATAATTTTCAGAAATATTTATGAGCAGAAATAAAGCTGTATATTCTAGGTAAGACCTACAAACACTTATTAATTGGAAAAAGTGCTGTATGTATGGTTTAAGTCTTCCTTGCACCACCAAGTGCTCTGCATGCTAAGTTGTCTACACACTCTCATCCTATGAGCAGCCACTGCTGGCAATCAGTAGGTGAGTACTGACCACCCAGTGCATCAGGACAGGTGACATCATCTCAGCAGGCAGTCAGCCAGCAGCTGAAATTAGACCAGTGATCCCTAAACCTTATAGGCAGAAATGCTCCAGCACAAACAAACTCTGATAATTTAGGATACAGATATTCAAGAAATAGCACCTTCCATCCAACCCATGGGCATGCATTTTTAGACAAAAGCATCATTAGGGTCTCTGCTTTTCTTACACTGATGTAAAGGCACCTTAACCTCCCTGAGTTTATCACCATTATGCCAGGCATCCAGTAGCATTAGTAGAAGTAGAAACAGGTTACTTTATTTATTCAATTAGAGTAGGAATGCTTTCTCTGATTTTGTGGCATCTGAACATAGCACAGAAGAATTGCTGGTAGTGGTTAACAAGGATCATATTGCATGCTTTCACTTAGCACTTATCACTAAATATTCATAATGTATTTGGTAAACACAGGATTAAACAGGATTAAACAAATACATTATGTCAATTGCTGTCACAATCACAAACTTGTGAATAACACTCACCAGTGAACATTTGAACATCACCTTTACATATGACATTGACCTATGAATTTCATCTATCAACTTCTGATTATAAGTTTGTTTCTAAAATAGGGTATTTCTTTAAAAGAAGCAATTGTTTATAAAACTGATTATTGCAGGTTATCACAAAATATGCTGATATTGCAGTTATATTCTGATAATATGCCCAACACATTTACAAGAAGCTTTAGAGATAACTCACATTTCTAGTGGTGTAACATACTAATTAGACGAAGTAGATTTACAGCCTATTTTGACTGCATTTTTACCTCACAATTTCATATACTACATTTAATTTATACTATCCTGTGACAATCAGGTCTCAGTAGCTGATTTTTACAGCCAGTGAAAGCAAATGTAAGAAGAGACTGTGTCATAAAACACAGCATGTGAAGGAATAATGCTTCATAAGGAATGTAGCCTGGTGGCCGCCATATATACAGGTCAGAGAACTAGATATTTAAATGACCATCATATGCAGCATAAGTCAGGACAGTCACACTCATCTCAACTCAGTATAGAATTGCCCTTCACATGTCAGAGTTAAATCTAACCTTCCTTCATAGGTGCAATACATGAACTGCTAACAGAAGTGGGCTACGCATATATTTTGCATGGCAAGCTGCACATTTGACCTACTACAGTAAATTATAAAGAATTAAAATTCAGCTTCTGTAAAATTAGTGCATTTGCAAATTAGTACATCTTCATTCATCATTGCGCCTTTCCATCAATGCTTGCTGGTAAAATTAATTCATTTGAGAAACCCTTGTCTGTGATAAAGCTGTTACATAAGATGTAACAGAATGCAAACAATTGACAACAAAACCATACAGTAGAGCAGAGCCTGGTAGCACAAGCCATGCCCTATAGAGCTTGCTTCTTTTCAGTTTTCAAACCATCAGTCAGCTTAAGAATGGCTTTTCTGGAATCAATGTAAAGCATCTCGATATCTGAGAAACTCTCAGCTAGAAAACTATTTTTCTGTTGATTTTCTAGGAGAAGTGGAGCTCAGCATTAACTAAACTATGCTAATGCTCAAATGAGATAAATGCATATATGAATGACAGATAATGTGTACATAAAACATTCTCTATTCATATTGCTATTTTACCCACAAAAGGAACTCTAAACTGTTGTGAGTTATTCTGTTTGGTTTTTTTGGCTTTTTTTTTTTTTTAGTACTCTCCTGAAATTCATTTCAACTTCAAAACCAAATGTACTTTTTTTGACATCCTTCCCATTGCCAGGTATGTTAAGATTTAACTGAAACTGGGATGGCACTTGGATGGGTACATATGCCTAAATCAAAGGAGGTATGCCCCAGGTAGTCCCTCTCCCACAGAGAGGAAGGGCAGAACTGCGGGAACTGAACCTCTGCAGGCTGCAGCCAGAAATCTGTGTGCAGCACACAAGAGGTGACTGTTCAGTAGGCTGGAGGAACTCACAGGTCAGAAAAGCTGCCAGATAAGGGTGACAAACATTCTGGGCTGTTCTGCACTGTAATCCTCAAACACTTGGGAAAAATGGAGATACAGTTGTGTGAAATGCATTATTCGTGCAGTGCAGCATTGAGTGGGGGAAAAAGAAGCAGTTTTGGTATAGCTGCTCTCCAGGTAGAAAAGCCACAATATATTGGCTTAAGCACAGATGATTTTAAGACATTCTAGGCCAAAATTTCAGAGCTCTTCACACCTTACACTATGCCAACAACACTGTCTGTGGGCTCTGTATTGTACACTAGATTAATAAAATTATGCAGATTAAACATATGCCAGCCTTCCTTTTCCCTTCTTCCCCTTTCTTTCTGCTTTTCCTCCCTCTTCCTATCTTTTCTTTTCCCTTCCTTTTCCTCCCTCTTTCCTTCCTCCCTTTCATTTCCTTTTCCTTCTTTCTCTTTCCTTTTCCTTCATTTCAGTTTTTCTTTTTCCTTCCATTTCTCATTTCCCTTTCCTTCATCCCTTTTTCACTGACCCTTTTCTGGATATTATTAATCCTTGCCATTTCAAAGGCCGCAATTTACATTCAGGCCTCCCTTTCCATCCTTAACGTTACCATATACATACATACTATAATACACACAGATAACTATAATACACATGTATATATTTTCTGGTCCACAATGATAATTACAGTGGGGTTTTCCCTGAGAAACAAACATCTGGAATAGATCACCTGACCTTGCTACAGAGCCTCCAATTAGCTGAAGGTCCTGGTGCAAACAAATGGACATACATCTTCTGGAAAAGGAACAATGGGAATAGACTCAGTTAACTTCTCCAAGTCCTTTCTCCAACCTTGTGACTCCACTCTTCCACATTCAGGGACAGAGATACATGTGGAAAAGCAGCAAAACTATTATCTTTGAAGATGGCATGAACGTTGCCTGATCAGATCCAAAGCTCCCTTTACTTCCACATAGCACGGACTCACATGCAGGTAACCTGCTTGCTAAAGTCAATACACAATTTCTTCACTTACACAACCGGTACATTTACTTGCAAATTTAGTAAAGAAAACATCAAAAGGTGATTACACACTGCAAAGAACAGAAACACCCACACTTCTTTTACTACCACTCATAAGAAGTATGTGTGTGGGAACATAGTATACTTAATTCCTAGAAGTCACAGCAGGACTGTGGTTGTCCACAAGTTATATCTGACTTCCTAAGAGAATTCTGAACCTATGGAACACATTACTATATATTTAAAGTTATACTAATAAAGACTGCATGTTCTGTAGATTGTAAGCCTAAAACACATGCAGGGTAACTAATACCTTCTAGTTTCTTATCACCTGGCAGAAATCTGAACTATAAAACATTAGGTTTCCACTATTTGTGGAAACCCATGCAATTGTCCTCCAGTTACCTATAAGCAGAACTAAGTTTCCTCACATAGTTCAACCAGTAGTCAATGAATAGATCTTTATTCTGCCTCTGGAGGTAAAAGGCCAAGTCCATGTTGAATGCTCTTGTCCCAAATCTCAATTAAGTACATGTAACAGCAGAGCAACATTGAAACCTTCCTAAAAAGGCTTCAAAGAGATTAACCATTTAAAATAGAGGAGCCTTATGTCTTTTAACAGCTGATAATATTTCAAGAAAAAATGGCAAAGGACCTTCTGGTCCTTTATTAGGCTGGAGTGAGGTTATTTGTAGGTAATTTTACAGATAAAACTGCTCCTTAAAAACTCAGTAGTACTGAAATATCTCTCAGGACCTTAATATCTTATGTCTTTTCCCAAAGAAGTACAGAAGAGCACCAAATTAAAAGCTGAGGCACAGAGCTGAGCATGGTTACAACATATACACTTAGCAAAGGCCAAGGTATCTTGTGGACCTCTTTCCTTAGTCCTTCTTCTTACCCCGCTTCTAGCATCTAAATAAAAATTAATTGCCTATTTTTAAAATATAAAAAACTTGCATTGCTAGAAGCTATTTGAATATCCACCCACCTCTATTCACTGAAAACCCAGTCATTAAAAACATGTGTGTGGGAAGTCATTCCAGTTGAATGCCTTGCCACCATGAAAGCAAATTAAACTCAAGGCGATCATTTGCTCTCTAGTTACTGATCTCCTCTATAGTAGAACACCCCGCCTCCCCCAAACACATAGATTATACTAAAAATCAGTACATTGGAGAATAGTATAGGAAATCAACAAGGGACTCGAAAAATGCATAATGATTCTGGTTATTAAAAATGAATGGCTTCCAGGTGCCTTTTATAAAAGGCTGTAAAATGCAAATAACATTACAGCTTTTCCTTATAGAAAAACAAAGCTGATTAAAATAAAAAATCTATTCTGGTACAGAAAAAGCTGCACATTATTGTTGCAAATGTAACATCTTACTAAAAGTAGTTAGAATTGCTTTTGCACACCCTAAGCCATGTATTAATGGGAAAGAAATAGACTGTACAAAACTGTATGTCGAGCCTAACACAATCTTCAATCTATGGAGAACATCAGCCCACTGACTCCTATTCTTCCTCAGTTCGAAAACTACTACTTTTTGGGGGGTTTTCTCTCTTTTTAATCATAGCAATCCTTTAATGATAACTTCTGACATCTACATGTCAAGCATGCTCAGGTTAACTCCTAAACTACCTGTGGCCAAACATTTAAAATATAAATGCTTTACAATAGTCAGAATCTCAAGTTAAAATTTAGTCATTACAGGTGGCATCCATCCTGTGAGTTAGGTCCTGAGTCCTAAGTAGTGGATCAAACACATTTTACAGAACTGTTGCTGAGAAAAGTCCACCCCTCTGCCTCTAAGTCCACTCTAACCCTAAGAATACATCCCTAAATGGAGAGCTTAAAGAGATTATTAACAATCAGTGGACAAAAAATTTGATGCTTAATTGTTCTCTGTGGCTTTGAAAAGTTCCCTGTTAAAGAAAAGTGGGTTTAATTTACAGAGAAGCACAGCAGCTAAGTGAAAACAAAATTTGCAGGCATGTAAATATTTTCAACTTTTATTTTTTAAAACAGGCTTTCTTCCTTCCTAAATCAGAGAATCTTGGTGAGTAATGCTATCCCATTGCTATTTTAGTACAGCAACAATGAATCACCTCTGTTACTTAACACATTCATTCTTAAGAATGTTGGATTACCATGATTTGTACTGGCATCAGTGTACTGGCATGAGTGTCAGCCAGAATTATATAGCAGTGGGACCATGAACATAAGAATTTTCAGGGGCACAGATGGAGTCCTGCTGCTCAGTTCCACATAACTATTTCTGGACACTTATCACCTAATGGCTTATTGTTTTTGAAACTCATCTTAAATAAAAAGTAGCAGCTACCATACTGACAAAGTCTCCTAAGTCTATCCTTGTGGAAAATGTCAACGTTGTGAAGGAAAAATGAAAAGCTATCTTAGAATTTGCTACCAAATTTCAAGTAAAAATGAAAGGTTTTGTTTCAAAATGTTGCTAGTGTCTCCCAGAAACTGTAGTCCAGGCGGTTTTGTTCCTCTCTTCTAAAGTTTAGTGTTTCTAAACTACCCTCTCCCAGCACATGCCATACATCCTCACCAAGCCAGCATTGATGCTCCTGCTAATGACATGTCATGAGACACAGGACCTAGATGAGAAACCATCCAAGAGTCAGAGATAGGAGGCATACAAACTACATTTTCTATTAAGAGGTTTATGCCTTTTTTGACTTCCCATGAAAATACAAAGAATAATTACTTTACTGCAAAAATGTATGTTTTAACATATTTTTCCAAGTCTCTGCTAGTGCATTGAATGTACCAAGAGACACTGCAAATGCTTCCCCCCCCAACTCCCCTGAGTCTGGCTGCAGGCTACATCTGACACTGCACAACTCTGCAACCTTGGGTGAGACTGTGACCAAAGTGCCATGAAAGAAAGAGTTGGGAGAAGCCTTGTTAAGCACATTTTCCTTTCACTTTGGAGCTACACTAAAGCTTAGACTGCATTTAAGCCCAAGTCATATTACTGGTATGCCTCTATCTGGCTGGGTACCTCATTGATCTTGAACTCACAGATTTGACTCCCTGGCTTGACCGTGGACCTGGCTTGACCTTGGACCTGGCTCATCAATACAGATGGAGATCTGAACTCTTGGCTTGACCCTCTTTACTGTCACTGGACTTGCTCTGCTCTCTTTGTTCAGATACTGTGGTATTGCTCCTTCACGGATGATGGCATTGCCCTGCTTGCCTTGCTGTCAACTTCCAGCTCAGCTCAGTTGTGGAGCAGCTCACTCTTACTTCTCCTTAAGTGTCAAATTCAGTTGTCAAATGAAAAGGAAAAAAAAAAAAACATCAAATGACTTTTCAGACAGCACTTGATGAAAGGTGGGTGGTTCTTTCTACCAATCTTGCTATTAATTCAGCCCAAAAAGTTTGAGAGGAACATGGTAAGTTCATATGTGTAAGCATCAAGATCAGTACTCACGCGGAAGTTGTCTGCATATCATGCCAGCTTTTGCTAAAGTTCTGCTTCAGTTCATTCATCAGACTTATGCCCAGCTTTTGTTTAATTTCAACCAGGTGCTTCTCTTTGGCTGCTAGCACTTGCCGCAAAGTTGAAATTTCATCCTCTAGCTGAGAGAAACAAATGAGGAGGAGAAAGGAGAAAGGTGTTAGCCTGTTCCCACAGAATGATAAACACATATGATGTTAAGAGGTTAAATGAATCTCACATAAACTTATGGTTTTTGTAGGTAACTACAGAGTCAAATGCTTGTGGAGATCACAAAGGCACGCCCAGAACAGAGCTGACACTACATTAAATTAATGTCTCAAACTGTGTCATCTATGTGGACCATCATACACATGCATCTGATAAGACAGAAAATTGTCCAGGAAGGAAGTGACTTGATCAAGATCTGTCTTAGGAGTCTCAAACATCAGCTTTTCATTCACTAGTAAAATGGGAATGGGCAGGACCAGACAATTCAGGCAAATGCAACACTGGACAATTCAGGTAAATATCTGTCTCTAAATGCACAGGCTTTTAACATCATATCTGCAGATTTTTAGTCTTCCAGTCCTGAAAAAAAACCAGATCCAAACTCACAGGAGCAGGTTAAAAAACCCAGAAAAACCGCATGATAACACATGACTTGAGAGTATTGTAAAATGTTATAAACCTTGTCATGTAAGTTTTATTTATGTATTTTAGGCCCTACATATTTCAAAATAGTAGCATAAAAGTTTATAGATGGACTGTTAACATCAGTGAGCAGGTCCTACCCAGAGCATAGAAGCGCTCAGAAGACACAGCAGACTGCCTTTTTCAGAGCTCTTAGTCATTAACCAAACTGTGTGTTTTCAAGTTGTAAAGATGCCATCCAGCACAAACAGGGGGATATAATTTTTCCTGCAGAGGACATTTTTTTGAAACATTTAAATAAAGTCAGTGTTTTAACAAGGCAAGGATCAGAACACAGAACCAGAAGAGGGACGGCAGAAACATCCTGCCACTGGCTCAGGATCCTGCTCCTTGGGCAACACTCCTGCAAATGAGCACAGGTTTGCATTCCTCATCTGGAAGCTTCCCAATCCAATCTACACAAGCAGCACTCAGAGGCACTGAAGCTAGCAAGGGCAAGTGACACCAGAGCAGCTGCCTTTCACTTCAGGTTTAGAAATTCCCTTACCAAATGTGTTCCTTCCTCCATATGTTAATAGGATAACATATGGCAGTGTATCTGATTACCATATGCTAACTGTGGAACCACAGTCTCACTGTGATATAACTCCATAGGCTGCAGGGAATGATGCAAGCACCAGCTGAAACAGTGCTGACCTCCAGGGCTATATTTAGGACACCAATACCAGCATTATTTTTATTTTACACACTCATGTGTTCTGCTTCCCTGTAAAACTGGTTGTAAACTCATTTGTTCTTGGAAAAGTCTCATCCTTGAATCCCTCAGCTGTCTGTTTCTCTTTTGTCACTACCTGCTATCTGAATTATTCAAGCAGCTAAGGAATCAAGCAGCAAGACTACGAACATAAAGCAAAATCATGATCTGAGTGAAGCAGATATCAGTATTCACCAATGCCTGTGATGCCAGCACTTCACCTGTAAAATACACAACAATCCAAATTGCATTATTCCTCCCCATGTCCTTTATGCTCCATTATATTCCTAACCTGCAAATGAAACACTGTCAAGAGGCAGCTGTCAAGAGTCTCTCTTCTGAGAGGATAACTGGTTAAATGGTTACAGAAAGAAATCACAAATGTCAGCATTCCTCAGGCAGCAGTTCAGAGTTCCCTTTAGTTGTTTCCCCCGGCATGTCTGCCTGAGTAACACTGCTAAAGAATTTAACTTAAACCAATACCAGCATGCTTACTTATACTTAAACATTAATGCTATCCATATGGGCTAGCACTAGCCTGATCATTAGGTACCTGGATATGTAAACATTTAAAGGCTTCTATTAAAATGAATTTCCATCTGTTCCACTGAATAGACATCTAAAGCTGGAAAGCCCTAAGCAAGCATTAGCCATGTGCTCAATGGCATAAGTATGAATAACATTTTTGACGAAAGGAAAATAATTTAATATTTTTAATACAGTGATCAGTTTTGAATTGACAAAATCCTCCTCAAGTTCCATCATTTTGAAATAATGACAGATACAAAACCGCCCTCAAGTGCTCAGATACCAGTGACTGAAGACTCTCAAGTAGGTAGAAAGGTTTAGGGACTTAGAGTAGGATCTTGAAAAACATTTAAGCACACTATATACCTAGCTCCCATGGTAGTCAGGCATCACCTGCTTAGGCATTTTTTAAAAGTCCTCTCATATAAATTCAGAGTCTGTTATAAAACTAAGGCTTAAGTCAACAGAAATACAAGCTTCCAAGGCAGTAAGTGATTAAAATATTAAGGGGCCCCAACAGAAAACAGACGCCAGCATGGTTAAACATAAGTTAGATTAAGCATCCTTTTTCCCTACTACTACATCACCCAAATACATAGTGGCCCTGTCGGACTGTCTGCACAGCCCTCCTAGCTGGACTGAACCAGGTAAAAGCCATCATAAAGATCTTTTAATCAGACCCACTACAGAGTGATGAACAAGTACCTGTACAGGTACAGCACAGGGGATAGAAACAAGCTGAGATGGAGAAGAGAAGAAGGCAGTGATAAAATAAAACAGCTCATTCACAAATCATATAGCTCAAATTTTACACCTCCAGGTTTAGAATCTGTTAATACATAAGTTTTCCCTTGGGTGAACAACACCTAGACACATCAGGGACACTCATAAATAAATTTAGGCATAAGTTCGCAGAGAAAGGTATTAGCATTTTTCCTCAAACTGGGAGCAAACACGCAGTAACACACACTGCTGAACTTAGAACCTGTGCATCAGCTAGATCAAAGCAGATAGCTGCCTTTCTGAAGGTATGGGAGGGGGAAGACAGCAAAGAGTAAATGACTACTTTGACAAGTGTAATGGAAGGACAACTGACAGCAGTGAGCAAGACACCTCACAATCTCAGCCCCCATCATGACTCAAGAGTCATTGTACCATGCTCCTCACAATGAGGGAGGAAGGGAGAGAAAAAAAACCTGTTCTGCTAACAATCTTCTGGCCTTATGTAAAGATTTTGGGCTACAATTTTCTGCTATTGTTTTGAAAAGTCAAATTGACCCAAATGACCGCTCAAAGTTTCTGTAAGAGTTACTCATTTTAGATCGACTGTAGAAATTTCGAGACTTGTTTAGAGTCAGAGCCCTGCTGTGTTAGCCTGCCTACAATTACAAGAACAGAGTGAGTTCATGCTCTGAGAAGTTTCCAATACAAAGAGACTACTAGCAGCGGAACAGGAAGAGAGGATACAAAAAACCTGTTAAAAAAACCAGTAGTGCTTGTTCCTCTCTTAAGGTTGGAGAGGGAAGGAGGAAGAGGAAGAAGACAAAGAACTCATACAGCAGATACACAACACAGAGATGGAATACCTTTTTTTCTGTTTAACTACATGCACAACAGGTGCTCACAACGGCTCCCCAGTATATCAACTACTGATAGCAGAATTAAGGATGATTTTTACATTTTACAACAATAAGAAGAAAGGTGCTTGTTCTTACAGGTTCAAACTGGTATTACATAACACATAAGGACATGGAAGAAAACAAAACTATCACTGGTGGAGCAGAAAGGGCTTGAAAGTAAAGACTAACATCTTTTCAAAAGGAAACATTAGCTGATTCCCACAGAGGTTTTTCTGAAGGAGGCAAGGTCATACATATTTTTTACAGTCTTTTCTAAGAGTCATAAGCCTCATTTAAGTTTACTTTGTTCACTCCAAATTCAAGTTTTCCAAACCTTCCTTACCATAATTTTTTAGTTTTATTTTCTTTTTAAGCATAAGTTGTATGTCAGTAAACTGCTGCAAGCAATTAAAAAAATAGTTCCTAGGTCAGTCAAGATCATAATATTAGAAAGGCATTCTCTTAGTACATGGATTAAAGCATTTCTAGCATGAGCCAGCGAGAACTTTCTGCTCCCATGGGAATCAGTAGGCAGAAAGGACACCTAAAAACTATTCGGATTAATTCTGTTGAGAGGCATATTGTTCTCAGACAATTGCAAGAAGTACTGAATTTTTTCCTTCCTTGTTTCTCATCTGCCTATTAAATCCCTTTCACCAGAAAAGAGAAGAGAATCAGAGAAGGACTGAGGTTGGAAGAGACCACCGTAGGATGTCTGGTTCAAGCTCTTTGCACAAGCAGGACTACGTAGAGCATGATTCCCAGGACTGTACCCAGACAGTTTTTGAGTATCTTCAAGGATGGAGACTCTAAAACATTTTGGGACAACCTGTATCACTGCTCAGTCACACTCCTGTTAAAAACATCGTGTTTCCTGATATTAAGGGGAAACCTCCTGTGTTTCAGTCTCTGCCCATTGCCTCTGATCCTGATGAAAAGCTAGTAATGAATAGGCCAACTTCTAACTTATGTGATGAACTGAACATGTAAAGTTTCAGCTTCCTTCTGATTATTTACAGATGTGACTGGATCAGCAAAGAAGTTAAAATTAACAAGTGACTCAGAAACATAAGGCTTGATAAAATACTAAAGTGAAAAACCAGTCTTTTGTTCCACTAGAAAATACTAAATCAGCACTGAAGGTAAATGACCTGAGAGTTGCTAAGAATGTGACTTCTAAGAGTACTTAGTATTACAACTTAATATTTAATAATTTAATATTTAATAATTTAAATATTCCAATTAAAACAAAAACAACTCTTCCCCTTCATATAGTTGTGATTTCTGTTATTTGACACATATCTAAAATAAGTAAACTCACACTTTTTCCCATTCTCTCATTTTCCATTTTGGAATTTCACTTCTGTTTCTGTGGTATTCAGCAGCAGTAATTAAAACTGAACACATTCTCCCCTTGTAGACCAAATTTACACAATCTCTTTAATCTTTATAATAAAAAGCTTACATGGTTCCCACTTTTTTCCTCCTATCTCCTTGTTACTATTTTTAAGCCTCTTCATAGTGTCCTGAGTTCCAGACTCCTGAAAGAAAATATAACCCTCTCCAAACACAACAGTGCCAAAGAAAACAAAAATGGGGTGAAATTACTGTACTTATCATCATCAGTCTCTTCTGTAACCATCATTAGCTTTTCCTCTGAGCACCACAAAAAGAATCCTTTTCATCAGGTGGCACAACCACTGTAACAACAATACCACAGATCTAATACAAACACCTTCCATTCTTTATCAAGGAAGGTTTCTAAGTAAAGACAAGTCTTTACTAAGATGGTAAGGTATATTTAACTTTCTCTGTACAACCATCAAGTAGAACATATTTAACTTTCAAAAAACATATAAGGAAATTAATTCCTTCACAGTATTGTAGCCTAGAATAATTTTACCAAAAGAAACAGCATACCTTTGTGACGTGTACTTCATCTTACAATTAATATCTTCCAGTTTAAGGAAATAGAAACAGTAGCACTCACAGAAATTCAAATTCATTACCTTGGCTAGCTCAATCTTTAACTCTTCTTTTTCTTCTTCAGAAATCATATTGGTGAAATCAACATCAGTGACCACATCTTCATCTGCTTCATGCATCGACTGGGTTTCCAACAGGCCTTAGAGTTAAAAGGTCAAGACAACCATTATTAATTATTTCAGTTACTGATTATACCAGTTATGGTACTGGCCTCCCCTAAAATCTAAGAACATTATAATATTCACCCACTAGAAAAAAAAAAAAACACCAAAAAACACCAAAAAACACCAAAAAACACCAAAACCAAAACCCAAACTTTTCCTGCTACAGATCATCTGGATGCTGCTTCTCTTTGCTTCTGAAAAGCTATTGGAAGTATCAGATGTCAATGTCTGCACAAAAGCAATTTAATACGTATAAGCACCTCTCATTCCAAGAAAGCAATCACCTTGGACCCCACTAATCCCTGATGAAGTATTTCCTTGCTTCTAACAATATAGAAGCAAAAGAGAAAGCTTTTTCTTCAAAATAAGAAAGCTGGTTAATGTGAATCATAGATGCGAATAGCAGCAATAGTGCACTGAATAATAAAGTGTATCACTGAGCAAAGTTTGCTTTAAAAGCACCTCTCATTGCAGCAACTTGAAACCTTACAGATGTACACAGTTTAGAAGCACATGTCATACCTGTTGTTTGAATTTTCTAAGTGTTAGTGAGAAGCATACCTTGATTGCTCAATCTAAGCTTGTGAAGGGTGGATAAATATACTCAACCTCCAGTTACTTTCTTCTTCTGTATGTCCAAGACCATTAAGTATAATAAGCAAAACAAGTGCATACAAAGATGTTTGCAAGACATGGGCCTGTCTAGTATAATACGTACAGATGAAACAAAATATATCCTATCTCCCAGTCATTCAGTAAAGAGAAGATTGCTGGGGTTCCAGCCACCAAGAGATTCTCATTCTTTATGGTCTGTAAAGAAAACAACATGAGCCATGAGATAACAGAAGACATTCTTGTTCCTTTGGAACTTGTTTTAAAGTTCTCGATCTTTTTCTGTTGTGGAAGAAAATCTCCTTCAGGCTACATCTGGGACAGCACTTTTCCCTTTATTTCAGTTCTTTAGTGGGGTAATCAGCCACCTCTGCTGACTCCTAACAGCTGTATACCACTTACTGTGGAAAAGAATAATTTCTTTCCCAGGTCCATGGGGGCCTGTACGTTCAATTACACAGAGATTAGAATATAACTTCGTTAAGTTTTCGCATTAGGAAACAGAGGTTACAAGCAGTAAGTCTATTGAAATTGAGTACTTTACATTTTCATGCAGAAAACTAAGCTCCCTCCAGCTTTCTGTCATTTCCTCCACCCAGCATTCCCCAGTGTACCTGGATTTCCTCCTATTTAATAGAAGAGAACTGATTCAATTCATACCATCAACCTCACTGCAGAGCACAATGGGGTGAACTCAGCCTTGTTAATTACAACCTTCCCTGAGTGGGAAGATAAAGAGCAGCAAAACAGGTGCTGAACGCCTGCCTGGCATCATATGCAGAAAAAGATCACCACCCTTAAGCACAAAACCATTTTAAAAACATGAAAGGATATAGCAGTAGTTGATATCTTAGCTATTACCCAAAAAGCAGCTTTTCTAGGAAAACCTAGATTGCTGAAGTCCCAACAAAAGAAAACCACATTTATTCAGTATGAATACTCCCAAATCACCTTTATTAACACTCCTCCATCTCCAAACACAATTGTTGTTTGGTATTTGAGGATTAATAGTGTTGCTATGGAAATCAAGCTAAACTTAGTCCCCATAATCTTGAAAGCGGTCTCTTTTTCCATGGATGGAGGAGCAGCAGTACAGGGCAGCTCTGGGAAAAATCTCAGGGGCAACAGGGTTAAGGTTAAAAACCCTTAAGGGAAGCCTTGGGGTAGATGTGAGATGAGGTGACCTTGGAGCAACTGATCCTTGAGCTAAAAAGAAGGCAGACCTGTGCTCAAGGGACATCATTAGATTGTGAATGGCTAGGTAAAGAGGCCAGAATAGGGTAGATATAGGTGGAAGCCAACACGGACAAAATCACCAGAATAAACTGAATAACATTTAACCAGACCCAATGGTCAAGTTTAGACTTCAAGATTGTACTGATATTACAATCCATTCCAAAATAGCACATGCATGTCAATCTTCTGTATGATACTCTGCAGTGCAATGCCAGTCCCAATTCTGATCTTTTGCTTCTTATTTATGTCTTCCAAAATCTAATCTGATCCTTTAGTCCCTATCTTCTTGCTCAAGCCACTACCAGAGTCTTCCCTAATGGTCACTGCCCCTGTGCAAAGGTTTCACTTCAGTCACCTCGCAATTCCAGTCTGAACATCTCTCGTACTGTGGGTCACAATCTTTCTTAAGTCAGTCTCAGTTCTGAAACTTCCTCACACGAACTCTTATCACAAGCAACCTATTCTCTCAATTCTTCCTAGCTGTTCTCAGTCTCTGTTGTTCCTTCATTATCCTTTTTTTTTTCCAGCTTCACTGATATTCTTGCACCATTTATGACCAACCACTTCTGTCCTGGGCCAGGACTAGCAACATAAGTAGGGTGCTTCAGTTCTAGGGCTAGGTCATACAAACTCTTCAGTCTCTTTTCCTCACTTGAGCAACTGACAGTCATTTCTGAAAACATTGCCTTGGGCTACCCTCACAGACCACTTCTCTAATTCACCTGTCTTAGCCTTCATCTTAGGAAAGAGAGGAAATAAAAAACATTAGGAAGATAGTGGGCTTTCTGAGGCAGAGGAGACTTCAACTCTTTCCATCTACTGAGAATGTAAACATAAAACCTGTCCCTTTGATTTCTATCCTAGAGAATTAAGCATCCACAACTGTTACCAACTGCACAGCAAAGTATGCATGCAAGGTTCTTGAGACCTTATTCTTCTTAGTCTCTTTCTTTTTAATTTATGTGCCTGTCTCTAGTTTCCCCCTAATAACCACAAAATTCTGTATTAGATTTCAAAGAGTTGGAGGTCTTTTAAAACAAGTTTAATGAAAACAGTCATCTGGTAAAGAAGATTTAAAGTAATGACACAGACAGAGGGGATGCTAAATGAGCTCAAACTTACATAAGGTACCAGGGAAGCCAAACAGGGAAAAAGGATCATTCACAAAATCTGTTTTACAATATTAGGAAAAAATTTATTTTTGGGTACCACAGCACCCATTCCACGAAAACCCAACTTCTGTGAGATTCATACAGCACCTTGCCCAGGAGGAGTTCAGCATAGCCTTAGGAGGAGCTAAAGCATTAATTCGATTCAAGAAAGTCAACCAACCACAAGACACAAAACTTGGGAAATTAAGCTCTCAACATTTTCCTATTCATAGAAAAGTTGTTAGTTTTTCAGTCTCTAAGGAGAACAGGAACTTGCAGCAAAATTTACGACAAAACATACAAGAATTGGTAATGACTGTGGTAGCCAAACAGGTCCTATTGCTAAGCACTGCTGACCCCAAAAAGTTCTCCCACCTTCTACTCTGTGCAGGAAGTACAGCTTCCTCTCAACTTTCCCCGTAGGGTCCCTTCAGCCAGGCAGCTTGGGAAATATGCCTTACAGATATTAGTTATAAATACACCAAGTACAGAAACATAATAGAATACAAGAGCTCAGTGGGATTGCTGGTATGTCTTGAATCAACCACATGAGCAATACTTTAAGAATCAAGTAATGTGGTAGGATCCTACTGAGTGTGTTTAATCTATCTACACATTTTGTTAAACATACTCAATCTAACTATTTATGAAAACACAAAAACGGATGAGTTGATTCAGCTAAATGGTTAGAGTTAAGTCCTAGAGTCAAAAGTATTTTTCTACACAACACAAGCAGGCCAGATTTGGGTATCTAAAAGCCAGAATTTTAAGATAATATTGCATGTACATGCAATTCCAAAAATTACGTACTTTATCAAGGAAAAAACTGCTGCACTTTAGCAATGCAGACATTCATCCATGTGTATGAACAGACATTCAGTTTATACATACAGTTCCTGGAGCTGAGAAGGTGACAGAGCTTTTCTTTTCAGTTTCACACTTCTTCCTTTGGGGGTAGAAGGAACTTAACTGATTTCAGTAAACCTGGAATTAAATATATCTACACAGTATATAACTCTATGGATACATATATATCTAGTCATAGTCATAATGTATTTACAGCTGCATAAATAATCTGTAACTTCTCACAGGAACTAAAATACAGAATGGCATTTTGATCAGATGCCTAAGGCAAATCTTTCCTGTAGCACTGGAATATGATAGATTTTACCGTGCATCTCAATTTCCAGTCACTGATCTCCACGTTTTCCTTTAAATTAGCTATCTTAAATCATAGTATTCAAATGATCATTAGCTGCTTATTAAAATAATATTGTTGGGAAGTTGCAAATCTGGTCAGGTAACATTTCAAGGCTCTGTTTTCCCAATAGCTTACTGTAAGTATGGGGAAGCTATAAAATTAATTTAAATCACTCTTTCTGCTAACTTACATGATCAGGGAAAATATTTATTACTTATTAACTTTCAGTTAACGCTCTTGATGATAAAATACAGGGAGATTAAAATTTCAAAGTGAAACATTTCCCAGTGGCTAAACTGGTTTTCCACTAAAAGTTCTTGTCAGAGCCATTACTGCCAAATTACTGACTGTTTTACGTGCAAGGAGCTAAAACAGTTTTACCTGCACACAATCTAGGCTTTCCTGTCTAAATTTTTAAACACCAAATGAACCTACTCTGCCAGGATTCCCACCCGATATTAAGTTTAATGTCGTCACTGCACTGAGACTCACAGTATTTTTAGGACTGCAAGATATCTGATACTCCCCAGACCAATATGTAAGGAAGCTTTAATCCTGCTAAATAAAAGTTCTGCATAGTCAAAGGCATTCCTAAAGTGGCAACAGTAAGCAGAGCTGTTACAATTAGGATATTATATTTGAGCATCACATTATATGGAGCATCACGTGGATCGGCATCTACCAGCTCAAACTTGGACTACAACTGCATCAGTATGAACTCGCCCTCTGCTAGTCAGCCACTGCAAGCTACACATCTCATCAGCTCAGGCAAACTGATAATGTAACATACTGCTCTGGAGCCTTGAGTCAGGACCGCTGCTTTAGATCACAGGTATACCTATTGCTCAGAATTTGTGAGTATCTCTGCACTGTGCTACGCTGCAAAGCCAGCAGAACATTCCTAGCAGTCACTGGTTTCTCTCTCTACTGTCTTCTCACACACTTTAGTCTCAGACTGCAGGAAGTTCTGTTGACTCCCTGATGATGCTGGAGCCAGCTTTTAAGGACAGGTGACCATGGAGCAGCCTAGCATCCTACAGCACACTTGAAGGGATGTCCTAGAAGTCCACCTACAAGTACTGCTCTTGTACAGCCTCAAAATCCTGAGTGGGCATAGAAAAGAACTACAGAATATCCTAAGCTGGAAGGGACCCATAAGGGTTATCGAAGTCCAACTCCTGGCCCTGCACAGGACAACCTCAAGAGTCACCATGTTTCTGAGAGGACTGTACAAGCACTTGGTGAACTCTGACAACCTTGGTGCTGTGACCACTTCCCTGAGGAGCCTGTTTGAGTGCCCAACCACCCTCTGGGTAAAGAACCTTTTTCTAATATCCAGCCTAAACCTCCTGTGACACAGCTTCAGGCCATTCCCTTGGGTCCTGTCATTGGTTACCACAGAGAAGAGATCAGTGCCTGTCCCTCCATTTGCCCTCATGAGGAAGTTGTAGACTGCAGTGAGGTCTCCTCTCAGTCTCAACAGAGACTGAGACATTTTCCTCTCCTGCCTGGCATATGCTGTCACAGGATTCTGCCCAGAGATTCAGTCCACCTCCCTCATTATGTCTTCCAGGCAGCCCCTCTTCTTGTGGTGTAGAATTGCTGGAGACAAGACTGCACATCCCTGCGGTCTCATACAAACTCATATTCCTACAACAAATTACACTAAGAATATACTCATGTGTAACTCGTTTATCTTCCACAAAAAGGCAAACTAGTGATTCTCTGGACATTCACTACTTGAAAATATAAAAAGAAAAAAAAAGAAAAGCCCCCATAAAGTCTGGGAAAGCATATAGGTTTAAATCAGTGCAAATAGCTGTTTGGCTTCTATCTTAAAGAAAGTTTTAATACTTACTGTCACAGATAATTAGATAAAATATCCATGAAACATAGATATGGGATTATCAGTAATTAGGAACTGCAAGGCATACAGACAGATCCAAGTTGAAACAATTGAGCAGGCAACCCTTTGTATTATGATATTTATACAGAAGAAAGTAGGAGGATAGCTGGTGGAACACATTTAATATGTTCTTCTGCAAGATTCATATGACAAGAGAATACAGCAACCATACATGGAGTTATAGTATGCTGAAACATGTCATGAGCATTTTCGAGTTTTCTCCCGAAGTTCATGGCAGTTGTGGCTAAGACTAGGGACCCAAATTCTACAGTCTGCCATGAAATCTGATTTAATGCAAGAAACTGTTTCAGCATTGATCAATACCTGTGCATATGTTTGCCAGCAGAATTGCAGGGATGACAAATTAATAAACCACTTAGAATCTAGAGGATCTGTAACTATTTCACAAAATTTAAAATAATGAGACAATACAACAATAAAATTCAAGATATATTTTTAGACTTAGGTATCTAAAGATTGATTAGGTAAAGATGTTTTAATTAGTGCTTTTTATGTATTTTCTTTGTATTAATTTCAGGCCCACGTTCTAGATTATTATGTATCAGATTAATTCTTGTATGTTGACTGTTAAAATAAAAAAAAAAAAGAAAACCCAACCAAAAGAAAAAAGCTCATCCTATAGGCATTAACCATAATGGCAGCAAATTAAAGTCAAGAACATCAAGTTCCTTTTGTGTACATTTTCTGACATTCATTTCAAAGAGATATATATATAGAGGACCCTTTATTCTAATGAAATACTTGCTTTTTACTTACCTTTTACTACTCTATTTTTTTGTTTCCCAAATAATTAAAAATAGCATGCCTACCTTGTTATCTGGCATTCATATCAAATAGTGAGAAAAAACCCTCCTAATTATATAACCTTTCTAGTAAGCAAAATGACTTGTTACAGCCTCTTTTGCCATGTCTTTAGAGTTTCTTCTTTAAAATCGGAAAACTCTTGTTTACAAATTTAAATTGCAATTAAGTCTTCAAAGGGATGAAATGATAAGTAGAACAAAGGAACTGTCCAGACACTGCATTAGTGTCTTTGATCTTCTTTATGATGTAGTCTTAATGCCAGATGTAGAGATTAAGGGGGGAGAAGGGGGACCAGAAGCAAGTACTAAATAACTAAATTAATCAGAAAAAACTATCAGAAGTTGCAAGGATTTCCAGTGCCATTTTTTTCCACTACAAAATTATTATGGGAAGAACCAAATAGGACAATATGTTTTCATTTAATTCACCTAGAAAACAAACTACTGGAGGAAGATCTTCCCTTCTGTGTCTGGTTCTATCTGTGGACGAGTCTGAACTGCTTGAGCCCAGCAATTATCATACAGTCTGCCTTTCACCTAAAGGACTTAGAATATAAGGAAGGTTGTTTTTGAAGCTATAATTGGAAAACAAACTGAGAGGCTGGATTCACTCTGGTTCAGAGGCAAGAATTCAAGACACGCAGGTCACGTAGATTAAAAATGTAAACATTAAAGAAAACTGCAGATTCGACTTTTTGCAACCACGAGGGCTCAATCTTTTTTCTCTGAGTCAGCTCCTTGGAAAAGAGAGATGGATGGGCAAGTGTCTTCATTTCCTCTCTCCAATGGGCTCTGGGTTTGGGGTAGTATCAAGGAGAGGGAAGGAGCACAGCTTTTGGATGTTCAAGAGCTCTAGGGAGTAGTCTAAAATCTCAGAATAAGTTTGCCCAGTCATCCTGGAGCAGCTTATTGCAGACTTTACTAAGGTTTTCCCTTCCATCTCTTAACCCCTGCAAAACCAAGCAATAATAAATCCATCCATACCTGTGATATAGATTGGCAGGTTTCCAAACAAAGGAATGCTTTTATTTGAAGCTCCTGGATAAACAGCCAGTTGTACTGTGCTGATTCTTTTCTCCATTTTAGTATAACAAGAAGGAATTAATCATACCTTGAGGATGTCTCTCTCTTATTTTTGCCCCAGAAACCATTGACACAGTTGCCAATCTATGCCAATGAAGAGACACAATCTACACACAGATAACTGGCAGAAAACAGACCTGACAGCTCGACCGCTGCACCAGGAAGCCACACACATTGGTAAGGAGAAGTGCAATGGAAAAAAATGAGAATAGTAATAATGGTAAAAAAAATACACACCAATTACTTCAACCTAAGACTTCAACCTGAGAACTGATCTTCCCAACAAAATAATTATCTGAAATGTCCCAAAATGTAAGGGATGATCTTGTGCATTTTATCCAATAGCAAGCTCTCTCTGTTTAAAATAATAATCCTGCCTCCCTGGGCAAGACAAGAGTGACATTTTCAAGCTGTAGCTATGGAAAAACAAAGCACTTGTTGTGAAATGTAACAGTTTAAAGACAGCAGAAGACTCTTTCTATGATGTTAAGCTGAAAGTAACGACAGCATTGTACCACCTTCTGTGCTTTCTCCTGATCATTCTGCACAATTTTCCCGTGGTGTCAACAGGAAGAAAAGGATGCCACAAGTGGAAGGATTATCATGTTTTCCCTTTCTTTAGGCAGAAGAAGCAATAAAAAAAAATAAAAAAAGGAAACAAGATAAAGTCATGATGGAATAACAGGGAATGAGAAAGTGCAGGACACTAAGTCACTTATTCCCTACAAATAAGGTACTCTAGAAACTGTAACAGGCTGCATAAAACAAATCAAGGTATAAAGCATATATAATCACACTAGAGAAAAAACAAAGTAGGGGAAGATAAGAGCTATGATACGGAAAGGTTGGCTGTCAGAGGTGGAAGTCATCAGTCACATTTCATAAATCCACCCTTTCATACTAAAAATACATGAAGGTACATTTTTTTAATCTCAGAATAGACAGACACCAGGGGTCCCATCCTCAGATGGTAGCAGTGACTGCAATCCCATCAATTGTATAATTAAGCTCACGCGTCATGTCATGCTCATCAATTCACACTCATTTGCTTCACTGAATCAAAATCACTGCAACTTAAAAGCAGGATTTAATAACCTTTCTCTTCTAAGATGGATCAGTTTACTGTACTTTCCTGAGCCAAGTGCAAAAGAATATAATTAGATAGCAACCTAGCTGCAGTATAATTAACCTCACAAGCCTTCTCAATTAACAATGTATCTGTACTGCAAGAAGTGATAAAATTGTATTTTTAATTAACAAATAAATTCTTCAAGTAGTTATAATTTGTATCTTTTAGATCTCAAAACATATAACTAACAATATCTTTAAAAGTCTAATTTAAAAGTGAGCAAAATCTTAAAGCAGGCTGCTTGCTTTCCCCACACCCCAATTCAGCAATCTCAACATCTAAGGCAGATGTGTCACTTTTGGTCCTGTAAACATACTAGGGAAAATACACAGCAAACAACTACAACTGGGTACATGACAGATTCTTTATTCTCTTCAAGCTCAAATTCATTACTCCCATTGCTTTAATATAGATTAAATGTCTTGGTATAGTTACATATACTAAAGTACACATCTAGAAATGCTGAGAGAGAAGGGAAAAATTATCTGTCCCCTACATCTGCTCAATCTCTCACACTGGGAGAGTAAAGATCACAGTTTTAAAGGACCAGGACTGCTTTTTTGCATACTGTTTGGCACAAAATGTCCATGATCTGTGACTAAGCTATGTAGGCAGCATAATTCTAAATTAACAACAGTAAATCATAGAACGGTCTGGGTTGGAAAGGACCTTAAAGATCACCCAGTTCCACTGCCCCTGCCATAGGCAAGGACAGAATCACAGAATATCCCGAGTTGGAAGGGACCCAGAAGGATCATCAAGTCCAACTCTTAGCCCTGCACAGGACCATCTCCAAGAGTCACACCATGTGCCCAAGAGTATCATCCAAATGCTTCCTGAACTCTGTCAGGCTTGGTGCTGTGACCACTTCCCTGGGGGCCCTGTTCCAGTGCCCAACCACCCTCTGGGTGAAGAATCTTTTCCTAATATCCAACCTAAACCTTCCCTGACACAACTTCAGGCAATTCCCTCGAGTTCTGCCACTGGTCACCAGAGAGAAGAGATCAGTGCCTGCCCCTCCTCTTCCCCTCACAAGGAAGTTGAAGACTGCAATGAGATCTCTCCTCAGTCTCCTCTTCTCCAGGCTGAACACACCAAGTGATCTCAGCCACTCCTCATACGGCTTCCCCTCAAGGCCCTTCACTATCTTTGTTGCTCTTCTTTGGACGCTCTATAAGAGCTTAATACCTTTCTTTTATTGAGATACCCAAAACTGCACACAATATTCAAGGTGAGGCCACACCAGTGCAGAGCAGAGCAGGACAATCTCCTCCCTCCACTGGCTGGTGATGCTTTTCCTGATGCCCCCCAGGACACGGTTGTCCCTCCTGGCTGCCAGGGCACTGCTGACTCATATTCAACTTGCCTTCGACCAGGTCCCTTTCCGTGGCACTGCTTTCCAGACACATTTCATTAGACCCAGTTGCTCAAAGCCCCATCCAACCCAGGCTTGAACGCTTCCAGGGATGGGGCATCCACAGCTTCTCTGGCCTTGTTGCAGTGTCTCACTACTCTCATTGTAAAGAATTTCTTCCTAGTACCTTATTTACACTTAACCTCTTTGAGTTTAAGGCCATTACCCCTACATGCCCTGGTAAAAATTCTCTCTCCACCTCTCTTGTAGGTCCCCTTTAGGTACTGGCAGGTGCTCTAATGTCTCCCTGGAACCTTCACTTCTCCAGGCTGAACAATCCCAACTTTGTCAATCTGTCCTCATAGAAGAGGTGCTCCAGCTCTCTCATTATCTCTGTGGTCCTCCAAGTCCTTCTTAAGTTGGGGGCCCAGAGCTGAAATTACTCACTAAGCCGGGAGAAAGACACAGTTGCTTTTCTCACTTTTCCTCTAATTTTTAATGTTAGATTACATAATAGCTCATGGCCACCAAGAAGAGGCAGTGAATCAAAACACACCATAGAGCAGACCTGTCTTGTGTGTTGCGTCCACCTCCCTTCCTCCCTCCCGCTGCCCCATTTTTTAAGCACCACCTGCTTCACCCCTTAATCCCTTCATAATTAAAGACCAGCTACTTTGCACCATTGCACTTTTGCCTTCCTAAGGGGGGTCACCTGACAGTGTAGATCTCCTCTAGTCTTCCCTAAATAAACTTGACCTACTCTTGGATGCATCTACCTCCAACACAATTGTATTCCTTTTTAAAACCAATAAAAATAAAGCTTATTCATATGAAAATTATTTGAAGACAATCCATTTTAACAGACACAAGTGCCATATACTCTGTTGCACAGGCCCTACATTCAAGATAAACCAAAATATTATTTTTTAAAGCAAATACTACAAATATATTGAAAACCAGCTCACTTGTGTGCCACCTCAATTCCTGCAAATGCACTGCCTTATGTCCAGGCAGTCTTGCTCTGATAAAGCTGGAAATTGGAGTTAGTGTGGCACTAATTCTCTATACACACAGGCCACACAAAATACTCCCCAGTCAGAATAGCACCATCTATCTGGGCCTGCCCAACTCCAAGTTTCATTTGTTTTTCTCACAAGTTTTTTTGCCAGCATCCTGAGCTGTGAAATGAAGCACTTGTTATTCTGCTCCTAATGTTAAGTTTCATGTTAAGGCCTTCAGAGTTTTTGGCATCATTAACTTTTTGGCTCTGCCAACTCAGTATTTTGCAGAATGCCATTACAAGGAAATGTGTTTGCTTAGTGAGGCTGTGAGTGGGGGCATCGGCGGTTTAGGGTCGTGGGTGTCTGTGAATTTCCCATAGAAACAGGCTTTCCTTCTGTCGGGCAGGGTCTGAAGACAGAGGCATGCCCAATGCAGCCAGCCCAAGTGACACAGGTGACCATGCTGCTGGAAGGGAGGCTATTTATCAGAGCAGGAGACACAGACTGGCATTTCCAGACACACCATACAGTCTCCATATTTGAGGTTCCTGAATCATCCTCAAATACCAGCAGAAAACGGCAGCTGCCACAGACAGATTTTATGTTTGTTTGGTTTTTTTTTTCCTTGAAGATCACTGGGAAGATGAGCCCTGAACCAAAGAGGGTCAGCTCCTCTGACAGCTGCTCTGGGCACAGGTAATGGCAGGGTAATGGGTAAGAGAGGGAAGGGGTTTAGCTAAGCACAAGGCATGAGTTGCTACACCCCTGAGGTCGCACTAGACCACACTCAGTGGCAAGAACATCATTCAAACTTCTAACCTATCTTTACAGATCACTGACTGTGAAATCATGCCTCTTTTAACTTCAGTACCTTAGGTCTAGAAGGAGAGCACAAGACAGTCCCTGCCTTCTCTTCCTGCTTTTGCTACCTTAAGAAAGAAGATTTTTCTGAGGAACTTGTTGCAGGATGGACATAAACCATACTTTTCTGAAATAAACCAGTATTCCAGTGCTTGCACCTCTACTAATAACTTCCATTCACATCTTCACCCCTATTCAACTTAATTGCTAGAACTTACTCTCTTCTTACCCTTCCCTGTCCTCAATTCCCATGTGCAGTACATAACTATGACCAGAATACTGCTGCTCCCTTTTCAGGACATGTTCACGCTCCATACTTCTGTGCAGAACTGGACACAACTGATAAGCCTTCTAATTCTGGATCTAGCTGTAAACCTGGTTCCCATCTTTGAACCAAATGAGTACAGGCTATTATCATTACATACTCTCTGATTCTTTGTGCTTACTGCAAGCTTCATCAATATTGCTCACTGCGTATGCTTCCCTGTTTTTTGAAGCAATTTAAAACCAAGATAACATGTATTTTTCCTCTGTAATATCTGTAACATCTGACTTCCAGTTTCCTGACAATATCTGTTATCTAGGTCTGCAAAGACCCTATGTAAATCTTCAAGCTTGCATTGTGATTCAGTTTATATGAATGACATTATTCAGCAGCTTTTTTTTTTTTTTAATCAATAAGGCTATTCCAGTAATTGTTCCATCTTCACTGTCATCTTTTCTTTGCTATCCCAAAGCTTCTGCACCACCTGGCGCACTACATGACTGAAGGATTTACTACTGCAAGACCACAGGGCTTCACTGGTCCTTCATATGCACATAATAGTGTACAGCTGGCTAGATAGTTTAATTACATGACAAACATCGTTCTCCCTGATTATCACTTTGATTCCTTCCTCCCACAACAATAAGTTAATAGCTGCCATCTACCTAAAATACTTTGAGTAGAAGATAATCTTCTGTTCTTGGCATAATTGCCTCTCTGACTCTGTAATGTACATACATTTTACTTTAAGAAAAATCTGGATGTGTTTAAATACAACTATCTTAGATCACTATTTAATGAAAATTTAGCATGCACCAGCACAGCAGAAAAAGTATCTGAGGCCTTCAGAAGATATTCTAACTAGACACATTCACGCCATATCCTCCCCTAAAAATGTCAGCATTTTTTAGTGTGACCTATTTGTGATCTACTCAGTGCAGTTAAGAACATTTTAATTAAACTGAGAAACATAGAAAGAGGAATTAGTTAAGCACCTGAAATGCCTGAGCCAACATCAGCTTGACAAGTTACTACTAAATCCACCTAAAGCACGATGAAAACAGTTATTCCAAGGAAGCTATGCAAAAGTATTTTAAAACTGTAAGGTTATGAGAAATCTTTTCATAACCACAAACCTGCACCACCTTAGTCCCACCCAGGTGACAAGACAATTTCCTAGTGAGGAAACTTGTGAAAAGAGAACACCTGAACAAACAGATGAACACAGAAAAACCTAACTCTGTACTGAAGAAGCAAACATGGAAAGCATCAGCTCCCATTTATAAATATTTACAGATTATAAATCATAAAGCCTTTCAAATTCACACCATACATAGTTTTAAATTATGCTTTCCATAATTTAATTACAATTTATAAGTTAGTAACTTGAATTATTAGGCAATTATTAAATACAACTTTAAAGTGTGGCACAGGTACTAAAGAGAAACAACATGCATTTAGATGGCTAAAGAGGAAGGTGTTTCACAAACTGAAGTAAAACTCAGAAAGAAATCAACTGTATAAATGGAAAGGGGAAAAAAAAAGCAGAAAGAAAGGTTCAAAACAGAGGGAGAAATAGCTTGGGCAGGATCTGGTCCTAACAACTTCACTGATCAACAAACAAAAGTAGCCCTTTAAATAGGAAAGCACGTGGAAATATAGGGTGCTGCCTGCTACATAAACATTTTTTACTGGGAAAACCAACACTGTATTTGTTGACACTTCATGCTTGCATGAATATCAAAAGTGTTTTCATAGTGTAACTTTCTCTCTCTCTCTGCCTAAAGCAGCACTAGAGCTGTATCCATGTTATACGAAATGCTAAACTTCTGCGTTTGAGAAATAAGTTGTAACAGAATAATAAAATTTAAAGTACTTTTAACAACAAAAACATTAAAAGTCTAATTCTGCCTTTAGAACAGCACAGCTGAAAAGTGACTGCTTTCCATTACACATTTTAAGTAGTTTCATTACGTTAAAACACTTTACTGACTAGGTTCTTGGTGGACAGCAAAGATAACTGCAGGCTACAGTAAATGGTAAGAGAATTGAGAGAAGCTATTGTATCTAGCCATGGGATACACACACAACCATGACTTTTCCTTACTTCTGGAAGCCTGTCTTTATAAATTTTACTGCTGTATTATTCTTATTTGGTTGCTGTAAAAGCCTGGGAGTTTAGCTACAAGCATAACAACTTTCAGCAGCCAACTTACATAAGAAAAACTTCATGACAGGTAATGTGAAGAAAATACAAAAATTCCTAATATTTTACGGAACTCTTTGCAGTGGGAACTTTCTTGTCTGCTTGGGGATCTAATAGTGGATCCTTCCCTTTATCACACTATTAAGCCCATGCCACTAATGTAAACACAATAACTTTTTATTGGAATAAGTGACAAAGAATCAAAAAGGTCAAGAAATCTTACACAGAAGTAATTAACAAGAACAGCATTTTAGAAGCCCTTTTTTCTTATCCAGAGATTTTAAAGCCTACAAGCACAGAAAAGGTAAAATGCGCCAAGCAGGAGAGAAAAATTGGAAGACAGCATAAGACCTTTATCATCATGGTAAGATGGCACTTCAGGCAGTATCACTTCATACACTTTGCATTCCTGCACTTGTTTTACACTTTCAGATAAGAACATTTGCAACAAGATCCTCACTGCTACCCTTCTATTTCTTTGTACAAAGTGAAAGAAAGAGGGAATAAGAGGCAGCACAAGAGAAAGAAAAGGGAGATTCACTGCTAAAGTACAATACAAACACTTCCTAAATGTGTCTTTTACAATTACTCACCTGCAACTCTTAACCACACCATGGATGCAGAGGTGTAATGATGATAGCCTAGTTAGATATTATGATTTTGATCCATGGATCTCAAATATGGCTAAGCAAAATTTCCTCTGTCCTACAGAATCAAACAAATCAACCAGTATGCCCAGGGTTTTGGGGAAGGTCAGTGTGACATCTGGTAGTAGAAGTCACATTTGTCAGTCCCCTCTCACTATTTCTCATACCTGATGGGCTTAGAGAATGCAGCAGCCAAAAGGCACAGTTTAGAGAGCAGTGATATGACTAGAGCATACTACATATATAAAATTTGGCACTGCAGTTGTACATTTCTATGAGATATAAATAAAATCAGATAAAACTACCCTGCCCAGGTCTCATATTTATCTACTACTCCCAGAGGTATTTTCTAATTAGACAGAAAGATTTAATTTAACCCTTAAAACACGTTCTGAGTCAAAGGCAGACTACGGTCTTTCTAAACCCATATTCCAGGATTACACTAAGATACTAAATGATATATAAATTTCTAAATACAGCCACACAGAACATCCTTCAACCCCTCTGCAATCTCCTGCCAAACTTGTGCCACATCCTTCAAGCAGCATGTGGCCTAAGCAAAGCATCTCAAAAGTTCCGTGCATTTCTGTACTGTACTGGTCAGCAAGGCACATCAGGAAACTCATCCTTCCACTACTGCACTTTACAACACTGACAGCAGACTCAGATTATACTTGTGCTGCCTCACAGTAGGACTCATACCAGCAGTCCTGTGAAAATAAGAAGATACAGGAGAAAAAATAGAGCAAGAATTTAAAAACATGTTTTAGGGTTTGATGTGTTTGTTTTAATATGTTCTGATTTTATATATTCATGGTTAGAAAACCGGCAAAGTTACAAAGCCTCATAAGATTGGTCCTAGATTTTAGAGAAGGTATCTCTTTTATATATCTTTTTCAAATCCCACCAGTATTCTATTCTCAGTTCTCAGGTGTAGCATGAAACCACTCAAATTTTCTCAGCCTCAGCAAACTGAATTTCATCCTGTGACAGGAGTCATAAAGCTCAAAGCAGTACAGTTCAAAGGGTAAAAGAGATGCATTTTACTTGCTTAAAATCTGATATACACCAAATAACTCGTTCCACTCACGTATTTTCTCTCCCTGTAGTATAAAAAGCATGAAAGAGCAATTATTTTGAGCTTTGTGCGCTCTTGTTAAATATTTAAGAATCCTATTAAATATTACAACCCTACCTTTTTCACTTGACCTCCTCTTCATGTGGTCTTATTAACACAGCAGCTGAAACTTCCATCATGCAGTAAAATAAGCAGGTTATCACTAGCTGGTTCAATTACACCAATATCCTCCTGACCTTCTGTGAAGTCCTATCTCCTGCCTTCCATAGCGGACCATGGTGAGCTCTGGAAGACAGTATGGAGACAGCACAAATCCCTCGATAACTAGAGTGAATCCTGATGCCTCAAGTAGCATGTGCAGCCAGGCACTTTTTTTCTCATAAAATAATTACACTAAATCAGCTCCAAACCTCCAGTTTTACTCTGTCCTTAGGGGAAACATGAACACAGAACAAAACAAGTCAGTGCTACTTGGTAAAGCCACCAACCTCAAACACAAGGTCAGGGAAGATGCTGCCCTTCCCAGCATAACACAACACTGCTTTGGTGTGATGGCCACAGCACTGCCGCTGCTGCAGTAACAGCGCTGTGTGTTACTTATCCCCACCCTCCCACTGTGAGGCTGCCCCTCTGTCCAGATTCTTATCTGTGTTA
>JAWWES010000115.1:62343406-62361960 GCA_035583135.1 Lophotriccus pileatus
GAAGCACGGGTCGGGATGGAGGACGCTCCCGGGCCGAGCCGTGCCCCGCTCCCCGGCCGAGCCCGGCGCCGCCACCAGCGCTGTGGTGACGGGATCCTCCCACGGTACCGCTCGTGGGCACCGCGCTCCTCTCGACGCCCGCTGCCCCGGCCGCGCCTTCCCTCGGGCTCTCCCTGCCGCCGGGCACCCCCGTCCCGAACTCCCGCTGCCCCCGCGTAGGCTCGCCCCTTCCCGAGGGGGAGCGGCAGCCCCGGCGGACGACGGTCCGGGAGCCCCGCGCCCCGGGGCGGGCTCTGTCCGGACGAGACTCACCTCGTGCCTGCGGCTCCATGGCAGAGCGAGGGGCGCTGCCGCCCGCCGCACCCCCGGCTCCGGCGGCGCTGACAGCCGGGCCCGGGCCGCGATGCCGCCCCAGCCCCCGCCCCCGCTCCAGAACCGGGGCCGGGCGGCGCCACCTCCCGGCCAGGCGCTGCCAGCGCCGCTCACCTGCGGCCTCCGCGCTCCTCCCGTGCCATCCCGAGCACAAGCCTCGGCCCGGCGTCCCTCTCCCGCAGCCCAGCCCTTCGGCCTGGGCCAGCCCCTCGGCTGCAAAGCTGGCCCTGGCCAGCCCCGGGTGTCCTCAGGTGCGCAGTTGTTGTTCGCCATCTGCCTCACGGAACGCCTCAGGTCACGGCTGCCCCGTGAAGGCACTTGGGACTTCTCCAGAGGGGGCATCGGCAGGATACCCTCCACACCTGAGCAACCAGGAGTACCTGGTGGCACAGCGACATAATGAACTAGTCAGGTGCCTGAAGTGAATGAGTATTTGGCTTATCTGAGCACCTGTGGATGCCAAGTACTACTACCTTCTATGGTAGAAGCATGGGAATACATCCAAAGGAATACTGACGGTGCCTATACTATCACATATACTTAGCAGTTTAAGTAAAAATTATTTTTTTTCCCCCGGCACGTTGGTCTGTATCCTACTATTCGCTGGAAGCTGGACTGCTGATACATGGTTCACACTGCAGTGCACATTTACTCTACGTTTTGCTCATGTCAGCATAACTTCTACACTCTGTTACCGGTCCACGTTAACTTCACTTGTGGAAGAGTCCAGAATACTTGTTTTAGCAATGCTGCATTTACCATGGCTGACAGTCCATGCATTTATCAGTCAAACACCGTATGTAATTTGAATATATGACACTAATGAATGCCTCCAAGACATACTAAGGACACATAGCTTCTCAAGGCCTGTAATACTAAAAATAACAAAGCAAGAGAGTAAATGCAGATGAAAGAAGTATTGGGCGTTGTTTGAGAAATTATGCAAACAGATAATACTGTAATCGAAGAAAAGAAATCCAAAAGAAAATTACTATGCAGTTTGGTTAAAGAAAACAAGAACATTCATAGCTAGAAAATAATTTTTTCCCTTAAAATATTGTAGAGCATAGCAAAGCATCAAATCTACTTATTTCTCAATTTTGCTTTTATAACAAAATCAAAAATGAAGGCCAAGGCAACTTTAATTTGTATACATCTAATGAGGTTTTGCTTTAATATGCTCACAGTGGTGGGTTTGAATTTGAATTACTGTAAGGCATGAATTATCATTATTTTTTCCTAGGCAAGCCTCTGTTCATTGTGATTTGACATCTCCTTGATCTGGAGTTTACCTCTTACAAAAGCAGAAGAGATGTTGTCAGAAAAATGAATTCCTGTACTCATGTCATTTCAAATGCAGAGACATCCTACTTGCAAAAGATTTGAGCTCAGAAATGCTATCAACTTCTACATGAAAAAAACAAACCCGAGTCCAGACACACATGCATGAAACAGCTGAGAAATTTCTCTCAACATGTGAAACTAACAATATAATTAGAAAACAAACTTTTCTGCAAATACGTGTAAGGTTTTTTAAAGCAGACTAAGCAGTTCTTATGAAGCATAATGAAAACTGAGCACCCAATTTACTTACAGGGCTATAACAATATTAACAACACTGTTTATGTAGAAGCAGATCTTACAGCAGCATGTGCTGTTCAAATTACTGAACAACAGAAAATTTCACCAGATGATTAGATGCTGAATTTGATTTAAGTTCTTTTTTAATGCACTCTACTGTAAAGAAAATCCAAGCACTAAAGCAGGTAAATCAAAGCAGGTAAAATTCATGCATTTTACCTAACAAGTATTGGCAAACAGCAAAACTAATTCTTCATTTTAGACAACAATAAATAGGGGAACAAACCTATAAGCCTTTGGAGTTCCACATTAGCATATCACGGTATGTTAGATAGGAAAAAGAAAAGAGTCATTTACAATATTCTGTAACATGCAGCTGGGAAATCATCATTCTAAAGGTGAATCTGATTAGAAAATTAATATCCCATTGAAATTGTGTCATTTAATTGTAAAATAGATGATTAGTTTTCTACCTACAATTCAGCAGGATGCATTTTCATATTGTTCCACACATATCACTGATTTGGTGAGATTCCTCATAGAATTTGCCTCCTAAGAGATTTTGTTTCACTTTTCTGTCTGAAGAGACTGACATAATTCAGACTTTGTTTTCTGTCTTGGAAGGGCTCAATCAAGTTGGAGGAGCTTAGTTGTTGCCTGAGAAAGGTCATTGTCTCTCCCATCATGCTAAAATTAGGAACAGTTGGGTTTTGTTTGGTTTTTAATAAGCCAGACAGAATAAAACAAAAGCCAAATTATTTTATTTTTGAAATACTTATGTATTACTGCACACTTCAGATTACACCATTTTCACAATACAACAGTAAAAGGCATCAAATAAATGTATTATGTTTATGGCATTGCACTGACCGGTTTTTGTCCTCCAACAAAAAAACAACAACATTCAATCTCGTGTCAGATTTCAGTGGATGACTCTCTGCTTTTAGGGAGTAACTATGTGCATTTTGAAGGCAGGAATTAAAGCAGGATTCTGCATGTTGCCAAGTATCCTAAACTCTTACTAGATTTCCATGGAAAATAATGGGGAAAAAGTGTGCTGAATAATTCATGTAAGTGCAAACAGTTTCTATTTCACAGTACCCATTTCACAAGAACTGTGAAATACAGTGGAAGCTGTTGGTTCCTCAGGCTGAATGATTGTTTAGCAGGATGAACTGTGGCATGCACATACACGCCCTTTGTAAGAAAAATGGTAGGCTGCAATGAGCACGACATTCTAGTTGTGATATAAAGTTAGATCCCCAGCAATGGGGCAGATTAAAGCTGTCTAGTAATGTGCCATGGATGGAAAGGCCAAGGATGTGCTGTGTGTCTTCTGTGTCATTACAAGGTTGGAAAACTACACTGTCACGTGTTCAGACCGGGCGCTGCAATTGATTTCCTTCTATCCAGATGTCATTGAGTTCTTTGCTAAATGTTCAATTCTCAGCATATTGTGGGTTCCAATACTTCAAAGATATATTGACAATTAAAATAGAATACGCTCCATCTTCTTTCAGAGTTTTTTTTCCTTAGTCTTTATTATGTTCTTTTCATTTTCATCTCTTATTCTATGTATACTTAATGTTTAGGACAATGTTGCAATTTAAAAATACAAAGTGTGAAACGTCAGTGTTACTACAGCATACCACAGTGAGAAGATGCATTGCAAGTTTTACAGACAGGGAATTCAGTTTAATCTGCAGATTCGTATCGTGGGGTTCTGGGTCATCCATGGGTCAAATAGTACTAGAACAATATGAGGAAGATAGTGAAAATAGTAAAAAAACCCAAAACAAACAAAACAAAACACTGAGCTAAATTATACAAATATATTATTAGAGAACAATATTATATGCACTAGACCTTACTTCTTAACAATAAGTAATATGTTTAACTCTATTTTCCACTGGTGCTAGAGTGTGAGGGAATGTGTGTCTGCCTAAAGCATCCCATAAGGTCATGAAGGTGAACTCTAATGAGGACTCTACCACATTCCTTGGGAGATTGTTCCAGTGGTTAATTACTCTCGTTGTAAAATATGTCTTTCTTATATCAAGATGAAACCTCTCCTGAAACCTCTTCTGAAACCTCTCTTCTCTCCCTCCCTTGGTAAACCTCAGCAAAAAGATCATGTGTAGCAGAAGCCAGCAGGGCTGTGGCTGAAGACATAGTGGAAATAAGAAGCATTACATTAATTTTATCACATATATATGTCTACTATGGGACAATTTTTACTTTACTCATGTATCTGATCCATAAGATTATATTGAGAGTTAACAGGTCTGCAAAACAGAATTTTGATATTGGTCTAGGAGACATCCCTAAGTTTTCTTACAGGCTGTGAGGATGCATGAGATATACTAGGAACATGCAAAATTATATGGAATACAATCTAATCATGTACTTATTTTATCTTCATGTGAGTCATACTACCTGTAACTGGACGTCATGCCAGGACTGCAGCAGAAGACAATTCTAAACAATAAAAAGGGCTGAAGAGGTTACTCTTCCGTGATTTAATCTGACTTTGAAATCTTACATTTACATTTTTATCAGCAGTTTTTCACGATTGTTCTAATGGTTCTGAAACAACTTTCCAAATTTTCTTGATGTAAGAATGAAGATACAAACATTGTGTGTTTTTTTTGGAGTAAGGTTTTAATGCTTAACTTTGAATGAAACATGCACTGTGATGGAATCATGTGCAAAAAATTATTTTATTATTATTAATATGAATTCAAAATGTCTGCTCGTTTTTTCTACACCTCTGTTTCCCTTAAAACATCCCAACTTTCTTATAACTGGGAACAGTGGAACTAAACTTCAGTTATCCTGCATTGATTACTATGTATCTAATCTCAAAGAATCTGAATCAAGATCTTTATTATTATAATAGAGATGTCTGCATCCAATAAAGTTCTGCTTAGCCACTCCAAATAGTCTGTGAGAAGTATATAACAGGACAGTATTATGACAGTCTTACAACAACTCACAGAGACCAGTTAGAATATCATTGAGAAGTGAAATAAATACTTTTTTTTTTCCCATTATTTGATGGATTTCTGACTGTCCTATTAATTGAAAGTGTCTCTTTTCCTCTCTCTCTTTTTCCCCTCTTTCTCTCTTTGTCTGGGATGAAAAGGGATAATGGGAGGTGAACAGCAGAGGATAAGCAAGTGGGAAGGCACATCAGACAGTTCACCACAATCCAATAAAATAAAGAGTTATGAAGAATATGTTAAAGAATATGAAGGTTGGTTCAGATCAGAAATTATATATGAAGTGATTGTATAGAAGTAAGTGAGTTGTAGCCTTCATTTGTAACTTTGGGCCAGGAAAATGGGAAATTTATCCTAATATATTGCTGAAAAACTGAGGGGCAACACCAGAAACTTGGAATATTTTTGTGAAGAAAACCTAGGACTCACAAAAGCTGTCATTTTTGTCAGTAGGCATCAAAGTGCCTACAATCCATTAGAAAATAGAAACTTGGGAATCTTCCAAGGCTGTGGAAAATTGTATTAAAAATGTTTATATTGATATGAATGGAGAGTGAATGTGAATGCATGAGAGCAAAATAACAGCAGGAGAAAGGCTATAAAAATGGTATGTGTTGCTGACCCCTATGTGTGTCAGATCTGAAATGGAGGCAGGACTAAATGCTGGAGACTCACAGAGGTTGGACAAGATATAGAGATATATCACACTCATTTCCTGAAGGGTGTGGCAAGACACATCCCAAGTCAGCATGCTCCTAAGAATGCAAGAACTGTGGGGAGGTGCTCCAAACTTGATGCCCCACATCCCTTACTTTATTGTAAGTGATGCTGGACAGGCTGCCTGGACTCAGTGTCTTAGTGCCTGAATGCTTGGCAAACGCCTTACAAACATCCTGGAGTTTGTGGATATCACAGTGTGAATGTGTGCTGTCATCATGCTTTTAGGACTTCCTAAAATATATATATAGAGAGATATATATATAGATATATATACTAAGATAAGCAATTCAACATTCATTCATATAATTTGTGAAATGAAGTACTCTATTTGTCAAAAATAAAGGCTCATCTCTCATGTTAAAATAAAAAAGAAACCCAGCATTTCTAGGCATGGGTTCATGCCATCTTGACACAGAGCTCTGAAGTCATTCAGATGAACTGCAACCGTGAGAGCTGAGAGCTGATTCCCTCGTGATATGTTTCAACACCAGATGGCATACTACTAAACTTAGCTGCCTTAATGTTGGAAGGCAATTAAATATCTAAACATACATACATAGAACCATTTTAGGTGTCAAAAATACCTGATATACCCACACGAGCTGGCATATATCACACAAGATCTGTGGGAGATCTGTGAAGTGTCATATTGGGACAGACACGATACCCTAAGAATTCCAAAATACTACGAAACATTTAAGTGCTTGAATTATTCAGTACAGAGAGCACTCTGTTACCTGCAGAGAAACATCCAATGTCACTTCCTGGGGGAATCTGAGATGTCTCAATAGAGCAGAGAGGTGCAGCACAGCCCAGATGCGAGGCCTGCACTGTTCTGGAGCAGCAGCTCCAGGCCAGGTGAGACTTCTTGCTATACCTGCAGTGACAAGGCAGCCCCCATTTTTCAGAAAACTGCACCCTGCTTTGTGGAGCTAGGTGTGAGCTAAATGTCTGTAGATAGAGTCCCTGTTAGATGTATTTAATGACATGTTGTGCTTGCAGAACTGCTGCATATTGACCAAGTCTGCCTGACATTGTGCATCTGCCCCTGCTACAATATGTCTCTCATATAACACCCTTGTCACTTTCTGTAAGGTACAAGTATCCTGGTTTGTAAGTCAGGTTGCCACTAGACTTTTGTTCAGATCAGCAACTCACCTTTTAGCAGTGGTTTTATACCCCCAAAGCTTTCCACCTCCCCAGTAGCACAGTAAATAGCTTTCCTTCAGAAGTAATGCATGGAGATGTCTACTAACACATTGATACTACAAACATCAGAAATTGAACACTGAATTAAAACACACAATGAATCAATTTAACTGGTGCAGATGAAAACTTTGTACAAAGACATTAACCTGATGAAAAGGAAACATTTCCAATCATCTTCATAGTCCGTTGCTGGACTTGCTCCCTTATGTGCACGTTTGCTCAAAACTGGACTTGGAACTCCAAGCATGACCTCACCAGTGCTGGACAGAGGGAGTGATGAACCCCCTTGGCCTGCTGGCCCCACTCTGCCTCATGCAGCCCAGAGCACCTCTGGTAACTGGCCTCCAGCTGGACTTTGTGCTGCTGATCACAGCTCTTTGAACCCGGTCGTTCAGTCAGTTTTCAATCCATCTCTCTGTCCATTTATCTTGCTATGTGCCAATCTTGCCGTACAATAAACTTTCAGTTTTGGCAAATACATGCTATAAAATGCAATATTAAGAAAGTAAACTTGGTGAAGCTATATTATGACAACTAAATTTTTAATGGGTCAAAATGAATCTCTGATGTAAATAAAGTAGTCATGATAGATCTAATGTGATTTAGTTTTAACTCAACTGATGCAGTTTCTTCTGTCTTCATAGAATGTTTTCTTTATACCCAAGAGGTAAGAAGTCATCCTAAAAGCAAGGATAGAATTTATTTGTCACATGTAGCTCAGAAATGGATTTCTTTATTAGTTTAGAAAATATTCATCTATGTATATGTGCATTGGGAAGCTGGTACACAACCTATTGCTGAGAAGTGTTTAATTCAACTTCTTAAAGGAGTTCCTTCTTTGAAGTGCTCTTGATACTGATCTCAGGCCTAACACATGGAATTATTGCTGCATTGCTAGATGCAATGTCCATTTCTGGGACTTAAATCCTACATCTCCAGACTGAAGTGAAAGTGCATCCTGCCATGTGACTGGGAATGACTGAACCAACCTGACAACATTCCTGTCTATTTATTATCTATATCACCAAAAGAAAAATGTAACTCTAACAAATAGCTTTCACCATCAGGAAGAAGCAGATTACATATGTACTCTATTTCATGTCCTTACATATTTGTTTAGCATCACAATGCAAAGGTATGAATCACCCCTCACTGAAAGATTAGATTTTTAAAAAATTTCCAATTTATGTAAAACACGTGAGAGAGATTCTTTCAAAAAGAAAGGAAAAAGCCCCTAAGATTTCTTTAAAAGGGTTCATAGTAGAAAGGATGCCTCTGCAGAATCAATCTTAGAATCAGCAAACACCAAATTAAAGGTTCATTTTTTTTTCTTTAAAAAATAAAATTAAAGACTGCATATTGCAGATTTTTTTTAAAGCAAGTTCCATTTGTTAAGCCATGGTTTTATCCATGTGAGAAAGTGACATCCCTGCATGCTCTTTTGGTTTGGCAAATGCTAAATTCAGGGAGAGTCAAGATGAGGACCAAGCTGAAGGTTGTGTGATCTACAGAGCAGACTCCTCTCAAAGGTGTGAAATGAAGCACTCCATTTCCTACAAAAGCTTTCCGAGGTAGTTTTCAGTGCAGCCTGCCTGTGCTCCAGCTCGGAGGGACACGAGCCAGCACTGCACTGAGCCCCAGCCAAAAAGCTGAGCTGGAGGCACAGTCGGTTAGCTTGGATTCAGTGCTGTGTCAATGCGGGCATACATGGCTCCCGTTTCGGAGCTGGCTGGCGTTCGGCTGGAGCTGAGGCATCCCTGCCAGCACTGCACTGTGCTGCCATCCCCCAGATCATCCTCCCTGCTGACAACAAAGCCTGCAGCAACTCCTCCTCTTCCATGCTAAGTGCTGGGATTTGGAGGATGACAGCAGACTGCTGCTATCAATCACTTATGATGAGTAGCTGAGGCCTGTATAAAAGAATCACACTGAGCTTTATGAAGCCTGCAACAATTCTTCTGTGTATCTCCCTTGTCTCTCTCTCCAGTATTCCCTGATAAATGTCTGTCTTTTTTTCTTTCTTTGATACTTTTACACAGTCATTCTTATATATTTTTGTCTTGATTAATTATAGGGAGTGGCATTTTATTAAGTACCACATACTTCTCTGCATTTGTACTTGGGATTCTAGCATCTAACACAGGGACAAACTGAGAGAGGATTTTGTTCACTTATGCTCGAATCACTGTCCCATTTCTCTCTGAGCGCATTCTTTCCTGAAGCTGGACAAGCTACTGCAGTCAACTGCATCCAGTACTTAAAAAAAAAAAAAACAAAACAAAAAAAAAGACAATTTAGAGGATTTTCTCTGCATGTAAGTTCCTAAAATTTAACCAAGATTTCACAAAACGCCCTTCAAATTTTCCTGCAAATGCTCTGCACTTGCCATTATGAGAATCCTAGGCTCAGTTAACACTGATTTCAAATGAACACTAGTGAATGAAGTTTTCACCTGTTACTAAAATATTGTGCTTATGTGACTGAAGAGTAGACTAAAAGAAAGGAATTTAAACTGTAATGTTAATAATTTCCTTTTCTGATAAGCTGAATTCTATCTTCTCTATCCACAGCAAAATGGAGAAATATTTTCAGCATGAGATATTTCTCCTCAGATAAACATGAGGAGTCAATCCAAATAAATGCTTTGTGTTATTCACTGATACGAGGAAAAATACCTTGTACTGTAACATAAGGATTTTCTGTTCACTGTTATTCAGGTTGGTTTGCTGCCCTTCTAATTCCTGCCTGGCTCAAATTATCTGCATTTCTTTCTCAGAGATCAGTTCATCTGCCTGTCTTTTCTTTCTCTTCAGTTGTGTGATCTCATCCACTAGACGACTCTGCTTCTCATTAAAATAAATTTTTAAGTGACAGAAAAGGTTATTTTAATGGGAGCAGGTTTTAGGTTTCTTTGTTGTTGTTGTTGTTGTTGTTTTGTTTTTGTTTGGTTTTGGGCTTTTTATTGAAGAAAAAGGTCTTTTTTTATTCTTATTTGATAAGCCTACTGACAAAATTACAAACATTTATGCAACAATCAACCAGGATAATTATAGATCATTTTACCCTGCAGGTAGGTCTATTATTTCTTTAATCAAGTTATGCATATATTAGGTGTTATCTGTACCAAGGCTGATACTAATTGAAATGATGCGTGATTACTACATAATTTAAAATCTCTTCAGATTGCAGAATTGGGTTTGGCCTAGCAAGAGACTTTGTTGTTGTTTTTATTTTAGAACCAAATTAGTTGTGCTCTTTTAAATTCTGTATTTAATTTCTACTAATTTTATCTGTCTAGAGGTGTCTCTTTTGCAGACTGCCTTTACCGCTGGCTGGTCGCATTCAAGCCTATTCAGTGGCCAGCAAGGAAAAGTTAAGCAAGCCTTGTAACAATGCAGGTTACTAGTTCTGCTCCCGTTTTACAGAACTAATATTTTAAGAGATCACCAAGAAGAAAAGCTCATACCAGCTTTTATCCTAAAATGAACACAATTTCCACGTTGATCATCACATGTAAATAGACTCATCTTCAGTACTTTATACTGAAAACTACTGAGTACCACGATATACTGGAGCTGAAACCATAACTGATCCAAGTTAGATGTGCTGGAAACATAAAACATCTAAATCCAGTACTTTTCCTGAGAAAACATCAAAAACTTTTTCAAATAACCTTGGTAAAATGTACTCAAAGGTTTCTTTAGGCTCCTTTTTCATACACAACTACATAATTAGTTCCCTTTTTAATGTTAGAATGTTCCTTTTTTTACTACCGAGATTGCTATGAATGAGCAGTCCACTGTTTTACCACTTGATGGTGCCAATTGTATTACACAACTAAAACTAAAACCACTTTAAAACCAGGTCACCTTTTGAAATACAGTTTAAGTCGAAGCTTGAATCATATTTAATTTTCATAGGAAACCTAAAATTATCATTTGATATTGTGGATATTTGAAGATTAGGCATTGCCATTCCCTTACTGTAACTTCAGCACTGAAAACTGGTTTAGGTGTATATATCTGCCAGTGATTCATCCAGCCTCCCCCTTTCAGATGCCCAGCCACTTGGTGTTTAGGGGAGACAACTAGGCATGTACAGGTCTCCAATGTGCTCCTTTTGCCCATACACATCCCTGACAGTGTGTCTACTCCACACTCATCTCCTTTAGAAAATCAGCATCATGTCCTCACCATTTGCAACATTCTCATTTATATCTGAGGCCAGGATAAAATTAGCTGATCTGAGCAGGTTGACTCAGCAGTGAAATGCGACTGACTTAGCTCTTGGCTTAGCATCACCATGAGCAGAATTTGGCAAGAGCAAGCACAAGATTTTTCAGGGAGCTCTTAGCTTTGGTTAGCACAGAGAATTTAGGTAGGATTGATTTGATATGGGACAGTGAGCAATGTTAGGGTTTAGGGACAATCAAACATCAGAAGAGGAACAGTTATAGAAAGAATGTAGGTAGGCATCTGTGCTTGGTCCTTAGGAGGTGGGGTGTAGTGAAAGACAGGACGGGGTGAGAGAAGGAACCTGTATGTACCTGTTTTAAGGAGGTTAGAGGCAGAATTTACAGGCAAGCTGACATTTTGCAGTAGTGTGCTTGCCTTTGGAGAAGTTACAGGAAGGAGACTGCCCAGATGCTGCCACTCCTAACCTTTTGCACAGTGTTTCTAAGGGCTTAGAGAAAAGGTCTCCACTGGCTTCCTCTGCTCCAGGACAGACATGAACAATATGCTGCACCTTTTACAAACTCCTCTTGAATACTCATTTCCCTAAGGGCTCTTATGAAAGCTGCAGTAAGTATTCTGTGCAGGTCTTCTTTACAGCCCACGGAGAGTTTGTAGGCTGTATGCTTAACAAAGTCTGTAGGTACCTTCTGAGAATATGGAGAAGGGAGAAAATTGTGCATCAAGGTAGATTTGCAAAGGGAAACTGAAAGTTATGCCAAGTGCAGAAGGAAAAAATGTAAGGAGGGAAACTGCAGAAGGCACCTGTCTTGAGGATGCTTTGAAGATATTAGGAAGCCATCTAGCTGCAAGAATTACACTGAGGTGCAAGCAAAAGTGTTGAGTGTACACCATTCTGTGCACTTGGGAAATTAACTACCAGTCCTGTGAAAGGTGTCTTGTAACTTACTGCAGTTGGGGAAAGGGATTTAACTACATTTTCTGACATCTGTGCTATGGTAAAAGTGTCTCAGCCATGTGTCTGCAATCATCTTTACTTTGATTAATTTCTGATCTCTTGATTAACTTCTGATCAGTGTGGGATATTGGTGTCAGAAACCATGTTCAAAAATGCCAATAATTTATACAATTTTTGGAGTATTTGCAAAATGTGTTGGCATAATAGTCTCACTACTATTATGCATGGCATCTCTCTGCTACTTTTGTATTTTTAAACTGCTTCACAAAAGTCTAGTTGAATCATATTAAACAGCACCTATCCTCAGCCCCTGCTCCAATCCAAGAGCTTGAAGACACAAGCCTCTTAGAGCCCAATTAGAATCAAACTATGAAATCACATGGTTACCTCCCTTACTCCAACATGCCCACAAAGCACTTTTCAAGGCAGGTTTTTCCTAGAAAAAAGTTCTTGCTTCCAACTGCTCAGTTCCAGTTTTTCATGTGCTGTGCTGAAAACAGCACACAGTAATGAAAAGCTCTGTTTATGCTATTCTGTTGAAAGAACTTGGCTGCCTGTTCTGTGGAAGACCTCAACTGTTACTGCTCTTCTCCGCTTTAGCACTCACCTATTTGGCAGGGAGGGGATCCTTGTTTCAGGCTAGCACTTCCAACAGGTTCTGACATGTAAACTTCCATTCTTAGCTAATAAACAGAACTGTCCTAATCTTAGGTCACCTATGGTGGGAAGGATTGGCTAACATACATTGCCTCACCACAGTTGCATGTACAGTTCAGTACAGCATTGTTGCCAGTGCTGCTGCTTAAATGTGTGTGAGAATTAATGTATGAACCTATTGCAGTCAGATGAACATGACTAAAAAAATTCAGTGCTTAACAGGACTCAAATTATATACATATATAAATAAAATGTACATAGCAACATGTACTTAAATATAATAACTAATACTGCCGCATGTTATGATGCATATGTATATATATAAGCTAGAGGGAAAAATAATCAGCATATAAAAAATACACTATTGTATTAATTAAGTATTTTCCATAACCATCAAAGCAAAACAAATCACTCAGTCCAAGAGTTTGGCTATACATATATGTCCACAGTGTCAATAAACAGGCTGAAAGTTTTTCCGATGAGTTAACTTCCTAGTGTGGGTGGAGAAAATTACAAGCAAGGAATTTTCCTTCTGGAAAAAAAATCTGCCCTTTAGTTCTCAGACTGCATAAGAAGTCAGTGGATAGGTGACAGTGGAACATTTTTAGTCATTTTACCAATGATGGGTAAGAGACAAGTGGGGTTTGAAAAGTGGTTGAATATATGAGAATACTGGAACTGTGAAAAAGGACCGTGAAGGACCCAAGTCCTTTCCCATTTGGACATATAACAGCATTTCACTTATTGGTATTTAGAAGGAAGATTTTTTTTCTCTTGCCAGAATATTTAGCTTCTGCTTAGGGCATAGTTTTTTGCAACTCTTTCAGAAACAATAATCAAAAGGGCTCTTGACTGCTGGAGATGGTATTCTAAAGCAGAAAGAATAACTGCTATAATGTACTTAAGCTATTCTTCAGATCATAATATTGAGGAGACAGGGCACATATGTAGGCTTACAAAGTGAAAAAAAAAATCTACATTTGAGAAAACATAGTAACAAATCATCTAAAAAATTCTGTCATAAATAATTGTATTTTTCACAAGGAAGAAAAAAAATTGATCAAGAGAAATCGGAACAGTCTCCTAAAGCTAGAATCTCTTCATCATGTTAAGCGCTACTCAGATTTCAATTTAGTACAGACTAACTAGGATTCAGGAATGAGACCTCAGTGTTTGAGTCAAACTTTCGAAGAACTTTCACTTCCTTACTCATTAGCATTAAAAAAAAGCCAATCATACATGAAGAATGATTAAGCCATCATAAAATTCCATATTTACCCAGATATTTAAGACCATGTGTGCATCTCATCTACCTTGCGTACCATACTACCCATCTCAAAAAAAGATCTCACAGAACTGGAAAAGGAACAGAGAACAACAGTAAGAACAGTCAAAGTATTGGGAAAATTTCTCGTGTGTGAGCAACTCGCAGGCTAAGGCTGCTTAGCTTGGAAAGGCATGTTGGATGAGGGAGAATGGGGAGAACTTTACATATTATATACAGCAGGGACACACAAGTCTCACAACATGGAGGCAGTGAGCGGGAGCTGACAGCTTACTGGCTGTTCCTGTACAATGCATATTGGATTCTAGTGTTAATTCCAAATTCCAAAAGATCATACTGATTTAGATAACGTTTGCTGAGCTTTGCACCTCCCCTGGCTTTGGGTCCCTGCAGATTTGAGCTCGTCCATCACACACAGAAATTTTTGCCTACGCCCTTTGGTTGGCCTCTGAACACGTGTCTAAGCCAGAAAGCCACAACATCACTGCCATGCTTTAATACGTGTGTTCAAAAAATGAAATCTCACACTGAAGTTAAAAGGAAAACCTTACATATGAATGTGTGAAAATCTCCAATTTATCCTGGGATTCTAAAGAAATGAGGCTTGGAACACCACATTCTGTGGTGGCCTAGAGTAACCATCCTCCAAGATAGCACATTCCTATATGATTTTTGAAAATCAGTACCTGGACAAAAGTGGCTGATGTAGGAGTTCTTCAGTTGGGAGAAAGAGTGAAGTATCCAATGCTGGTGGGCATCCAGCCAGCCTGACAGCTCTTGAAAATTGGTCTGGCAACCATCACAGCTTTAGTAGATGATCAACTGGCACCTACATGCTTTGGAAAAGGTAAGGCATGTGGTAATGCTTGCTCAGCTAGAGAGGGAGAGAGGAGTGAGAATTTAGGGAACGCAGTGCAGAACTAGAGATATTTAACAGGGAGAAGTGAGCTCATACCAGGAGACAACAAGTTATGAGGGAGGGGCATAGAAATAAATCCACAATAAACCAGACTTTGTTAATTTTTTTCTGAAAAAGCTGACTTTAAATACTGTATGCCTAACAAGCACAGGAACCAACAGAAACAAAGAGAGGACTCTCCTTCTTATGACTGAGTTGCGTTAAAGTTTTCAGGTACATCAGTCTAATGTGGCCAGAAGTCTCTAACCTAAACAACGTACAACCCTCATCAGATGTACATTCACAACAGTCATTCTCCTATCCTGGTAATCCTATGCTGCCATCATCTTCACAATTGCAAAGCCTTCTCTTAGCTCTCATTCCACTTTTCACTATACACAAATTCACACCCACAAGCACCTTCCAGGTCCTTGTTCTTATCTTAAAGTTGGTGGGTAATCATTATATAAAAAGGCAATTACAGAAGCTAAGAAATACTTTCCCACATTGGAATGTAGATAATTCAGTACCAAAGAATGCCATTGAGATAAGCAAATTAGCAAAAGAGTAATAATTAAAAAGCCCTGAAAGTGTACACAGATAATAAACCAGTCAGCAGTTAAATTATTTTACTGCAATTTTTTTGTTCTGCAACATGACAAACTAGAAAGGAATGAATAATGCTATTGGTTTGCTGTTATCTGTGAATATGAATATTTCACAGAATGGGGAACGAACCACAGTGGGTCATCTGTTCCAGCCTCCCTACTCAAGCAGGGTCATCCTAGGGCACATGGCACAGAATTGTATCCAGGTGGTTCTTGAATATCTCCAGTGAGGGAGACTCCATAACCTCTCTGTTCCAGTGCACAGTAAAGAAGTTCTTCCTCATGTTCAGATGGAACTTCCTGTGCATCAGTTTCTGCCCATTGCCCCTTGTTGTATTGCTTGGCACTACCAAGAAGAGCCTGGTTTCCTCCTCTTGACACTCTCCCTTCAGATACTTACATATATTGATGAGGTCCCCTCTCAGGCATCTCTTCTCCAGGCTGAACAGGCCCAGCTCCCTCACAAGAGATGCTCCTGTTCCTTAATCATCTTTGTTGCCCTCTGCAGGGCCCGCTCCAAGAGCTCCATGTTCTCTCTTATCCTGAGGAGCCCAGAACAGGACACAGCACTCCAGCTGTGGCCTCATCAGGGCTGAGTAGAGGAGCAGGATCACCTCCCTTGACCTGCTGGCAATGCTCTTCCTAATGTAGTCCAGAATATCATAGGCTTTCTTGGCTGCAAGGACACACTACTGGCTCATGGACAGGTTGTTGTACACCAGGATCCTCAGGTCCTTCTCCGCAGAGCGGCTTTTCAGGAGGTTGGTCCCAGCCTATGTTGGTGCCCAGGGTTATTCCTCCCCAGGTGCAGGACCCTGCGTTTGCCTTTGTTGAATTTCACATGATTAAAGATGTAACTATCTATCTATAATTTGATATACTATTACAACATAAATTGTTACAGATTGCATATATATTAAAAGGAAGCGAGCAAAAGCTTTCATACCACAGTAATATGATCATGCATATACACAATAAACTAAATCACATAAAAGTATTTTTCTAAGTTCTGTATCTTAGCTTAGAAAATATTTGTTAGTTGACATAAAGACAGAGAAATTGCATGCTGAGGTATGTATTTTTTTCCTATCTTGACAGTGCTATGAAAAGATGACAGTTCAAAAAATAATTAGTAATGTTACCTTCACATATATTGAGAAGAGTGGGTCTGATGCCTTCTTCCAATGGCAAGACTGGGATGTGCACAGCTATGCTTACGACTGAGCTGCACCAACAGCTCAGGGGGAGCCAGCACCCCGTCCACACTGAGCCCAGGGTGCTGGGGACCTGATGGAGTTCCCATGCACATACCCCACACTTACCCCTCAAATAGCTGGAGAAAATGGCAGCTCAGGACAGGGTGCCACGACCAAAGCAATGACTGCAGCTCACGTTCAGCCACCTTTTTTGTGAGAACTCTACATCTGGCAGGCTGTCAGAAAAATGAATAGGTTCAGCAGAGACAGCTGCTCCATTTATCCCTGATCAGGCTGGCCAGGGGTTCTCATGAAGGTTGATTTTTATGAAACACAATTTTGACAGTCATGTTTAGTCCTTGAATGCTCCTTTGCAGGAAAGGAAAAGTTAGCCTTTTTCTACATTCTCTTCTTTTACTGCTACAGGAGAGATAACATCGCTACACTCATTTTTCAGATCCAAAGCCACAACAGCAGACACCGAGGGTTTGAAACATTGAAGGTGTTATTGGAAAGCTCTGCTGAATTAATGTTTGTTTGATTTGGCAAAGGTTTGTCACTAAGTTGTTTATTATTAGCTCTGGCTTGTCCATCACCTCATAAAAGTCAGATGAAATTAAAACGAAGCCATGTTTTTGAAAGTTTTTTTAAATAAATAATAGAAAATAAGAAATAAGAAAAATGGTCAAACTAAAAGTTAAAACAGACATTGTTTGAAAAAAAAATAAAAAAAGGTTTAAATCAAGAAGGCCTAGGGAAAGCTGTGGTGAGAAGCCCAGTGGGCCAGGGCAGAGGGAGAGTGCTGCCACACTGTGCTGCTCTCATGAACATGCATCCTCCTCAACGCTCCCTCTCCCAGCCACATTTTCTGCTCCGCGGTGTGTTCTGGTGTGGTGCACCAATGACTGGAGCCTGCCATTACTGCTAATTGACAAAATATAGGTTAAAAGAATGGAATCTACATGGCAGCTCTTAGACAGGAAGGGATTTGACGGCTTGGGACAAGAACTGGCCATCTTCACGGCCCTATGGGCGAAGGTCGCAATGCCCTGGGTGCCATCCTTTGGACTGTATGATCACTCAAACCCACCCTCAGCCAAGCTTCAGCCCTGGGGCTGCCCCTCACCAACCAGCAGGTGCATACGGATTCCTTAACAAAAAACAACTGCCCCACCCCAGAGAAAAACCCAAAAAACCCTCAACCAACCAACCAAACCCCAAAAACTCAAACTCAAAGCAAAAGAAAAAAGCCAAAACCAAACGCCCAAAATAGGCACGCTAATTCTTTAGATGCATCATATACATGCTAAACAAAAAAAAAAAAATGCAAATAAAAATCAAAATGAGGAGCATTTAAGTGTACAATTAGCAGCAGAGGAATCTCTAGCAGAGTCCTATTTAATCACAAAGTGCTACTTTTCAGGCTTAACCGGCTTTGTAATTATTATTTCAATTTACTGCATTTTTATCTACTAGGAGTTTTGAGAGACCATCCAACATTTCTCTAGCATAAAAAGGAACAAAATAGAAACTATCATTTACAAGTTAAAATGGGATTGATGAAATAGAAGGCAAACAAAAGTGGGCAATGGGCACCTAAAAAGGCAGCTCATTCAGAAAGAAGTGTTTCTAGAGAAATAGTATTTTTTATTTATGTCCAAATTGTCAAGGAGGCGAGGTCTGAGCCAGCAAAGAACATGGACTTGGATTTGTCCAGCACTCTTACAGGGTCATGAAAACAAAGCTTAGCTTCATATTGAATATACTAGTAGGGGATGTGTTGAAAAATGAAATGGCGAGTCTTCGCGAACGAAGAGCCGGGGAAGGTCCTTACCCGCATATGCAGATAAGGCCTTCGAGCCTGCGCAGTGGATT
>JAWWES010000115.1:62362060-62411417 GCA_035583135.1 Lophotriccus pileatus
GATGGATTGCCTTAAGGGCTAACGAGCTCCATCTGCCCGGGGAGGTCCCTGACCAGGAATCAAACCTGGGCCTCAACGGTAACAGCGCTGCGTCTTAACCACTAGACCACCTGGGGCTCTCAAGGGGATGTGTTAAGAAGGCGGCAAACAGCCTGGGAAAGGCTGAGGTGACCTTGAGACCAAGAGAGAGTGAGGACAAGCTTGGAGGAAATGAGGTAGAACAAAATTAGTTGACAGTGAGAACAGTGCACTACAAAGGGGACAGACTTGCATAACTTCACAAATCTCTATCTTCTCTATCAACAGCTCCATTCAGGGCAGAGTGTTTTCTGTGGACAAGTAGAATGGAAGTAGCCATATCCCCACTGTTCCCAATAGATCACTGCTATGACTTACTATGACATTGTCCCCACCTAGAGGCCTTCAATAGAAGAATTGAGAGAGAATGATCTAAAAATACTCGGACAGAGCAACACATCAGGGAGCCCAATATCCTCTCTGACAGTAAGCAAAACCAGGTATTTGTGGAAGGATGCATGATACTGCAAACAAATATCATTGTCTGTTACTGTTCAGGCTTCCAAACAGTTTTGACTCAAGGACTTTCTGAGAAAACAGGGTATTCTGTATTTTTGGTGACTTGCCACCAATCTCTCCTGTAACTGCTGCAGCTTCCATGTCAGCCCCCAGCATCTACAATATCCTTCAGCAAGAAACTCCAGTAGTCTTTAATTATTTCATCATGATTCTTTTTTTGTTACAGCTCCCATTCTGTCATTCGTCTTTCCTGTATCACTCAAATAGAGACCTTTGTTATGAACATAACCAAAATGAATCAGTCATATCATTCCATGATGAAAAGCCTTCCTCTATTTTTCTGTTGTCCAAAACCCATTTATTTGATCACAGTAACTAGCTTTCACGTTTGCTCTTCTGGGTAACTCTTCATCAACAGCAATGTTTATTACCTCATTACTTACCTTTTTCTTCACATCATTTGCAAATATGCACAAGAGCAAAGTCCTAGCACACATTTCTGCAGAGTTTAACTGGCATCCCCCCTTCATGGCAAAAGGTATTTACTCTACTTGTTTTGAACCTTCTAACCATACGATGTCCACACTGTCCGTGTGAGATCCTCCTTCTTAGCTGACATCTACTTAGTTTCATTTGAGGCTGTTGCAAGGAATTACAACAAAGACTTCTAGAACTTGATGACCTGCCAATAAACTTTGTGGTTGGTAAGAAAAGACTCCTTCATAAAAGCCATATCAACTTTTTCAAAGCATGATAGCTTTACGTGGCTGCTAATTCTAATTAGGTTCTCATTAGCCAGTATTTCATGTATCCCACAGTGTCTCATTTTGCTGCTGAAGCCAAATGACTAAGCAACACATAAGAAATTCAAATATTAATTCAAAAATTTTGATATCTTTATTTAGTTGTTAATGATCAAATGCAATTTCTTATGAGCAGGCACAAATGAATTAATGGTTTAGGGAAAATATCTATATTTCTTATAATCACTGTTTCAAGAACCTAAAAATCACCTGAGGGAAAGCATCTAAAAATTACAGTTGCATATATGTAATCTCTGTGGAAATGTTTATAATCAAAGCCTCCTGTCTGTCTTTTGTCAAACAGTTTGAGATTGCGAGTGAGAAGTTAGCCTTTAACTTCAATTTCAGTTCTAGGGCTATCAATTTCTTTGGCCTGCTGACTATCCTTCCACTGCATGCTGGAATTCCTGCAGATAAGGAACCTCTGGTATGATGTCCTCGACATTTGGTTGCAAATCTTGACTGTTTTGGAGGGGGTTGGGGAGAGGGCCGAAAAGCTTGTCCTCTGCCAGTGGCAGGCCTCAATATTTTTGCTGTGTATTTCATTGCAGTGAATTGTTTTTCAGCTTTATTTCCCACAGATGTAGGCAACTGTGATACCTTGTTTGCCTGTGCATGAATGTGCAACTGCAATTTCATAATTAGGTATAGTGCTTAAGAATCCCCAACATATCAAACAAAACATTTCATCAATATTGTCAGCTCACAAAGTACAGAAACTGAACACAGTTCCTTTTCAGAGAAAAAGGCACTCAGTTCAATTAATGGGTTACATATTTCAAGTTTACAGCTACAGATTGCTTTTTCTACAAACTGTCTTTGAAAGTGAAGAAGTTTTAGGAAGTAGTCATAATAAGGGAATGGGAAAACTGGATTCCAGCATATTTTCTCCTCATTTTGTATTGGGTTATTTTAAGCTAACATTTTAAGATCTTGTGAGGAGGTAAAATTCTGTATTCAATTAAGATGTTTTCAAAATTGAAAGCAGTAGCCAGAGATGACACCATATGGCAGGGAATATTTTACATTAAAATATTCATTACAGTAGACTGGCTTTTTACCTCTGCTTTCATTTTCAGTGTTAAAGCAGTTAAAGACTGGAGTGACTGAAACACAGTGTTTATAAAGACAAAGATTCTGGAGTTTAAATAATTTGGTGTCATTTTTTAAAAAAGATTACATAAGAATTATAAAAAGTATTACAGGTTTAAGCAAGATTCCTGGGAGCTGTTCAGCTATCCTTCACGCATGGAATTGCTTAAAGAAAGAGTTAAACATTCAGGCAATTTGATTTTTCTTTTTCAAAACTTTATTAGGTAGATGTTACTAGATGACATTGTAAAACCCCTTGTGTGCAAGTGAATGACCTCTACAATGTATGTCTTCCCACAGTTCATCAAATTCACTCCCCCACCCCATTTCTGAATACTGATTTTAAGACAGGTGGAGTGCACTCATATGCTACTTTACATTTTTCCATTTCATCATGGGGAAGCACTTTTTCAGTTTGTTGGTAACAGGGGCTTGGGAGTCAGTGTGAGTCAAAGGAATGCCTTCAAGGAAACAAAGTACCGTAAGTCTTGTCTTACGAAATTCAGTCTCAATACGGACACCAGATTCATTGCAGTCTTTTAAATGAAACTGCCTATCATGATCGCGATTGTATTTAGCAAAGTGAAGCAGTACAGAGACATACCTACTACTCAATACTAGTGAGGTAACATTTTGAAAATAAAACTGTTTAAAAATTCACTTACTTTCAAAAAGTCCTGTCCAGCAGGACAAACATTGGCAGAACACCTTCCCTTGTATCCATGCATGTACATGTGCATATACACCTGTGTCTACTATAGCTTTTTAAAAGAAAAAGATTTTAGTTATACATTCATCAGGACAAGTTTAAAGATCAGACATTACTATGGTAGATTCAACCGAAGACTTCAGTGAACCGCCTTCTAGACCTGCTAAATGAAAAGGCACTCTGGAGAGGGTAGCAAGAAATAATCCTTACAAAACATTGACATGAACTAAAGTAGCCACACAAATAGCACGTGTAACAGTGACTGTTGGTATACATTTAAAATACCAAGTTGAAGATGAATTATTTGTAAAATATTGCCCAAGACTACCCAATACAAGTTATTACAGCATGAAGACCATTGTTGCAATACTACGCAGCAGAAAATAGAGTTATCAGCTAAATGTAAGACACAGATAATGGAAAAACTTTATCAGCATTTTGGTTGTGTGCCTGCTAGTTCTAAGAGAGAAAAATTTCATTTAAGGAAATAGCTTGTACAAATAAACAGTAACTCGTAAGACTGAAGAAGTATTTTGATACATGGCGTCTTCTGTTAAATGGGTTCTAGAAGGACCTAGTTACTGCCTAAAAATCTGAGATAATGCTGAAATAGACCTCATTAAGAGTGGTAATTCACTTAAAATTTTACTGTAGTATGGCTCTAAATTAAACTCCCTATCACCAAAACCTTCAGATATGCCAGCTGAATCCTGATTAAACACTCATAGTAGTGTTTAACAGTAACACTGTGACAGCTGTATTACCAATTAAGAACTCCAGGGTCGAAAAAACACCTCTCCTACAGTCCTGAAAAACAGGAATTTCAGGACAAAAGGTTCAAAGGGATACCCTTCTTATCTTCATTTCTCCCTCTTTTCCTTCTTTCCTGAACAAATTCTCAGTGGAGGAAACTGAACATAGTAAAAGTATTTTATGATCATGAATCTATAATAAATAGACCTTCTAAGTATCATTTTTCTTCTTAACCCCCATTAACTCAATTTCCTTCTGATAATTACCTTTTATACTTCACTATTTTTTAAAAGGTAATTTCTACCAAAAGTTCACATAGTTCAAGATAATTTTAGAAAAAAGTAGCTTAATCTTGACACCTGATTTCCAGTAATAGATGGACAAAAGGGGAGTCTATGTTAGTAAGAAAAAACAGGTCCTTTAGAAAATCTAGATCATAAAAGGCAAAATTCCACTGTGTTTTGGGAATGGAAGTAAGATGAAATAAACCCTACATTATCCATTTTGAAGCTATCTGAAGATGGCAAAATGAATAATACTTCTTCAGATCATACCTCCCACCCTGAGGGGGCTGGGCAGAGATCCCAGAGCTGTGCCATCATGCTTGATTGATGGATTAGTCCATCAAGATACCCACATCAGAGGAGTTAGCAACTTATACGAACGGTATATATTAGTTTCAAGTTGGATACCACTGAAATGCTGCTAACCTGTACACCACACTCCTCCGTGCCTCCACCTTCACAAACTGGTGTGAACAGCGACTGTTTGAGCCCTGGAGTTGGAAGGTACAACTATGGCAGGCTGTGGTCTAACGAGACTTCAGCTAAATCTCTTCTCCAAAAAGTTGCACTTCTTTCAGTGGTTTAAAATTCATGGCTTATTATGTTGGAAGAGCCAAACTCACTCTAAGAACAACATAAGATGCATTTGCGCAGATGTCTGAAGGAAGGTGGGAGTCGGTGGGGGGAGGGAAGCAAAGAGCAAGTTAAAAAATCCTCAGAAATGAGATCATCAGAATTAAAATAAGCATGCCAGATTATTTCTATAATAACTTCTTCACTAACATAACATTTTCCAATTTTCCGAGCAAACCAGTATTGGTTACTTTGGCTTAGTCCACAGAACAGGAATTCCCATATTGCTCTATCAAGGGGAACAAACACCTTTCATTTGTTTCAAGCAATAAGGCACTTACACATTTAAAATTCCTCATTATACAAAACACACTAAATACTGTAATTCAAGTGTTGATTTCATGGGCATTACCTACCTCCAGTTTTTATAACTTCTTAGCCTCCAATAAATATACTACAAAGAGTTCCACTCACTGATGCATACAGCTTGTATAAAGCCCAAATGCAGAATTAAAAATTGCTTTCTTAATGAATCCACAGTGTTTCGGCCAGCACCCTAATTACGCCAGGAGCCTCTACACTAAAAAGGATGTGATTTCTTATCTCACTACCCTCACCATTTGTCATTCAAATTAAACCTATTTTAAAGGGAATTCTTCATCCTAAAATACATAAAACAGATAAGGACAAGGGAAGATTTCTCACTGAATTGTCATGGAACTAAGAGAAAGTTCAGGCTGGACAAGCTCCTCAGAGATACTTTTTTCTTCTTCTCAGCACATATTATTATTCTCATCTCTACCACAGGGAAAAGAATTAATGAATACCTTAAAATGTTTTTTTATACTCAGATGGTTAGTTATGTAGCAAAGATGACTGTGCTGTTTAATTATATTAATTACAAAACTTGCAAATTAAAAGCCCTGAAAAAATGTGGTAAACATGTTATTATGAGATGGTAAACCAAGTGAAATGTAAATCTACCCCTGTCCTTGCAATTTTGGGACACAAATCAGCAGAATGTAAATTGAAGAACTCTTAAGAGCACATTCTTCATGCAAAAAGATAGTCTATGACTAAAGACTGAATCCATCTGCTCATCCAGAGCCTGCATACGGCATGGAAATGTTTCTTGACTGCATCAGCAGTTTTACAGGACAGGTTTAAAATGTCTGAACAGCTTCTCTGGGTTCTGTAAATAGATTTCCTTCTAAAAATGAGGTAAATGTGATATTATATTATTATATTATATTATATGCTCAGTGACAGTAAGGTAAAATTTCAGAAATACTGTTTTCAGCCTGACAAAGTTTTAACAAGGTGAACACTGGACTGTGGTTGGCATGAAATTTTGTTTAAGAAAGTATGCGCAAAATTCATATTTATGCTAAACTAATATTTTTACACGATGTTTCTCTTCTGACTTTGATCCATCCAAAACACTTCAGATTAATTTTTCAAGTTTTGGTAAGACAAATAAGCTCCAAAAAAAGTTTTCCTTTTGTACAGTATGGATACTTTAATCAACTAATCGCTATTATAACTACTCTATTTTTTTAAACCAGATATATTTAGAAATAAACAGCTGGAATTATGCTTAGAAATGTATGTACTTATTTTTTACTTTGGACTAATTAAAGCTTATTACACATTTTTACGTTTGAAATCAGAGCATGCGCTCTAAGATCATTTTTTTTTTCCCCTACCTTATGGTATTACCCTATCAGGCCAAGAGAAACATCAGTGATTAACTGCCTTATATGAGCACTCCGTTTCTTACTGCAGAGAGAACATATAGATCCTAAAATCTTATCCACAGAAAGATAAGGAAGAATCAGCCACGAAGTTACAGTCTGCAAGCAGCTGCATTTGTTAGTTTTACTACGAAAAAAGTTTGGGGACATTAAGTACTGCTCAAACTGTAACATAAGTGAAAACACTGCTTGTCTTTCAACTGAATCAAGGCTCAGCCTGTTCTTAATGTAACAGTAGCAGGACAAACCACACAAGAGATCAGCATCATAACTTTTTTAATGTTGTGTACCCTCAAGCTTATGTGTTAAGTCCCCAAAATACTGAACAGTTCACAATTCCAATTCTTATATTGTGCTATTATTTGTTGCACTGAAGGAAGCAAAATTTGAAGATGTTATTTAACACTCTCTGTGGATGTTGTTTCTAATTTTAATAGTGACTCAAAGCTTTAAGAAGGTCTGTTTATTATACTAAAAGCTAGTATCCCTTCTCCTGACAATATGCTCTAATAAGAATGTTGTCTGGAAATTCTTCCTTACTCCTTCCCTCTCCTGCACTTATTAAACACATTGGCATCATTCGGCAAATGAGAGGAGTGGCTCCATAATAGTTTGCACTTAAGAAGCAAAACAGATTTTCAAGTTCCTGCAGTGGCTATTAATATGCCAATAAAGTATCTGTGGCCAAATCCCATACTGGCATAAAAATGGGTTTCTCTGGTTTAATGGGGCTATGACTGATGTCAGGAATGAAGCAGATTCACTGCAACTACAAAGCTGCAAAATTAAAAGAAGGTAAGACATTATCTCTTTAAGAGTTTCCTCAGGTAGGATTCTTTCCATCAGCAGAATCATAGATTTAATATAGATTATAAAAGTAACAGTAATCCATGGTTCTTATCCACAACTTGAAACTACACGATCAGCATACCCAAAATTATGAATGATGCAAAGGTTGCTCAAAAAACAAAACACCCCAACTAAATTAAAAAAACCCCAAACCCTCAAAAGTCTACATGACAAACTATTTGGCCACTGAATATCAAACAGTTTCTCAGATCTAACTGTCAAAAGAAACCATTCCATCACCAGAGAATTTGTATCCTCCGAGAGAATTACTGTCCCACCTACACATCATTTAACATCACACAAGCTGTGAAAGTCTTTGGAAGAGCAGAAAGCCCCTTGGCTAAAAAGAACACCTGATGGTGATCCAAAATGCTTTCTAGTTAAATTGGCAATAGTCCCTGCAAATTAATATTTTTAATAAACTTCATGTTGATAAAACTTTTACAATGAATAAATTGGTGTAAATTAAAAAACCCATAACATACCAGGAAGAGTTATGAAGTCAGCATTAGTAACCTCAAAACCAAACAAAATCTTCCCTTACTTACACATTTGCACTTCCCCAAAGGAAGATAACAGATAACTCAAAGTGCACTGCATTTTTTAAGGACATTGGAAAGATATGAATATGCTGTTTATTACAGAGGTGGTGAGAACTGAAGACTAACCAACTTTTTTGCGTTTCTGCCTCACCCTTGTATTCCTACTCAGCTTCTTATTCTCACTGGCTAAGCGACTGTGACATAGGGAAAAGCACAATTATTTTCCAGTCGCAAGCTGCTGGATAAGCTCTGCAAATATACCTATGCCCAGCAGTCAATCATCCAGCCAATGACATGCCTGAGTAGCCCTGAAGCTCAATGCTATTACTGATATACAACTAAATCAGGCATAGTGGAGAAAGGGAGAGCAGCCCCTGCCGGACGGCATGTCCAGCCAGCCCTCCCAGCAGGAGCAGGATTGGGCACATGGCACCATGGGGAAGGCCCTAGCTCTGACTGCACATCTGTAAGCAGGACTTGGTGCATAGGTAAATCCATTCTCAGGCAAACTTGAAAGAGAAGGCTAGTGTAGAATGGATTTAAGCGTTTCCTAGTCTGAATACGGGTACTGGTGAGCAACAACTTTGCACAACGATAAATAACGTTAGATAATAAATGTGGTGAAAACAAACACAATGACCGGCAATGATCAGCACACAGTAGTGTGAAATCTGCCTTAGTAGGTTAATTCAGCTGCCTGACAAGGTTTTTGCTACTAAAGATGGAGTAGAACAGCCTGGTAGTTTCTTTAGAGTAGTTACCAAAACCAGAAGATGTTTACACGATGAAAACATCCTTGAATTTCCTTACAAAGTTCACTCAACTTCTTTCAAACTCATCAATTAATGCTTTTAAAACAAATGTCATAGCTTTGATGTACCTAAGATTTTCTGTGATGAGTTGTGTAAAAGATAATGTTTGATTGCATGAACCTTCGTATGGAGCTACTTCTCATATTTTGGTTGGTTATGTTACAACATATTGATAAAAATTTTATTTATGTACTTTTCAAGCGGGAATATTTTTATATAGAAGGAAAAAGGCTTTCATATCTCTACTCTGACTCTTGAAACTTTTTCCTGTTCTACAGAAAAGCAAAAATTGTCATTCCATTTTTTCCTCCCACAGAAGAAGACCAGATTTGCTCATCTTTACAAGGTCAAAGATGTCTCTTTTTTTCTCTGTACAGAAAATGAAGAACCATTTCCCTTTGATTTAATCTGTTCTGATAAAATCAAAATGGCCTAGATGAAACGATAATGTAGGAGCTGAGTTGTGTGTTCCTTTCCTCCATCCACAAGGACATGCTTTCTGAATATAAATAAGTGCAGAACTATTATCTTCCCTTTTATGCTTTTTATTCTAGTATCTTAATTTCAGATCTTACTGAACTCCTGTCAGAAACTGAAAATGGCAAACACGGCAGAGTGAAAACAGCTACAAAAAGTATATCTCACATATTTATACAGAACCAGGAAAAGCAAGAAAATTAATCCACTGTATAGTTAATTACAGATAATCTCAAGTACTAAAATATTCTCCAGTGGAATAGTTTGACACCATGTTACAGACTGCATTGCAAACCCAAATCTATTTATCTATCTATATCTCGCTCTCTGAGGTCTGAAGGTTTTTCTAAATAATACAAAAATATCTTCATTATTTGACATTTAAAGAGAGGAATAAAAATCCCTGAGTAAGCCAAAGACAACTGATATGTACAGCCTCAGAAAACACACGCAAAACCAAGACCAATTTTAAGGCAGCTTCCAACCTCAGGCAGAACACAAACAGAAAACTGATGCATCTTAGAAGAAGAAATCTAATTAATAGGTGGATTTGCAATGACAACAGGTTATGAATTTTATTTCTAAATGTCATTGCTTTCCTGCTTACTTTGCAAATCTTAGAAAGATACTATTTCTACCTCTAGGACAACAGGGTCAACATACCCTTAAATTCAAATGGAAATTATTAAATAGTTGTTGACTACTATGATGTGCTTATACACACTGTTTCAACAAGGAAAGAAAAAAAGAACAACACAAAAACCCCCAAGAAAACAAAATGAGAAGCTGACAGAAAACAAGCATACTAGCCAACTACAGAAAGCTGATATTTGTGTTTCCAGGTAAACAAAAGTCGTCAGCTTCTTCCACTGAGGCTTTGAAGCCAAGGTGAGTATCTTGTAACAGTATTATCTTGGTGGGGCAGAATACCATTTACTTAAAAATTACAACTGGATTCAGATTTAACAAAGAAAGGGGTGCAAAGTACATCCTCCTACATGATATGCTATTTGCAAGCCTAAATTTTGAAGTCTGTAGACTCTTCAGGACATTTCCCATCTTCCTGCTTCCCCCTTTCCCCAAATATACACAAACATATATACACACACACACACATATATATGTGTATCTTCAAACACACACTCTGGAAAAAAGTACCTTCACAGTACAAATCCAATCTTCTTTAAGATCAGCTTGTATTTTTACAGTGTAAAGTAGGTATTTTTCTTGATCAGTTCCTTTCTTTGTTTTAGTGTTCTGCCTACACAAATTTATTTTATTCTATTTTTTCTTGAAAGTTGTATTTGTATGATAAATTTGGAATAAAAAGTGTAAAAATTCCCAGTAGCTGATTCCTAATGCTGGATTAGATTGCTTTTGGGGTGATGCACTGAGAAAGAGGTTTGGTAGCAAACAGTGGAACTCTGAATTTATGAAAAAAAGAGCAAAGATAGCTATTCTCTTCAGAACTGTAATGCACCAGGAAGAGAAACACTGGAAACAGAAATTAAGAATGGTCTCCTAGGAATTCTTGACCCCTCCCCTTACCCCAGATTCACAGATTTTCCTCATGAGACATCAGTGGATACTCTAAGACTTGCGTAGTAGTCTACTTAAACGAACAAACAAAATGTGCTATTTAGGTTATAAAATTTCATCAAGTCTATCTTCACACAACTAGTGTGTAGCATGTGTATCATATTCCAAGTCAGAATAGAAGAGCAGGTTCCCATCTTCCCTGCAAACACACTTCAGGGATATCTTGGGACAGAATAGGCCACTGACACTTCTTGTTATCTAAACCCTTCACATTTTTTCTGCACTGTGTCAATTTAAAAATGAAGTACTCTTGTAACAAGTCTTGTCACACCCCCGCCATTAATATTAATAGACTGTCATAAATAAATTACTGAAGTGAAATCAATCATCATATTCTTAAGTATCACAGAGCTTCAATACTAAGGATATTTCCCTCTGAGGCACTGCAGTTTGGCGGTGGCAATCTACACTCTTGCCTACTAGCAGGAGGACTCAGAAGATAACCAGCTGTCGTGTTCTGGCATGTGACGGGGTTTCGGTATGCTGAACAGAACGCTGTGTGATGGAAGTTATTTACAGAAGTAGTTTTTAATACCAAAAGTAGTATGCTCAGTACACAGTAAGAGTCCAAACACTTCTAAGCATTTCCCCCTTAAAGGCCGACACTGAAGTTAACTGGAGCACATGTTAGCAGTTAAATGCTTTCTTCACAGGCCAAATCGGTAGTAGAGTTGTGGCTACAATACAGACTTTGATTGTCTAGTTCAGAAACTTAGACTCAAAAAACCCCCTCCAAAGTAATAATTAAAAAAAAAACAACAAAAAAAACCAACAACAAACAAAACCATTTAAAAAGCAGCACTCAGGGGGCCCATCTTGCTGAGAGTGCACCAGAGCAAAGAGGCTTTCTGGTCTGCAGTAGTGTTTTCAGCTGAGGGAAGATGGCAGAAGAACCCCCATTCTTCTTCCAGGGCGGTGGCTTTGACGCTGTTACCAGCACTGTATTGCTCCGTTGCACAACGCACATATAGCCCTTGCAGGACCAGCAGCTCAGTTCAGGCGAGTAAAGTCCATCCTCACCAGGGCATACCTGTCCGTGACCTTTTCCTCTGCTTTTTACAAAGGCAATAGATAGGAAACACAAATAAACCTGCCAAAAGAAGAAAATACAAAGAAAACCACAATTAAATGCAATCCCTTGTGCGTGTATTGTGTTCTCTCAATATATGTATTCAGGTGGAGCTTTCCACATCCCAAGAGAATTTAGACAAGGCATTTGGACAAGCAGAAAAAAATACTAGCCTGCAAGAGTCTCTTTAATCATGAGTGGAATTACACTTATTCTTTCCTTTACAACAAATTCCTGCTAATCTTACACCCGTCTCTGACATATTAATTTCTGAACCATGCTGTTTGGTAAAAGATACAAACAAAACTTTTAAAAGCACTCTGGAAATCCTTAGATCTAAATCGAAGTCTGATGCAACTAAACTAGTTTTCAATTAGTTTCACATCCAGTAGAGAAAGAGTCCTATAGCTTTGTTTTTATAAATGTTATTTATTTTTACAAACATCCTCATCTGTTGTGAAGTAATACCAAATGTTTACCCTTGCCTGGGCAGGGTACTATTTATTCTTAAAAGTCTTTTGAGAGAAAGAAAGCTGTAAAAATAAAAATAAATAAATCACATTTAATCAGGTGAAAAACAGTTTGTCATTAGAGATACTCTCTCAAACCCAAATGAGGTCTTCCACTTTCTCTTGGTACCAGCTGACTGAAACAGCCAAAGATTTCTTTTTCAGACACCACTACAGTAACAACATAAAATGAAACACTCCCACAATCACCAAGGTTCTTGCTTTGCTCAATAGCCTTGTAAATGGTGCATAGTGGTTTTCAGCTATGATACTGAGATTTCTTTAACAGTGGTGTTGGCAAAAAAATGCTGCAGTAATTATCTCAAAACCTGAAACTTTCCTATAAATAATCCACATTTTTGGAACTGCTCAGACTACTACTCTTGATTGTATCTTATCCAGCCATACCTAGGATGAGACTTCAGTGGAATGCTGATTAGTACAATTATTGTTATTACATTACTGCAAAACCCTATTAATTTTTACTATAAGCAAAACAGTGGATTATAGATTGTAGACTATATCAGATTGCAGAGCAAAATAAGCTTTACTGGCATTAAGAAGTTTTTATTGTCTCTATTTTTGGAATAAAAATGCTATTGAATAGAATAAATATTTAAGATAGACCCCTTTCTCTCTCTCTCTCTATATATATAACTATAGTTTCCAGTGAAGGCAGCCTAAATATAGAAATTAATAGCAATATTCCTGACTTGGCCTGATGTAGTCTACAAAAACTGTAATAGTATTTTGGTTAAAGGTTGATTGGTTATTTACAACCAATGTAACTCTCCTGGTATATTTTGACTTTATTATATTAAATAAAGGTGCCACATCCCAACATGCCTCAGGGCATGCACTGTAAATTTTCAGTGGAGTATGCAGTTTGGTGCAGAGCTGTGACGCAGTATGATACCCAAACAACACATTACTGCCAACATAAAGACTAGATACGCACTTGCATGAACAAAACTATACCTTGATTGTCACGGTTAATTTCCTTTCTGCAGGAGAACTCAGCTAAGCCAGGCAAAGAGCAGATTTGCTAAAATAACTACCTCCACATTAATACAACCTCATTAACAGAGCTTTGATACTGTATCAAATGAGTTCACAGTACGAGTTTTTGTGATGGAATCCAATTTGGCAGCTCATGCACTGAATCATATTCTGAGACTGACTCATCCCAATTTGCTGCTTTGCTGCTGCTGCATCTTCAAGCTGGTAAGCTCTTGGGACTATGCCTAGTGCCCCAAAAATCTTGTCATGCACATGGCCAAGATGATAAAATTGTCATTCAGTGGGGTGATTAAAGGGCAGGTCCAAGTCAGCCAGCCCACAGGATTATGTTTAAATTACCCAGGCCTTTTTATTAGTTTAACTATACACTAGTTAAAGATTTTGGTTCAGAAAACCAAATACAGGAACGAAAATAAAGCTAATAAGCATAAAATGCAAGTAGGGAAAAAAAAAAAAAACAAACAAAACAAAACACCAAAACCTAGAGACAAGTTTTTTAGGAAAAAAGAATCATGTGCTTGATACCAAAACAGTATCTGTGAAATGTGTACTTTGTGTCCATCTCTTTGAGATGAAAATACTAAGATGTCATACAGAGAAAGTCTCTGCATAATCAGGATTAGCTTCATTCACATATGTAACTCTTACCTATTACAACAGCTACAGCTCCCAGTGCCAGTCCCAGAACCAGTATTAGGGGCGTAATGAGTAGTTTTCCAGCTGAAATGTAAAATTCATTAAGCAATTCAAAGATGGAATTTTTATTTTTCCCTTTCCAACCATCCATAAACATTTCAATATCAGATTCCCAAAAGCTGCTTCATTTTTAAATTACTTCACATTTACAAATAGGATTCCTATTTGCAATTTCATCCTACAAATCCAACTAGGATCTATCACCACTCACACAATGCGTGCTCCCTGCACACATTTCTTTCTGTACTCTTCACCCACCACAACTCTCTGAGCACAGCTCATTTTGTCCATTAGCAGCTTGCATTTACTTCTGTTTCCATTCTGAAATGCCTCAAGCATTGACAGGAATGTGATAGCTATAAAGCTACTATCATTTGGCTTCTCCGGAATCCAACTGCACAGCAACCACCCTGGAAAGATGCCAAGCAAACTAGTATCTTGGAAACTTTAGGTTAGCTCAAGGTGATGAGAGCATCACCTCTAAATATGCTTCTGCTCCCTTTAAAAGGCTACAGTGACGTGCTCGTGTACAGCTGTGATTTAGGTCTAAATCAAACTACAGCCAAGTCTATTTTGGATTAACATTTGTAAGGATATGTTGTGGCACTTACATGAGTAAGGCAGCAACGTTGTGCAGCATACTGGCTAGAACGTAAGACCAAGAACAAATAAAGCATGCTCATATTCTTTACTTTTCACGATCATGGAGTGAAGGCAGGGGTCCTTCTGAAACAGTGAATTTGAAACTGAACTTGAAACCAAATTATCTTTCTTGGGTTGCACACTTCAAGTGGAAGAATCTCCCTTTCTTAGTTGGCTGAGCAGGTGGATCTAAGATACCGTTTGTCTGAGCTGTTTGAAAACGCAGAAGGGAAGGCATTTTTACTGATACACCAGCAGTCTGTCTGATCAGGGACTTGAAATCTGGCAAGTCTCTAAGTTAGGCATGTGTTTGAAAGATCACCTCTAGAATGGGACAAAAAGTGTGTTACTGCTCTCTTCCCTGCCATTCCCTCTTTCAAGTCACTCGTATCAGATTTCAGTAAATACATTACTTCATTCAATAATGATGTAAACCTCTCCATAACCTGAGACACTACTTTGAGCAGTTTGAAGGAAAAAATCAGATATTTTGGAAATATTTACAGCAGTTAAATGAACTGGTCCTTTTCATGCTGTTTTGATAGCTTTTAAATTTCATAGGAGTGTTGTGGGTGGGAAACATTAATTCCTAGAAGAAAAAAATTGGAAAATATTATATCTATTATTCTAGTTGCTAGGCATCCTAATGGTAGACCTTCTTGGAACTTCACTGCACTGCATTCTATACACACAGAAGTTGTCAACTAAACTATTCAAGTATAGACAGAAGGATGAATGTAACATGATGGAATCATGACACACCGGGAAATGACACTGAGACTAAGGCTGTTTATTGCAGGCACTGACCTGCCCAAAGACCCACTGTCCTTTGTCTGTTAGCTCCAAGACTGCTAGCGGAGAGAGCAAATGTGAAACCTGTCTCAGAGCTGAATAAAATCTTGGGTCATTAGCCCATGTGATAAACTCAGTGGCAGGTTATGACCCAGTTTGGTATTATCCAAAGCTAGTTTTTAGGGATAACTTAAGAAGAAAGGGTTGTAAACAGAACGAGCCTCAAAAGGGAACATTTTTACAATCACACTCAAATTAATGGTAAACAATTTCTCTACTGGGTCACTCAGCATGAAGACTTAGATATTTGTGGTAATGTAATAACTGTATTTACAGGTGTCTCAGAGGGGTCACTTTACTTGTGATACAGGAGATCATGTTTTTCTGCGAAATGATTAAGCATTTCAGGAAACCTGAGGGAATATTTTTCCCTTGCATAACTTAGGGTTTGGTTGAGGGTTTTAGGGTAATATATACAAACACCCATAAATACTTCAAGAATGCTTTGCCTTATAAAATATTAATAAACTAGTTTTAGAAAACTAACTTAATCACTAGCATATGGGAAATTATAAGTTTTATCTTTTAAGTCTAATATCATTATTGTTTAAGCAGCAGAGACACTAGAAGAGTCTACTTACAAATCAAAGTAGCCACATCTATGTAGATTTAAGTTCTAATAAAAGTTTGCATTTGTTTTTAAAAGAGTCCTATCAAGTGTATAGAGAAGACTTCTTACAAATCAGACCAACTTAAATGATGAAGTTGCTAATAAAGGTTGGATCATAGAAATGCATGCTTCCTTTTGCAGGGCTCAAAGCTGTGCATACATAAAGTGAATCTTGTGCTCTGCTTGGGACAGGAGTCAGTCAGACCTGGAAACATGCTGCTTTTCCCATTTGAAATGCTGCTTACCATATAAAAAAATTAATTTGCTTTAACACCTTCATTGTGTGTAATGTCCTGTTACAGATCCATGAAGTACCTAGCAGCTGAATTTGAACATAGTTCATTCAGCTGAATTCAGGTGGTATGCCAGTGACACCTTAAGTACATTTAAGACAGCTGAACATGTTTTTCCTTTCTGTACAATTCATCACTGACTCCAGTTATAATCAAACATTCTGCCTTCAATAGTTTAACCAAATAATTACTATGATAATGAAATCTCTAAGTCTGCTGGGACTGAAAGATAAAAGCAATTTCACTTTACTGGTCGCAGGACAAAGTTTCTCTAAAAAACGTGTTGGCTAAAGGGGAAGAAACATCAAATTCAGAGATCACTTCTGCTCTCAGGTTTTCTACTCCCTATGATTACTATCACATTTACATAACAACTGGTTTGTGAAGAAAAGTATGTTTAAATTTATGCTGCCACAAATACTTTTCCCTTATTTTTATTGCAGAACAGTTTGCGATTGTATGCACAAACCCTTGCTTCCCAACAGAAACCATGACAGCATGCCAGCCTGCCATGAGGCATTCTTTTCTGTCTACACACCCTACCCAACCAGATTTTAAAAATAAGCCAAAAAACCCCCTTTACTTTACATGGCTATAAAATCACATTAACTTAAGTATTCCTTCTCCATAGTAATAAAGAAGTCATAGAAAACACCCACATATCTAGCAATATCTCACCAGTCTTCCACTGACAGCCAAGATAACATTCCCTTAATTTCCACTACTTAGCTAGCTAGTAGAGGCATTTTTACTACAGGAAATTGAACCTTTATTTCCTACTATGTGTTACTAAAATTTCAAAACTTTGCTTCTAATGGCCTATCTCTATGCTACCATCTCCTCTTTCTTCTGCTGACTTTCATAACAGAACCAAAACTCAGGCTTGTACAGTATTACCTCCTCTCTTGCCTGGCAAAGTATTTATGTATTTACACTTACAGTTCTAGCAACCAGGACATCCCTGAGCCTAGGTGTGATTCCTAATTGGAATTCAACATTTCAGAGTTTTCAGCTTGATCATAAATCAGTAAGACTAGTAAGCTTCAGTTCAACACAAAACATAAAACACAAACAAACAAAACCCAATACCAAATATCATGACGAAGCAGAATCTGATGGAGGGTCCATAAAAGAAAGATATGAGAAGGTAAACAAGCTATTATTATTTACTTAATTTCATGATAACAGAAGTAACCAATGAAATCATTAGGAATCAATAAAAACCAACAGGACTTTCACCACACAACACAGAGTAAAATCCTAGAACCTCTACAAAAAAATGTTTTGGAAGCCAAAACCTTAGAACTGTATGAACTACAGAAGGATATATCTACTGACAGTTATTAATCAAAGGTTTAGATACAAAGAAGTGTCTTGTTTAAAACAATGATTACTGAAAACAAATAGGGAGCGAGATCTTATTTCTAACTGACCACTGCTGGGGACAGACTCACCAGGCAGACCTTTACACTAGCCCAATTAACAGGCACAGATCAATCGTGTTGAAGTTTTACAAAGACAGATGATCCTGGCATATTTGCAGCACTGAAAATGGCAGAATCCACAAACTGAACTTACACTGCATCACAGTTTGGGATTATACCTTCTTTGAAGAAAAATGTCAGTAGATACAATTTTACAGCAACATACTGTCCTCTTAAAAAACATGTGAAAATCAACATGGGCACTTTTGTGGAAAAAAAACCCACAAAAATCTAGACTAGCTCATACATAGCCAAAATCTAATCCAATGGAGGAAGAGCTATGACCTCAATTCCAGAATTCAAATCTGATGCAAATTTTGGAAGTTGTTAATTTTTTGTTTTCATGTGAATTCTTTTAGGGCTCTGGAGTGTTTTGGTAGTTATTCATAAAGTGTAACAGGATCAATATTAAAATTTAGAGTTCTGGAGATGACAGGGATTTAAGTCATGAGTATCAATGCAGAATTTTTTGAATTATTGTCAACTTTGGTGTTAACAAGCTATTGTAAAAAAGGGGGTCACTAACTACATGTGCTGGCAGGTTCAGCTAGCTCTGTCTGTATTCAAATGACGACCATTCTTGTGAGAAATTGCACCATATAACAGAAGTAGTCCTAGAGAGAAATTTTTAACAGAAAGCCCCTATGAGAAATATCATCTGAGACTCTGAGCTTTGCTAATCTTTCTTGTTTACTAATTAATGCAAACGACAAGTACAATTGGAAAGAGGAAATAAAATTAAAATAAAAATATTTTATAAAAAGATCTTTTAAGTATGAACATACACATCTTCACCACTGAACTTCAATTCATATATACTCTTCCACATTTCTCTACTGCCCTCAAGTTGATGCTTGCAAATAAAATAATTTTGTTTCTTACTAGCAAAAGCTGTTTTATTTTAAAAGGAAAAGGCTGTATATTGTTGTTTCCTAAAACAACAAGCAAGGTAAATATAAACTAATTTTAATAGTAGTTATGCACATGCAGTACATGCATTTGTATTTGGGACTTCTTATGTGACATTAAAACATTCCAACTACATATTTAGATACCTTAAATGTAAATCAATGCAAATATTATCAGAATGATAATGTTATTTTTTTGGAGATCTATGTTGTGATAGAACTCAATTGTTTTGTCTTTGCATCTCCACTGCACAGAGAAGGTTTAATCTTGGGCTTACAAGCAAGATGGAGAGGGACTTTTTCCAAGTCATGTAGCAATAGGACAAGGGGTAATGGCTTCAGAGTGAATGAGGGCAATTTATATTGCATGTAAGATTTTTTACAATGAGGGTTGTGAACCACTGGCTCAGGTTGTCCAGAGATGTAGTGGATGACCCATCCCTGCAAACAGTTAAGACCAGGTTGGACAGGGCTCTGAGCAACCTGATCTAGTTGCAGATGACCCTGCGCATTGCGGGTGGGCTGCACTACATGGCCCTTAAAAGTCCAATCCAAACCAAACTATTCTATAATTCTAACAAGGCTACCCATGATACTGCACGTGAGCAGCGTTGACTTAGTTATGTCTCTGAGAACAGTCCGTTGCTACAGCAGATACTAATTACACCAGATGTAACAAGATCCATTTTTAAACAGCTTATATTTTTTGCCATTGTGTCCATTAATAAAAGCTATTCTGAAATCTTACTAAGTGCTTTGAAACAGTTCTTGAGTTTTAAGCCTGAATTTATTCATGAAATGTTTCTATTCATGTGCCTTAGTGACAGTATTGTTTTTAATCCAGACTAGATCTTCTCATCCACTGGAGTTAATATCTACAAAATGTGTCAAGGGTAAGCACCTCCAACCATTTTCAATTTTCATCTACTTTCTTGTTATTCATGTATCTTTAATTCACCTCTCTGATAAAGTTTGTTATAAAGCTTTGTACGTTCCTGAGGTCAAAATAATGGGCTTGAATGACTTATTGTCACTTGTTAAACAAGCATTTTGGGTTTGTGAATGTTCCACAACTTTGCAGAGCAATAAGATCAGCAATTTATTTACCAGGCCTACTCTTGTGTTACTGTAAAAATCACCCAGTTTTCTTACTGGAACATGTTTGGCTCAGGAGTAATGTTTTCACCTCAGGTCTGCTGACTTCTATTTCCATGTACAGTCTCTTACCTTTACCTCTGCAATCAACATCACTAATTGATAAGCTCAAAGCATTTCCTAATCCTAGGTGAATTCCAAGGCATCTCCAACTTCTATTACTTAATTCAAAGTACAAAAAGTTCTATTTTCCTTACCATGTCCCCAGTTTTTGACAGTTAATACAATCATTTTGTATGGTTGTATTTTGGCATCATATTTCTGAGAGAAATTAATGTATATATTAATGTATATTATTTTGTTTTAAGCTGGATATTAACTGAATTTAAGCTAACAGTTAAAAAATAACCCACATCAGGTTCAAACCCAAACAGCGCTTTATTCAAACAGATCCTAAACGGAGAGGTTGAAAAAAGGTTCCTGCTCTTATCCATTTCTACTATATCCTTATAGAATAATAAACACAGCCAACCACATGCATATTGATAGCATTTTTCCAGTTTGCTTATATATTACTAAAAAAGGTTAGGAAACGGAAGCTATCAGAAGAGGAAAAAATACTTACCTATACAAGTCTATCTAAAAAGGGAGTACAAATGTGATATATTTAAATACATTTGATAACCCCCCTTTACATAACTGAAAAAAAAGTTGCCCATCCAATACTTTAAACCATGTTTTAATTTAAATAATGCCTTATCCCCCCAATCACTTCACTGTGTAGCTCTCCAAAAGGAACCTTTGTCCACTCACCACAAACAGAGCCTCGCACTAATCTCCTTAAATGTGGTCTCTCGGGGAGGTAGCGATATTTGCATCCAAAGATACTGAGGTTTGATGTGTGATCTCCGAAGAAGCGGAGCTGGCGGTATCTCTCCCCACAACGGTAACAGAAATTAGTGTTACACTGTGAACAGGTCATGTGGTCACACCCTTCGGTTCTCTGGATGTGGATCTGTATGAGAGGAAGGGAAAAAAAGTTATTTTTCCCCCCCTCCTTAAGCACAGGAAAGCAGGCACTAACCCAGTACAGTCCATGTGCCAGATGAAAAGACACTGCAAGCAACACCCTGTTTAAGCCTGCATTTGCATTAATTAATACTGCAGCTGGCTTAAGACAATAATGGTTTTCTAAGGCAAGTTTCAGAGCATTAAATATGAGTTATAGTTGTTTCCAGATTTCCATTTTCTGTAAAATTCTCCTTCCTTGCTTAAATATAAGTTAAGATCATATCAGATAACAATATGTGTGATCCTCACCCTTACTGAAAATTTGCTTTTATTTCTGAAGAAGACACATTAGCACCAAATTTTATTAAAAATAAAAGCAGCACAGTAAATATGACTGTGAACTCTGTTTGACCTCATCACAGTTGGGTTTTCCTCTTACAACACCTTTGAACCCATCCCTTTCCCATCACAAATTGATCTGGCATTATGTAATATACACCAGAAAGACACGGCTGTTACAGTGAATCACTTGACAAGTACGGTTGTTGTTCGGTCGTTTTTGTTGTTGTTGTTGTTTGGGGTTTTTTGGTTGGTTGGTTTCATTTTTTTTTCCCCCAAAAAGGACTCCACAAACCATATTAAAAAGTTACACCAAGCTTTCATGATGCCCACAGTAAAGCATGAAGCAGGGCCGCCTAGGTTCTACATCCATCTTTCTGCTGATTGCCAGCTAAATAGTTCCATTCCTGTATCTCCATGTACTCTTCTGCAAATGGATAAAATTTACCTACTTTGCACAGATCTAATAGAGCTCTGGGTTTTGTTAATAGTTCCAAGAGTCTTTGGAGAGAGGGTTATGCTGGTCCTGAATATTCCACGAAATCTAATACGATTACATACTATAAATCTTGACAACTAAAAACACACACTCTTCCTAGCTCACAAAATTGTTAAACACATCCCACATACAACCCCTGTCCCACATCCAGAGACCACATTCCACAGTGGTCTGCAGAAAGGCATATAAAATTACCTAATAATTGAGGTTGAAAGTGACTCTTGGAGGTCATCTATTTTAACCCCTAGCTCCAAGCTGGACTAACTTCAAAGTCAGATGAGATTGCTCCAAGTCTCATCCCACTAGATTTAAAAAATTTCCAAGTATGGGTATGTCACAGCCTCTTCGAGCAACCTGTCCCATGCTTCACCGTTCTCCCTGAGAATATTTTTTCCTGTTACATTGAACTGGAATTTTATCTGTTGAAACTTGTAATGGATAAATGCATGCCTCCTGAAATTCCTACAGATATCTACATATATTTATTTTTCAGGGAGATATAGGCAAAGACAAGGCATCACCAGTCCGTGACACTGCAAGCACTAGACATCGATAGCTCAGGTACTGCAAGAGAGGCTCATGGCTCCTGATAGGGTCACATGGGTTTGTTTTCTGGTGCCGATCAGGGATCATCTGGGATCTCACCTGACTCACCCACATATCTACTGAAATTGGCACTTTATACATGTAGCAAAGTGATGTTTTCCACCAGCAATATTCACGGTAAAAGATCCCAGGGCAGATGCAGTTAACAGCAGTTCCAGATTCACCTGCCAACATCCCTGTGTCAACAGCAGTGATCTCAGAATTTGCATCTCTACACTTTCAAATGATGCTTTTATACATAAGAGGCAAATGACATTCACAAAAGAGAGAACTGGGCTATAAAAATACTTCCTAGCGAGCAAGCATCCTAGTGGACTTCTATTTGCATCCCTTCTCTGGGGCAGATGTCATCCCTTATGATCAAGCAACTCTCTCTACCTTGAGAAAGCCTGCTACATCACAGTTGCCCTGTTTTCCAGAAGCACCTGAAAACACACCATTGAAAACACATCACTTTATAAGCCACTTGATTTTAAAACTTGCACGTTTAAGCACTGACTGCAAGTAAAGTAGAAACAGAAATCTACTCAATACTGTACCAACTTAAGCATAACTTATAAAGTTATACACTATTTTCTTCTAGAAGGGACATTATATTGTCAGTTTGACTTTTCTTTTTACTTTTCAGGTTACATGTGAAAAAATGTTGACCTTGCTCATGGAGCCACAGTTTAATGTAATTCCTAAAATTAACTTGAACTGAAATGAAGGAATTTTAATAGTGACAATGTATTTTATCAAATTAAATTTTAATTCCGATTAAACCCTAGATGCAAACCAAAACTACTTCACATTTCAAAAATAAATTAATTTTTTTGATAGTAAGAACTTGAAGGAGATGCTAGAAATATCTTTATACATTCTAATATTCATACCTTTCATAAATATTCACCTTTTAGAAACTGCCTGCCAACTGCCTACCCTTGCTTTCCTAAATGCAACCCAGTTCCAGTTAGCCAGGCACCACTGCTGAATCATTTGACAATATAAGTGTTCCTACTCTAATTCCTCCAGACATACTGTCCTCTTTAAACATAAAGGAAGTTGATACTTCTTTTATGGGACTTATTTTATTACAGACACATACTGCAATTACATGTACTTTATGTTGCTTCCTCAAAAAGTAAACCATAAAAAAATTTTAGTGAATACTAATCTGCACACATGTAACTACAAAAGCTGCAAATCTGGAACAACTGGTTGTACTTGCTCATATTTTTTTTTGTTGAAAAAAACTTTTATTTTCGCAGTGAGGAGAGACTTTATTAAAAAAATGAAGTTAAAAAAACCAACCCAAACCTTAGATGCAGGGCTGGGACTCCCTGTCACATGCACGCAGACTGACAATGCCAGATGAACTTTGTGTGATTTGGTCAGGCTGCTTTCAAGCATCTCACCAGATCAACTTCAGCTCTCATTCACATGGACATGCCTCCCTGCCCTCCAGATAATCCACTGACAGAGATGGATTACAAATCTATAAGTTGAGAAAGCGATAGCTGATGGATCAGATATCACATGACTGTTTCTGCTCCACTGGCAATACCACGGAATGCAACAGGCAGCCAGGGGAATGCACGGGGCCGGGAATGCAGCTTGCTATAGTTAGCTGCAGCTGTGTGGGGACCAGAGCCTTGTAACTGCAGGGTCCCCAGCAGCACTATGAGGGAAGAGGAGGCAAGGTGACAGCATGATAACTGCAAGCACAGTTTCTGCCTCCAAACATACTTGGTAAAACCAAAAGATGTACCCTCACCTTACAGGGGAAGGTTTAGTCATTCAGAAACCAAAGAATGGCTTCCAGAACAAGAGGGGTAAAAATTACACAAAGGAAAACACACCTAGCTCAGAGTCTTAAGGAAACAACTGAAGTAGCACAGTGGCTACTTCAGACCTTCACTTTACCTCCTCTGCATGTTACAAGTACTCTCACAGAAATCTTCTAGGAAAATCACTGCCAAAAGTTCTGAGGTGAGAATGGCCATTTCTCCTCCACTCATGAAGAGAAGCTGCATAGCTTTATCCCTTTGTATACAAATAAGGACTCTCATCCCTCCAGAGGATGAGAATTAATTTGCAGAGCACCTTCAAAATCTATGCCCTGAGTTATTTGATAACGCTTATATTAATCAGAACAGATAAGCCACAGATAAGAAGTACACACTCCTTTATTTGCATTGACATCCGTGTTTACTTAAAACTTCTGTTGCTGTTCAAAGCTTTCTAAACTAGAGCTGCTGTGTGGTGTTTCCTCAGACAGTGTTGTTTTTGAAATCTGTGGTAAGATAACACCAATATGAAGTACTTCCTTGGTTTGCTGTACTGTAAAAACACTTGTGGAAACGAAGGCATTTTGCTGTAAACACACAGCAAAATATTGTAAAAAATAAACCCTTAAAAGAGTACTGGGGAAAGACAAATAAGGTTATAGATTTTGTCAAGTGGCATCCAAAAACACGTAGCAAGTTTGCATGCATTAGCCAGCTCTGTCTAGAACAGGACCAGTACTTTTTGAACAAGTCTAGTTGAGAAAAACTATCTATGCTGACTTGCTCAAAATAGTGTATAGTAAATTTGGAAAAGGCTCTATTAAAAACAAAAAATATATAAAAATTTAAGATACAGTTAAAAAAAAAAAAGTAGCATATTTCCATACTGACATACAGTCACAACATGGATCTACAATTACACAGTTGGACAGTGTGTAACATTATCTTATGTAAACACATCTTAGAGAGACTAGGTAAATATAAGCTATTCCTATTAGATTCACTAAAGCTGTATCCAGCTACAGGAAAAACCAATCAAGTTTAAGCTGATTCAACAGTCCCCACTATATTCACATTACAAAGGATTATGTTCTTTCAAAGCACTTATCAAAAACATTGAAAAACTTGTGAATACTTGCCTGAGGATCTGCCTATACACACGCCCCCCATAAGTGTTTTTCCATTTTCTTACCCGCATGCCCAGACAAGACAATTAATAGTGCAGTTGACTTCTCTGTGGTACAGCTACCTAAAGAGTCTGTGTGTGTATGTATCTATGTGGTGTGTATAAATAATTATCTCCAGAAGATATCTGTAAAATATGGTCACAGTTTACACTGTAATCAGTATTACACTTTAGACGTTACCAGTTACCTCTACTGAAGTTTCTACTTCTAATTTTTGCTAATTTCAGTTTCAGTGTAAAAACTGAATACTAATATCTTCAGACAAAATTTCATCTTGACTTTTCCTCAATCTGTAAACTTTGGCTGCTGCAAATTTTTAACCAACATGTGAAAGAGGTTAAAAATAAAATACACTGTCACCTGAAACATTGATTATGTGGATCTAGAACAAGAATAAATTAAATAGTATGTTATCAACTCTATTTTCTCTGTCATTCTATTTTATTTGAAAATATGATTGTCATTTGACTCAATGTGATTTTATACAGAGGTTTCTAGGGGGATCACTGGAGAGAGAGAGGCAGAGAAGTGTTAGGTCTAATCCCCCTGACTCCAAATTGTTAACTGTTGGAATGTTTATCCCCAGGTGCCCAGACATCTACTAAAGACTTGATGAAGAATGCTGCTGAAGATGTATTTTTTAATTACTCAATAACCACTGAAAAAACAAAAAACAAAAAAACAAACAAAACCAAAAACAAAACCCAAAAAAACCAACACTACCACTAACCACTGGCTAAATGGTCCTTTGATTACTTGCTAGTTATAGATTTGGCTTAAAAATAAACAATGAGTTGACAGAAACATTTTGGAGATTGTAGGCCGGAAGAATATTTTTCATCTCTGAAGAAAAAAGTATCAGGAGTGAAGGTAGCAACACAGTTTATAACAATGTTGAATTCCATCTTCAATATTCAGTTATCATAAATATCACCAGAAAGGACTTGACAGAGTTTCTTTTTTCTGCGCTAGTTTCATAACTTTCCATATTGCCTCCCACCATATAGGAGGTTTTATTTTCCTTTGATTATGAGAAGAAACCTAAAGTATTTTTGAAATTAGCAGCCTAACTCATGCAATTTCATGTTTTGCAGTTAGTGACAAGCCACAAAAGTTTCAAGTGTCCAGCCCTTTTTTTCTCTTTGAAAATGATGAAAAGTTGTACATTTAATTGTGGCATTTTAAATTTATTACTCATTCAGGCTGAATATGTTACAGTTAGCAGTTTTAGTTCCTTTCTCTTTCCACCTAGCAGCTTTCTTCCCCTTGTTTTTCCACACTCATACTTTTTTTGTTTGGTTCACTTTCTTCTGTTTTTGGACAACTTATTCCAATAGTTACATCATTTGCATTGTCACAAAATCTGAATCAGGACACGAGTCAAAGAATTAAAACAAAAACATACATCCCACTCCAAAAGGAACAAAGTATTTTACTTTACGACTTCCCAGAAACTGAACATTTTTAGAACTCGCTCAAACCTATCAACTCTTACCAAAGAGCAAGCTGTAAAAACTCTGTTAAAATGTCACATGTGCATGACAGAGGGTAAACAACTAGCTGCTGATTTTAGAGCTTTCCATTTTTGCTTAGTGTTTCGGAATCTTTCGATTTCGAGCTGGCACCACAGGCATTTTTTTTCCAAAGACCAAAATGAGATACTTACTAAGCTGATGAACATCTTCTTATTTGCACAATGTAAAGCTCAAAGTGTGACATATATTTTGCATATTTGCAAGTAAATCTCCCTTTCAATATTTATTTTCTACCAAACATTCCAGTTTCCTTACTTTGCCCTGTCTATGTAGGTTTAGAGCAACAGAAAATTTCAAACTAGGTATTCTCTTTCCAAAAAAAAAAAAAAAAAAAAAAAAAAAAAAAAAAAAAAAAAAAAGCACAGTCTCCCACCACCATGATGCTCAAAGTTTTGACTTACTACTCCCTTGGAAGCTGGAGATAGGTGTTATGAAAAAAAATAGTGACACAAGTAACAACTGCCTTCATTAAGGGCAACCAGGTCGGGGTATGCAGGGCTGTTGAATCTCATTTGAATAGTAGGAAGTATTTCCTGTCCCAGAAGAGATTAATGACATTTTTAGGGCGTGGGACTGCACTTTACTGTTGAAAGTTAAATTAATTAATGAGAAACACTTCACAGAATCATCTAGGTTGGAAAAGACCTCTGAGCCTAACCTTTGATCATCACCTTGGCAACTAGACCATGGCATGAAGTGCCACGTTCAGTTGTTTCTTGAACACCTCCAGGGATGGTGACTCCACCACCTCTCTGGGCAGCTTGTTCCAATGTTTGACAACTCTTCCAGTGAAGAAATTCTTCCTGATGTCAAGTCTGAACCTCCCCTGGAGCAGCTTGAGGCTATCTCCTCTTGTCCTGTTGCTGGTTGCCCTAGAGAAGTGACCAACCTCCACCTGGCTACAATCTCTTTTCAGATAGAGTGTAATAAGCCTTCTCCAGGCTGAACAATCCCAGCTCCCTCAGCCACTCCTTGTGGGATTTACCCACTGGACCTTCACCAGTTCATTGCCTTTCTCTGGACTCCAGCACCTCAATGTCTTTTTCAAAGTGAGGGGCCAAGAACCAGACACAGCACTTGAGGTGCAGCCTGTGAAGTCGCACCTTGAGATGTGACTTGCGAAGAACTGACATTTAATCCTACAAAACTCACAATTTCGCCAAATCTTAAAGTCTCCCTTAAGTTAACTCTCTGACAGAGTACTTCCTGCCCTGTGAAATTGAATTCACCCAAACTCTCTGGAAAATCTGACAAAGGGCATATTTCTCTATAGCTTCCCATTTCTTTAAAGCTTTATTTTATGAATTATTTATTCTGTAATGCATTCATTATCACAAATCATTCTATGATTCTGTAATTCTAAGCATACATCAAAGCCCTCTCAAAATTTTCATAACGTTGCTTTTACATGCAGATATTCTGCAGAATCAGTGCAGGAACCTGAAAGTAAAACATCTGACTGTTTTTCTTAAGGGGTCATTGAAAAGAAACTGCACAGCAAGTGTGAATTTCATTTTCAATGCTGAGCAGAAGCTACAAATATTTGTTTTAAATGTGTATTTGAACACTCTGAAGCCACTACCTGCAAGCCAAGGGAGAGCAGCTCACCTTGCATTTTGGACACTTCTGGGCATTCCTCTGCCCGTGTTCAATTTCGTTGGCCCAGTGACGTAACAGCTTGTCTCCCTTCTTGTATTCTTTGCAGTTAACACCTTCATGCCAGGGAGAGTGGCACTTGAAACACCAAACAAATTGGCAAGATGGACACTGGATCTGTACAAATGAGAAAACACCACATGTTTACAAACTGGGCGTTGATCCAACTAGAAAGCCTGTTTTAAAACCACTGCTCTTCAATTAAGAGAGTAGCTGCTCAGCAAAGGTCTAGCATCTTTTGAAGGGTCTGTTTTAAAAACACAAGAAGTTGTGGAAGCTAACTTGGTCTTTTTTTTTTTTTTTTAAAAGAGACAAAATACAGAAGCAATTGCTAAAGTCAGGAAAGGCCTCAATCAAACAAAATACAAGTAGCTTAGCTGAACCATAGGAACTGCTTCCCAAATACACTGTGTGGCTCAATTGACAAAAGGCAAAATCCAGGAAGGTTATTCAGTAGCTTCCAATACATTTGTGTGATCACCTAAAAATCAGCGGATGGTTTTCATTGCAGTGGATCTGTCGTCTTCTAGTAATAAACTTCACTGCCAAGGCTATTACCTGGTAGTACCTGGTCTTCTGAGGTGGCTCTACAGAACCCAGAATGGGTTATGAAGCAATACTAGAAATGGTCCTGGAAACAGGGGCCATGAGCAAAGTTCTCATTCAAGAGCCAGAAATACCATGTGGAAGTCAGGCACCTCCTTTTGCTCTTGATTGCGTAAAGGCAAACTGAGGCCGTGACAAACAGCCTGCTTGCTACAGACCACACCTAATGGCAGAAACCACAAGCCATACTCAAATTGAGAAAGGATCTATTCTTTCCACTCCCTCAGTTTTAAATCATTGTGTCAAACAGGTACCATCGTCATCATGTCTGCCTATTTTTTCCTTGAAAAGCTATGGCAGTTGCTGTGTTTGCCAAGTAATAAAGAGGCACATTCTTGTCTGATGAAAGACAGGCCTCCTACCTGGATCATGACTAAGGAAAGAAAGAACTAGAAGCCACATTAGATACAGGCACATCCAGGCTTTTGCAACATGTTCGATTCTGCTGTGTTTGGCTGAAAAATGTCTCAGCCTGAAAGATGGGAAAGCACACCTCTGAAACGACTGCTGAGCCGTGTCCACCATCTCCAGTTGCAGTCTATGTCTGGCACTACCCTTGGTTTGTACCAGCTGATGGATGGGATCGAGGGAGTCAGCCAGCCAAACAAAGGTTATATCTGTGCCCACACCTGGTGCACCACCAAATCATGGGCGTGTCTGTGCTGGCCATGCATGGTGTGGAGGTGCTTCTCAGAAAACTGCATCCTGGAGTGCAGTCACATGTGAAGTCCCCAAAACGCATTTCGGAAGTTCTCGATCCCAGCAGTTGCTGTGCCCTCTGTTCAGACATGCTAACTGGTGGTGTGCCTCCTCAACTACAGTTAAGAGTCCAAAGTAGGTGCTCTGATCTCCCTTATATATTTTGCCGGGTGGCAGCCTAAATTATTTACACGTGCAATCACTACATCTATCACTACTGGCATGCTAATACAAAGCTGATCTGATCTCTGATGCATGACCAAGAAATGAAGCTGTCTGTTACCCTTAATGCTATTCCCCAAGTTCTCTGCACAGAGAGCATTTAGTTTTTTGCCTTTAATGTTTCACATTACAAACCTAATTGACACAATCGCTCAACCTCAGCATTTCTATGACCCTAGTTAACCTATTTTTCAGTGGCTATCTAACTTTACCAGTAAAGAGCAATTTTGGTTTTTTCTACTGCATCAGTGTCTAACAGTCATAGCTTGGTTTGTATGGTCCGATGTTGTCCTAGTTACAGGGGCCAAGACTAGTTTATTACTATGTGGGTATAACCAAAACTGTGTATTCTACACCCTCTATGTCATTTCGGATGGGCTACTGACAATAGATCATTTGCAGCAGCTGTCCAGGGCACACCTAAGGACTCAGCTGTGATAACTCCCCCCACCCCAGGGAGGAATTAGCACCTTCACACCCAGTCTGAGGGGTCATATCTGCCAATGGGCCATACTGGACTGGCATAATAGGCAGCTGCAACGACCTACACCAGCAAAGACTCCAAAAATATAACAAGACTCACAGAATTAAATCACCCATTGGGAAGCTCCCTGCCCTGGGGGAGATACTGGACATTCCCACCTGAACCTAATCTTGGTGTTTGGGGCCTTCTGGTACCACTCCTCAGATGCAGAGGAGGACCAGAACTCCAACAGGACCGCGACTGCCACTCTCAACAAGACTGCAATCATTGCTTCAACAGAACTGCCACCATCATCTGGACCAACAGGTTCTCCTTTCCTTTTACTTTGCAACCAGGGGGGCCACGAGGTGCTCAGCTAGAGGGCCAAAAAACACTGTTCTGTTCTTGTCTCAGGGGGCTAGGCTATATATCTGTTTTTTGTGGGTAAAAACCAGTTTTTCTTTGTATTGTTGCATTTATTGTAATTTATTTTTAGTAAATTGTAACTCTGATCTATAATCTCTCTAGAGTTGCATTCATTTCTCCCGCCAGATTACTTTTAAACCAGCACATCTTTACCTGTTTAACCACATATTATACTTTTAATATGGGTCTGTGCAAGGTACTGCTCAGTGCATCACTTCAGCTTACCTCTTTACGCCAATCCACATCTGTGGATCAGCGAGTGCAAGAATAGGAATTAAGGGTCAAGAAGATTTTCTCAGTACCCTTAAGACATCATGTCCCCACTCATGATCCTTTGCTGCACATACAGCAGAAGCGAAACAGCATCAAGACATTGAGAGACTTTCTTCTCATTACAACACAACATCTTAGTCTGTTACCATCTACTGTCATTACCTTTGTAAAGAAAAAAATATTTTATGTGCATTTAAGTATTACAATACACACACTTCCTTCATATCGAGCAGACACAATGAGAGAGTGACATTAAGTTCTGATGTCCTGTACCCATTACAAGTATGACTTACTGCTTTCTATAGCTACAAGATTACATTTTTGTACAGCACACACTAAGATACCTCAGAAGACACCTACAGAAGGAAACTGCACTTATCACATGCCTCCTGCCAATTAAGTTATGGAAGATACAGGTAGGCACTGCACAAAACCAGGAAAGAACAGCAAATGAAACTTGTTTAACGGGAAACCACACATTAAAACAGAAACATGTAGATTACAAACATGATTATTTTTTACATGAAAAATTGTCTAAGGCCATGATAAAGTAAAAAAAAAAAAAAAAAAGGCCATACAAAATATAACTGGTGCCCTTTCTCAGATTTGTTGAACCAGTGGCCCAGATGCTAAATCAAAGCAAATACATTATCCTGCATCTCTGCTTCTCAGATGAATTCTTCTAATAAAAGCAGTTTAACAAGAAAGGAAATTTCCCACTCTGAAGAACCTAAAGAATAACATATATATTGCTACTAACCAAACTGCCATAGAGCACTGGTCAATGTTTCCACAATACTTTAAAAATCAGTATGAACAAGACAGTCATCTAACCAAATCCTGCCCAGTATCTCCATATCCTTTTTTCCTTCAGCCCCTCCTTCCCCACCCATCTGCTTTGAATTTGTGTTTTTCAACAATGCACATCACAGTGACCTACTGCTGGAAGGACAGATTATAGCAAGCATCACTTTGTATTGCTCAGTATTTGTTATAGCTCAGCCAAAGATGGAGCTTCTAGCCACAAGCAAGTGTTCTACAGCCTGAAGACTGAAGAATAGTTATAGTATTCAGACATTCGAGACAGAACACAGATGTTAAAAAAATACAAACACAAATCAACAGGTAGAAAAGTTGCAAGTTAAACCTTCTTTCTTAAAAAAAATAGTAATTTAATTTAAAACACAAGTTTTGTGTGTTCAGTTTTGGTTTCTTTTTTGGTGAAAATCTGACACAAATGAATTGCAGGTTCTATCTTTCTATTATAGCATCTACATAACTGAAAGTAATAGAACAGCCACCCAGATATATATTTAAACTTACACACACACTGACATCACCTGTTTCCAAATACATTAATTAGAAAGTACTGAAATACAGGATGAGGCTAAAACCACATGAACCTGAAATAACATTTGTTACCACAAATGGCCCTAACTGAACTAGTGAGAACTGTTTCATTACCAGTTTCCTCTTCCACCTGACACCCTGACAGCATCTTCCTCAAAACTGAACTAGTAAATAGTTTTTATATTTTGAACCAGCCACTTCACTTCTCCATGGCTCAATGCTGAGCATACACTGAGCAGAAAAAGAAAATCATGTGTTTCGGTACTTATGAACCTTATTTTTCTTGGAACTAGTGATCACAAAACAAACTCCTAAACCCATTCAAGCTTGGATGCAGCGTGACACCAGCGTGCTTAAGAAACAGAAACACAAAACAGCAAATACTGCAGTCTTTCATAATCTTATTCCACTTTCTCTGCTGTTTTGAAAGTCAAAAATGATTTGATTTATGCTTCAGTATTAGTACATGAAACCACTGTAACAAGGACACAGAAATGCTATCTACATGTGATTTAAACCAGTAAAACATAGTCCAGCAAAGCAGAGGAACTATATCTTCAAAAGCCCAAAACAGTAACCCAGAGTTTTTTCAAATACGTTTTTCTTCACACAAACACGTTTCCATTTATTTTATGATTTCCATTTCGATAGATGAGCATTGAGAGGATGGATATATATACAAACCTCTACGCCTGGAGGTCAGTCTAGTATTAGAGGTCAGTCCCCCTTGAAATAGAAAAGATTACACAACTGTCTTGGTTCTCAGCTTTCTGAAACACTGACCTTTGAGGCTAACATTTTTCATTTTCTTAGATAGCCTTTTTACTGCAAACTATTTTATTTATTAATTTCCCCACTTCTCAGGAAAAGACCTTTCAAAATTGACAAATAATTTCAACACAAAACACTGCTCAATGTGACATGATGATAGCAAAACTGACTGCACAGGAAAAATATTCTGACAAATTCAAGGTGCAAAAAGCTTAGCGGGATTTTCTCCTGGTGATGGAACACTAGCTATATAATAGGATGGCCAAATTAATTATGTAACTAACTGATCACATGAATTACAATCTCTAGCTATAGCTACTGTCACTTTATTTGAAAATAAATATGGGTTCTGGCCCGAACAGCTTCCTTCTCCTCATCACCAACCCAACCTCTTTCTTGTAGCAGCTGAAAATGAAGCAACAACAAAATAAATGTTGTGTCCCGAGAGGGCTGATCTTTGATCCAGATCCCAGTGTGACACCAAAACATCAACATGAGCAAAAGCAGGCTGGCAGGAAAGAGCAGCTCAGAGGAAAGATGCAGAGCATGGCAAAAATCACCATATCTGCAGCAGTTGAGGCTCAAGGTAGACTGAAGTGACATACAGCCATGAAGATATCTGCAACTTAAAGGTTAAAATCTGACCCAAAAAGTGAGGAACTACTTGGTATGAATAACGCAGATCAGCTCTATCACAGCATCTCTGCTGGTACGGACTCCAGCTGGTTCAAGAGCAACAGGTTTTAGAAACTCTTCAGTAGTTAAAACAAGAGACAGTTTATCTAACAACTGCACTGAAAAAACATTTGCACTTGCAAAGCCAAGCATTCAAGTCCTCCTTTTACGTGATGTGTATCTCTTGACAGAGGTGAACAAGAAAACCTCATTACGAACCTACAGATTGATAAAGCAGAGATAAGAATCCAAGAATCAAGTATTGCTTTTCCATGGCAGGTGCCAGATCAAAGAACTAACATTAAAACAACAGTTGAAAGCCAGGGCTTTGGGGTGAAAAAAAAACAATCCCAAACCCCACACAGAACAAGTCATCTTAGTCTTGTGAAGCACTTATCTGTTCTACACACCGGAACTCAACTAACAATTTTTCAATTTTTGTCTATTTCCTTTGTACTTCCACATAATAGCTTTGATCAAAGCTTTATTAGGGTCTTGTCTACAGTCAAGTCTTACATTCCCAATTTAGGCCACATGAGAGGGGAAGGGGTATTTCCTTACTTAAAGCTGGATCCATTTGTGGTACAAATATTTGATATAGGCAATTAAGTGGTCCCACTGCTGTGCTGCTGTCCTAAGTGGCATTAATGGTAGAAGAAAGATTTGGGTAGCAACTTCCCCTTTTCTTCCCCTCCTTCTCCCTCAACATACTTACTTTCTAGGTTTAACATACAAAGACTTAAATATCAGCCAATTGAACTGCAGGGCCTAGATCAATTTAGCTGACATAAACCAGCTATAGTAAGGAAAATTAACTTACAACTTTGTTACTTTGCTGCCTTTTTGAATTTTGATGTTAATTGTCATTTTAAATACTGTACCAAATTTTAAAAATGGCATTAATAACATTTTTTAAGTATCTGTTCAAACAACTCTTGGATTTTAGAGTGCTTTCCCGTTCCAGTATATAAGAGAGTGAGTGTAATGGCACTGAGCCCTCATGTGCTGTGATTCTACTAGTAGGCTTGTTCATAGATGTTCCCCACATGACTCCGTTCTCTTGAAGCCAGCACTTCCAGCGCTGGTGCTGAATTCATCTGGTGCAATTGCTGTTTATATTGCTTGCACGTGAATATGTGAGCCTCACAAGCCTCCAGTCAGATGTCTCCTAACACCATATGCAAAAGAAAATGAGCCTTTACCTCCAAAGAGCCTGTCATTCAGGACACAGAGAGGATGCACCCAAGCAACCACATGAGAACATAGATAACTGAGATAATATTGGTCCACAGCTATGTGTATATGTAATTACTCACGTATACTCAATCTCATATATAGTCTTCTTTTTAAACCTTCTCCCTGCAGCAAAACTTCTCTTTGTGCTAAGCTTAAAATAAATCACTAAAACTGTATGTATACCAGAAAACAGTAAATGTTCAGGGAGTAGGCTGATGCCCTGTGGACCAAAATCATCTCTACTGTTGCTAGCATTTTCCTAATTATATTTCTGACTAGCATCAACTAGACATTCTTGCACGTAACACCTGGGCTCAGCAAAAAGGACACATTTTGCCAGAGTCTGTTCCCAGGAGGCTTAAGCTCTGCAGATCAGAGCCACACATAATGAATCACTGCATGGCCAGTGAACTGCTCCTGGCTTGTACTATGCATCACAAAGTCACCCAATTCCTTCTGACTGGTCTGTACAGAAGTTGTAGGAACATTTTAACTGCAGCATTTTGACTCAAAGAGCACTGGTTAGGCCTCGAGGAATGTTCTCAGATCTGGCATGCCCATGATACAACAGCTGCATGACCTATGACCCACACTTGTGGGACAGTAACAGATCCTGACACCTTAAGGCAGGTGGCTGCACAAACCTTACATGCTCTGATCTACCCTGGACTCATGTGTGGTGGTGATGAAAGATGGGTGAAGGAGAAGGGCTGTGAGTGGAAGGAATTTTACCTGCAGTTTCAAACTTTTCCACCTCAATGTAAAACACCAAAAATACGAAAACATTGAGTCCAACAGACATTGTGATTGTGGCATGTAATTCATGCCTTGCACAGATATACATAAATAGCTCATAACTCAGAATTAGCTTTACCAACTTTTCAACTCCAATAAATACAAAACCTCCTACTTTTTAATCTTCATGCTGGGCTGAACCTTATGCTGTGTAATTAGAGCTATCTAAACAGTCATCTAAACTCCTACTGAGGAAAACTGGTTTGTCCAGGAAAGGCCAGCTCAATCATGAAATTAACCACATCAAATCTAATAACCGGATGGGAAACTAACACAGAACATGATGCTGCAGACAGAAACGTCATCTTCTGGAACTTAGATGGACCTTCAGCAGCTCAAAGCTGCTTCTAAACTCTTGCTTTTCATCTTTGATTTAAATCACAGTATAAGCAAATCTGCTATGGAAAGAAATGCTGTAGAAGTGGTTTTTTCCCTCCTTTTCCCTCAAGTTTTTGCATTGTGAGCGATGAGGCTACAGTAGTGTATTACCTCTGGTAAGGGAGTGAAGAAATCAAAACCAAGAAGCAGGACAGACAACAGCTCTGTTACCAAGGAAGGAACAAAGCCAACAGCCTAACACAATAAATGACCAGAATTAATTTACCCAGAGTTTCAGGGAAAACTTTAGGAGATGTGTGTCTAGAATTATCAGTTATAGCGATGAGTCCCCTTTCCCCTGTCTCTTCTGATTGTAACCATATTGTTCACATGTCAGAGAGAAAACAATCTTCAAATTAAAACATATGCCAGAACAAAATTATATCCCCTGACAAAATAAAAAAAAAAGAAGGGCTGAAATTTAAGTACTTGAACTGTTTGAAGTCAAGTAAGTAGTTAATCAACGACATACTACAGATTCATATTCTTAATCACAGCTTGCACACAGCTTCAGTGAAGCAAAAAAAGCTCATTTAATGCCCACCAAATGCTGTTCTACTTTTGAAGTGCCATCTGACCCACAGCCCTGGAAAGCATGCTCACTTTGTATTTGTTCTCCAATTTGGCAGGGGTAGGAATGTGGCCTCTCCTCCGGAAGGTTGTAAAGTGCTTGCACTGAGGACATGGCTTGGTGCTGGAGTCAATGCGGCTGAGTTCCAGGAAATACTTGTACTTGATGATGTCGTCATGGGGCAGGTTATAGAGGACAGTTGTTTCATCCAGGTGTTCGCTGCATTCTGTGATAGGGCATTTTATATCCGCTTGTCCCAGCTGCACCTGCATATGGAAGAAAACCCATAAGAACTGAATGACCTTTAGTCTGGAAAAGTTAAGCAAGCATTCACGAATTCTGTGAGCAAAAATAATTTCAAGTACTGTAACAGTCCACAGACTACCAAGCATATTGTCTTAAAATTATTTTGACTTACATCAAGCACACTGCAATTTTTCCAGAGAGTATTTTCAAATGCAAACAGAAAAGTTAATTACCCTTATGACATCTGCAGGTGTTAAACATACAGTCTCACTAGCACGTACCATGGCTACACATGCCACAGAACCAAAACACAAGCCCTAACTGGCAGAGCCCATCCAGGCCTCCGTACTTTGGGTCCAATGGTCAGAGCTCCACTATCATGCTCATACAGGCTGTGAGAAAGCAGACAGTGGATACTGTTTCACTGCAAAATGAGCTGGGAATCATAGCATAGAGGAATTAAAAGTCAATTTAAGATCAGAGTCTAGCAGCTCTAACTCAGTGCTAACTCTGAGTTGGTTCCTGCTGAGCACATTCACTGCCTCTGCTTCCAGGAAGCTCCTTACATGCCATGCTGCAAGTGCAGAAATTTTTAGCTGAGCCTGAGGCTGATCAAGCTAATAAATTCCCCCAGACCTCAGAGATAGTTTTAAAACACATGCCCCCACCGCATCCCAACCAAGAACAAAAAAAAAAATCCAACATAAAAAAATACTTATTAAAAACTGAACTAAAACCAAGCACAGAAACAAGCTTGAGGTTAACAGGGCAGAAACTGTTGTTGATCTAATAAGCCCTGATGGTCCTAATCTGATCTAATAAGCTGATCCATATGGTCAGATACCTGCAATGTGTTTCCACAGCTCCTGGATCCAAGCACCACACTGGACCCAGGTCTGCACCCTTCACGCCTGGCAGGCTTCAACAGCTCAGACTCCATGCCAAAACAGCAGATCCTACTTGGTCTGGGCACACAAGAGTTGCATTTGCTTGACAGTGAGCCCAAGTCAATAAAACCTGCTGGATCTTGAGAGTCTGCAAGGAGCCAGCTAGAACGTGTGTCTGTCCCAAGTAATCTTGAGTGAGTGAGTTTTGACTGTACAAGTGGAGCTGATCACCAGCCCAACTCCTTCCTCACTGAATAACTCCATGCAGAGAAAAATGGGTGCAACTAGCATGTCTTTCCAGGAACTAGTGTTTCAAGGTTGGCAAGTTTGATTTCCCTAGACTGCTTATTCTTTAGCATGCTCTATTAGAGTAACCCGCCAAATAATAGACTAAATAAAATGGAAACACCTCAGATTTGGACGCAGATCTCACTGCTGCATTGTGGTACCAGAAAACACAAAGACTCTACTAATGAAGTATTTAAGCTAAAGGATGGAAAAACCCTGAAAAGAACACAACGCTGTCATTGCTGCTCAGCAATTAAGCCATATGGGCTCTAACTGAATGATAATTTAGTCAGGAGCCAGATAATTATAAGAGTTATAACACCATTGTATCAAAGCCAAGTTTCATACTGATTTCAAAAAAATCCCTGTTGAACTACCTCTGTTCTCTCAACAATGTAGGTAAAACTATGGAAAGCAAAGAGCTTAGGCATGTTAGATAAAGAATAGCAGAGTGTGGATAGCTGCAGCAGTTTCAGACCAGAGCATGGTGGAAAACACCTCAGCAAGCCATTGCTTCTGTGATGCCCTGAGCACCCTTTGCTCAGAGTGCAGGCAGGTCAGGATGGAGGCAGATCTGTCTGCAGTATGGAGAGACAGCTCTCCCAGCACCCACTTTTAGCAAGGAACTTCCTTAAATTTCATTTTCAGCTCTAAAAAGTGAGCAGAGCTCAACCATATCCAAAAAAGGCTAGGGTCAGTTTAGCTTTTACACGGACAAGTCTAAGTACAGAAGAAGGATATTCCCAAAGGTATGAAAAAAAAAAAAACAACAACCAAAAATTCCCAAAACTCCACTAACTGCATGCTGGGGACTGTCCACATTTTGTACTTGTAGGACACTAATTCACCTGTAGCAGCATTTAAAAATTGAAACCAAGCACATGGCACCACAAAGTGACTCTTCTTGGAAGAATGGCCCTGTACATCATGAAGCTGTACTTCAAAAGGACATGACAATCAATGGAGCACTACAGCACTCAAACACACTAAACTAAGAAAACAATTTGCTACAGAAATATAAAAAGCCATTGTACTAGGATTGGTACAAGCTTTTTTTATAGAAATATAGGTACAACATCTTGAAACCAAATAGTCAAAATAATCCCATTTACAACTACTTCATGGTTTTGTTTCGTTGTTTTTTTGTCCCCCCCCCCCCCCAAGCATTAGGAAGATATTAATAGAGGCAAATCCTTTTTCTAAGAGTAAACTAAGCTACAACAGAGTGAAACTTCATAGTGAGAACGTGCATTGTATCTGACATCGAAGATGGTACTTAAACTTTGCTTATATTAAATGCTAGTTGGAACAAACCTGCATTTATAAAAATGAAGGAATGCAAAGCTCAACACTTTCTGTATTTCATGCCCACACAGAATACGATTAAGGTATGTGGTAAGAGTCATGAGTGGTTTCAGTGTTTATTTTGAAAATCTGTTTTACACCAACTTGAAATAAATAATTTTTAACCTCTAATAGTTTCAGCTTTTCAAGTTTTGCAGAGACGGATCCTTTTCCTGTGCTTTGAATGGGACTGAAGTGAACAGAGCTTATTAGCAGTAACTTCAATGGTGCCTTGTCCTACCAAAACAGTCCATCTTTGTACACTAGCAATTGATGGCAGTACAACTTCAGAGGTAGCCTGTTAGGCTACCTGATGCCACAGACTCAGGAGGTGCTAAAGAATGGGAAAGAAAAAACAAAACAAAAGATCTCTTATGAGTAAAAATAACTAACTTTTTAATTTTCCGTAATTTTCTTTTTGTTTTGAAAAGCCTTACTCCCTCAATACCTGCTTCTCACAATGTCCTCTCCCCAAGTTTTAAGAATACCACTGTGTATTAAGGACCTCAGAGCTCTCAATGTATGCAACAGCATGGTGTATTTTCACAGCATGAGGAAGGACTCACATGTCTAAAAGCAGCTGAGCTGCAGTTTGGTGCTAAATGTCAAGCAGCATCCAGCTCTTATGCTCACCTGTGCTTTACTTCTGTAAAGCATCTCAGCCCGGGTTTGCTCTGGTTACAATTCATATGGAGAAAGCAGGCTCTAGCACATTTCATCCTGCAGAAAGGTAATGTTTAAACAAGAGAGCAGTATGTACCTCCCTCTGCCAACTCTTGACTTTTTTTTTTTTCCTTTTAAAGCTGTTTTTTGGGTGGGTGGGGGTATAGGGCGGGGAGCCCTGCCAGGGAGGAACAGGGACAGGACACACACACAGACTCTACACTGATACACTTACCACCCCAAAAAGGAGCAACACCAGCAATAGAAAACAGAAACAGGTGTCATGGTACTCGAAGTCAGAAATTATTTCCACATCCTGAACTTTCTTTTAAAGGAAATCTTTGTTAGCTACACAGCAAGCAAAGTTCAAAATAGATTGGAGAAGCACTGATTTATACCTGTCATTTAGCCTGGCTCAAGCTGGACATAAAGTAACCTTTGCAGGCTGTACTTGGTCAGCTGTATTACAGCTATATTCCTTAAAGAACGGGCCATTCTACTTTAAAATAGACGCATACAAACAAACATTTTCTAACTGAAACTTTACTCTTAGTTCAGAGACGTATATGATAATTTGCTCTTCTTACCTACTAATGCTGAAAGTGAATATTGGCCTATGTAATATGCACTTCTGTAGAGAAATTTAATTTCTATCACTATGCCAAATTATCCCCTGTAAATAACCAAGGAAGTTATGCATATAAAAATATTTTTTTGGGAATGTGCAGATGCAAGTGAAGGGACAATACAGTCTACGAGAATTTCATATTCTAGTGGTAAAAAACTAATTGGATTAAAATTCCCTTTATTTATAAGCAAAATCCTATTCCTTCCTCATTCACTGGAAACATCTTTCATTTTTGTTGATACGTTCCAAATCAGTGGAGAATTATTTTTCTTGTAGGTTTGGGAAGTGTGTAATTTTGAATTTATTTTCTTAACAAACAAACAAACAAACAAAAAACCAAACACGTAAAGCACTTGAAGGACTCACCACAGTTCAGGACTTGACAGTGGTAGGTGCTAACCAAATGAAATCCAAGTAGACATGATTCAAGAAGCGCCAACCAAAGAATGTACAAACTTTTACTATGCATTTTGCACCTGCCTTGAAGGATATGGTTCTGTGACCGTTTTTGTGGTTTGAGTACTAACTTCATCAGTCTGGATCCCCAATTTTTCCCCCTTTGATTAAATTTAATTAATTTCTCAGCAGACTTACAATAAATTACTTTCTGAATCCCCTTCTCATTAAGTTGTTCCACCATCTTCTCTGACAACCATTATCTGTAACCTCACTCCAGTTAAGAATCATCACTCCTCTCCTCAGAAGGCAAGGGCTTCTCTACCTTCATTGGGGCATATATCACCGACCTCAAAAGGATCCAGGAGAATTTCAAAATAGTGTATTTGAGTTGTATTTAAAATGGTCATTTATTATTAATGAAAGTTGAACCAGAGATTTCTGCTAAAAAAACCTTCTACTGTGTCACAAGCTCATGTCGAACTACCTTGAAAGGATCCATCAAGGATGTTCCCCTTCACATGCGCTGTAAGTACAGTCTTTGTTCTCTTTTCACAAGCACTACACATCTGGATGAAGTCATGACAATGACATGATGATTCCTGATCCATGTGACATTCAGAGTCACTTGTGTTCTAACACTGAGCAGACTTGAGCGGACACCACCTCTTCTAGTTTTGACAATAATTTGGTTTTAATGAGTTTTGCACTCATTATCGCACTGTAAACACTAAAAAAAGACATAAAAAGAAGTCTCAGGGCCTTTGAAGAACTTTTAAGATATTGTCTTCCAGGAGAAAGACACTCCAAAGCAAGAAGCTGGGAGGGAATCCCCGCATATATAACTGCAATTCAACCACCACTAGCACATCAAAGGTTTGAGCGGCTTTACCCCCAGAAACAAACCAAAACCTTAACAGGCAAAACTGGCCTCAGCTGCCTGGAGGAAACCCACAAATCATGGTGTCCATTTCCCATGCAAACCTCTTTTTCCCTCCACAGTCACATCTAGGACTCTCTAAAAAGACTGATGATAAACCAGCAAGATATTTTTCAGAATGTACCTAAACTCAACCAAACTTTTTTCTTAGAAGTCTCTTAATTTGCCTTTTCATTTCAAGACATGGTGACATGAAGCTCATGAGATCGACTGGCAGAAAGTTTTCACAATCTCTGGGAGCCTTGAAGAGTGCAAGATAAAGCAATCTTTCATCTCTTTTCCTGTAATGTGTGGGGGCAGAGGGAAGGGGAAATCCCAGCAAAGGAGGGTAACCTGTAAGAAAGCATGGCAGAAACTGCAAACCTTGGAGGAACCTGACCCAAACCCTTCATTAAGGGGAAAAAGGAAAAGCACAAAAGCTTTCTGATTTTGTCCAGGTGTGCATATTAGCAATGTTAGGCTAAGTATGGGTATGGTATTTTTTTCTATGCCTTAGAAGACACACATTCACTTTTACTAAAAGATACAAAGATGCTCAAGAAAGAAGAGCTTTGAGGGCAGCAGACAGAACCAGATACCCACCCTTTTTGGGTAGGAAAACAGAGGCAATTGCTCCTGCCTAGGAATGAGACCAAAAGAACCCACTGAAATGGAGCAGGTGCAGGAAAAGATTACAGAAGGGAAGCAAGGGCCAGAAGACCATCCTCATATCACAACAGGCTTGAATAACTTGGCCATCTCAGAAGTGAACCCTGCTCAAAGGGTCACAGTAGCACTAGGAAATACAAGTAGCAAAAAAGCAAGACCTTCTTTATAATGGTAATGGTTTGTTGTACTTTCAGCATGGGAGTAAAAACATCACAGCCAAATAACAGAACCAGAACAAACCAACTTGCACAGTTGATTCTTGTAAAAAAAGATAAAAAGCAATCAGTTAATTCTTTAATTTTCAACCTTAAATTCAGAGGACAGCCTGTTCTCCTGCAGCCAGCACAAGACATGTAGAAACTGCGACCTATTTCTCAATTTGTTACCATCCAAGCCTAATCTGTGTCCATCCTGATCACCTGAGTGCTCTGTCATGGCAAAGACAAACTGCAAGTGCCCACACTAACACCCTAGGAAGGCAAGGAGGGAACAGGTCGAACAGGATGGGACACGGGTGAAGCAGCAGCCACCAACTAGGCAGCATGGGAGCCTTCCCCCTGCCACTGGGCAGCAACCCTTGCTTTCAGCATGCCTGACCTCCCAAAACAAGCAAAGTCATACCATGTTTACTGTAATATATTTAAATATGCTACCTCAGAAAAAATAAATTAGAAAGAAAACAAAAAACCAAACTACCCAAAATCGACATACTATTCTCCCTTTCCCGTTAAGGAGATTAAACCAAAGCGTGCTCAGTTACCCAAGCAGGTAATTTTTATGTATATGATGCTCTCTTACAGGACCAATGGTTAAAAAGGTACATAGCTGTTTCCTTGTTTTGCTTACAACAGGAAATCCATCAAGCTCCAACCTCCACCTGGTTTAGACTAGACTAACCCAAATTCAGATCAATTTCAAAGGAGTAATACTGTTAAATATTAAAAATAATTAGTATCACAATGAAAACCTTTCCCATGTGTTTCTTGAAGATGGACAAAAAGTTATTACCCATAAGATGATGATCAATAGGCTGAAGCACCAAAAAGACAGGCTGAGGCAGTTGGGGTTGTTTTGCCTGGAGAAAAGAAGGTTCCAGGGACCTTACAGCAGCTTTCCAGTACCTAAAGAGGGCCTACAGGAGAACTGGAGAGGGACTTTTTACAAAGAGCATGGAATAACAGGACAAGGGGTAATGGCTCTAAACTGAAAGAGGGTAGGTTTAGACTAGATATTAGGACGAAATATTGTCCTCAGGGTGGTGAGACACTGGCATAGATTGTCCAGAAAAGCTGTCGAAGTCCTCAAGACCAGGTTGGATGGGGCCCTGGGCAACCTGGTCTAGTGGGTGGCATCTGTTATGACAGCAGGGTAGTTTGAACTAAATGATCTTTAAAGTTCCCTTCAATTCAAACCATTCCATGATAGACTGTTGCAAAAGAGCGAAAAATTGTGGTCCCAATCTTCACTGAGAAACATCACTTCAGTCTTCAAGTGCAGCCAAGCAAAATCTATCAACAGTGACAATATATCCACAACTACATATGTTGAAAAAGGAGATCAATAGCTCACTCTTCTAGTATTTAGTAGGAAGGTTTCCTACCAGACCAGAGAGCTGAACACCATTTGCCAAGCAGCATTCCCCTTTCAAATAAAATAGGGCCCAAACCACTGCATATTTGCACAATCTGTTCACTAATCTGTATTACTGAGCCTCTAATACAGATAAGCCCTGTTGGTATCATCAGCAGTATTTAATCGACCTTTGGCTTCTCCTGCAGTGGCTGCTGATATGTTTTACTGTTGTACCTACAGAAACACTTCATGATGCTTAATATTCTTCCAGCAGAAAGTGGTGCTTAGCATAAAATAAAGATCTCTTAATCAAGCAAAGAAGGTAGGAGAGAAGTATGTTCCCACCTCTCTCACTACACCATCCCAGAAGATGGCTACAAAACCTAACAGAGTTGGCATGGATGTGGGTGATTACTCAAAAATAGCAAAAACTTTTAACATAATAGTCTCAACTATTCTTTTGCCCAACCTGACCATCTATGAACCCTGGCCCACAGAAAAAAGGACAGGCATTTTACAGCCACTCCTAAACTGTTCTGCTTTCCTTCAGAAAGATACCTACAACTATTTAGTTTCCATGCATCTGCCAGGTCTGAGGTCATGAGTTTTCTTGCATGTGTATTTAATAATCAATATTTTCATTATTGACTATCATTCATGAAACCAATTTGTGCCCTCTTTACTTGATAAATTTAATATAGAAACAGCAGAGTTGCATATGTACAAGCCTGAAAAGTACTTTTTAACTGGCAGATGGTTGTCAGGAGTAATAGTAACATATCTTATTTCTAAGATTTAAGGTGGAATATATGAGGCTAAGGTACCATCACTTGTCTCCCCTTACAAGGTAACTTAAAAGAAATTTGTTCATGCAATCAAGTTGTTACAAAATAGCTACGATTTGATTTATAAATAGTTATTTTGCTCTTCCTTTTTCCCATCTCATCAGACCAGTATCTATCCACAACAAATAAAGTTGCTTTTGGTGAAAAGCTCTGCTATTAAAGCTACCACAAAATGAAAGAAACTGGTAACTTTTACACAGCTTAAGTGACAGATGTGCATGCTGACCCATTTTCTGGGATAGAGCTGGGAAGGGCTAATGCAGACTTCAAGCTGTTCCCCACACACCATCATTCAGACAGCCCCAGATACTGCGCTACAGCTCCAATTTCACATGACTTTATGAAGTTATTTCGTATAGTGCATTGTTAAGTTAAAACCACATTTCAATATACATTTAATGAAATGATGGACACAGCCACAACATGATAAAGAAGTGCAAACAGTACAGCCTTCTCCAGGGAGCTGAGGCAAAAGCTTAAACAGTGGTTCTGCTCCATACTTGGAGAAGCAGAAGTGAAAGCAAAAGTGACACCCCAGATGGGATCAAATTACCAATCACCAAACAGTTACACTGTTACCCAAGATACCTCAGAAAAAACTATGGCAAAGAAGAAAAAAATCCCCTTAAAGGACAACTATGCCCCACAAGTGATCTAATCCAGTAGGGATCTTGACTCGTCCAGTGCATGGTAATTTCTAAACAGCACATTTAACAGCCACACTATCAGAGTTAATTCTTCTGCTGATCAAATTCTGGCTGTAATTTGGGGGTTGTTACTGTGCCAGGTCAGTCTACCCAAGAGTCTACCAGAAGTGGGTCACACCTGAAGCCTGAACTTCACCTTGATTAACAGAGAATTTGTGTATTGATTGCTGCAGACTTTGTTTGTCAAAAGCAGCTAGAATCTTTACAACATTACAAAATCATCAGAAACATCAAAACAAGGGGGGAAGCACACAATACATGTTATATACCAGGAAAAACAAACTGTGTTCAGACCAATATATTCCACTTCCCACTTTCACCTAAAGCAGAGAAAATAAGAAGTAAGTTAATTTAAATTCCTAAAGACAGTATTATCAGCTGACTAGGCTGTTAAAATACTCATTTTCACCTCAGGTCTACCACAAGAGAAGAAATTATGACTTCCCATTTGTTACAAATTCTCTTTAAAAAAGACAAAACAAATCAGTGCTCTTTATAATCTGTGTTTTTAAAAAAGGCATAACAATATAATATGACCTTTACTACAAGTCTTTTTCAAATGTTGATGTGAATTTGACAAAGCTGTTGCATGTAGTGTTGTACTCTGACAGCTTTTGTGGTGAGGCAAAAATGAACAGAGGTAGAGTATGTCAAAATGCCCCAGGTTAGACTCCTGGCTGAAATCTCAGTGAGGAAGAGATTTCACTATTGCAAAAAATACTGTTGTGATCAGATAAGGCTGTGGAAATGCTTGCCTGTAGGAGAAAAAAAAACAAACACCAAACCCACAAGATAAAATAATGCTTCCTTTCCCTGCCTTGTGTTTTTAATTACTTGGAGAATAATAACAGTCTCAAACAGTGTACAAATACGGAGAGAAAGGTGGATGTAACTTGCCATCACTGAATTCACATCTCTGGAGCCATACTTTTCAGCTGGTTAGAGAGACTGGCCTGGAACAGAAGGGAAAAAGAAGAGTTCTACCCACACAGACTTCTCTTTCTGGATGGTATGCCAGGCTTACCCTGCATCAGAGTTTAACCCAAGATTTCCAGTTATGTGATCAAACACCTACATGGACCTGAAAGGTTTGTAGTGCAGGTACAGCCACATCTCTCTCATACCAGCTGGTCCAGGTATCCCTGCCCGATTTCAGATGCTTCAGCCACTCCATCAGGTCAGAGTCAGCCAAGACTGACATTTCCTGAGACTGGACCCTGACTAATGGCTAAAAATGTATGAAAGAAGTCATAGCTTTCTATTCTCCCTCTCTTCTTTAGAGAGCAAATCACAAGGCTGCAAGGAGAGAAGTTTCAGCTGGCTAACACAGGAGACTGACGTGTTTTAAAATTAGTTTTCCAACCGATGAAGCAGCTGAATTAATTGTCCCTGTGACACATGATCACTAGTTTGCAACACAAGAGAAAAGTGGGAAACACACGGCCAAGGAGAGACTCCTGTAGAGGTAGCTGGCCACCAGTCATCTTACCTGTCATATCAATCTACACCTTCAGATCACATACCAAGCACATCTTGTGTTAACTGTGTTTACCTTTAGGAAGCTACAGGCTGGAAATATGCTCAGCAGCTCCTCAATAAAAATAGTTAATAGCAACTACAGCACCAGGATAGGAGGGCTGCACTTGATCACTCCCTCCACATGAGTCTAAGCAGCAGTGCTTTCTGCACACGTGTGAAAATTTATGGCCTTCAGAAAACAGCCTGTATTTTGGCATAGCCAGGTGATTATTAGGTTTATGAATACTCATGTGGATTTTCCCACTTTGTTCAAGTACTTAAAATGCTCAGCAGCATTCATAGAAATTCTTCACTGAGCTTTGGGTTTGAACCAGGCATCTGCCCTCACACCCACCCCACAGCCCTTCAGATGGTCTTCACACTTCCCACTTCTGTTGGTACAATTCCTGCTTTCCTCTCAGCTGTCTCCCTGAAGGATACAAGAGTCTTATCTGTTAAGCTAAAGCAAAAGGAATCGTTAAGAAGTAAGTAGGCTTTTTAAGATGAAGAAATGCATTACTTCTAATGAAACAGCTAGTAGGTATCCTCAGCAACTTCAGACCAAGAAGCAGAGAGGAACTCTACCAACAACTGTCACATATGCTACAAAATGCAGAAGCAGCTGACTATAAGAACAAACCAATGATTATTAAAAGATATACTATGAACAGGCAACCTCATTAACTTGACATACATTGCAAAAAATTTTTACTAAATACATTTCACTGTTCTGTTCCAAGAGTAAAAGTATCATTTCCAGAGACTCCAACTTAAAAATGGTTATGCAAGGAAAACCTGCTTATAATCACTACTTTTCATTTCGGCAGATACTGCCTACCTATTTACAAACAAAATTAATTCAAATTTGTCTCAACACCACTCCCTGAAAAAAAAAAACCAAAACAAACAAAACCAAAATAATTAAGGATTATGGACTATGAGGTTTTAAAAAGTGATGATCAGGCTGTTAGATAGATAGCCCAATACTTCCCTTCTGCCAGCATTAAACATTTGTAGGGCTCCAGAAACTAGGTTACCACACTGAATATTTAAAGAAGCAGTTTTGCCCTACCAGTAGGTATCAGAGTTTTCGAACCACCATCAGTAAGTACGGCAGCTTGGGGACCAGAACATCCTCGGTAGGAGAGGCTACTAAGTAGGAACTGAAGCAGCACAAGAATAGAAAGGAATTGGTATAAAACATGGTAACAGAGAACACAAGGGGGTTTGTACACAGACATACATGTCTCCAACTCCAGATTTTGCGAGACCAAAAAGAAAGGATCAACAGCTTTTGTGACAAAGAAACAAGTAAATAATTAGAATGGTTGTTAGCAAGGTGCAGAAAACTTTTCAAGAGTATCTGATTGAGCATTTAATTTATATTTTCATTGAAATGGAAGCACAGCACATGATATCAAACACCACTGACCTGTCTATCCAAATATGATCTCTCTTGAAACGCTAGTTTTGTTTCAGACTTTTAATGGGATAAGAATTACTGTTTTTTAGAATAACCCAACTGTTATTCCAGGTTTGCATGCTGCAATTACCCACTATGGCTGTAATGTAATGGCCCGTCTTCGCGAACGAAGAGCCGGGGAAGGTCCTTACCCGCATATGCAGACAAGGCCTTCGAGCCTGCG
>JAWWES010000115.1:62411517-62431817 GCA_035583135.1 Lophotriccus pileatus
CCTGACCGGGAATCGAACCCACGGTCTCAAGGGTACCAGCCCTGCGTCTTAACCACTAGACCACTGGGGGCTCCCAACCCACTATGGCTAAGCAATCATTAATCATCATTTGCCACCAATACAAGCTTCTACAGAGGCCCCACTAGCTGCAGGAGTTTACCTCAGAAAGGGGAAAGCAGCCACAGCTGTTCTAGCCTGGGTGGGGAGAGGAAGAAGATGAGAGAAAATTTAGGAAAAGGAAAGAAGAGGTACCCATATCAGCCTTTCCTAGGAAGTCCCTACCTTTTCCACATCTTTTCTCTCCTGCAGTTTTTTTCCCTGGAACATAAGGTCCTCTTGCCTGACATACAAGGTGAAAAAAAGTCTACTTTACAAAATTTTCTGATCCGCCTAATTTCCCTTACTTTAATAACACACATGAGCTGGCTACCCTCTGAACTGTTTCTGTTGCTCCATATCTTCATGCACTGATGGCTCTGCACCTGTAAGGTCTCTTTTTAACCTGCACCAAACAGCAGGAGCTGCCACTAAAAACTGCTGTTGCTTTCAGCCAGGAAACTGCTGCCCCAAAGCACACTGATTTTCTGCACAAAAGAAAGGCAGGAATATTTGTATTTGAGACTTCCATGGTTTCGGGAGAATGCCCAAACACTAAGATAAGTGATGTTTTTGTTATAACTTTTCACCAAAATGCTGCCAGAAATGAGGAAAAGTGGTGGCATACTGCTGCAGAACTGAGTTGTGCTGACATTCCTCTATAAGAATCAAAACATCACTGCATGAGAACAATTTTTGGTTTTGTTAGTTTCCTAATAAACTCAGCAATTTTAGAATTTCTATCCACGTGTGCCTACTTTCACTCTCCCACCACCTCTCCAATATGCTACACGTTTTTGAACCAGCAGAATCATAAAAGCTGAGAATTTCTAGCAACACAGTAGGACAGAAAAATAGCTTGACAATTCCCAAAAAAGGACTTTCCCCAGCCATTAGGATTTTTAGTACTTATTAAAACACATCTGAAAACTTTTCTTGATGCCAAGAGCTCAGGTTCAGTGACTTTTCCACTCCCTTGTTCCCAACTGGATAGAGAGGGATGGCATAAGCATCCCTTTAGAGCTAGTCCTTGGCACTCTGCCCTGCCCTGTATCCTCACCTCCTATCCCACTGTGTGCAGCTCCATAATTTCCTACAAACACAGAGGCTTGCTAAGTTTTCAGTACCAAGTAACTAATGATACTAACATTAAGATGGCACATCTGAAATTCAGTTGCTAACTGAATGAAAGCCACTCTTTCAACTTTCCTCCCTCACAAACTGTATGAACTCCCTATGTAAATTGAAGGTGACATACTTGAAATACTGAAAAATATATAAAAGACTAATATTTTTTTGTCAAACTTCACTTGAGAGTAGGGTAATTCACCCAAACAACAAGAAAAAGTAACTAAATAATTCTGTTAGAATTTATATTAAAATATCAGTGGTGTGGTGAGGTTCTGGAACAGGCTGCTCAGAGAAGTTGCAGATGCCTCATCTCTGGAAGTATTCACAGTCAGGTTGGATGGGGCCCTGGGCAACCTGATCTAGTGGATGGAATCCCTGACTATGGCAAGGGGGTTGGAACTAGATGATCTTTAAGGTCCCTTCCAACCCAAACCATTCTATGACACCATGAAATTGTAATCCTTTAAAACTGGGTCACTCAGGTAAAAATGACAAATGTGAAAGAGCCAAAGGCTGTTCATATTTAAATCTGCAACTCACTTGCTGTCAAGCAGTGGTAAGGCATTATCAAGGGAAAGTTTAAGAACATTTTATTAAATAACTTTCATTTAATGAAATAGGTTTTATTAAAGGGAAAACTAATTATTTTCGGTATTCTTGTGCATAAGGTATCTTAATTACACAGCCATGCTTAATAATGAGGTCTTTGGAGTCTACTTTCGACATCTACTGAAATACCTGTTTAGTAAAATACTTTAATGTAAGTATTCTAAGAATTACAGAAGACTGAAGAATATATAGTTCGGGTGAAATAGAAGAGTGCCCAAGTCTTTACTCTGATTAATGATTCCCCCAAATGACCACTTACATCTCATGCTTTTGTATGCAGAATTGTGCAAGTTTCGCACAATGAACAACTTATTATATATGAGGAAGTCTGACAAAATTATATAAATCAGAAAAGCAATAAACACTATTAAAATTAGGAAAAAAGTATGAAACCCCACACCAGTGCTGATTTCCATATAGTTACACATTTTGAGTCTCTAAAGTCTCTAAAGTACAAATGCTTAAAACTAACTGCAAATTACAGTTTCACTTGATTTCTCACTTGCAAAACTGTAATCAATAAGGAAGAACAGGCTAGTAAGTCTTTCTTCACAGGAAGAATGATAAAACAGAGATCATAAAAGCTATTTTTAATGTGCCTCCTCAGCTATTTCTGCACAGCTAACCTCTAAAGAAAGTTATTAATTTCTCATTATAGAATACGAACATCAAGCAAACAAGAAAGTATTTTGCCCAACATCAGCTTGATTTACCTCAAAGCATAGCTCCTAGCAACTTTGAGTGCCAAGGGTGAGCTCACAAACCGATCCACTGCAATAAGTGGTCATCTGTGAGAAATCCCCAGGGACTTGGCTAAGATGACCTTGGAAGGCTCTAATACTACCAGGAAAAAAAACCCCTCAACAATGCAGTTCTCCTACCTCAACTATTACACTATTCTCTCTCATCCCATTGCTCCTAGACTCATGAAAGCTGTAATAATGCTACTCTTCAAAAAGAGTTCTGCAGGAGAGTATCAGCTTCCATGCACTTTGTTAGAAATGCTGGAAATCGATCCTCACATATGAAGGAAAAAAACTAACCCCTGAACTAAGGGAATAACTACTAGCGCACTAGGCAGTTACTTTATGCTGATCAGCTGCTAGAGACATGTGCCAGGATAGATCTCATCCTAGGCAGAGCAAATGGAGACAGCAAGCAGAGCTGGCAGCCTCAGCTTCAGCCTGCAGGCACCCTGTCTCTCCCCTCCCCTCCCCTGCAGCCTCAGTTCCCCGCATCTCTTCTGGTCCCTCTCTGACAGGCCTTCCCACACCATACTGGTCTTATTCTTCACCAAGCCAGCTGGTTAGCTTTCACTCTCCACATCAGAAGCCTTGAGGAATAGCCATCAGCAGACTCCTTTCAGTGCCCATGCCATGGCACAGCATCTAGAAACAAGGTGCCCCGACCCATTCAGTTTAATTCCTTTGCCACCTCCACCCTGCTGTTCCTGCTGCACTCCGGTTCACCCACTCCCTAATGGATAGCAAGAAAGTAACAGGTACACACACTAGAACAGTGCCACCCTACTCTATGATCAACCATAGGGTATTACAGGGGTTTAAAATTGCCCAGGTGAAAAAAGAGCCCAAGACTGGGACACCTTGATGCTGTCAGAATGATTAGAAGAGTTAAGCTACTCAGTGAAAAAATTGGCAGATGATATATGATGGAAAACTGCAGTTAAACATGGCACTACCTGTGTACAACACAAAAACAAAAGACAGACATCCTGCAGTGTTGAGTTTCCCAATCACTGAAATACTAAAGATTTTTAATGAAATAACCTAAAAGTGATTTGTTGGGGGTTTGTTTTGTTTGGTTGGTTTTTAATATGCTGTCAGAAGCAACCAAATAAGTGGGTTTCTCCGAAGTTTACCCTCAGAGTTCTTCCAACTGTTTGCTAGGATCTTGCCCACAGATTCAATTGGGATGGAACATTTCCATTTGGAAGAAACCAAGCAAATCTAGAAATCTGGGTTAGGACTGCTTTATTCTAACAGCAGACAGCAAACTGTAAGTGCGATACGTGGAAGATACTTCTAGTAAAGAAAAAATACACTTGCTGAATTCACACGTGACTTTGCATGATTTTCCTGCCCAGCTGTGACAGCAAATACCTTAGTATGGAAGACGTTGGATTCACATCCTATGTGAGATAGACAAACTGCATACATGCAGTACTGACTACCACATAAAAGAAGTACTTTTAAGAGACCCTTGGAAAGTAAAACCCATTAAGCCATAAATTCAAATGCAGTAGAGAAAAGAAAACCTGGCCAACTCGCAGAGACTGATCAAGAGATATAAGCAGAAAAGTGGAACAAAAAACAACAAAAAAAGGAGGGAAAAGTCCACATGAGTAGACTAGGACTTTTACTTAGTCACCACTAAGATAGGAATACTGCAATTCTGCCTATATTCCCAGAGATTTATAATGCCTGAGGTGTGCAAATTCAGAGAGAAAGTAACAGCGAGAGTCCAAACACAGAAATCCAAAAGGGAACGTGAAAGGAGAAAGAAAGCTATGCAAAATGTATATATTTCCCCTTTCATTATATGACCTGTAATTTAACTTCAGTATGAGGGTTTAATTATCATCACAGGCATTTGTGTTGTTACACTAATTAGTGTAATTCGATACAATATTTACAGGCTCAAGGAAATTTCAACAATTACATACCACTTCCCCAAATTTACAGTTTCTGTGAAAAAAAGGTTTAGATTTTCACAAGTTTGCAACTCATTTCAGATGAAACCATTCCAAAGTGCATCATGCTTTCCCCAAAAAGTTGAGACAAATTTGTTTTTTAAGGTAGTTTGAACTGGAGTTACAAGTAGACATGATTCCAAGGTTCTTCCACTGTGGTCATTATAGAGCAGTCAAGACTGATCAGCATTCCTAGTTCTATATTTTTCCCGTTTATTAAAAAAACCCAAAACTATGAGCAATTTCTTGTTTTGCATCCCGTAGTATTAGCACAATTAATAGATGTGTTGTACAATCCAAGACATGATACATGCAGATAACGTCTCTAAATCATAAACACAAAAATATAATTTCTAAAATGTGAATAAGCGGTCAAAGCAACAGTATGCTAAAGCAACACTATATTTCCTACTGTGATGTGTTCTCTAAGTTGGGTAGCAACAGCTGCTCTGTTATAAATAAAGCCCATTTGCTTTCTGGTCTCATTAGTGCAGCCCTACCTGCCCAGCCGTATTAGTCACTTCCTGCACGAGCATCTGAACACCTACGTGGCATCAAAACACCTCTTATTACATCTAGTACACTATACACACTGAACTGAAACCTTTAAGCTGCAATTGAGCAAACCCGTCCCCTGTGCCACCACGCAAAGCTGTCACCTGCAAAACACCCTGCATAGCAATTACTGCTTCAGAAAGGCTAGCTCTTTTTTCCCCAGTGCTCTCCAACCAAATTCTGTTCAAAGAGAAAGACGGAAAGAAAATCAGATAAATGCAGTCTTAATCTCATGGTCATTCCATCCTCTTCTCCTTACTTATAAAGCTTGAGAGGTAAGAAAATTTAGAAAAAAAAAAATCAATTCCTTCCGCTACTTCAAGGAGGGAGGTGTTTTCAAAAAACTTTTTGTAACAATCAGTGCAACAGGAAGATAACTGTTACCTGTTATACTTCCAAATGTCACAGCTGTTCCACTTCCCAATCAAAAATACCTGTATAATAGAAGCATAAAGCTACAGAGCTCCCCCTTCAAAACCAGCAAGCTGAAATCACAGCTGAGTAACAGAGTAATATAGGCTAGCCCAGAACTTCTCCAAGCCACACAAAACAACACTTCCCATGACCCTGAACTAAGGGTCGAGAAAAAACAGTGCAGTAAATTCACTGCTGTGAATCTTTAGAGGTGCACACAGGATAGCAAGAAACCGCTTAAGCCAGCTGTAACTGATGTGTCATGTAGGTTCAGCCTTGGCTTAAGAGTCTTAGTTTAACACTACAGAGTGACACAAGCAATGCAAAGCATGCACAGCTCTCAGAGAAATCTACTACTTGCCCAAAAGCAGTTTGACAGACAAAATTGACATTTAATTACAAAGATCCTCCTGCAAGGAAGTCTTCCTCTCCTGGTCAATTATACACTGTTAGGCAGAAAAATAAGACAAACATTCCAACAAAACAACAGAAACGAGAAAAGTCCATGACTGAGTAATTTTCACTTTAATGGCATTGATGAACAATCTCTAACATGATCAAAGTTAGTCTTAAATTCTACAAACCCTTTCAGAGTACTATTATAAAAACTGTATGCACTGATGAACAATCTCTAACATGATCAAGTTAGTCTTAAATTCTACAAACCCTTTCAGAGTACTATTATAAAAACTGTATGCAAAAGGATCACTATGGAAAAGAAATAGCACTTCAGAAAGCTCCTGACAGTGGAAAGGAAGCTTATCCAAGAAAGGGAAAAAGAAATTCCACAAAAGTTGGAAGCTGATGAGAACAGGTCATTCTCCAGGACCTTTACAGCACTCACTAGATAAGCATATATCTTTTGAAGAAGCTCAACTTCCTGCCATAAACAAACTCAAAATACTTATCAGCCAGCCATTTACTTCATTTCATCTGCCTTATTCCTTGGGCAGTAGCTCTGCATTTTTCAAGTGTTTCAATAGGCCATTACACAAGATATGCCATTATTTCATATATTCCAGACATAGTTCTCATCAGTTTTTCCACCTTGGCTTACATACATGAAGAATCCGTTAAAATCGTATACCTTTCAGAAATATTTTCAATGTTTCAATACCTGGTGTCAGCATATGTCAGTGTTCATATTTGTGTAATGTTTGTTCAGATCCAGAAGTAGGCTTGTTACAATCAAACTGATGCTTGATACGGATTTCAGACCCAAAAAACTACATCAATTAGTGGTTCCATTAAATTTATCTCCCCAGACTTCACTGGTGAACTCAGAGGCAGTAAGTGAAACTATAATACTGCAGAAGACCAGTTTGGTTTGGTTTGGTACAAACCCAACTTATCAAGAATTGAAATAAAAAAAAAAAAACTTCTTTCCTGCTACACGGTCTTCAAAAGTACTAACACATATAGGACATTAAAAAGTAAGATGTGTGCATTGCTGCTGAGCCTCTACCTCTATGCAAGATTTGTTGATTTTCCCTGTGGATCTAGCTTCTATATACAGCAGCTATAAAGCGCACAACAGCTTCAAGTTCATTCAAACAGCCTGCAAGTATATTTTATGATGAATACAGAACCTCAATGTTTATTGCATCTCAGCAGCAAAGCTCTCCCTATGTACACCAAGCCAGACACAGAGCCAGGATGGATTTCACCAGAATCCCCACTAAATCACCTTGCAACCACACTGAGCTTCCAAAGGACTATCTGGCAGCCAAGATAAGTCCTTTAAGAATGCTGAAATCTTTCCACAAAACTTGCCAGATGTCAGTAGCAAAAATCAGGAGAAAAAACAACAACTTAGAATAAGACATCAGGAGATAAATCCAGAATTATGATGCTGCAGCCTGTCAAATGAAGCACACAGCTAAAGACTCAACAAGAGACAAGGACATTCGATAACCAGCTACTGCCTTCGAGTAATTTACAGCACATTCACCCAGGTGGTAACAGCAGTTTCAAAAAAAAAAATAAAAAAAGAAATCTTTTTTCAACACAAACCCCACATCCAAACCACATAATTTCAGATACTGTTTTTCAGCATTACATAGCCCTTCTCTGGTACCTTTTATCCGTTCTGTCCATTGTTTTCATGTAAAAGCAGTCAATGGAAACTAAAGCAATCACTGGTCTTTGCTAAATGTTCTTTCTCTGTTAAGTTTCTTAATACAACAGCCTGAACTAATTCCCTTGGAGAGTTATTTCACAAAGGCATCCTCTATAGCCTGAGTCAACTCAGGTAACAGCAATGTAGTCTCTCCTCTGCCAGCAGAGGGAAGGAATCACTTAGAAATGGCTCTGATTCAGCCAGATCAGTCTAACCAGAAACTGTCTCCAAAAACTCAGTTTTGAAATTTATTTGAAAGCTATTTCTCCTAAAAACAGTTGGAGGCATTTTACTTCAGCTTCCATACAGACCAAAAAATGCCAGATGCATAGCACTGTTTGGGCATTAAAACACTGGGCACTGAAATATATATTTTCCTGTTTTCAATAGCTAATAAAAAGTAGCACCAGACAATAAAACTCTTCTACTATTTTCTCACTGGAATCCAGCTTCTCAACAGAGTGTACTGAGAAGCACAGGCAGCCTTCCCATCCAGCTGGGCCAAAGTCAGCACACAGTGGTGCCACACAACAAGCCTTCTCTGGAGAGTATTGAAGGTGCTGGCTTTGAGAATTGCTCTGATACCACACTCCTCTTTCCAGATTCAGAGACCAGAAAGGCTCTCCCTTCTATCCCAAATATGTAGGCTCATACTAATTTCTAACCTAATTCATTGCAATTTTTAGAGTTTGTGTTGTGCCAGAACTTTTTTTACAAGCGCCTGCACAAATTGCTCCCTCTTGCATTTAGACAGAACAGTCATTTCTTCTCCCAGTTCTCCTTATGCTAAAGTAAGCAGTTCTGCATCTGGGCAATAGCACTTTTCTCCTTGCAGCCCTTCCTGGTTCCTGCCATTTTTCTTAAACCCGAGATTCCAAATAAAGCCGCACCAGATACAAGTGCCTTATTGCTCTCCTCTCAGTACCAGAATACCTCAAATTGCATTCAGCTTTTTAGTGGTTCCACCACTATTAGCTGCTTGCATCATCTGTCATCACTAATCCAGATCTGCTGTCTCCTACTAACATTCCAACAGAGCTCATACTTGAAAAATGCAAATAATCAAAAACCTCTTCCTTGCTCATTCTTTTCACCATCAGAGCAGATAAAACAAAACTCTCCTACATCAAAATTCAATACAGAAGCTAAATGGTAAGCTCGTATCAGACAAGTTAGCATCTGGTGCCAGTTCATTATTGAGGCAAGGAAAGGGGACCCTCTCCTGGTTCTCCTCTCCTTTCCCCAAACATCTCAGTGCTTCCACCTTATGAAAGCTGTAGTTACATGCACATGTAGTTTACAGTGCACACACTAGAATTGTGGATTGCATACAACTTCAAAAAAAAAAAAAAGATTAATTTTAAAAACAGGCTTATAATTTGCATGGATCAAAAGCAGTACACCTCCAGAAACATAAAAAGTCAAAGTGGAAAAGAATATACTGGAATAATCCTACATTTATTTTGGCTGTCTTTTTCAATACAAGTTTGTTTTTTAACTTGTACCAACAGCCTGTATGACCAAGCTCAAAACAAACCTTCACCACCAAAGATCTGATGATACATACCAGTTCTTCCACGACAATTCTATACCCCGTTCTGCCTTTTTAAAATATCATATTTGATAACAGTCTGCATTTTGCATCTTTGCAGAAAAAAACAAACAAAAAAACCACCAAAAATCCTAACACTTCTCTCCCCTCCACCCAACAAAAAACCCAAATGACAACACAACCCACAGAATAAAACATAAAAATCCTTCTAGTGTTTTTAACTCTTGCATCTTTTCACTTGTTATTCAAGATAAGGAACAATAAGAGAGCTCTGTTGTGCAGAAAAGAATTTCTCAAAAAAATAATGATCATGCTTGGCGTTACTTGGCTGCAGCAAACCAAAGCTGTTGAAACAAGCAAGATCAAAAAAGAGGTTTCTCATCTGCAACAATATTCACATGAAACACTTCATTTGTAAGACTGTTAGGAATAATCTGTTCCATGTTACAAAACGCTTTAGAATTCAGCTAGTTGAAAGCTTCTTATTTAATGATGCCACAGGCAGCAGAGACAGGACCAGTGGGTACCAGCCTGGGCTGGACCAGGAACCTCAGTGCTGCGAGCAGCTCAGAGAAATGCCCTGGACCATGACTGTCCAAGAGCTTTGGGTGCAGATGCACCTTCAGGCACTGGATAGGCCATGACTTTTGTATGGATTGTTAAAGAGGAAATGATGCAGCAAAAGGACCAAATTAAAGGTTTGATTTCACCAAGCTCCAATGAAAACCTCCACTTGCCACCTTCATGAACATGTAATTTTCAAAAGTTTTGGTCTGACAGGGTGTCACAGTTGCCAAAATAAACAGCCCTGCTTAGCACTTTATTCACTACCACCTTGTGGTGAAATAAACATTTGCACATTGTGTATGAGGCAATTAAAAACTCTACAAGTAAAAAAAAAAGTAAAAAACTATTGTGAAAGGTAACTTTTTAAACCAGATAATTTTTTTTGCTGGTGGATCAAATAATGTATTAACAGTAGGGAACAAGTTGCAGATTGGGGTGAGCAGCACTGCTAGCCAAAGTGATATATACCATCAGCTTTAAACAAGTCTGCTTTCCTTCATATAGAAAGAAAATAGAAATGAGATCCAGAACTCATTTTAGATCTTTAATTTACCAAAAGTGACAGCCTGGCCTTGTCTGACTACCTGTCATGGCTTGGGTGAGGTCCTTATAAAGCACTACACTCTGGGATAATTCAGGCAGGATTTGCTGAGCTACTCTCACTGAAAGAACAAATCAAGCCTCCACATGAAATATCTACTTCAATGAGGCAAAAGCACTCAGCAACATCCATCAGTAACTGTCATAACTCACTGCAAGGAAGGTTTATATCTTAGAGACTGGGAAGATAACTTCAAATAAAGCTAGAACTTGAAAGAATGGGCATCTTCAGAAGTTTGAAAATTACTCTTAAGTGTTACTGGGAAATAGAGCAAAAGCACAGCTGAATTTACTTTACAAATAAGTGAAAATTTCTGAGTTCACTTGGCAAAAGGGGACCACATATATGTGCATACTTTGAAATATCCAGATTTTAATGCTGTATTTCACTTTGGCCACTTAGAGGTCCAGGTGGCCCTGTACATGTCAGTATCCACACGTGCCTAACAGCAAGAACATTTAGATCAAACTCCAGTGTTTCTCTTCTGATTTTCTGCCTTAACCTCCAGTAGGATTAGTTCATCACAATAAAACATACTACTATCACCATAATTCTGCACAGAGTCCTAACATCTACATTTTGTTTCCTGGAATGCAGCACTAGGCATCTAAACACTATGGACCATGTTTGCTCTTTTGCAAACCCATCCATTCAAAAAAACTCTGAAGTTGCACATTCTTTCCCATTTTTAAGCTGCATGCTAATACCATAAAGTTAACTAAACAGAGTTTCCAAGCTATTGCAGAACTGAGCTGCACACACACTTGGAAAAGCACTGAGCAATTCACATGCTTGTTTCTGTAAGACCTCTGAAAGGGTACTTTTAAGCAGACAAATTTATACCTGGCATTGCACAGGTGCACTGGAATGGAAAGGCATAGTGTCCTCTCTCCAAAGCATACTAACATAGTGAGCAACATTAAAACAGCTGAGAGCTTAAGAAGCCCTTCCCCACCATTGCTTTGCCCCCCTACAGCAGCAAAAGTACTGACAACAGCAAAGGACTTTTTTGCTTGTTCAGGGAAGTGGCACCTCTCACAGCCACTCGGTAATTATGTCACAGATGGCATGCTGCAGCTACCTGCTCCACCCACTCTGCTGCCTATAGTGTATAAAAGTCTTCCAGCAGCTTAGTAAAACACTAACCCATTATTTTCCTGGAAGTTCTTTACTTTAAACAGTGTTTAAAATCCTTACTATTACTTTTCTCAGGCTAGATTGATTTCCTGCCTGCTTCCACCCAATATGAAACCAGAAATAGAGCTAGTCCCATTTAACTATCTGGCCATCATTTAGCAAAATAACTGGCCAGTATTCAGCTGCAGCTTTAAATAGAGGCCAAAGATCAACCTCACATGGAGGCCATCAGTCTTCACAATTCCCTTTTGTTTTATGAAAGCTTACCCTGAGCAAGTCCACCTTCTGGGGCAAACTGATTCTTACATGATCACCATGCCCTTCCCATCCTGGCAATCTTCTTCTCCCTTTTCTTCCTTCCTTGTATTGTGTGAGCAACCCCACAGAGCCACGTCACAGCTGAAACAGCTTGGATAGGACTTCCCTTTCCTACAAGCTAAAGGGACAGAGTCATTCAGATCCCCATCCTACACTCCTCTGAGCTCATATACCACCATTCCTACGAGAGCAGGAAGCAAAACCAAGTAAACTAGAGAGGTACCTGCCTTTGCTGCCATTCTTATCATGTCTGTAGTACAAAACGATACACAATAGCATCAGGATGACTAAGCTAAAGAAAATAACGCTTTGCCCCTTCTACTGTTCCAGCAGAATACTCAATATAGTTTGTACTGTACTTAATAAAAACACCACTGGGGAAAATTAGTGCATTATAGCTCATAAGGAAATGGAAGTGGGATAGCCTTAGAAGTTTCTTTACCTTTTCATGGAATTGTAATCTAGGAAGTACCCAGCTTTTCTCACAATTAAGTAAACAAGAGCAACTGCACATCCCAACGATCCTATCAGTGAAAATATACACCCATCTTAAGCTGAAGCAGTGAGACAGACTTTAAGGTAAATGTGGACTCTAAGCTATTTCAGGTTTAGTTCCAAATCTGTCTTAAATTACTGTTAAACTTCTGACCTTCTGCACTGAAACCCATAAAATTTTCTTCTCTATGAGTAAAGCCTTGAATTTGTTTTTCATCCTAATTTTTAACTTCCAAGTAAAATTCCTTTTTTGACCTTACCAGAAATCTTCCAAGTACTTGAAAACAAACTCAAAAATTAGATAGCCTCTTCATCACTGGACAAATTTGTCACACTTTCTAGTATAGAAAAAGTAAGAAATACTTGGCTAATAAAATCCTATAGACAAGGACTTTTTATTTTTAAAATATAATTCATAAAAAAGTATTGAGAAATGTGCAAGAGAGTATAAGCCCAAGCAGAATATACTGAAAGACAGAGAAACCTGGGTGGGCAAGTAATGCCTTTATTCAGGCATTACTGAATGCATTTATTCAGAGAGAAGTCTCCAGTTTGAATTCTTTTAAAGAAATTATATCCTTTACAACTCTTAATCATTTTGACAATGTACTGACATCCTGGCCATGTAAAATATGTAGCTTTCCTCAAGTCTGGCTGGTTTAGACAGCAGGAAGCAAGATATTTGTACAAGAAGAAAAGAGGAATGAAGGGCCAAGAGGCCCCAGAGCAGTAGGAAGAACAGTTGTTCTGGGTGGAGAAGGAATGGGGCAGAGGTGAGCTGAAGGCCTTCCCAACCTCCATTTAACTCCTTCATTTCTCTTCATTTGGGTAATTTAAACTCAACAGTTCAGTTTTCAACTCATTTCACTTTAAAATCCCTGGACTGAGTCCATACGCGTGCCTGTTAGCTCCTGCAAACAGCTGGTGGGAGCAGCGGGAAGGAAGGCATGCAGCAGATATCTCCTGATGGCTCAGCCCGTGGTCCCCAATGCCAACACCACCCACAGAGCAGTGAGGTGCAACACACTGGCTATAAGAAACAGCTGACAACAAGGGCTTCTGCTTCCCAGAAATGACACATTTTAAAAATTAAGTTTCAATCCCAGCTAAAAAAAAAACACAACTGATTCTCCTTTTATCTCCCACTACAATTTCCAATTCATAGGAAGTCTTTACCCTTCAAAATCAGCTTTACTATCATCATCAGCAAACTGATGGTATCACTGTAGACCATCGATTACCCTCACCCCTTGCTACCATGTGACAGCATTTATCCTCACCTCAGGAACTGAGGCCTTTCTCCATTAGCAAAACCCTTCCTACAGCTGCTCAAAGGTGACTCCATCTTTTCTATTCCAAACATCTCAGATCCCAGAATTTTAACAAAAGTCTTCTTAGCTGTAAGAAGACCACCTGCTCGTTTACCCTGTTACCTCATAACAGCATAGATAGGAAACAATGGCTTTAATTACAGCTCTACATCTGACAGACTTATTCAAACAACAGGAAGTCATAGCTATCCATGTAGATAGCTACTTCTACACAATGAAAAAACAGAACACACGAAGTGCTCATATGTTGGCAGAGTATCTAGGCCTACACACACCTGGCAGTATTATCACTCAAGAACATTGCTCAAAACTAGTTTTCTTTAAAATTAATTTCAAAGCATTTTCAGCAATGCTGGATTTTGTAAGCTTTGTTCCAAACTGATGTTTTGGCCCAAACTGGATCCATCAAGAAGCATTCAAGATGGACTAAAAGTCTGCCATATACCTGGTCAACTTTAAGTGCTAACTCTTGCAATCTTAAAGGTACTTCAGTATCATACTGAACCGTGACATCTAGCTACGCAGCAGTATTTTGGCACTGGCACTGCATACAAAACATCAGGAGAACAGGATGGACTTTTAGAAGCTGTTTGCTGAAAATTACAGGGAAGAAGTTCAGGTGCAGCTTACAGGCTGCTCACTCACAGCTGATAGACCTGTGAGTCTATCTGCCTCCTCCTCAGGAACACAGCTACCTTGCAGTGGCTGAAGTTGCTGGTTTGGTTTAGAAATCCTGTAAACTAGCAAGTTCTTTTCTCCTCCTACACCTCTTTTCCTCCTTTGGAAACTTCTGCATTCTTGCAATGTCAGCTGGAAGGTGGGCCCTCACCCTGCCATCACCTCCTGATAGGCAGTCTGCAGCCATCCCAGCAACACTAGCTAGCATTAGAGCATGGCTTTAGATTAATAACCCTTGCAAACACAGAGCTGCTTCTGCACTGAATGACAGTAGCCTTTCTGAGCTCTGGTTTGACTCAGGACACAAGCAGCTCATTAACTATCAGATGATTCAGCACTTGGTGCCTACATTTCTGCTGGCTGGTTTTCATCAGCAGACTACAGCTTTGAAGGTGAATCATTTATATGATACCATCAGACACCTGAAGAGGCACACAGGTGTCAAGTCCCTCCAGCTCCAAGCCAACTAGTTTTATGTGATACAGACTGCTCTTAAATTCTCCTCTTCACTATGCAGCCTTATAATCACATTCCCCACAAAAACTGATCGTAACAGTCTGCAAGTTTTTTCCTCCAGCTCTTGTAGAAAGAATTCATGCATAGACAAGATCTCAGTTCACAGAGAAATACTTGTAATAGGTCCTGAGCAGAGAAAAGATGACCCCCACATTTCATGCTCAGAAGAAGGGAGCAGGATTTTAGTCCCACCAAAGCCAGCCATGTAAAAAATGCTGTGGTCCCTCCCTGCCCCCAACAATCCCTTCCAATTTACTCATGGCCTCTAATCTCATTAGAGTTCCTATAATTAGAGCACCCTAACATCTGATCAAGAATATAGTATGCTGTTTAAATTAACTCATATGAAGTCTTTTAATATAAGAATGACTACTCCAAGAGAATTATAAGATTCACAAAATAAAGCATCACTAATGAACATGGGATCTAAACTGGATTATCAAGTTTCCTGATTTGCATGTAGAAAAAGCAGGCAGAAAGGTTTCTATAAAACTTTTACAGCTGTTTTATAGAAAAATGAAACAAGTGCAGATACAATTACATATATCTTCAAATATTTATTAAAGAACAAACTGTTCTTTATAGGTGTTAGGAAACAGCAAATATTATTTTGGCCTAGTCAATACTTGCTAAAAAATAAGGAGTGAGGTTGTTGTTCTGAATTGCATTTGTCAGGTTCACAGATCAGGGAGATAAGAAAACACATATAAATCTTAGCTTCTTTACCAGCCTGCAACAAGTTAAATATAAAAACCTAGTTAAACTTTAGGTCTTCTCCTGCTCTTAAGTCAAAAGTCTTCCCTTAACTATTTGTTAATTTTCAAAAGAAATTTCCAAACAAATCCCAACCCCACCCCAGACACACAAACAGCTAAAAAGCAAAACCAGGAGCAAATTCTCTCTGACTTAGATGTAGAAGCAGCCCAGAGAGGTTAGGAAGTCAGTCACTCATTTAGCAAACCTATATACGCACAGTTTCCGAAGTCACCTGGGTTTGGTGCCATGTTAAATGGAGAGAAAGATGGGATGTGAAGGAGATGAATGTAATATTACACCTGTGCGATTAGGTGTCCTGGTTCTTTCTCCCCCGTCCCCAGTTTGTATGCTGGATCTAAGAGCATAAAACCCCATAGCTGAACAGGAAACGGTTCTTCCACACTTCTGATCCCAAACTCACTCAACATACCTAAGAACCCATGGAGACTGCCCCATTCTGAAACAACACTGACCTTTCAAACAACCACACTGTTCAGCCTCATCCATTTTAAGTTCATGATTAAGCATAACAAAGAACAGCTCTGAGCTGCATCCATTCCTAGAGACAGGGCTTGCTAGGACCTGACTCAGGCTTTGTGGAACCCCCACCACATCCTGAGCTGCAAAAGCCACCTCTTCTGTGAGAACCCATCACCATCAATCACCTATCAGTTACCATATCATCAATTTCTCTAAGTCCAAGTGAATAAAATCATGGAATTTTTTTGTGAATGTTAGACAAACTGGTCATAGTCAGACGCCGAAGAGCCCTGAGGGGTTTGTGATTATCAGGCTTCAAGAGAGAATAGGTAAATTGAGGTAGAGGTAAAGTTATGCAATTTCCCCAAGTCAGGCTCCAGATCAGCCTGGGCACTCCAGGCTTGCAGGCTAAGCTTTTGCTTCAGCCATTAAATCTTTGAAAGGGATTATGCAGCAAGGTGCCAGTGATAAGAAAGACTGGATTTGACCTCTAAGGACCTTCAGATGTGACATTTCTAAAAACAATTACCCTCATTTTCCAGCATGCTGGTAACACTGTGACCAAATTCTGCAGCTGAAGTATTTTCATTTGGCATTCTTAAAAAAAATGCCTAAAACTTCAGTTGATTTTCTGATCTATAAAGGGCCTCAAGGCAGAAATTTTGATGCTCTTATATGTTTGCATAGAAGAAAGCAAAGTGCATTAACAGGGTTTTTACTTTGCTACTCCATTAAGCATCATTTCAGAAAACATAATGAAACCATCGTGAAGAATGCAGCCTTCTTCAGTGAGAGAACACACAGAGACATTAAAGGCAACACGAATTATTTTAAGTGCTATACTTCTGCCAACATACTCCACATCTTCATCATAAGACACCACTCCCCCCGAAGACACTGGGAGAAGCCAGTGTCTTCTCATACAAAGGGCACAGATTGTTATTTCTCTGACATGGAAACCAGATCTAAACAATGTATATTGCTGCCTGAGGTTTTGTTTTTCAGTTGGTTTTTGTTTGCTTTCAAGTTCAGGTACATTGCTGTATCAAGCTGATTGGACACAAAATAAATATGCTAAAATTTTCAAACAAACCCAGCTTTTCAACACTTATTCATTTTGAACTTCTGGTAAATTTTCTTTTTAATTTGCTACACAAAGTGCAAAGTCTCAAAGATGAAAGGTGACTTGATTTCTAACCTATACAGGCTTTTCACTCATCCTTCCCAGAAATTCCTCTAATATAACTGACATGGCGAAGCCTTTCTTTCTCCTCAGGATGACTCACAGGGTCCTTCCACAGCACCAAGGAAAGCTATATCACCTCTTGTTCCTAAGAAATGTCACTTTCTTATTCTTTTGAAAAAAGGAAGATGGGGAAGACCATATTGGAGTGTTATTTGTTATATTTTGTTTCCTTTTTTCCCCTGAACAAATTTGTCAAGCAACTAAAATTTTGCCTGGTCATAACAGCATCTGTAACAACATGTCCACAGTGAATCTCTGTGAATCTCACTCCTCAACATCAGTATCCCTGACTCAGACATTCTCTCCTCTGCATCTGTATCCGTGCCCCATCTTTTACGTACACAAGTACCCATATGGCTATCTTTCAACAGCTGCTGGGATAAGCTCCATGAGTGCTCAGCAATAGTAGTGGCTTCCTTGAAGAGGTAATGCCTGCATCTGCATCCAAGAGCTGGCCAACACTGAACCCACTTCATAGGGCATAAACCTAGTTCCCAGGCCAGCCAGCTGTTTCAGCCACCAAGCTGCTAGATCATCCTCCAAGAGTCCAGCCTAAACCAGGAAGAAGACTTTTTCAGTGCAGCTTAAGATGTAGATAGATATGATAGATCACATAACTCATTAGAACACTGTAAGCTGCAGGCACCTGAAGAAGTTATAGAAGACCACTCTGATATCACACCACTTGGCAATTTCCAGCTTCAATGCAAGTCAATATTCTGACTCACGACCTTAGTGGCAGAAATGTAAGTGGCACAAACATGTACTGACAATACACTCTAAAAACTCATTGAGAGTTTCCAGTCCACCACTTACAAATCAAGTAGTTCTGGGCTCTGTGCACAAAGTCTCAAGAAGGCTTATTAAGTGCTCCTGAGTTTCAGTGTTACAGGAGACATACAAAACATAACTCTGCATTTCCCATCCATTAGTTCTCACGTTAAGCTCTTCCCTGTTTAATAAACATATCAAAAGTGGTTCATAAAAACGCTAGTGGGTTTACTGTTAGCCTGAATAAATGCTACCAGCACCAGCAAATGCTACACAGACTACCAATGCCCACAGCGGAGCATATACTTCGACTACCATGTGCAATTTCCAAGCACTCAAATGTACTGCGGTCAGAACAGACCTGGCAACTATTTACAGAGTGCATAGTTAGCTGTAGCCATCCATCCCACCCCTACACAAAGAGTTCAGCAGGAGCACAGACTGGCCCACCACACCTCTAAGCCCCAACAGCATAAAAATTCATTCTACCACCAAACTAGCATCTCTCCACTGGGCACATCCCAAAAGTTTCTGTTGAATAAAAGTATAAAGATGATAAGCAAAGGGTTTAGCTGGTTTTGTTTCTCCCACAACTTCCCATACCCGTAACTTTCCCCACTGCTCTTGGGGTTTAGGGTATGTCTCCACTAGCAGCAGAAACACACAAGTGTTCTGTGATGCTAAACTAGCTACTGAAAATACTAATGAAGACAGAGATTTGCTTTCAAGCTGCTGATTTCGGTTCGAAACAGCAGTTCTGACTGACAAAACAGTGATGAAGATGTAAGCAGCCTATATGTGAGCCTATCTACCCAAGGAGCAAAAGTTGTGTTTTCTACTTTTTTTTCCTTCAAATAAGTTCTTGTTTACTGTTGTAACTGTGATTCTTCACGAAGAGTCACACATACACCCCAGACACACACAATATTTTAATCTTTCATACATGGCATAAGAACAAACGCGATGTATTTTGAGAGAACCAGGCCAAGCGGCTGCACTAAGGGCCCGAACAGTCGCACGTCCGAGCGGCAGCACCGGGGCTGTGGGAAAAACCCCCAGGAGTCCTCCAGGAGCTGCCTCAGAGCTCACAAACTTCGTTCCGTATCATTCCGTGACCTTCTCTTTAAAGGAAACTGGTGCCAGCCAGGTAACAGCGTAAGTTTCAGAATTCAAAGAGAAAATCCTTGTAAAGATGGAAAGAGCCTGAAGACACAGACATGACCTGCCCGACAGCTGCGGAACAACAGACAGACAAGCGCTCCGGGAAGGAGCAGTCACTGAATCAGCAGCTCGCGGCCGAACGCGCTCCGTGCGGGACGGGAAAAGCTCCTGTCCGCACCGCCCCGCACCAGCTCGCCCCAGGTCTGCAGCTCGGCGGGCGCGGAGCCCGACCCGGAGCAGCGCTCAGCCCGCTCCCCGGGGCGGCTGCGGCCGCACAGAGCTCCCCCAGCACACCCCGGCAGCGCCCGTACCTGGGAGCTGAGGTACCGCCGCAGGCACTCCTCGCACACCGCCTTCTTGCAGCAGGACAGGGGCTTGATGGGCTTCTCCTCCAGGCACACGCGGCAGCTCAGCACCAGCAGCGGCCCGAACTCGCCGGCGATCAGCCCGGAGAAGGGCTCGGGCAGCAGGTACAAGTCCACCACCTCGATGCTGCCGCCCGACGACAGCGGGTCGTCGCCCGGCACCACCCCGCGCCGCACCGGGGGCTGCCCCGCGCCCGGGCCGCCGCGGGGGGAGCCGGTGGCGGCCGCCGGCCGGTCGTTCTCCACGCAATAGACGGTGCAGTACACGTGCCGCCGGGGGGGGCGGCGGCGGCCGCTGCCTCCCTCCGGCCCCTCCTCCGCCGGGGCCGCCGGCTCCCCCGCGCCCGGCGGCTGCTCCGGCCCGGCCGCTGCCTCCGCCTCCTCTTCGGCCCCTCGCCGCTCGGGGGCGGCGGCGGGCGGCCCCGGCTCCCCGCCTCGCCCCGGCCCGGCTAATCCGCCGCCCGGGACCGCCTCTCGCAGCGAAGGCGGCTCGTCCGGGCCGGGCTCCCGCGGGCCCCCGGCCGGGCTCGGCAGCGCGGCGGCAGCGGCCGCCCGCGGGGCGCTCAACGAGCTCTGCTGCTCCCCCATCGCCGCCCGCCGCCGCTCCTTCCCATCCAGCCACCTCCCGGCCCCGCTTCTGCTTCCGGGTCCCGAGCCCCGCCGCGCCGAGCCCCGCGCCGCCCGCCCGCCCG
>JAWWES010000115.1:62431897-62488829 GCA_035583135.1 Lophotriccus pileatus
CGTCACCGCCCCCTGCCCACGGCGGCCGCCCCGCCGGGCGCGCCCGCCCCGCTCCGCCCCGGCCCGGCCCGGCCCCGCCCGCTCTGACGCAGCTGCTCGGCTGCGCCCCGCACGGAGCCGTAAACACCGCGTGTGTGCCCGCACGGCGCCGCCTGGCACCCGCATCGCCGACTCGAGGTGCTGCCCCACGCCGTGTGCCGGAGTCTGGCGCTGGGCCGCATCCCCTTTTCTTCTGCAGCAGCAGCATTTACCATGGCTCCCCCAAAATCGTCCTCTGCTCGAAGGCGCCGGTGGGGAAGCAAGCATCAGTTTAAATTTCAAAACGCCTTTATGCTCCCGGAGTAGTGACCTCAGAGCAAATTGTGAGGGTCCGGTTAAAAATCACCCCCAAAGAAAACAAATCGTAGCGAGCATCAGAGGTGCCACTGTGAGAACCACACACTAAAAACAAGGTGACATTCACAAAAATAATTAAAACTATTGAAAAGAGGTGTATCCACACAGATCCAAACTGGTATCTGCTTGTTCAGGTACTCACAGTTAAGGAGATTAGAGGAATGTATGCATGTATTGGTCTGAGATTTGACCAGTATGTCAATGCCTCTGCTTGATGATAGTATATACAGGCCTTGACATCATCAGTCACATCATCCCGTAGAGCAGATGTCATGGAACTGTTCCTGCAGCAACTGAGTAACTTAACAGGGATTGTGCAGTTTCCATCCTGAACTCTGTCTTGAGTGTTAATCAGAAGTTAATCAGTTGCTCTGCTTGGTGTTGGGCTAACCAAGGTGAGAGGAGAAGATCTGCAAGTGTGGAGATGACAGCTGGGGACATCAGGGCTGTCTGTGTGTCGTCCCCTCAACCCCAGTGAGCTCGTGAGCTCATGAGCTCAGACTCATGCAGGGAGCAGCTCCATGTGTTTTCCTGGCTCTGTGTTTGAGCTCAGCAGCCCAGCTGCTCAGCTGCAGTGCCCCAGAGTGTGGGGTGTTGGAGACACTGTATGGAGCCAGCCCAGCTTTAGAGGGCCCTGTGCGGTACTTAAGTATGTGTGCAGTCTGAGAAGGAGCTGAGCCTCCAAGAAAGCCACAGAGGGAACCTGACCTGTCCTGCTGAAGGCTGTCAATGGAGGCATCCCAGGCTCTGCTTGGCAACAGAAAACATCTGCTGGCCTGGGCGCTTTTCATCTTGAAAATGCTGTATTTCTTCCAGATCCAATCAGACCTGAAAGCCAGTGGAAACGAACTTGTGCAATGCCAGGCTGTAGTTACCCTCCAGAAAAATAACATAGAGGAATTATTTATTTTAAACAATATATTTAACTTTTCCTATATGAGCCTCTAGAGTTTATGATCCCAAAGCTTACTTTGAAAATATGAAGTGTAAAACTTGTCATGAATAAATAAGCATCAGAATTTCCTACAACCCTACCACTCAAGAATCTGGAGCTTAAAGAAGAAAACTAGAAAAACAGCATCCTTGCAAAAGCAAGAATATTTGCTCAGCTGTTAATTCAGAAATGTTTGTGCTAAAGCACAGCAGGGGAGTTGATGAAGGCAGTGGCAATTGTACCTAGCTGAGGAGAAGCATTAAGTAAGCAGGAGTTACAGGATTGCCTGTGCCCCACCAGCCTATGGACTAAGGATAGGTAGTTCACTGGCCTGTGCCCAACCATGTGTCCTGCTGGTCCCAGCTGTGAAGAGTGAGCAAACATGCCAGCCCAGTGCCCCCCATTCTGCCTGGCTTCTGGCTTGGATGGTAGGACCAGCCCTGGCTGGTGAGATCTTGTCTAGCCACCCCCGAGGGGACCCCCCCATTCTTTGACAAATGTATGCGCTGCAACAAGTCTCTGCCATATGCTATATATTTTCTCTCAGGCATATTGAAAAAGTATGAAGTTATATGTAGTAGACAGAAAAAAATATAGGGCTGAGGTCAACATACTAGTATGTACTGATGGCCTTTCCCACTGCGCCTTTACACAGATTCATGTTTGAATGACCTTAAGGGAGAATTTTCTCAAAAAGACTACCTTAGCCCCTCACAAGCCCCCAACAATCTGACAAAATAGGATGCTGTGTTGCATGGCACCTGCTTATTCCCCGAGAGAGTGGTCAGTGAGGGGTGCTGGTTCTGCTGCTCAGTGCACTGCTGGTAGGTGCCCAGGTGCATGAAGCAGGAGTCCGTACAGGGATGAACATGTGATTCCCAAGGGTGTTGCTCTGTTGCTGACAGCCTGCATGATGTGTCTTAGTCTGGCCGTTGCCCAGGTTTGGAGAAACCATGAGTCAGATTTGCATCCGATTTGCATTAAAACTTTCCTGGTTTAAAATGTGATTTTAGATCCACACATTTTACACTCTCTGTAGAGCATGTCTAGGTTTTAAATAAAGGCTTATGGAAGATATTAAAAAGATAGCAGCACTATTGGGTTTGCGTAAAATAACAGATTAAAATACATTTTCCTACAGAGATAAACCTCATTATCACCAAACTATTTGGTTTACAAGAACTTCATTGTGTTTGAGCATGGTTGTGTAGAACTGAGTCTTGTTGCTTGAAAAATTGCTTTTCTCCCTGTGATGTACCGCCAAGTCAAACTCCACAGAGATTCACTCATTTGAACTCTGCAAATGAAGTATGAAGAAGCAGCTGGCAGGGCATTAACTATCTATGAGAGATCTCCAGTTTTGGAAAGCTCTATCCACTGTTGTCCACTAGAACCTGGATTTGCTTACCTCTGGGAATGCAGCAAAGTCCACATTTCTTTTCTTCTTTGTTAAAACTATTGGAGGGTTTTGTTTAAATACATGTGTTTATGGGTGGTTCTTTTACTTATGCCTGATTTTTAAATTTCACAGCTGAGATCCAGGGCAGGCGCTTGTATTTTCAAACAATTAATGTAGTCGACTGTCATGGTTCCGGTCATGCCTGAATATAGGGTCGATTTTTTCTTCCTTTTAATTATTCATACTGAACAAAGAAGTTGTGGTGGCTATTGCATTAATGAATTAAATTTATCCAAATTTGTAAAATTTTCCAAAATATTTTCTGAGAGTTTCCATCTTTCCTTGTTTACCCTCAGTTCCTTCTTTCCTCTCTTCCTTTCTTTCCTTTAATCAAAGAGCATAAGCTTACATAAAACTTCAGCAAAAGAAAGTACTAGGCTATGCAACATACAGCCAAAGTACAGAATTCATTATTACACACAATCACTGAAACAGTTCTATAATGAATTTAAAAACTGATTAGATACTTTCAGCAATACACAGAGCTAAAGCAGACTGTGCTATCTGTCTCATATATATATATATATATATATATATATCTCCATCTGTGTCGTGTATATACACATGTATAAAAGGAGGACTCAATTTCCCGAGGGTGTAGTTCTTGAGATTTCATGAAAATTGCTTTTACTAAAAATAATTAATGTTGTTAGAATGAGTAATTAACATTCATTCTTCTGGGTTTATGCTGATGGACTCTGAGGAAATTTGAAGACTTATTTTCATATGTATAGCAGTAAGTAACTCGCAGGATGGTACTGGGTCATTGGGTGTAGAACTTACCTTTGGGAGGGGATTCTTTTTTACCTTGCTATTAAGTGTTTTTTCAAGATATTTAAAATTTTCATTTTATGTCTGGCTTACCATTGCAAATGTATTCTGAGTATTTTGTAGAATGTCTTTAAACAAATGTTTATATTTATTTTGAAAATGAAATAAAAACTGATGTTTTCATGTTTCCCCCTCAACACTTGTCATACTTTGTATACTCCACATTTAATATATTGTCTTACATTCTCCAGAATATATCTCATATATACTACTTACTCTCTGGTTATGGTCCTGCTTTCAAAAGTTGTAAATTGGCTTTGCTGTCTTGACAGTTTTCACCAAACAATGCCTGTAACCTTCTGTGAGAAAACCTTGTGGCAGTGGTTCAGAAGTCACAGCAACACTTTTCTGTGACTGCTCAGCAAGAACAGAAGCCTTGGATCTTCTGCTTCATCTGCAGTTCTGAATTTAGGTGGGATGCATGGGCACAACTTACTTGGTAGCTGTATAACTCACCTAGAAAAATCCTTCTAGCATCTTAATTGTGGTCCACAGAAGAAGGTAACCTTGGTGGTACTTGGTTTTAATAGTTATGCAGTATGACTCTGCAGCTAGGAGGAAAATAAAGTTATCTCTTTGGGCTTCAGTCCATCCTGCGAGGTGAAAGAATCACATATGCTCTACAGAGAGTGTAGGTTAGAAAAAGGCATGCACTGGCATAATTTCTTATGAACATCCTAATTAAATCAGGAAGAATGACTGTGTGCCTAGTTTAATTGTTTCAGTATTTATTTTGAAAAGAAGCTTGTGCCATTATTTTTATCTAGCACTATGGAAACAACCTTCAAAACATAATTGTGTATCTTACACATTGCCTGAACAGTTCAAACCTTTTGCACCACTTATGTGCTTACTGTAGACATCTGGGTTAAGGAGAGAAAATGCTTTTCTAGAATTTATGGATCTTTCCAAACAGATCTTACCAATGTCTCAAGTTATAGTTTGAAGAACACCTAGAACCTTGGTGCATCTTTCTTAATTGCTTCTCTTGCTTTGGAATGATATATCCTACATACGTCTTCAAAATCCTTCTTTACACCAGCAATACCGACTTTTTTCTTGTTTCTCTGCCTACGTCACTAATTTTTTAGTATCTTTTTCTTTTTTCCTATTACATCTTCTCTTCATAGAAGTGCCATAAAGCTCTGTGTTTAGCCTACAGCTTTGTAGATACTCTGCTCCCAGTCTTGCTGAACCCAGTTTCTCACTGAGCACTAGACCAACCAGCAACTTAAGCTAATGAAAATTACTTCCTCCTCCTCATCCAAATCTTTAATTCTTCCTTGACTTTCTTACCACATTATTGTTCCTCATGTCACCTGGATTCATAACCAAGGAATCACTTTCGTTTTCAGCAAATGCAAAGAACCACTTGCGTGAAGAAGGAAATTTAGGCATAAAACTTTTCAGAGAGCAGCAGTATATATTTTTAAGTTCTTGAACTTAAAACTGAGAGACTGAGCTGACAATCTCATGACTATGGATTGCTTCCCCAGGTGAGCTTAGTTGCTTTAAGTCCTAGAACTCCACCTGAGTCAAGCTACACTCCATGTATCCCACAATCACTGATTTTCTCCTTAACAACAGACAACCCCCAAATAATTTATCAGTGTTAACCTGGAATTAAATCCCTCGATGCACAGCCTGGGTGTGATGCAGTCATTTTCGGGAAGCTGAAGTTATTTACTACAACAGCAGCAGTACAGGCAAGAGACTGTTCCAAACTACATCAGCATTTTTAGACTCTCACAAAGGAAGAATCCTTCATTACTGCATTATTTTTATTAATATTCCTTTGATTTTTTTTCATATTAGTTGCCCACAGGATTACCTGACAACAACACAGTGAGAATAAATTCTGCTGAAGGGCAAATATATTTTATAGCTATTATTGCTTTAATTAACTATGCAGTATGACACACAAACAGAACGTTTTATAAAATAAGGACTTAACAGCTATGTTTTCAAAAATATTGTGAGTCATTCTCTGATGTGCAAATTGCTATCTTTTTCTTCTTAGCTTCAGGCCTGAAAAGCAGTTGAACATTTGTTAAAACAATTGTCTACCCTTATTACTGGATTATCAAATTATGCTATTATCATTTTGTACTAGAGGGTTTTTTTACAATGTTAATAATTTAAAAGGATTTCAGAAAATAATCAAATTAAGTAATTAACTTGATCAGACAGTGGGGATACATAGAGATATTCAAATTAGCTATTTTTTAAATTATGATTCTTTACTTCTTACAGTCAAATTTGAGAATGCTTTTGAAGACTTCCTTAAGTTTGTCTCCATAATTCAACAAAACCCGCTGTTATCAGCAAAGACTCCCATTACATGCTTTGTGATTCTGTGGAGACTTATCACTTCTGCAGGGAGCTGCTGTAAGAAGTGGAGCTGCTTTCACCAGCTGAGCAAGGATGGGCAGTATGGTCTTGTAGTGAGGGGACTGGAGGGGAGACCTGGGAACCCCCTTTCTAATCTCAGCTCTGTGACTGACCAGTTGTGTGACCTTGGATGAGATACTCCTATATCTCTGTTTCCTGTCTCAATTATTTAGACTATAAGTCGTGTGTGACAAGGAGTGTTTGCAGCTGTGGCACTGTGTGGCCCAGTGAATCTCCTGGTCTTGGCTGACACTTGAGGTACTACCATATCACGGACAAAACACAGTCGTTTCCACATATGGAATGCCACGTGAAATTAGCTCGTTAATAGCACATTTTATAGTTAAAAGTAAGATTACATATGTTCAGATACTTCTCCATATTTCTATTTTGTTTGACTGAGGAACACGACACTCACAAGAATTTTTCTGCTGGGCTGTAATTATTACTGAATAGCACTGTGTGTGCTGTGAGGGTTTTACTTGCATAAGCTAACACCAGGAACTTAACCCACCTTCAACCTCATGCTCTCTTTGTGTAAGAAGGCAGGAATCTAAACATTTTCCCTTGCTCGGATCATGTGTCCGTATTTCCAATGGGATTTTACCTAGTCTACCAAAACAAATATTTAGTGGGACACGCATGACAATTATACCGAGGAAAGAAAAGACAGAATAAAACCTAATTCACTAGCAGGAGCAAAGGGCTGTAATTCCCCTCCACAATATTTTTTTTTAATTAGTGCCACAAGAAATAATGTTTGCTTACACTCAGTAAGTCATTCTGCAGAGTAAGATGATGCTGGTTTCCTACCATCACAGGTCAAAATACAGGTTCATTTTATGGCTTTGATCTTAATTTGCAAGCCAGCATGTTTACCAGCCTGTAAATCTGGCTTCACTGTAGAGGTGCCATGCTCAGAAAAAACTTCTCAGTTGGATGGAAAAAAAGGAGGCTGAATTATGATTCTGCAAAATTAAAGTAGTGATATATTGATTATTCTGGGCATTGAATTGATTATTCTATAGATAGCTTGACTGCAGTGGGGATTGAGAAGCATCAAAAATGGAAACAGGCAAGACAGCAAATTGCCTTAACAAAACTTAATGCTTTACTTGCTGCTATACACATCCAGTATATGCCACAACACAGTGTCAGGTGCCACGTCTTTTCTGAGGGACTGCTAAGACACAGCAATTAACAGGCATTCATTTATGATTTCCTGAATGACTTCACAGAAAGGTAATTTCAATGTTTTTGCTATGGACTGTTTGCATGGAGCATTCTTTGCTCCCCCGTACTTAAGCTAAAGGCTGATTCTTAAAGACTTGATTGCATAACTTGTTTTTGGGAAATGGTATGTATTTTGCCTTAGGAACTCCTGTATACATCTGAAAACAGCCATCCTCTTGTACATATACCAGTAATAAGTCTACACACGACATCAAGTGTCTTTTTGCATGTAGTACTTGGCAACTTTGAAAAACTATTCCTAAAAATCTATCTTCTCTTATCTAACATATCTTGTTTTAAAACAGGCACAAATAATACCCTTAAAATCTGCAGGCCAGCTAGAGCAATCTACAGACTGCAAAATAAAGCTGTTTTGAAAGAAAAGTTCAGCTAGGAGCTTGATAAACATAGGTGAAAAATTGTTTGCGCTCTCCCTCCAGAAGTTATTTTTTAGTAACTGTTTTAGAAGCAACATTAATGCATCTTGCCCTAACAATGAGGTTAGCTGCTTGGTTTGCAGATTAAGTCCTGGAGGGAAATGTTAAAACAATCCCTAGAGTAATGAAAGGGCATCAGTAAACTTCTTATCCTAGGGAAGCGTAACTGGGGGAAAAAATGTAACATTTGAAGATATTGTCTGGAAGAAAACAAAATTCTTGTGCTGTCAAAGTGGAATCTGAGACTGCTGGCAAGCAAAAACTGCAGCGAAAGCTCTGCAGTCTGCTTTGTGGTTCTGTTATGCTTATCAGCAACATAAAAAAAAAATCTCTGAAATGCCAAGCTATTACAGGAGCCTTCCCAAGAAGCGACTCACATGGCTGTCTGCTGAGAAACCAACTGCTGTCATGGGTTCTTGCTACATGAATCTCTGTTCATGAGGACAAGAACCAAGAGTAACTCATTTGGTGCAGTTGCAAAGCATCAAGATAAAAAGCATTGGTTTAACTTTAAACCTCAGATAAATTTGAATTAGATTCGTGGAGAATATTCTCACCATCATGTTCTTCAGTGCCAGTCAGAAGTTTCATAACTGCATAACTTTTAACATAAGCACTGGCAGATTTTTAAAAGAAATAGTAAATACAGAAATAGTGTTCTTTATATTAACTAAGTCAGGATGTATCTGGCTACTTATGATTGCTTGACTTAGTGTGACCTCACCTGCTACTTGGAGTTATTTGATCTGCTTATAAGAGAAGAGTATAAAAATAAAGAGAAGAGAGCAATTCTGTAATTGCAATCAGTTTTGTCTTTTAAGCTTTTGCCACCTATAAAATTTTTTGCTTGCGAAAAGGTCTAATGCTAGAAGATTACTGATTAAGCAATTCGTATGTAAAACAGCTGTATCAGCTTTATGCTGAGGATACTAAGAAAGTGCATTTATTGAGTGCTTCTTATTTTCCAGTGAAAATATGTATCTGTGATTCCTTTGAGACACAACTGTAAGGTAAATGGAAATTTTCTTAAGCGAATAAGTGATCTGAACACAGCACTAACAGCATGATTTTAAATCAGTGAAATTAAATTGATGCAATTCAATTTAGTGAAGGTAAACTGGTATAACTTATGCCAATGAAAAAATTATCCAAAACAAGACATGTTTATTTAAATAAATTCAGTTAGAAGTGTATGTTAACACAATGTACCTCTAGATGTTATCTTCCCAGCTTCCTCAGTCATGTCAACAGGACAAGAAATTGGCCTAAAATATCTAAAATTGTCTAAGCATGCCCATATTTAAAAATGGGTAAAACATTTTTCTTAGTGCTGCATGATATTATTGTTTAAAACATAGTACGTTGCAACAGAAGTAGTAAACATGCACAATAGATGAAAAACTGGTAATTGAATTCAAGAAGTAACTACCAGTAAGGAAGGATCATCAGGTGGGGCTGTTTCCAGTAGAGTTCAGTGGGGATTCCTGTGGATCTTTGCATTGCTCAAAATTTCATGAGCAGGGTGTAAATGTATAGTGACTTAAAGCTAATGAGTAGCAATAAGAACAGGGCAGTTTTACCAACGAGTTTAACTTGAGTATGTGAGTTTTGTTTCAATAGTATGTCTTAATATAATAAAAAATAAACTAGAATGCTTCAACATACATGTCTAGTAGGTGACAGATTTTGTAGTGCCTAAAGTCTTCAAGAATAGATGTTTTTCTAGAAATTATCTTTCCATCAAAGATGCATTAAGTGTACTCTGTATACAATGAATAACTAGAAAATGAGACTAAAATCTATTAAAAAAGTCCTTTCTGGTGTTGGTTTCTATGAATCCATTTGTAAACAACAAAACTTCTGCATATTGACCGGAGCTGATAAAAGCAGTTGCTTGTTGTCACCTGAGTGTTTAGGCACAGTGCTGCTCTGAAAGTCTGGACTTTTTCTGTGTGACTGTGTTAAGCATGAATTAAGGTCCCAGCTTTGCTGGAGCACTGGAACTCAACAGAATTTTTAATGGGAAGAATCACATCAATTCTTGCAAAAAGACCATTAAGGAAGCTTTTTCTGGGTTAACAGCTTTGCTTGCAGTACAATTTTTTTTCCCTGGGAGTTATATTGGTGTATTTCCTGCTGTGGATATAGATATATTGGATGCAGTCTTTTTCCTATTTAGAAAGCTTAAGCTTTTGAACTGGCAAAACTGCATCCATGTGAAAGGGGTTACAGCACTTAAAGGATTCCGGCACAACTGTTGCCTTGCTTTCATTTAGGCAAGGTCTGCACTTCTCAGGCTGCTGAAAATGGATATCTTGAACTTTCAGTTCAGAAACTGAAAAGATTCCCTAGGCACACTGTCATACCATTTTAACTCTGCTTGGTTGTGTGGTATAATGTGAAATGATACTAAAGCTAGAGTAACTAGTCTAATCTGAGCTATTATTCATAATTTAATATGTGAAGTAAGAAAACACAGCTAAGAATATGCCAATAAACTTGTCATGATTTAAAATGTCTGGTTTACCATGTCTCTTTCTTTGGGGTGAAGATATGCACAGAAACGTGTGAAATCTTGGTTAGAAAAATTTTTACTTTCACATTTGTGGATGTTAACAAAATTTCAGCTTGTGAATTTGTTCTAGATACAGTTAAAAATCTTTATTCCTGCATTAAGTACCAATGAGAAATTGAAAGTGAAGAATGGTAAAGCTTAATTTTTTCCACATATTTTTTATTATTAATATGTAAAGTATATGTGACAGAAAAGGATTACAGATGAATAGCAGCACTTCCCCTGTAATCTTTATCCTTTTCCTGACTAAGTGCTATCTGCTAATACAAATCCCCAAGATCCTGACCTCTCTTTTTTGCTTTCCTTCCCTGCAAGCATGGTGGAGGAAATGATTCCTGTCACGTAGCCAAAGGGGGCATATTTACATAGCTCCACATGATGTGATGAGGAAATCCTGTTACAGAGAATTCAGGAGGGAAGCAAGTGGTTTGCCTCTTCTGCCCCTTTTTTTGTTTTTGTGGAAGTCCTGCCTCCACTCCTCTACAGGTTTGCTTCCTAAACAGTCACTTATGTGACTTTGTCAGTACAGATCTCTTTGTTTATCAGTTTTCTTTCTCTGTTTTTCAACACGGATGTTTCCAGGACATCATTCTGCTTCTTGATATCTTCCTATATATTAAATGATTGTGGTATTACCTGCTATGGATTTTTGCTTTGCAGGTGTTGCTTGTTGTACTTGTATTTTTGTTGTCCCTCCACTGATCATCTTTAAGCTCTGCACCAAAGCAAGGAACCACTGTAAGTGCTTTAATTCTGGTCTCTGCTGGGCTAGGGGGAAAAAGCCTAAACTACAGACAGGGGGGCACCGTAATCCTGAATCCTGAAGCCTTAAAATAGCTTTAGCTGTATCCTAGAGGAAACCAAACATGAAGGGGGTTTATTTTAAAATGCATTTAATACATATGGAGTTCAATAGTTAACATTTCCTAGAGTATACTACAAACAATATATGAAAACTCAGTGCGAGAGTTTTCCTTCTACTAGGCTTAATTCAGCAAGACTGAATTCCCTTCCTTACTGGCTTTGAGATCTGTAATCAAAATAATCAGTGAATGCATCAGTTGACTAGAAAAAAAAATTTGGTGCATGTAGAACCTTGTGTACAATCAACAAGAAGCTTATGGAAAGAAGCAATTTTATTAAATGCATGTGACAGTAAAAGGTAGAGCAGTTGTTTAGAGAGCATGGCTTACTGTACCTTCAGCTGGCAGCCAAGTTGTGTGTAGAGCTGGATATAATCACAGACCGCAAGGTTAAGAATAAAAGCACTTTTACACAGTAACATTAGTTTTGATCCACAGTGCTGTACATTAACAGGAACATTTGGATCTAGATCCTGCTTCATGCCTCAGAACCATTTTGTACAACAGACCATAGACTATTTTTAAAAATACCTGATTTCAGAGAAGAGTTTATCTAGACAGAATTTTTTTGTTTGTTTTATTCCATAATTCTGCATACACCTTTTGGTCTGTATCTGCCATTTTAACAGTCTTTCGGAAGGACATAGAGGGGACTCAGCAGGCCTTCAGTGATTAAATAAAATTTATCAAGAGCAAATGATGGTGCTATGTTCTGCCTTTTGCCAGTCTCAGGATATGGAGAGTCAGATCCCAATTACTGCCATGATGGAGATACCTAGTCTGGTATCTCCATCATGGCAGTAATTTAGGAACACAAATAACTAATGGTCAAAGCCTTTTCATATCAGTCAAAGAGATTGTGCAATTGTTGCTTAATTCTTTAGTGATTTTCTTCTTTTCAGTAATACTGGAATTTATCCAATGCCAAAAATCTTTTTAACATGCTTAGAGATATTTGAGCTGAAAACCTGACATCTTGTGTTTAAGGTAAGAACTACTAGGACCATATTGTGAGCAATAAGCAAGTCAGACTACCACAGTATAGAAGCACACAACTCTTGTAATAGAAAGCTGTAGAATATAATAAATGTTTCATGAGAAAAAACATTTTTTCCCTTAAAAATAATAAAACCATTATGCTTTTCAGATTAGGAAGAGCAAAAGTATAAGGATTTTTCATTCTGAAGTGAAGCTCTTTCCCTCTCTCTTCGTCAAAGTATAATGTAAAAAAAAAGGGTAGAAGTGGAGTACCAGGACAAAGGCAAGAAATATAAAATTTGTAAACATTCTTTAGATTTCCCCATGTTATTGGAAAAAAACCCCTCCAAAACACTCAATAAAATAAAATTCCTGTTGCGAATTTTTATAAACACATCTCTGTATCTCCGAAAGTGAGGGAACCTTAGAAATGCAGAGACAATTAAAAAAGACAAGAGAAACAGCTAGACTTTTTAAGGGTAAAAAAATCCAATGTAATTACAGAATATCAAGTTGTCAAAGATTATAAGATCAGGGTTTTCCCTCTTGCAGTTTACTTTCAACAGGTATGTAGGAAATGGTGGACACGCCAGAAAGACGTGGTGGCACTATGAAAAGTTCACCAAGGCTGCTCAAAAAAACAGGACCTTGACTGTTGAGTCTGTGATTTGGGGAGGTTTTCTACATGCCACTGGGACATGAGACCAGGCTTCTGTGGCTTCCCACCTCTGGGCATTGTCTGTGTGGGCACCTGCCCCACGTGTAGCCCTTAGCTTGCTGAGCAATGCTGTGGGACAGCAGTGTCTATGCTGGCACTGCTCTGGTGCATGGGACACTGCAGGATACAACACCTACATGTAGTGGGATGAAAGCTGACAGTGTGTGCTGCTGATGTTTTAAAGTGGCATAGGTTTTCTTGTATAGATTTGCTCAGTTAAGCTATAAAAAGTACAATTTCAGCATGTTTGACTGCTACCTTATGAGGCCATCAATTTTTAAGAGGATTTTATGAAGTCTTGATCTGGGCAAACATAGTTATTAGATAATTTCTATCTAGCTTTAAGAAGAAAACTACAAATAAAGTCCTAAAAATGAGCAATAATAAAAACCCTTAAGGATTTTGTGTATGCGAGGTGAAGATTTAGGTTTGAATTTGACTGACAGGAGGAGAGGAAACTATAGATTTTTAAGATGAACCATTGTCCCTTGTTCATCATAAGGTTTAATTTTCAAGTAGTTTAGCAATAAGAAAAACCCTTAAGGATTTTGTATGCAAGGTGAAGATTTAAATTTGGATTTGACTGATAGGAAGAGAGGGAACTGTAGATATCTAACATGAATCATCATCCCTTCCTCATCATAAAATTTAATTTTCAAGTAGTTTATGCTCGGGTTACTGGAAATAATTTCTTGTTCCATTCTAGGTAATGTTGATGAGACAGCTGTAGATTTAAGGGTCATTAAAGAATTCTTATTTGTAAAAGTATGCACTTACCTTTACTCACACATTTAATTCTTACTGAAGGTAATGGGGCTTAAAAATGTTTTTCAGCCCTTTTGCTTTCAGTGGAACTTTAACATTTCCTTCAGCTCTAAATTCTCTTTAATGTTTTTCTTAAGTGGGGACTTTCCCATCTTCCTGCTTTGCAGAGTCAGCTTCTAGGTCATTCATCTGTGGCAGGCACCAGCCTCCCAGGTACAGGGTGGGGCAGAGAGAGCCAGGATCCAAATGGGAAGCAAGGTAAAGTCCTACCACCTCCTTTACTCTGTAGTGTGAGGGACACTATGGGCACCACAAGGGTTAGTGTGTGCCTGCACAGTGGATGGTCTGGAGCCTCCCTGGTAAATCTGCTTCTGAATTTCTGCTCAGGTGGCACAGGCAAGAAGTACTGCACCTTGTTTTTCTGCAGATAAAATTAAAGTTTTCTGTAAGTTTTTCCATTCCCTGTGAAATTCAGTAGTAACACTTAAACTCATGCATGTTGTACTTCTACCCACAGAATAAGAAAAAGATTGGTAGTAAAAATATCTGAATATATTTCAAATATAAGGCCGAGATGGAGAGCCGTAGGGTAGCCAAAGAGAAGCATGGCTAAATGGATTTTATCTACTTCTTTGTAGAGCAATGAAGAAATTTTTATTCACCAAATAACTAGAGTACCTTTTATATTTATTTTTAATTTATTACTAAATGACTGGAAGGAAAGAACATAGTTTAAATTTTTATTTGCTGGCAGGTAGATATGTCCTGATTTGTTTTCTTAAAATCTGGAAAGGAAGAGACATAATAGTACAATTCTTAATTGTTATATTGTTTAAGTATTTGAAAGAGCTTATCTTATGAAAAGAATCCAAGATTTAGAGTTATGCCACATTTAACTATTTAACAGCTGTACGGATATGTTGGACGCTAGTTAGAAGGCCCAAAATAATTTTTACTAAACCATGCTGTTACTTTACTTAGTAATTAATAGCAAATAGTTTTGTAATTCAAAGCTTTGCCACAACGTTGAATGTAATAGCTCTAAATAAATTCCAAATTGCTTTATGAACGTTGGTAATGGTTGTTATGCATATCCTATGTCTACATGGGCACAAGAATCCATGTCTGTTCTATAATCTTTATGCTGCATTAAAATGTCCATTTGGAATCACAGTGCTGTTGTGGCTACCTGGATCAAAAAATTCCTGTTGGCACAGAGAGACACTTGTCTGCACTGACGACAGCCCATGCCTGAATGGCACCTACAGAACTGGTGGTGCTTGACCTCTGCCAGTACCAGCCTTTCTTGGCATTGGTAAAAGGAAACTGGGGTTTTGGCAGGATTGTTCTTCCTCACAAGTTTTTCTTAGGACTTGTCTGTGCTTCCACATGACAAGTGCTCACTTTGCGCATGTAGCCATCCCCTTCAAAGACCAAGGACCAGAGAACTGTGGTGTCCCTTTTTTATTTCCCAGGGTACCACACCTGGTATCACTCTTAAAATTATATCTAGTCCTGGACCAGCCAGAGCTGACCAGAGCTGAACACGGCTGTGAACACCTCCCTTGGGTTTATGGGCAGAGCAAGCGTGGGATGTCTGGGACTCTGAGCATGAGTCCTCTCCTCAAGAAGGCAGTCAGGAGACAAATGCTGTGCGCTATTTCTGGCAAGAGACTGTTGTGGTTTAACCTCAGCTGGCAACTAAGCACTACATAGCCACTCACTCACTCCCTGTTGTTGTTATTCAGTTCCCAAAATAAATTTGTTCTTTTCTCCCACAGAGGCTGAGGTGAAGAAGATGTCCCCGATGCTGCAGAGAGGAACTTCCCTGCAGGCTCTGTGCCCCAAGGCAATTCAGAAGTCACACCACCTGCTTTTGACAAAAGAGTTGCTGAGCAACTCTACAATAGCCTGAAACAGGTCATTTCACAGGAAAATAGAACAGGCCTTAGGCTTAGCACTGTTCCCAGGTTTGGCCCCCTGAAGAAACCTTCTTCAGCTGCAGAGACAGCATGATCCTCTGCTCCAAGCCAAACAGCTGGACCCCAGGATGTGTGGGTGAGCTCTACCCTGGCATCCAGCCCCCTTCAGCTGCCTCCAGCAGCATCACAGGGTCCCCTAGGAAAACCAGCAACTGGCACTCCTCCTTAAGGACCTCCTCAACCCAGATCATCTTCTATTCTGGTCCAGGAGGGCTTTAAACCCTCAGCTACATAAAATGTTTAGAGGAATGCCAAGGCAAGGGTTTTGCTCTCTCTTTCAGCAGTGTGTATGAAATCAAAATAGAAAAACTAAATAAGTTTGCTGATGACACTAAATTGGGAGGAGCTGTCAACTCCCTTGAGGGCAGGGAGGCCTTACAGAGAAACCTGGGCAAATTAGAAGACTGGGCAATCACCAATCATATGAAGTTCAACAAGGGCAAGCAATGGATTCTTCGCATGGGACAGGAAAATCCTGGTTGTGTGTATAGACGGGGAACAAGAAGCTGGAGAACAGCATTGTGGAAAGGGTCCTGGAGGTCCTGATCAGCAAGTTGAATATGAGTCAGCAGTGCTCTGGCAGCCAGGAGGGCCAACCCTGTCCTTGGGGGCATCAGGCAAAGCATTGACAGCTGGTCGAGGGAGGGGATTGTCCTGCTCTACTCTGCTCTGGAGCAGCCTCACCTTGAGTATTGTGTTCAGTTTTGGGCACTGCAATATAAAAAAGACATTAAACTATTAGCATCCAAAAGAAGGCCACGAGGATGATGCAGGGTCTGGAGGGGAAGTTTATCATGAGGGGCTGAGGTCACTTGGTTTGTTCAGCCTGAAGAAGAGGAGACCTAGCAGAGACCCTATTGCAGGCTTCAACAACCCCATGAGGGGGATCAAAGGGACAGACACTGATCTCTTCACCCTCATGACCAGTGACAAGACCTGAGGCAATGGCTTGAAGCTGAGTCAGGAGAAGTTTAGGTTGGATATCAAAAAAAAAGTTTTTCAACTAAAGGGTGGCTGAGCACTGAAACAGGCTTCCCAGGGAAGTGTTCACAGCACCAGGCCTGTCTGAGTTCAAGAAGCATTTGGACAGTGTTCTCAGACAGATGGTGTGATTCTTGGGGCATCCTGTGCAGGGCCAGGAGTTGGATTTGATGAACCTCATGGGTCCCTTTCTAGTCAGCATATTCTATGATTCTATGATTCTATTGGGCCAAAACCTGCTCCTCTGCAACCTCTGTAACCTGTATATTCTCTATATATCTTTTATATGTCCTTGCTCTCCAACTGTAATGGTTGTGCTCAGAAGAAGAGGACTTTACTATGACTAGGATCCAAGCCAAAGGCCAGTGGAGGAAGAGGAAGGTAGTAAGGATGAGGACAGAGAATCTCATAGTAGGTGGCCCTTACCACTGGTTGCAATAGAGTTGGGCCGTGTGGTATTTTCCATCCAGATAAAAAACGAGGATGTTAGGCTTGTTCCTATGTAAATATTCATGCTGTGAGCAGGGCTGGTGTCTGTTTACAGTGGCCAGCTGGCCTAGAATAAGCTCCAATGACTTTAATTTTCTTTCAGACTGGGGGTAGGAAAGAAAGGAAAACAAGGAGTTACCTGGGAACAAAATTAGAGTCAGACACACACTTGTGGGATGTCAGACAGTGAGGTACCATGTTATTGTCTGGAACATTTCCAGCTCTGCTGAAACTGGCTGCCAGGGAGATTTTGTCAGCTGATAATCACTAGTAAGAGAGAGGAGCTCAGGATGGAGAATAAAGGGGAGATGCTGTACATGTGAGGCATGAAGGCAGGGGAAAGTCCAGCCATTGCAGCAATGCTACCCAGGCAAGTTTCTGCTGGGGTGGTGTGGGGAAGACACCTTTTGACTCTGGCCTTAACCTGTCCCTGGTGAGGGGAGTGTGTTGGCTCAGCCTGGTAAGCAGGACATCTCTGCACAGCTGTTCTGCAGCTGCATGCGGCAGGGAGCTGTGACTGCTGTCACCCAGAGTGTACGAAGAGGGCCAGCAGCTCAGCATGTGTGTGAGCAGTTTCAGTGCTGGGGTGCTTTGCGAATCCTTCAGCAAATTTGGGCTGCTGTGACTCCTTAAGCCCAGAGGGTGTACAGACCACCTCAGAAGGTGGAGGTCTAGGTACCCCATGTTGTTTTTTTTCCTCAGTAATCTGACTCTGGTTAGATGTAGTCAGAAGTTGCAGAAGTTATTCTTGAAAACTCTGGAAGAGTTAACCTGGGAAATCATACTGACTTTGTCATCTCTCCTTGCTCCCATGATTCCATACATGCTTGTAGACTCTTTGTTATCTTTTCCTTTGACCACCATATATATTCTGGTTTAGCAGCAGCAGACCAAATATCTAAAATACAATAACTATGTAGCTACCATAGAAGGGAAAAGATAAAAACCTTGTTTGGGAATATGAAACAGAATTTGGAGGAAACAGTCAGTCCTTGAAGTCAAGGAGATTTTACTAATGTAATTCAGATCCATCCAGAGATCTGTTCTGTTCATCATATTCATAGACAAACCTGTATCAGACAATGTCAAAGAAAGATTGACAATGACCCTAACTTATTTTAGGTAGTAAGACTAATTGTGGGTTGCAGGAAGAATTCACAAGACTGAATGAGCTTGCTGCAAAAAAGCAGATGAAATTCAGTGTATGTATGTGTAAAGTAACGAGGTGATCTTTCCACTGTGATGCATGAATCTAACTTCTCAACCAAAGGGCATAGATATAAAAAGGGGAGCTGGAACTAGTTGATAGAGTATGTACTAAATGCAAAGAAGCTACATCTAGCCCTGGAAGTCCCGAATCTGGGAATAATTGATGTCTGGAAGAGCATTAGAGGTATGCATTGCATATACTTGTCCTGTTCTTACTCTTCCCTGAGCAATCTTTTATGGATTCTTTTGGCAAGAGCGCAATGGGCTAGATGGACTCGTGCAGAGCATGCATTATACAAAATAAACTATGAGCACAAGTAGCACAAGTAAGCACAAGTGCTTACTGTTCCTTCCTGTCTTCCTGCCTTCTGACTATCCTCCTGTTCTTAATGCAAGAATTTGGTAAAAATGCTGAGGGTTAACAGACCTTGAAAATTTTCAGCAGCTGCTATTTGGAGGAGGGAGGAAAGCAAACTCAGGTGATTCCAAAAGGAAACTTTTAATTTCCCACGATGCTCCCTTAGCATCCATTGGGTGCAGACACAGACAAGGGACAGAGTTACCATTGCTGAAAGACAAAAGATGACCAAGACAGAGAACAAATTGCTCCCTTGTGGCGGGATGATTCAAAGTTTTATTTTATACAGAAGGAAACACTAATGTAATTGTGATAGTCTAAGGATATAGATGCAGCAATTTCTGAAGAAGAAGTAATAGCTTTTGTTAGGCTGACTGACACATCAGCAAAAGCCATTGGGCAGTGCTGGTGCACAGGCGCTGTGGCCATGGGCACAGACCCCTTCCCCTGGGCTGGACAAATGCCTCTGTCTGGGACACACAGGCCTTTCTTTACGCTGAATCAGGAGCAGTTCTTTGAGATGGGAAGACGGGCTTCTGTGCTTGCTTGTTTTCTATAGCACTACCAGCTGGTCTAATGCAGGAGCTCATGCCTCACTTAACTTGCTGGTGTCTGTTAGGGATCTCACAGATGAGGTGCCAGCAGATTATGTGCAAGGGATTTCAGCACCATTTTTAGATACTGCTAGACTATTTAAATTTTTCTGTAAACATCTTCTGTGCACAGTTTACGTTGGGGCTTTATGACAGGGAATTAATTAAAATAAAGAGTAGGGAACCCAAGATGAAAAACTGCCAACAAAAAGTGTTGGTATATTCAGTCATATATTATGAAGTGTTCCTTTCAGACAGAGACTTGGCCAGCTTGAGCTCAGGGTAGCTAGCATGTACCTTTAGGAGACCCCTGGGATGAACGCCTGCTTTGCTGGCTGTCTTGGGAGGTGGTGAGGTGGTATGAAATGTGGTCAAGAGCCAAACCTTTCCTGTCCTCTGTCATTTGAAGTTTGCTCTTTCAAGTGCTGTAAGTGTAGCCAGGATGGTGCCACATTTGCAAAACCACTTTGCAAACTAAGGAATGCAGATAGGGAGGAATTAAGGGACTTACATGCCCTTATGCAGGAAGAAAAGTCGCAGCTTATGATAGCACCAAAGTCCTCAGTTATGTCCAAGACCAAATATTAAAAAGGTATGTATCCTTGACTGTACCGTGATGTGCTCGATTGTCTCAATCATGCTCTATGATCACTTTGCCTCACTGAAACTTCAGCAAAACAGAGCTGTACTCATAGTCATTATGCTGTCAGAGGTGGCAGCTTTGGCTGTTTCCTACTGAATGCTTTGATGTGGATCTCCCACATCTTGAGTGAGCTATCTAGTAAGTCACCTACTGTGTAAAAACTGGGTATAGTTCCTCCTCCCACTGTATTTTTTAATGAAAATAACCATGGCATCTGCTTTAGTCAAGCCTTCAGGGACATAGCTTGTCTCATCTCGTAATAGGGCTTGGGAAGAAAATAAGAGCTAAAATTTACATAGGTTACCTAAAAAATATGTAAGTAACTCAAACAAGGTTTGATTTAGCCCTGACCAGGAGTTTCATTTCATCTAACATTTGTCACCTAAAAGGGAGGCCTCTGATCTGGTCCTGACCTTCTTTCAAGGAATGGAGAAAGTACCTTGCACTTTCACCCCCTCTCATCTAAGTTCATGTTTAGGGATGGGGTAGGAGGAACCCACTTTTCTTCACTTCTGTGAGTCTCTACAGCAGCTCCAGAATTACCTTTCTATGCATAGAATTTCAATGATACTAAATATCCATTATTCATACAGTCTCACAGTTATGCATTGTGAGTTATAGGTATGCAGAGGCTGAAAACTATAATGGTCGGCTAAAAAGCAACCATGAGTCATGAATGTTTTCTAAGCAAAAAGACAAAAAATTTAAGTATTCACTCTAGGTAGAAAAAAAAATCTAAATCACTTTCATGAATTAATTGTTGGCCAAATGCTTCAATCTAAAGCACCAGTTTCTCATTACCATATAAGATAAAGGGATAAAACATTCAAAAAATACAATTCCATGGGGTCAGTTTTCTATGGAAAAAAGACATATACATTTCTTTCCTTTCTGATTTAAAGGACAGAGTGTCTGTTTTTGCAAGCACACCAGATATAATAGAAAAAGAGATATGGAATATGTGGTTTAACTCTGATAATGGCATCAGAGACATGTGAAATGCAATGCCATGGCTGCATTAGAATCTCTAAGTTGGGCACAGCAGAAGACATAGGCTCCCAAGGCTCAGCTTAAGAAAACAAACCATGTCTGAACTAGATGAAGTACCCTGCATGTGGGAAAGAAAACATCAGCACGTATGTTACAGTTTTGGACAAAAGCTCAGATTATTTGTAAAGACATGATAAATACTCCTGGTAAATGTTGTTGGGAGCTTTGTTTTATACTCAAGGAAGCCTTTATAGTGGATTCCCATTTTTAAATCTGCTGAAACTATCTTTTTGGTTCTGTTTTTAGAATATCTTTCAGAAAGTTATCTCATGGTGTAATGTTTGAGCCACTGTAATCAGATGGGAGATGATTTTACAAAAGTGGTAACTTCGGGGGGGTGCAATTATTTGCAAATAAATTTTTAAAAAGTGTGAAGAGAAGCAACCAGTATTAGACCTTGTGCACACCTTAAAGTGCCAATAACAGACACAGTAAGGCAGAACATTTATTTTTCTTTTTTTACCTCTAAACTCCATGCCTCTGCTGGACAAATGTAAAATTATCCTGATTGCTCTCCAATTCCCATCTTTCAAGCTGACCTATCTCAGCAGTTCCAGGAGCCTGTTTGCCACCTGGCTTCCTCTTCTGCATGCACTAACACTTATGCTACGCTGATCTCATAATCCTAGAAGGTGTTTATGTCACACAAAGAAGTCAAGAATCTTTGTAAAACATATTTCTGCAGTTGGAACATACAGGTAAGATTAAGAGCCTTCGTTGATGTTGGAGCACTAGAGGGCTACCTTTAAAACAAAACTATTTAGAAAAGTTTTTAAAAATGGCTGACATTAAAGTTCAAGCTATTTTCTCATTATTTCTATCATCCTTTAGCCATCGTCCTGTGTTCAGCTTTGCAAGGCTACTTTAGTGAAAACCAGTCTGGTCCTAGAGCCCCCTCTCCTGTGCATTTATCATCAGTGCAAGAAATTCAGTAATTTGGTCAGCTCTATAATATCTGTTCCTTGCATCCTTATGTAGGGACTTAAAAGTTTCCTACCGGGTTTGAACAGTTTGTAGCTAGCAATGAATCTATAGTCATTGCACTTCAGTGTGTTAGGGGAGTACTGTTAAAGAGAGCAACTAAAAAGGAGGCAGAAGCTGCTACATTTATTAAAAAACTTATGAAGACACAGATCAGCACCTGCTGGGTTGTTCAGGAAGCACCTGAGCAGCCTAAGTATTTAATTTTCAAAGGAGTTTATTAGACCAGTTTATGTTTATTTGTCTGTTTACCAAATGCCAGCCTTCACTCTGGGGCTTTTAAACACCTTTGAAAGTCTGCTGAATGCCTAGGCTTGGGTGGCAGCATTAAACTAGTTGAGAGCAGGATTTTGTTTCTCAGTATCGCTCCAAGGTCAATTAGAACTTGCCTAGTAGGACTAGAGATTAAACTGGGGATTTAATCACGAAGCTATAATTTCTTAGGTAAAAGCTGAAGCTAATTTTGTAGTTGCATTTACAGTACTGATGGCTCTCCCTCTAAAGCAGCCTCTACCAGGCAGTCTGCCCTCTGTCACATATGGTCACTGTGGCTTCCTTCACCCAGGCAGCGCAATAGGCAGCACAACCATGGCAAGCTCCTGGCCAGACAATAACCAGTGCAGCCTTTTGTTCCCTGGCCAAAGCTTCTCTTATGTGTAAAATTCATCCCAATTTAATCCATTACTGATTATACCATTGTTTTTATGAGATGTGTGTATGTGACATACAGATACATACATGAGAGCTGGTCCCATGTGCCTTCTCAGATCTGGAACTGTCCCAGCTTGCAAACAACTATCAGAAGCAATATTATATGCTGCTACTAGAGCACTACCTTAACTCTTAGCTTGGTTGCATCAGCATTGCTTAGCACTGTTCAGTACTACTAAAATAAAACTCCAGCCAGACAGATAGACTTCTAACCTATTGTTACATGCACTCCTTATAACAAAGTTAAACCCAGGATTCCCACAGAAAAGATCCATCTTGTTGATAGAAGAATCAAAAAAGAGAGTGAGAGATGAAGTACCATTGTATGAGACGATGTACAGTTGGAAGAAGAAGGTGTCAGAGGTTAGCATTTGCTGTTTCTGCAAGCCTGGCCATGGTTGTTTACTGACAGCTAATGAGAAAAGTATTGGGCACAGTGAGTGCCCAACAGTGCAACTGGACTGAAATGATCTGGTCATGACCATGTAAATTCTGTGATATAGGGTGATAGAGAATCCATTTCCCAACTTTAAAGCTGACACAACTGGGGTAATGTTCAGGTCCCTTTACCCTGAGACCATCCTGTCCCTTCCTGTGCCCACAACTTCATTCACTACACACTGTTCTGTGTAGATACCATTACCCTTCACAACACTGTCCCTCATACTGAACTCTGAGGAAACAAAAGAGAAGAACAAATATGGAAAACAGAGGTGAAATAATGTCTTATTTTTTCTTACTTATCACAAAACCCTGGAAATAAGGGCTGCAGAGAAACCGCAGAGAAAATATGATACAGTTGTTAAGCCAAAAATGGAAAAAAGGTTTTCCATTCTGAGGACATGGCATGTTAAATCTTCTAAGTAGGGAAAAGCCACAAGAAGATATAACATAGCTGCTGCAGTGGAATATTCAAATTATTGGTTAAAACCAGTCTTTGCTGTGCTTGTAGGTATATGATGGTCTTATAATTTGACCAACTTTGGAGGAATTTTTCGCATAAATTATCAAAGATAGCACGTTGAGACCTGTCTTCACTTGAGCCCTTAGCATCATTATACTGTCTCAATAGTTATAAAGATGTTTTTAATATCAAAAAATATATTTTCACCTGAGAGGTTTTTTTTATGTATAGAAAAGATTTTCATTGGGTTAAAAAAAAAAAAAAAAGAGAAAATTTCTTAATACTTTAATCAATAGGAATAAGCTCTCTCTGGACAGAAGATTTGGGTACATCTAGCTACAACAATACTACCAACTCTGCTTACCTGGCTTCACAATCCAAAAAATGTATCAATGGAGCTTCACCCATATACTCCCCTGCTGGTAAGGAGAGTGCATTTTGTATTTATTGATCAAGCAGACTGCTATGCCTTAACTGCCCATTTTCTGCAGAATTCCATACTTTGTTATGTATATATATTCTAGTCTAAACCAAGATTATATCTTAGACATCATGTTATACATCTTGCAATTCAAATAATCTTGCCTTTCTAAATTACCCATGTGCAAAATACTGTCTGCAGAACGTAGTTGTTAAAAAAGAAGCTAACTTTGGAGAATAGTCACTGTGATGGGAAAAAAAGGAAACAGAAGCATTTATCTTCACCATATCATTTACCTTCCCTGCTGGACTTTCTTACTCTCAAATTCCTGACTCATGGGCCCAGAGTAAAATCATCAGAGTAACCAACTGAGAATTAACTCACCTGGTTGATGGATAAAATCTTTTTGTATATCTCGAAGCTCACTTAGGGATAGGGACTGGGTGTTTTTTGTCTCAGGACCTGAGGGAATGGGTTGAAGTTGTGTCAGGGGAGGTTTAGGTTGGATATTAGAAAAAGGTTCATCACCCCTCTGGTTGTTGAGCACTGGAATAGGCTTCCCAGGGAAGTGGACACAGCACCAAGCCTCATAGAGTTCAAGAAGCTTTTGAATGATACTCTCAGGTACATGGTGTGACTCTTAGGGATGGTTCTGTGCAGGGCCAGGAGTTGGACTTGATGATCCTTCTGGGTCCCTTCCAACTTGGCATGTTCTGTGATTCTGTAATTTATGATTTCAATCTATTCCTCCTCCTGTTCTTCTGTGTGCTCTGCTGCAGAACAGGCTACCTCTTCTGATTCTTTCTCCGGCTCCCTCTTGGAGAAGCTTCTTCATCCCTTAATAAATGAGATGTCTTCTACTTCCATTTTTTCTTTTCAGTTATAGGGGTGACTGATATGGTGTCTGGTTTAGCCAAAATGCTTGTTTGTTTGTTTTCCCTTCTCCCTAAGAGTGTTGCATAATATCAAGCAGTGTTTGGCAGATCCTGGCCAGGGCCCAGCACGGTGTGGTAAGTTGTGCTTTTATGGAATTAGACAGTGCTTGTTTTTTAAAATTCTATCACTTCATCAGCATCCTATAGTGGTTTGGGAGTGAAATTCCAGACCATTGGAGGGGAGAAGTTCTCTGTATACCTGGCCATATTCTCCCACATGCAACCCATGATCATACTCTCATGGAGCCTGGGTCACACTAAATTGCTCATTACCTTAGACAAAACCAAAGCAATATTCCAAAGAAATAGCAATAGAAGTATTTTAACTACCCAAGGATGTTCAAGACACTGACAATTTATTGCTATGAGGGAGAAAATATGGCAGAAGAAGGCTTCTCAGAGGAAGAAGTCTAATTGTTAATTGTCTCCATGAGATGGTATCCAAAATACAGCAATGGCTTCAGTACAGGCCTCATGTACCAGACTAAAATCAAGGTCAGTGTTTTAATAAAAAAATCTCCCAGGAAAAACATACTAATCACTACAGAGCACAGCAAACTGAAAAAGCCAAGACCATGTGCAGCAAAAAAAGCATTGCACAGATCTGATAAATTAATATTGAGAACATATGAATCAATATCATGACCTGCAACTGTTAATAGATATAAATCCTTCGTAATACACTCTGGTCAGTCTACTTTATCTCAAACCCTTTGAGCCCTACATTGGGCACCAAAAAGGACATCTGGCAACTAAACACCACAAAGCCTCTCACTCACTCCCCTCCCCAGTCTCTAGTAGACTTAGGGGAAGAGAAAAAGGTAAAAGGGAGAAAATTCATGAGTTAAGAGGAGTTTAGTAATGGCATAATAATAATAATAATAATAATAATAATAACAACAATGAAAAAGAAAATAAGAGAAAAATAAACCCCAAGAAAGACAAGTGTTGCAAACAAAAACAATTTCTCACCATCAACCACCCAGTGCCCAGCCAGTCCCCAAGAAGTGACCTCCCCAGCCAACCTTCCCCATGAACATGACGCCATATGGTCTGGTGTATCCCTGTGGTTGGTTGGGGCCAGCTGTCCTGGTTATATCTCCTCCAAATCTCCCATGTTCTCCCAGCCTCCTCACTGGTAGGGTGGGGTGAGAAACAGAAAAGGCCTTGACTATGTAATAAACATGGCTCAACAATATCTAGAACATCCTGTGTTAATAACACTGTTTCCAACACAAGTCTAAACCATAATCCCATAGTAGCTACTACAAGGAAAAGTAACTCCAGACAGAACCAGCACAACTAACCTAAGTTTGTCCCTGATATCATGATTTCCCTTCTTTTTTTTCTGTAGCTGGAGTAAAGAAGTGCCATTCTGCTGAGGCTGCAGCATCACATCTGGCTGCAAAGAAGAGACCGTCATGGTTTGAACGAAGGCAGTCTTGACCTGTGTCAAGCCTGGGTGCAGGAACCCTAGCAATTACTCCAGTGTTAGCACATGTGGATCTATATGAAAGCTGCAAAGAGACATTTCAGTTTAAGGAAGGACTAAGGTAGAGGTCATGAAAAAGTTGTGATTTACTGGCTGTTGTTGGTAATAGGTTTGTCACTGCTGCTGCTGACCCATGAATTGCCCCAAATGCTAATGAAGAGAAATCAAATGAGAAAACTCATTTGATCCTATTAGCCAGTGCTGACAGCCAGGAGGAAGCTGCTGTGGCTGGAAGCTCTTGCTGCAATGGGCTACCTGATGCTTCTGCTGCCCACAGCTGCAGCAAAGGTGTCCCCAGACTCAGTTTTCCTGCATAGCTGTCCAGACTGCCAGCCACAAGGCTCCCAGACAGGTGATCCTTCTGCTGCTTTCTCCCAGACCTCAGCCATCTTCTATACCATGTACTTTGAGAATTCCAACTGCATCTTGGAGGTGTTCTGGTTAGTATTTGGAATCAAAAATGTTTTGAAGAGCGTGATTTAAATCAACAGTTTTAAAGCAAAAAATAGACATAAACTCCTGAGTTTTCCAGAATGGAGTTTTTTATTTTCCATCTCATCCATCAACACCTGGCCCAAGTTGTAGAGCAGAGGCATGTCAGTGGTAACAACCTAAATACCTCCCATTGAAGTTACTTTTTTCCCCCTAAAATAAAAAGGGCTTCACAAGAATCAGAAGACAAAGAGAGCACTGTTGTAGCTGAATAGTTGGAATAACCCTACCGTTTCCCTTCTTGGCTCCAGGGGCTGCTCACTGACTTCATACCGTGTAACATACAGGCTTGAATGACATGAATAGAGAGCGCTCAGAGCAGAGACAGGAACTCAGGGATTCCTCTGTCAACATCAATCCCTATTATATTTCTTCTGGTTTTCCTTCACCTCCTTCCCCAATGTTTTTTTTTCTACTTATCTATGCTGTAACTGAAGACAAAATAGATAGGGGACAAATTTCAGTGTTGCCAAGGCATGGGATTCTGGGTGTATGGAGTGGTTCAGTTATTACTTTTAAATATCACTGATTGGGAGAAAAGCCACTGTAACACAAAAGCTGTAGTTTCAGAAATATTTAAGTGTTTCTGAACAATTTAACTAGTAATTCATGTATATAAAGAAATCAATATTTCTGTACATTACATAATGGATATAATGGCATTCATTAGAAATCTTCATATATGAAAAAATAGTGCATAGCAATGAAATGTAACATAAGGAACATATTAAAGACTATTTCATTTGCCAAATAAGTCTGCGGGGTTTTTGTGGAGGGTAAAATTTTAGGACACCCTCCTGATATTTATAAGATTTGAAGAGGAGGGAGGGTAGATCAAATATATATTTTTATCCTTCTAAGTTTTTATTTTCTTCTAAGTCATTACTCTCTTCTTCTTAGTGCTCTTTATGAGAGTCTACATGACCCTACATATTATTTTAGCTTATTTATGAATGCATTAAGTATCTTTTAAAGCTCAGTGCATTCTCTTCCCTCCAAGATACTCAAACCCTTTTATTACTTTGTTCTTTTGAATCACTAACAATATTTTACCCTACTCTCATCATTATACAAAAGTAGCTATTATATGGAAACAGAGATATGAGGAATTACTTTCTCTTATTTTCCTGGAATGAAAGCCTCATTTACCAGACTAATTCTGCTTTGGCAACTGCTCATTTTGACCCTGGTCTGGAAATATATGATGTTGTGTGCAGCACGTCACTATATGTCGGAGACAGAGTTCTGTTATGCGTGGTCCCAGTGGGATGTCTAGCTCAGTGGGATTCTCATACCTGGTGAGAGTCTCTAATGTGATTCAAAGACAGAATCAGAGTAAAAAACTCAGAAAAGAAGTGTCATTTGTATTTTATCACTGCATACAATCACATTGTGTGGGAATAAGTTAGTCGTGAATAGATTACGGTTTTCAATTAATAGGAAGAGTCTAGCTATGTGAGAGAAAAGGTTCAGGTAAAGCATGTTTTGGCAGCAACACAATCTGACCAGGGTTTTTTTTATCACTTGGGTTATTGAAGGACGAGGAGAGCTCATCTGCTGCTCTGTTCCTGCTCTGAGGATGCCTGGTATTGGTATTGCACAGTTTTAGCTGACTCTGTGCCCTTGCCTTGTTTCCTCTGCCTCCATGCTGATTCTCTACATGAGTCTAGGTACTGCAGTGGGGAGGTTAAGCTGTTCTTCTGATCTTTCTTGGTCTCTCAGACTGTGTTCCCAGTTCACTGTCTATCACTCCTTTTTCTCTCACAGGAGATTTGCACTCCTCTCTCAGATCATGCCCTGGACTGCTGCCTCTTGTCCTCCTATGGTTACCTGAGAGGTCTAACTTATTTGTCATGACTACAACACTCTGGGAGTAATAGTTTTGCTTCAGAAAGAAAATTTACTGCATGAAATCACAGACATTAAAGCAACAGTCATGCACATTCACTCCTAGTTTACAACTTTCACTTACAAAAGTCTTGAGTCCCTGAACACTGCCTTGTATAATGGCAAAACCATCTCTTTGCTCTGCAATTTATAATTTAAAATCCAGCCCAGTTCTTTGATCTCTTCACTTAGACAAAACCACCACTTATTAGCTGTCTATAGCCATCTGATGTCAATAATTACCTCCAGCAACAGTAAACTGATGCTGCAGTGTGATGGAGACAGAATGGAAGAGCTGTGAATTCAGTAGTTCCTAACATTGTTTTACAAATGTATACCAGAAACCCCATAGCCTATATGTTTATCATTCCAAAACTTTTTTTTTCCTTCCTTGTTAATAGGTAAATAAACCTTTCAGATGGGAAACTTTAACAATTACATGAAGGTGTTTATTTTTTCTGATCAGAGCCAGGGCAGCAATCACATTGAGGTGTCAAGGAAAAAATTAAATAGAGGGGTTGAACATGTGGCATGGTGTTGAGTGGCTGGATGGTATTTGGACAAATGAGCTCAGGTTCAGCTCCCAGTGAACACATCTAAATTCCATATCTACATATGAGCTTGGTGTGTAGACTTCCACTATTATCAGATGCATTTAGGGTGTCATTGAACAGAAAAAACACAGGTGTTTGTCAATCAAAAAGTTCCATGGATGGTATTGTCTAGTGCCTTGACTCAATTGTCTGAGCACAGGAATCTAATGTCACTTGAGATGTCCTCAGAGGTTTGGCAAATGTGACACTCCAGCTGCAGAAGCCAATCCACTTCTGGAAGAACAGCTGGAGGCTAATGGGACACTTCTGGATGGATTACTTGGCTCTGTGCATGAATGTTTTAGCAAAAGTACTGAACCCTTGAATTCCACTGATAGCCAGCTCACATGCAGAGGTTTAAGTAGATTTCCTATTTTCTGGAACTGATTCATACCTGTAATATTGCTTTCCTGGCTATAGGAACACTCAGTGGGAATTGAAGAACAGCTAGATGCCTGCAGGTTTTTCCAACATGGGGTGGGAAAACCTCCTGCCATCTTAAAAGGGTCCTGGAGGAGTACTGATATCTCCATTCCCTATTGACTCCTACTGAGTATAAGGGAGAACTGCTACTAGGAATCGAGTGGATAATGAGCTATACAAAGGCATACGGTGAACACAAGGACAACTCCTGCCTCTTGCAGCTCCCGGGAGATCTTCAGAGTCTGGAAAGAGGAACAGGCTTAAAGCCCAACCTCAGCAGAAGTAGCGTGGAGGCTCCGCAGCTGGTTCCCCACTCCTGTGCTGTTTGGCTGAAGGTCATTGCACGCGTACATTTTGCAACAAATGCCTTCAACTTCTACTCTCTCATCAGTAGATGGCACTAGTCAGTTAGCAAGAACCACGTCTGTTTGTGGCATTTTTGATCAGTGAGTAGACTGTTTCTGTATTCAGTACTCTGCATTTTATGTGTCTTAAGATCACATTTTCACAGATTCTACCACTCCTTCAGAATTTTCTTAACCATAAAGGCAAATGATGTAACAAGAAGCTGGCAGATCTGTCAAAGAGCTTCAGTAATGGTAGGCATTAAGATTATTTAACTAAGATTTTAATATGATCTGCAATGTCAGTCTCCTCTGTCAAAACTCTGACACAATCTTAATTTGCCTGAATTTTGTTTATAACCATAATTTCAGATCAAGCTCCTTAGAACTATTCTGAGCTGAAAAGAACACATTAGGCTACTGACAGTCTATACTTTTGACTCCAGTGGTGTACACTGTAAAATACCTTATGAAGAATGAGATGTGAAAAGGTGATACTGGGGGAATCCCATGAATTACTGATGCCATGAATAATGTGAATCCATCTCATGTGATCAGGAGGGTGAGCAGACATAGTTTTTGAGAAGAAACAGGCATTACAATACTACCTGTAGCTCTACAGCTTTTTTCCTCAGGTCAAGGAAGTTAATCTGTCTACAGCATGTCTCATTCCCTTTGCAATTGTGTGATTGTTAGAGAAAAGCAAGGGGAGAACTGATAAAGCACTTTTAGCCCTTGTAAAAAAACACTTATGGTCCAGGATTAAGATTTTTTGATGGGATCAAGATAAGGCATATAAAGGTATATAAAAACCCTCAAAGAAGCTGGAATAAGACTAATGGGAGCAGATCCTTCTATTTGTGTCCAATACACAAGGTACAGAGCATGGTTTAGACTGTTTTGCCTGGGCCTGTTAACAGACCCAGCTATTGCCTCAGCAAACTGCATATGCAGTACTCTGTTAACAATTCAAAGCTATTTGATTTCACTTTGTCCCCCAAAGTAGATTAACAGATAGTACTAGGAGTGGCTGCCGGTGTTATGTTTTTTGATGAGACTGTCGCATATGTTTTGCCCTCTAAAGCAGTCTGATCTGAGTGTTGGAGCCTGACTGCATGCCAGATCGCAGGCACAATGTACAAAAGAACGTAGAATCAAGTGAGGAAGAGCTCAATGGATGATGTAAATTTCACATTTCTTTATTTTGGCTACTATTTCAGTAAGGCAAGGCATTTTGGTCTGCCTAATGCATGCAGTGCTGGGCTAAGAGATAACTCTTCCTTGTCCCAAATGCTGCTGCCTAGAGTATGTACTAGAGACCATTCCTGCCTTATGTTTTGACACTGATTATGCTCTGGTGCTATCACAAATGGTGGACATCAGAAAGGCAGCTGGAAGTGTTCAGTGGGTCTGGTTTCTCTCTTCTTCTTGTATAAAAGAGTTATGAGCAACAAGCAGCCTTAGTTTGGAAGGAATACACTTTGCCACAGTCATTAACTGCTTTTAAAAATAGAATCATGACATTCATGAGTGAAGGAAAAGCTGTAGATGCTCTATGTTTGGATTGCACTCCTGCTTTTAATTACGGTGTCGCACAAAATTGTAATCTCAAAATTTATTCAAACGGAATTGGAAAGGGAAACTTGTCATGCAGACTGAGAGCTGACTACACTGCCATAATCAAAGGGTGACAGTAAATATAGATGTATCCCATTCAAACCCAAAGGCTTGTGGTAATTCTAAGGACTGATATAGTTTTATAACTTAGCGAATAATCTAAAGTGGGGAGTAAAGGTTATAATCATCTCTTAGCTGAAACTCGGGACTGCAACAGGATCTCTAGGGTTAAAACATGAGATTATTACACAGCCTGAACTGTAGATGAGGCCTGGAAAAGAACTTATCTGCTCTGCAAGTGGGAGTACCAGGGGAGTTTTTATCTTCCATGGAGCAATGGATTACATCGATAGTATACATGCTGTTGAGATTCGTAAGTACTGGGAATAAATGGAAACACCCAGGAAGATGAAGGAAAAAATGCAAACAGTAATAACAACTTGACCCCAAATCTCAGAAAAATAAAGGAGAAGATTGTGGGGAGTGTGTGTTTGTTTACTTATTTTTCTTCTTTGTAATCTTGTTTGTTTGGATCAGGCTAGGAGAACAACAAAATGCAATTCAGAGTAAGACACTGAGGAAGTGAGTGGATGCAACTGAAAAAGCACGTTCACTGGGACCAGAGGACTGTGGTAAGCACTACAGCTGAAAGAGAACGATGGGTGATGGCAGATGGCAAAACTGTGGTGATCTGAGGATCTCGGAAGCTTAGGCTCTGTATATGGAAGTGCAGTTGTAGAACAAATAATTTCACAGAATAGCTGATTTTTCAATACACTAATTTTTAAAAAAAGTGTTTAAAACAGGCATTTTATGAAGTGACTGATGTTAGTGTTACAGTCATGTTGTTTGTCATACTTCTATGGGCATCTTGCCATGCTACTGCTGTGAAGAGTCAAATCATCACTGGGAAACAATGTCCTTAGCAACATTTTTCTGAAATAAATAAGCAAACTAAAACTTTGGAAATATAAAAAACCCTTATGTAATATAATTTGTTTACCAATCTTTTATCACAATGTGTCCAGCTGTATCTTTGAGGCACTACATGATGTCTTGTGTCACAGAGGCCCAAGAAGTTGTTCTCTGAGCACTGATGAAACCTGGTTTTAAAGTCTGTCTTCATCACAGATGCCAAATTGAAGGGTGATATTAGCCACACTCTCCATTTCTTTTTAAGCCTACCCAGCTGTCTATCTAGAAATGCTTCCCACCTTGCATAGAATTGTGATCTCTTCCTCACTGGTCAATTTATTTCAAACAAGTTCAGAAGTTTGCACTTAAACAGAGATGACAGAGTTGTGTAAACCCTTTTTTTTGCTTCTGAGGTAAGCAGACTACAGATGGTCATAGACTGCAAAAATGAACTGTACACATGTGTCAGGTGATTCTTGCAGGCAGACAGGAGCTGAGGGAAACAAATTAGCAGAAGTACCAGTAGGTCACAGCTACATAGCCTTTGTTTAGTTTGTAGTATGGACAGAGTGTTCTTATGAATGCCTGCAAAGTGTGCTGAAAATTCAAAACTCAGGCAGAGCCAAAGAGTATGACAGAGGTCTGTTTGGTCAGAGACCTGGCTGATTGATGTTACTTAACCTGAGTTGCAACACAGCATAGCAGGTCTTTCCAACTGATGTATGCCTAAGCCCTTTAAAAATGGAGTTCTCCAAAGGCTCTATAAACTGTAGAATAATATTGTATAAAATGGCATGGGAGCCATTACTTGAAAATGTGTGACAGGACAGAGTATTAGGAGATACTAATTTCCAAGTATCTGAATGATGCATTTGTAAACAGGCTCTTGGATTACTCCTGAAAGAACAAACTCTTCTTCCAGTTATTTTGCAACTTACAAATGCAAATGCCAGAGCAAATGTGGCATTGCACTGTAAACCCAGCAGCCTAAGTTTGAACTTGCCACTGAACTCCTGCCCAAAATAGCTTCCCTTTAGCCAAGAGAGAAGGGGAGACTGGGAGATTAAAGATGTTGTGAGGCAATGCAGTGCATGATGGAGACTGTAGCTGTTCCTCAACGATGCTGAGCTCCAGGCCACGAGTGCTGCCACCAGTTCAGGGGTTATGGGAACTGCCTCTCCAAAGGCTGCTGGTATGGTGGCACTGAGCCAGCATGTCCCATATTCACCTGTGCTTGCTGTGTAGATGGATGATTCAGAAAAGCACAAGAAAACCCTCTTCTCCTTCCCACAATATCCCAAGTGGTTAAATAAATCTGATATCAAACTGATGAACAAGTCTTGAAACGGTGGCCTGCCTTCTAAATAGATTTACAAATAAGCACCAACTGTTTCCCTTGCAAATCAAACTCCTTGACACTGAGCAAAATAATTGTAGTGGGCCTTCTGGGAATTAAATGTATTTACTGCTGATGTTTTTAAAATAGTTGTTTACAGGGTGTCAGATAGTAAGACTGTGTATGATTCATAGCAAATGGCAATATGCCAGAATTTTAAACTCTCCTTGCATGGTGGCTTGCCTGCTAGCTTGGTTGGGTGGAAGGAGAATATTTAGCTTTCTGCTGTAAATATACTTTACTATTAGGACTCTTAAAATAGAAAATAAGAAATATAACATAGCAACTTCTGTTAACATTTATATAAACTCCATTAATCAAGTGCCTTATGTATTGTATTCTCCTTGCTTTTATGTTCCAACCTGACCATTCTTTTCATCCTAGAAAACACTTTCTGTTACAACTTTTTTTTTTTTTTTTTTTTTTTAATGGTTATATTTTGAATTCCACTTTGATGGCCTTGATAGATATCTGGGACATTTTGAAATATGTACAACCAGTTACTTCATTATTTGTTGCACTGTAACTGCCTAGAAATGAATGGAGGATTCTGCTGTATTTGCTATTGTACAGTTGATGTAGAATTTGATTAAACCTGCTAATGTGATGCATATATGTCTGGACAGCTGCACTGAATTTTTTTTGTGGCCTTATAGAAACTGCTTATCTACAAGGTGGCAGCTATATTGAACAGCTTAAACAGGAAAGGCAAAACTAATTTTTTGTAGGCCATTTTATCTCAACTATTGGAATAAAGGATGTCTTCTGCATGGGGCAAACATGACATATACTCTCTGTAGAACTACTTAGCTGTTTCAAAGAATGTGGTCTATCCTCATACCAGAACAGTGATGGTAGAGGTGGTCTAGGAAGGTCTGGGAGAAGTCCCTGCTTCCTGGTCAGTCAAGGGACTCATCATCAAGGGACCAGGAAAGCAAGGGTGGAGAAACTGATATAGGTTTTCTAAGCCTTCCTATAGATAAAATCTTCTTTACTTATACCAGGAGCTAGAAGAGAGATGCTGCATCTATGTCCTGTTCCTATTTCTTCATATTGCCAACCTTTCAAAAGATCTGCCTACTGGAATGGATTTTAGACATCACTGAGTTGAGAGAGGAATTGTAATCTTGATAGATGGGTCATCTGCAATACTTTTATTTATTAACTCTGTTTCTCCCGCAACATGCATACACATGCACAAACAGACAAACACACATTCACTCAATTTTTGCAGATATTTCCAAAATATTATTGTGCACATATTGTTCTTATTTTGCATTCTGCACTGAACTTCTTTATTCAGCCTTCTCAGATGAAAATACCTCCAGGAAATCAGAAATAGATTTAATTAAATTTTGCGTTTAAATTTCTACTACAAATCAGAGATGAGGTTTGTGATTGTACGAGGATAATTTTTGACCTCAAGACAGGCTTTTAGATCTCCAAAGCACACACCATTTTAACAAATTTAGAGTGCATGGGCTATGCTGGAACTCAGAATAATAACAACATTTATCCAAAATGAATTTAGTGAAATGTTTGTTATGTCATTCTATTTAACAGTTACAATTAGCAGAAATTAGTTTTTCTGCTTTTTTCCTTCCTAGTGAAAAAAAAAAAAAAAGCATAAAGAGAGCTTTAAACCTGCTACATAAACCACTAAGGGGAATACATCATGGACTATTTTTTCTGCTACTGTACTTATAAATCTTAATGAAAATTGTTTCTTTCTCATTAATTTATTTCCATGTTTTTCTCTCTTTTCATCTCTCATCCCAATTATTATTTTCTTTTTATAATGGTCTTGTTAAGTACTTACAATCCGGCTGTAATCTGTTGCCACAGCATTTGCACAGCTGAAAAGAAAACATTACTGAATTGTCAGCATGTTTTCAACTTCATTAAAGTTGACAACCTGGAAATCAGCTGTACAGACTGTATTACTACAGCCACAGGGAAATCTGAGATATTTTTCTGCCATTAAATCATCTTAACAGCAAGCAGCATACTCCAGAGTCAAGCTGCTCAGCTTAGACTTTCATGTTTCCTAAATAAGTTGCTTTGAGAGAATTTGGAATTTGTTTCATATGTCTCTCTGGAATAAAAAAGCTGCTCCTTAATCACTGTTTGAACTAGTGGTAGAGCATCAGTGTAGCTGTGATAAGTTTACTGAGGACACCTGCTTTTGAGATTAAGTTTGAGCTGCTCTTCCAGTGAATTTAAGAACTGAAATTTGTAAGGGACCAAGAGTTTGAGTTGTTCAAAGAGAACCGACTTCACCTAATGCTGGTTAAGCTACATCTTCATTTCACTAAGTTGTGGTCTTTTGGAACAGGTAGGTAACTTTTATTTTTTCATAATTCCATCAATTCAAAGCACACTGCTTCAGTACTGGAATATTTTGAAAGAATGAAGAGACTAAAATTGGCACAAATGAAAGGCAGTACAGCCAAAGAGAATTCTTTTCCTTAACAATAGAAGAAGAATCTAATTAATGATTCATGACTAGACCTTCAGGATTTGGACAAAAGTATTTTAGGATTTGGTAGAAGAAAATAAGTGCCTTGATTCTAAGTTTGAACATGTCCATACAAAGCTTAAAGGGTAGCATGGAAGAAAGCAGAAAGGTGCTGCTGAGAGAAAAGTCTAATCAGAGTTCAAGACAAAAGCATAACTGAATCATGGGAAAAGAGACCAATTGTTTCTAAGATACAGGAAAGGTGATGTTTTCTACAGGAAATAGAAAGGAAATAATCTGAAGATGATGCAAAGGGACTTGATGGAACAATGTTAGAAACAGAGACAAAGAGATATGCAAACGAAGTGGTTTTTGGGCATTGGATGAATTTAAATGGGAAAATATGTATAGAAGGAACAAAGTGACAGCTGCAGTAGTTGGATGAAACGTCTCTAAGAGAAAAATCAGAGCAATTTCAGACAGGGCAGGACACAGTGAGTGTGAACAAAGACAGGAAAAGAGCCAAGAGCTCCTGGGTCAAAAGAATAATTCGTGATGTATATGTGATGGAGAGCCATGTAGCCAGAAACAGATGTATAAATGGGGAAAAAAAAAAATTGAGCTTACATCAAGGTGTGAAAAGCACTTGAAGGAAAGCATGTAGCCAGCACAATAACAGGAAGTGTGCAATGTCTGCTGGACCACTTTATTCAAAAGAAAATGCCACAAGCAGGGCTTCTTGCCAAAGAGTTGATGCTCTAAGACCAGATAAATTTGTTGTTGGCTACAGGCCTCACATTTTTTTGATTGAAACTCCCCAGATAAGAGGCATATAAATGTGTATGTATGTAAACGTCTGACACATTGTGTATGTGTTGTGCCATGTCTGTGCATGCACTGGCTGCCCAGATTTGCAGTGCATGTGCAGATTAGTCAAACAGCTTATGCCCAGCAGTTTTAATACACTTTGGTTATGTTGGATTTGCTCCAAGGAAGAGACTAAGCTACCCTGTGTGTGGATGGTGACCATTTGTCTAGGATTTCAGGGCTAGCCCAAACTCATCCTTTTCTGGAAGGTGGAAAAAGCAGTAGAGGAGGAAAGTTGTGCCTGTGCTGTTGGATAAGGATATTCATAAAGTGTATAAGAGCAAAGGTTTCTGCATAGCATAGGCAGAGAAATACTGTCCAGGTCCTTGCAGAGAAGGGGTGGAAAGTTTAGCAACAGTCCAGCCGCTTTCACTTTTGCTACAATGCCATATGAGAAAATGTCCATAATGCTGCATGGTTATGTTACCTGAACTGCCCTGCCAGAATAGGTAGAACAGCTCAGAATGTCACACCAAAGCTGCAACATTCACACATTCTACATCAGCAAGGCTGATAATATCATGAAGACATACTGGGGAAATGCAGGTTTAGATGTAAGCATTTGGACAAATCTCGATGCCTGTGTGATACCTGTGACAGCAGAGCAAGTCCTAAGAATATTTGTCTTAGCTTCAGGAAGCATGATAACAACTTTATAATCCACGGGAATGCTTGTTAACTTGTCTTCCAGCAGAAAAAATCAAGGAAGCTTTTCTTGGTGTGTTTAAAGAATACATGATGCATCCCAGACTCCAAGGATTCAGGTACTTCTAAATGCAGTGTGAAAGGGGACAATAGCAGCATATGGTTGAGCATAACTGAAAAAGAGGGGAACCTCAGCAGCTGAGATTACCAACACTAGTGTGAGATAAGTGAGTATGGCCCTTCTGCAGCTGCAACCAAAATCAAGTATCAAAATTAAGGAGACTGTCTCTACTGAGCCTGAGCTACCATGCAGCATCCAGTCATGTCCCTTTTTCTGCTGGATTACGTGATCACACAGGACCTTATCATTGGGGCAAGTGTCTCACTTGTCTTTTCTTCCTCTCTACAGCGCAGCTACAGTCTACCTGGCCTAGAGGACATTGCTTTCAGGCCCTCTTCAGCAATTACAGCCTTCTTTAGGACACTGTGTCTGATTGGACAATCTGGCAGAAGAAGTTGAAGTACACTCACTTGTCTGTCTAGAAGACAACTCTTCCAGAATATAACTTCTCCTATATTGATATAACATCTGCACAAGTCCAGAAAGAGTACAGTGAAATATTAGATGGAATAGGATTTCTTGCTGTTGACAATCTAGTATATAGACACAGTCAAAAAACACCTAATGGCACTACTCATAAGATGGAGTGCCATCTAAAACTGACTCACTGCAAAACAAAAATAGGTGCTGTGGGTGTCACTTTGGTCAGACATTAGAAAAAAATACCCTTGGACCTGTTCAAACAAACTGAAAACAATAAAGCATTTTCAAATCTCCAACTTCTTGGTGGAAAAATGAGAATCCATAATAAACGAGGTGGTTTACCTGTTAACAGATTGATATAGATCATTGTTATGGAGCCCAAAATAAAAAGCACATATAATTGGGAAAATCTGATGAAGACTTTGAGAACACAGGGGCTGTAAAATTTTTAAACCACAATAAATGGCAGCAACAAAGTCACTGTATTCCAGGGTATGTTCCTAGAAATTCAGGTCACAATGCTGAAAAGGTAGATAACCTGTAAATAGTGGACAAAGCAGTATGTTGCAGGAGACACTTTGGGGGCATAAGAATTGAAAGTGTAGAACTATCACAGGAAAATTATTCTCAAATAGCAAAGAATTTACCACTGTCACTGGATGTCAGTACATACTGTGCAGTATAGCTGAAATAGATAGCAAACCTTAGGGGATATTCTTGACAAGTCTTAAGCTTCTGTACCATCTTGACTTCACACATGATCATAAACCTACAAAGGTATGAATTCAAAGTGAAATACAAGCCCACAAGAGAAATTCCTGTAACAAGATAGCTGGTGTCTGCAAAAAAAAAGGTGCAGAAATTCTGAAGAAAAGTAGAGAGCATTAATATGGTGAATCTTTTAAAAGAATTGGTCAGGATGATTTTGCCCAAAAACAAGTTCTCCTAGCCTACCACACTCAAGAGTGTAAAAATACAAAGTTAACCTGGAAAATTATCAGAAAGAAAGCAGTGACACTGAAGAAAAGTCCTTCGAGGCACCTACAAAGATTTATGGATATGACAATGATATTATGGAAGTCTGAAGATCAAACATACTCCATCAGTGCCAAATGTGCATGAAAGACAAGACATGGTTAGGACATGATTTGTTTCTTTTTTTTTGTTTCTTTTTTTTTTTTTTTTTTTTGTATGGCAATAAGATGTGTATAGCAACATCTGAAACATTTGAATACATTTATCTGCATTAGTCAATTAATAAATACTCTCATTATAGAAACTGTTAGAGACAGAAGCAGAGGCTCTTATACTAACAGATGATGTACTTTAGAGAGCCCAGAAGCAATGGATAACTGATCTAGAGGATATCCTTAACTTGATACTAGATTACTATTACAAAAATATGTTTGAGGTAGCTCCAACAGACAGTGCACTGATAATTTCTGGACTGGGTGACACAAAAGTGATGTTCATAAGCTAAAGCAGCAATAATGATCTCACTTCACACAATGAACCACAGGACATATTTTAAAAATTTCAAAGCAGCAGCGTTTCATTTACGTGTGGACACACACAGACGAACGAGGGTAGAGCCAACCACCAACACTGCTCACTGTCCCTGGAGCTGGCTGAAGCACACATCTGAGCAAGCAGATTCTGATTTTGTTCAAAGTGGTCAAGAGTGCTACCTCTTTGTTTATTAAGCTGCTAAAACACACCTCTGGAGTCAAACATTTCATCTCTAAAGGCAATAAGAAAGCACAGAGCTATAACCCCTGTGACAAGACTATGTTTTTCTTTCCAAAACTTCTCTCCACAGTGAAATAAAACAGGTGAATGAACAGAGGGAAAAAAAGTAGAAAAACTACTCATGATAAAAGTGCCAGTATATAAAATTCCTTCCTGAAGAGGATTATAAGGGCCAGTGCCATTCCAGTGAGGTAGCTGAACACCCTGGGCTGGGTGTTTCCGAGTCGAAGGAGAGGTTCCTCTCTGGGTGAAATCACAGATGCTTAGGACCTGCTTGTATCAGTATGAGTATGGCAGATGGTGACCACAGAAGCCCTGTGGCATTTGGCAGGGGCTTCCCATCAAGCTATCTACCTCTGGGAGAAAAAAAGCAACACACTCCTTGGCTGACCTAATGGCAGTGTATAAGAATGCGCAGAACAGACCTTGATATGGATGTGGGACAAAATCCAAACTTAAAAATCAGAGGACTTTTACAGCATCTGCTGAGGTGCCTCCCCTCCATGGCTTAACCATATTAATTCCTAGCATCCTAACTCTGATTCAGACTTTGTGGTTTCCTTGCACTTCATCTTCTCTATGAAAACATGTATCCAGAGCTTTTGCTTAGAGACTTCAAAGGTGCATTTACTTATAACATGAGAGATTTACTCTACACAGCAAGCTTCCTAAATGCAATGTCCCATGCCTGGGCTTGTGTTCCCCATGGAAGGAATGAACTTCACCGTCACACCAAGTCAAATGAAAGTTGTGTCTGGGTAAGCAACGAGGGAATTAACTCATGGTTTGATCTTGTAAAACAGACCAGAGTTTCTCTTGGTGGGAAATATACTCTCCTGTTTCTCCACCTGATCTAAAACTCCTTCACTATCTGCCATGCACACATCTTCTTTCTAGTGCTTTCCTTCCTTGTTTAGCTGTTGATGAACTTCTGATACCCTTCATAAGAAAGAAGTAGAATGGCACCAACCACCTCCTCAGGGCATCTAGGAGAATTCAACCTACACAGGAGCTCAAGATCTAGCAACACACTGTCATAAGGTCCTCCAAATCTCACAGGCAACATTTAGAGTACTGTCTATTCCAGACACCTTACTGTCTTAGGTCTTGAATTGTTTCGCATTACAATTTGTGCATTCAAGGCATGTACTGAGATGCATTCTGATTTAAGTCTTCTAGAAGAAGTGATTCTGGCACAGCACATTTTTCAATTTTGTATGCTAAAACTTATGTAACAAAGAAGTATATAGATGCTGAGTTTGTAAGAGGGGCCATGCTTGTCTTTTATGAAAAGTTCTGTTTACTGGCTGACAAGGATTCCTGCTGCTGCCCAGCAAGAAGCCACATTTACCTGAATCACAGAATGGCTGAGGTAGGAAGGTGCCTCTGGAGACAGCCTACTCCAACCCACGACTGAGCAGGGACACTGAGCAGGTTGCCCAGGGCTGTTTCTCAGATGGTGTCTGGAATCTCTTTGCATATCAGATGTTGACATCGTGACAGACAGCATTTCACTGACAAGAAACTTCAGAGCCAGTATCATGATTCTCAATTAGTTACCAAAATTGCAAGTGATGGGATGAAGGAGTGATGCATTTCCAGTCCAAGGGATTCTTTGAGAGTAAGATACAGCAGCAGATTTTTTACATCAGCTTATGGTCTTATTTGGAAAGACAACACCCAAGAGAGGTGATCTGTCTAAGGAATTAGGCCCTAATTCTGATGAGTGTGAAACTGTCATGTCAGCTTTGCCACCTGAGCAAATCCGACAATGCAGCACAAGACTCAGTCAGCACATGAAGCAATTTTAAGGTGTGCTGCCATATAATTTCTTTTACTCACTTTCAAAGCCAGTAAATAATTCCCTGATTTTATTCACCCCATCATTTTTAGAGTAAGTATCTTCTCTTTATCTTTGAAGTTTTCTTCCATTTCAGAAGCTATTTTAGGCTAGCCTTATAAATATTAAACATTTTCCCTTCAGGTTGTGAAAGGTCCCTGGAAGATGCTGGTTGTATCTAGGGCACTTTGTTACTAACCAACAAGAACTGGTAACAAGGGCTACCAAGCTGATGGCTAGAAATATCAGCCACACACAGGTAGCAAGCAGCAGGGTGAGGCAGAGATGGCCTGGAAGCTGAGCATTGTACTGCCTCTGACACCTAACTAGTGGCTGACAGAATGACTCGCTGGTGTGACTCAGACCTGCAAACCCATCATGGATGTGTAAAGACAGCAAATTCCTCAGTGTCTGAGTGCCTCAAACTCCCAGGTTCTGCAGTTAGACCCCAGCTCCCCACCTAATATGTGCCACTGGAGTTTATCTGCAGCAATGTGAGGGCTGGCATCTGGAGATTTCTTGTTTGTGGCAGTGTGACAGAATACAGTTGTATCACAGTAATACAAGACATTATGTTTCTGTAACACTACTGTTTCAAGAGAAACATTGTAAGATACCTGTGAATAGTGTTTCTTGGTCATTGTCAGTGTGTGCCAAGCCAATAACGGAAGGTTTTTAAGTCTTTATTAGTTTGAAATCCTGTTACACTTATATCAGGCTAATCTGACCCTCGTCCCAGAAGCCACTACAGTAGGAAGGACAGTGACCCTGTCAGGTGTCACAGCCAAGGGAAACTGGAAGAAGACCTTTGTTCTGAGCCTGTCATTGCATGGTCTGGTAGTTTGTTCCTATGCAACATCTTTGATTTCCATTCTATTTGAGCTGTTAAGACCAAAGCTTGATATTAGTCTGGATGGAAGTTAAGGTGAAGTGAGGATGTTCAAGGTGAGGAAAATAGAGAAAAGACTCTGGGCTCTTAGCCCAGACAGCTATTAAATGACCTAGTACCTGAAAGTAGGTGATACCTGCTACTTGAAAAAATAAAATATGTATATAACGGTAAAAAAAGTTGAAGGATTCTGAAGTTGCTTATTTAAATTTTGATTCTACGGAAGTTGTCAAAACTTTTTTAGGTAAGAAAAAAAATAATCCTTTTGTTGTAAAAGCAGTTTAAACTCACTATCTTCCATTTTAACTGCCCATACCATACTATGGCTGCTGTACATACTACCAGATATCTTGAAACCATTCTCCTGACACCAGAATACACATACCATGCCCATGTCATGCCCCTAGCCAAACCTGTGCATAATCCATACCTCCAAACAGAATTTTCCCTCTTTAACAAAAAGAGTCAGCAGCAAACCATAGATGTGCCGGTATCTTTTCTGCAGGTAGTTATGCACAAAAGCCAAAGCCTGACAGTTACCATGGGATTATCTCATTAAGCTTTTGCTGAATATACAGCATTCTTCAATGTCTGTTAATCTTTGCTACTTCTTCCCACTCTCCTGTAATTCTCTTGCTGTCTCTGCAGGAATGTGAATTGTATCAAACCCAAGCAAGGTTAAGGGAGCTGCTGTGCTCTGGCACCCAGGAGTGTGGTTGCACAGTCGTGTTTGGCTTGAAAAATCCCATCTTTCAAACCCTCTCCAAATAGGCATTGATGTGTATTTTGGAAAAAAAGGAAATCAGCTACTGCACCTGTTGTTATTTATGAATAATAATAAAAAGCTTTGAAGAAGAAAGGTACTTAACCTGCCTTCCTGCTGAGCATTGGACCAGGTTCTGGTTTTCTCTAAGCCCCTTTTGTGTTCTTTTAGCCAGTGCAGGAGCCTTCAGACAAGTGTTTTACAGTCATTCCTGTTATTCCTTCAGTCCCATGAAGGCCTATTTACGCTTCCAGAGAGGTATGAGAAGGTCCTGGGTAATGAAGATGGTTATTATTTCATGAGAAGCAGTCCTTTCTGGTTTACACACACATCTGTGTGCACAAGCTTGCAGGAACAGTCCCTGGGGAAGGCTTGGCTCTGTGTAAACATTTACTGTACCTTGTGTCTCAACAGAAAGATTTCTGTCCTTTTGGTTCCAAAAAAGAACATGGCATTACCCACTATACTCAAAAACACAGGGAGGCTTGTGCCACATTTTAATGCACATCGTTTTACTTAGGGGGGTTTTCCCTCTTTAGCTCCTCAGATAAAGGAGCCTGAGTGACAGATTTTCCCCTCTATTGTCCAAGTCTGTAGTATGCTCCAGATACGTCAAGAAGATCATCAGCTATTGCACTGCTCACCTGTTATGGATGTGCCTGTTTGGAGACAGCTGCTAGCCTGGATCAGGCCACCTGCAGTGGCCCCAGGTGTTCCGTGGGCTGCAGCACAAAGCTGCGGCTGTTGCAACCTTCAGTAGGTTTTTAGAGAGTTGGGAAGGGAATTATGGTGATTTGCTGCTGGCACATTGCTGTTAATGTGTTTACTCACTTTCTTCAGGATCTTGTAAGAATTGCCAGCGAATTCAGATAACTGGCAGGATCTTAGTTATAATTAGTAGCAGCTTCCATTCTGACACACTGGAAGGGCTAACAGCATTTTTCTTAAGGCAGAGTTGTTATGCTCTCCTCCAGAGAGGTACTTAAAAAAAGTACATTTTCTAGCAAAAAGCCTCTCCCACTTGTTTAGGACAGATGGGAGAGAAAGGGATTCTGAAGTGATGGAGTTTGAGGGTAAAAAATTATTGTACAAACTGTCACATAGCGTGGGCTGTTGCAGATCAGCTATTTCTGTTATTACTGACATGCATCCATATCAGGAACTCAAACAGTATCAGAGCAGATCTGGATGAAGTTTCTATTTCTCTCTTCATACAAGCTGTGAAAAACTGCAGGGAAATTAGCAGAGTGTAATACATGTGGAGACCTGAATCTCAAGGGGTGAATCAAAAGACTGAATTTATTTAGCCCGGTGAGCGCAGTGTATCTGTCCACAGGGTCTGATGACAGGGCACTGATTATCAAAAGTCGTTTTGTTCCATTTCAGAGAAACTTGAAAATGAAAATAAACATTAGTGGGGTTTTCAAAAAGGGCTAAGAAGCTAAATACCCAAGAAGAGATAAGGATCTGCTGACTTCAGTGAAAGTGGGGGTCTGGTTTGAAGTTAACGCTCCTCACAGACACCACACAAATAAGGTTCCCAAAGGAATGGCTTGGGCTGCTGAGTCCAGTTCTTGACAACTGCAAACAGCCCCATAAAATTTGAGAAGGCCTGGTCTGAGGGGTCCTTTACCATCTGTACTTCCCCAGAAAGTCCTCTTGTTATACATGACAGCAGGTCCGTCTAGAAATCTGTTGTTGTGCACGTCTATAGGTCCTTTGAGGAATCTGCCTGGTCTTTCTTTCCAGTTTCTGTTATGGACAATACAGATGAAAAGTAAAGTGCAGAAAAGGAATAACTCAGGAACAAAACTGAATTATGAACTTCTGTTTTACAAGATTGGGGCCCCTAAGAGTGCAAAAGATAGAAAACCTGGTAGGACAGGGACATAATCAGGGGCAGTGACCTGTCAACCCAGTTAAACATAATTTAGCAGCCTGAGATAAACAGAGCTTCTGGCCGTAATTTGTATGACTTCCAGGACTGAGAAACGTTTTTTTTTCTTCTTTTTTTCTTTTTTTTTTTTTTTTTTTTTTTTTTTCAGTGTAAGTGGTCTATAAAGTATGAGCTTGGGGATAGCTTTTGAGATTAATCCTGATGGTTAACACAACAGTGCTCTGGTGTTGTAGAACACTTTTATGTCAATTTTTCCTGCTATTTCATTTGGTTTTTCTAACTGTAATATGTACTTTTAAATGTAAAATGTTTCCCACTGTTATGAGGAATTGCAAATTAATAAATAAAGCAAATAATTACATCAATAAATATTAATAAAATAATGACACTAAATAATTATGCATGTGACTCAGGGTGTGTCTTCACATCCAGAAAGGAGGCTTGAATATGTTCAAACAATGACTTACCTTTTTTCACCTAAAGTTTATTTTTAAAAAGCGCACCTGAGCAACAGCTTTCCTAATGCAAAAGTTTTGGAGTGTTGTCCCTGCTTGCCAAAACTATCTCCTCTAATTGAACTTACTCTTTAGTAAGTGCAAAGGGAAGCAAGGGAGGGCTTTGCCACCTCAAATATAAAAAGCTGTAGCCAGACAAGAGTCTGACTGCTTCTCATACAAGAAGGGCATGATCTGAGTTAAAACAGAGACTTGGGAAGCAATTCCTACAGATCCAGACTTGCTTTTCCTTCTGGTGCCAGGAGGTTGTGACCTCAATGGCCACCTGTGGGTACTACTGGTGATGGATGCAGCACAGACTGTAGGGTTGGTTGTTTGTGGCTCCGGCAGGCACAGGGAGCAGGGAGGAAGATGTTGCTGCCCTTCCTGGTTCCCCCTGCTTGAAGGACTTCTCTGCTCCATTTGTGCCTAGACCTGTCCCTGCTCAGGTGACACAGCACTACTGACACACTGGATACTTTGTCACTAGGCATGGAGAGACCCCACTTAACTTTAACTGGCACTCACCTGTGGTTCAGTTTAATAACTCCGCACACCCATGAGAACTGAGACTGTCATGGGGCAGCAGTCTCAAGTGTTCAGGTGTGAGAAGTACAAGCTGAAGGGGACAGGACTGAAGGAGCAATGCTAGTTTGTCATGTATGTCCTTTCACAGGGAAGAATATGAGGTTGTGTACACTGTCAGGGTGGGAATCTCACCTGGACAGAGTTTTGTTGGAACTACATTTCAGGGTGTGAATTAATGAATAAGAAATATTTTTGCCAAATAAAACTCCAGACTGAGTAACACCTTTGGCAGAAGTATTGGATTTCTGGAAGCACTGGATACTATTAACCCGTCTTTTGAGGTTATGCTTTATCTTTCTGTTTATGTGCAAAAATATACCCTGGTGCTGAATTAGTTTGCTCAATGGAAATCTTATCAAGTCTGAAGAGCTCTGTGAAATTGAGCAAGAAGCTAGAAGGATGTGAAATGCTTACACTGAGAACTCTGGGTTACAACTAATATTTAACATTTATATATAAAGGGAAAAGAGGTCATGTAGCAGATTCCTATTATCACATTGGCCAAATAGCTATGCAAATGTATTTTGATTTCTCCTTAATACTCATGTTTTGCAGAAAAATTCCTAGGGTGCCAATCCCCTGGAGTGTTATTCATTCACATGAAATGAAGTACACTGAAGAGTGGGAATGACAGAAAGATTTTAGTGGCACAAGTTTGGCAATGAGCAAGTCATGTGGGTCAGCATAAATGAGTACAGATAAAATTTTATATCACCAGACCATGCATTTCACAAATGCTGAGCATGAAAAGATAAAAAAAACCTCTATTTTTTGTTGAGTGTTTAAAAATTATTGAGGATAATGGCTGTGTTTTTTTGTTTTTCAAGTAAAGCAAATATTCAAGCATTTTAATTGCGAAGTATGAGATCTGGAAACCTTATTGAAACAAACAGCAAAATTCCCAGTGACCTTAATTGGAACTGGGACTTCATCCAGGTAGCCAACTACATGGGACTTACAGAAGGGAAAAATAATAACCAATACATTTTAGAAACAGATGTTTTTTCCTGAAAAGTTTTTTTTCCTATTTTAATACATAAAACTTTTATTTTCACTCCAAAAATTAACTCTGAGACTCCCTCAGCCCAACAAACAAGATTTTTGCATCCTCTTGAGGTGCTTGAAATATTTCCAGTGGCAACAAACTGTAGCTTGAATGAGAAGCAAATCACAGAATCAGAGAATGGTTGAGGCTGGAAAGTGCATGTGGTGATCATTCAGTCCAACAGCTACTTACTGCAAGTTGCCCAGGACCATGTCCAGTTGAGGTTTGACTGTCTCTAGGGATGGAGACCCCACAACCTCCCTGGGCAACCTGTGTCATTGCTTGGTGGCTTTGGCAGTAAGAACGTATTTCCTGATATTCAGAGGGACCCTCCTGTGTTTCAGTGTGTGCCCATTGTCTCTGGTCCTGTCACTGGGTATCACTGAGAAGTATCTGACTCCATCTGTCTGTTATAAACCAGACCAAGGGATTGAACTAAAAATGTTGTACCTAGGACAATAGCCCATATTATTTTAGGGTGTGTAATTTTCAAATTCCATAGAAAGAAGGGAATAAGGATTGTTGATAGAAAAATAAAGCTAATAACAAGAATTCTATTTTAAGATTGGAAAAAAAATCCCAAGAAAACAAAACCAATAAACAGGGAAAAATGGGAAGATGGAGGCAAATAATGCTGGCTCTATCTTATGTGGCTCTCTGAAATCATTGCCTGTGTTAGCACAGCCTAAAATGTGAACACATGCTGCCTTTCCTGATCCCAGATCATCTTTGCAGGCATATGGAACAGTACAGCATTGTCATTCATGCAGTCCAGGGCCTGTTACTCCTTTCAGTCAGCCCAGGGTGTGTGGTATACAGCTCAGCCCCTCATTCATGCTGACACGATTTTCTCTGACATTTTACCCTTGGTTTTGTCAGTCTCCTCCCTTTGCATCACAAACTTGTTGGTTGTAGTCAGAGTTGTACCATGACTTCACTCTGCTAACATCTTCATTACTTTTTAAATGTTGTACTTTCATCTTTTGGCATCCATACCTCTGATACCCTCCAGTTTAATAGGTAGGGTGGTGTTTTCTAAATCCACTGGGGAAGGCTGTCACATGATGCAGGCTGCCGTGACTCTTGTCACTGGGACTGTGATCTTTTATCTTCTCCTTTTCATGAGAATTTGTTCCCACTCACCTACAAGTGAAGTGAGATTTTGGCCAGTGCTGAAGATGCCTGAAAATGACACCCACACTGCACATAAGAATGCAACGAACAAATGGTAATTAAAAAAAAAAAAATTATTAAGAGGTTCAGTATTCCTGATAGTTTAAAATAAAAATATTGTCCAAATGAGACTCAGCTCTTTCAAACAATGGTTTCCTTTTGGTTTCAGTTCTTCATCCTTCCCATACCTTTGTTGTGCTCAGTATCTGCCATTTTGTAACCCAATTTGATCTAATTTGGCCATTTCTATGTATTGTCTTTGAAGAACATACTATGACAATACTAAAATAGAAAATCATAGAATCATAGAATGGTTTGGATTGGAAGAGACTTTAAAGACCTTCTAGTTCCAACCTCTCTGCCATAGGCAGGGACACCTTCCACTAGACCAGGGTGCTCAAAGCCCCATCCTACCTGGGCTTTAATACTTCCAGGAGTGAGGCACCCATCACTTCTCTGGGCAGCTCTTCTCTGGTGTTTCAGCACCCTTAAAGGAAAGCATTTATTCTTAACATCTAATCTAAACCTTCACTCTTTCAGTTTAAAGCCATTCTCCCTTGTCCTATCACTGCATGCCCTTGTAAAAAAGTTATCTAAAAATATGGAAAACAGTGAAACAGCTGACCCTCTTGCATTGTTTTCCTAGATTTGAACTACAAAATATAAGGACAAGCCAAAGATGGAACAGATGTTCTATTTAGCATCAACAGTGCTCAAAATATTTTTCTTAGTAAGTTTGTGTCTAAAGTTTAAGCAGGTACTTGCATGTTATACTAGACAAGACCTCACATCCTTGTCAAATTGAGCAGACATTGAAAGCAAAGATTAAATGGAAAACATGTCTTTATATTAATTATAGATGGCTAGTATTTCTCAGGACCTGAGGGAAATAAACAAAATTCTCAGCTACTCGAAGTTTGGAGTGTACTGCTTTAAATCAGTAAATATGGATAATTTACATGTCTAACATGCCATATCAGCATGAAAACATTTGTCAGAAATTGATGAATGAAACAAGAAGAATAATGAAGAAAAATGACAGTACACAAACCCTCCAGAGAGCAAAATAAACAATGTAAGCGTTTGGTAAATAAATCCCCGCAGAACTCTTAGAAATGACTCAGTGATTAATTGAATCAATCCATCAACCTTTTGTGATTACATCAATATGCAGTCCCTTTGATGCTGTTCTTCTTCCAAAGCTACTGTTTTAAATGCTTTTAAAATGTAGGATATAGTAAAATACATAACTATATGGAGCTATCATATGTTCATTGGATAATCTAGTGAGATATGATTGGTTGATTCTTTTGCTCAAGTCTCATATGTATATGCTTAAACTAATCATATCACCTTATAACCATATTCCAAGTTCTTGTTTCCCTGCTCTTCTTTTTTCTGAAAATTTTTGGCACCCATTTTTTTATTAATTAAAATTTAACAAATTTAACAGCAGAGTGAGACACTGAGATAATATTTTTTTCCTTTTTTTTTTTTTTAAATTAACATGTTCTTATTTGCTTACTTTATTTAACACATAAACTCTTTGCAGAAAGGATTGTCTTATTTACTGAGTTTATAGATTGTACCATGCTTGTACATCCAGTACATATCAAAATTTATAATTTTTGTAAACTGAATGCACATCCAAAAAATAAATACTTGTGACTTTGCATCTGGGAGGGATAGGAAAATCTATGTGGAAAAGGTGGGAGATTGTAGGTGGTTTTGTATCACCACCATAAGATATACTCATGTAACAGATATGTATGTGTGTATATATGTATGACAGAGTGAACTGAGCCAACATTTACACAAAGGCACAGAGATGCATGAATACCGAGAATCCCATGTAAATGAATGCAATTGCACATACATACACCTAGGAACAAAACATTCACCCACGTGCACAGGAACTAACCATCCAAATGTTTGCGAGAGGGAATAAAAAACCAACTGAGACAAATTTGAAGAGACTGAAATGTGAATCTTAATCCAGTCAACGTGTTCACAAACACATTTTTAAAGAATTTTCTTCCTATTCACCTGTGCCTTTTGTAGCTTTGGATATTTATGACTGTCCAGGTACTCAATGAACTATAGCTTTGGCAAATGTAAATGCACAAGTGAAAATGATTCCTACTGGAACTTGCTGTACCTCGGCTTCTGTAATGCTGCCACCCTTTGCCCTTCTGTGAAATATCTCCCAGCGTCTGGGGCCTTTGTGCTTCCTCATCTTCTCCTTTTGCAGATATCTGCAGTGATACTGTCCTCCATGACTGTCATCACCATCATTATGTAAACAGTTGGAAAAAATGGATGTTAGAAATAGAAGCATGTAATTTTGGGAGAGTATTTGCAGTTGTGTTCAGGAAGATGGGGAGAGCGATAATGGGACATACTTATGAAATAGCATTCTGTGTGGCAGAACTGGAGACTCTTGAAGAGCACATGCTGAATATGAACATGCTTCTTCATGTTTAGCTCCCCATAGCCTATTTCCCAGCAGGACAAAGGCAAAGCCAGGAAAGTGATTAGGTAACAGATGGAAGCAAAGACCCTTTTCCACCAGTAGATGAAAAAGTATGGCTTTTGTACAGAAACATTAATTTTGAATCAGAGATGACCACAAACATTACTACATTACTTTTTTTTTTTTTTTTTTAATTCTCAGGTTTCACAGTGATTCTATCTATCCAAAATAATAATCCCAAGGCATTTGGAAGTCCCAAGAGCTGTCTTCTACTCAACAGAGAGCAGAAAAGATGGTGCTTTTACTGGACTCAAGAAAAAAAAAAATCTCTGAAGTGTTCTTGGCAGAATTTGGAAGACACTTGTGAAAGACGACATCTCTCTCAGCCGATTTCTGAGAGATAAAGGAAGTTCATTTTAAAAGCCCCTTCTTTTGTACATAGGGAGACAGATGTGCAACAAATGTATATATGAGATTACTTAGAACTTCACATTTGATACAATATCTTTCTTCCTAAACCACTCAGCTATGCAAAGGTCACAACTCTAACTAGCTGCAATTGTCTCTCTTGGTGAAGGTCTGAACACCACACCTTGTCAGAACACGAGATCAAACAGCTGATTTTTCCAATCTATGTCTGGGAATGCAGCATATTAGTGACTACAGGAAGAAAAGCTCTTTTACTGATTCATTCTGTGCTGCACCACTTCTATACATGAATGAATAACTGCAGTCTAAAGGGCACTTTCTTTTATGCATGGTAATTGCATTTAATGTTGCACATAGTTTGGAGCAGACCAATTAGCATAACAACTGTCTACATCTTTCTCTGAGGAGAAGTGGACACAGTGCTGTCTGCAGTATTGCTATGCATCGGTTCTTCAATAAAACCTGGTTTACCTTTATTGTCTGTCACCAATCCACATGTGCTGGGAAGAAGCCAGATTCAGATTAGCTAGAAAACAAAAAGTCCATCAATTTCATCTCAGCTGCTCATAAGTAGACAGTCAGCAAGCAATACATACACATAGACTATTCATTGGGCTTTCTATCTTTGTGGAAAAATCCTCATCCTCTAAGCATTTGCTTTTAAAAATGAAACAGACGACTGGCAATGAAAATACTACAGGCTGGAAGGATCCATGGTATATGGAGTTTTGCTTTGGCTACTATCAGTGTGCTTAAATGGAAGGTAAGCATGCAAGTGATCAAAGCCTTCAGACACTGAGTTAATAGCCATTCCTATTTGGAGATGTCCAGGAATCAGTACATACTGTGCTAGACTTTGCCAAAATTCTGTGCAGCAGTGGAGTATTGCAAACTTAAATTAAGCAAATGGAGCACAAACCTTTTCTCCTTACCTGACTGAAAAGTATCACTTGCACTATAATGAAGGCCTAAAAACTCCTAATGACATTAATTAATACACTTTCTTTTTAAGGATTTATCTTAAGAGAGTATGACCGACTATCTGAAAATGTCTACTATTCTGCTCCACCTTTATTAAATGACCTCAGGCATATATGTGTGAACTCTATAAACATTTTGCAGCATTTAATCATTTCAGTGTAGGGACAATAAATGGCATATAAAAGAATATTAGTGGAGTGGAAATATCCATGTGACATAGCTCCTTCTTAAAAAGGATTACTTTTGTAATACTTAACACTGTTGGCAACTGTATACCTTATCATAGGCTTAAAATTCCTGATGAGTGCACAAAACCAGCCCCGCTTCCTAAGTGAAGAGTCTGTTGCAGTCAACCTTGTAAAAGAAACCTTTTAGTGTCAGTGATAATGAAAATACCTGCTACATATGACAGCATTAAAATGGTGTCATGACCCGGCAATTTCTATTCAGTGCTGTCACATCCATGCACTGCACAGATCGGGATTGTCATCATGTAAATGTAATAGGATTCTTTATCCTGCATTGTTGCTCAGCTGGGAACAGTAATTCTAAGTTTCCTGTAAGTTGTGAATAGCAGCAGGGGGCCATGAATAGCTTGGAAACCTATATTTTTTCCATTTATTTTTTTTAAAATGCAAATTACACTAGTAAGTCAAAAAAATCACTTTTGTTAAAAATACATTCAGAATTAACAAATGCCAAAAAGAAAAGAAAAAAAAAAGAAAAAAGACACATTTGGATTGTATCTCTTGCCTTCTGAATATTTTAGTTTATAACAAAAGCCCAGCCTAGAAAAATAACATTCTTTACTGGATTTTGAGGAGGATACAGCTGTACAAATCAAAAATGCCATCCAGATATTCTCACATTACTGTGCTCTAAACTGCTTCCAGAAGAGATCTGTTCATTTAGTTGAGTAGTTGAGTAGTCAACAGTCGTAATTTTTTTAATGGTGGTGCTCTAACAGCAATTTAAGCAGGGTTATGAATACCAACCTCATATAGGTATGTATGTGTATATATATATGTATACTGTGTGTAAGCGAGTGTGTGTATCTACTCTATATGTAATATATGAATACACATTTATATTGCAATCCGTAGTAGTTTAGATGTGCTTCCTATTTCCTAAGCATTTTACAAACATTAACAATTCAGACCTCACAAAAAGCCTGTGAGGCACATATTATTCCCGTATTATAGATGGGAAGACTAAGACACAGAGAAACTAAGGCCAAAATTTTCTAAATTAAAATCAGGCCTATAAGCTACGTGTAGACACTTCATTAAATTGTCTGACTTCTAAAATTGCTAACTAGCAGTAGCTGCTGTTCCATGGGAAATCACTGAGAGGTATGAAAAATTATCATCTGAAAATTGGATCGCTGCTTAGGTGCCTAAACTGGTTTCATTTCATGTTAAAAAGTGCTTTTTATAGAAATATCTTTCTGATTAACTGGTATACAGGGAAAGATAAAAGAACCTGTTATGACATTTTCATTCCATTTAAACCTCTATGTCTATACATCCGCTATATATAATACTACATAAAAGTAGAAACTTTTCTAATTTTTTCAGTTATGGGAAATTTTTTCCTGGCACTTGGAAGTTGCATGGGGTGTCCAGGAGTTGAAAAGCAGCTCTACCCAGAATGAACTCAGAATTTCAGGTCTGCAAGTATGAAAATTTAAATTTGAGATCCAAATCAGCAATGAATACTTTACGGGATCAGGCCTAGGGTACGTGCCTGTTTCATCCAGGAAATTCCCAGCAGTGTCTGAGACAGGAGCCCTTGGTCCACTGCATCAGAATCTTCCTCAGTGATGCAGCCCCCAACAATAGTTATTCCTGTGTATTTTATATACATAGACATACACACACATTCACACACTTACATATATATATATATCTATCTATATAAATCTCACTGAATCAATGTAAGTATAGCTCCTGAACATGTCCCATATCTTGCTTTCACTGTTCCTCTGTCATTGTCCAGAGTTGTGACACTGTACATCCATGCAGACACAGCAAAGGGCACTGGTTTGTACAGGGATGAGTGAGTGGTGTGAGTGCACAGGCCTTTGGAGAGAGGGCTTGGCCAGCAAGGAAAAGGGAGTTGCTCAGGAGTACCTCAAGACTTTCCAAGTGCTGACCTTTCCCCTTGCCCTCAAAAGCTACGTGTTCACCTCAGGTGTGGAAGGTGCGTGCGTTTGTCTATGCAAGGTCTGAGCAAAGAAACAATGACAATCCAAGTTTCTGAAAAACCTGAGCAAAATATTGGGTTTTCCTAGTGAAAGCCATCTATGTTCTTGAAAATACAGATCAGATGTAGAATAAAACATATGTTCCTAGGAGTTCAGAGTATTTCATATACACATTGACCTACTAGCAAAGTTCCCAAAGGCATCTTGTTGCCAACTACGTAACAGCACAGGGTTTTTTTTTCAGCCACAATAATACAGGAAGATAAAATACACATTCTAACACACAACAGATCCCCCCAAATATACCACAAAAAAGTCTTCAATATTTCTTCAACTCAACTAGTCCCTCCCTGCCCTCTCCAACTGAAATCAAAAAATAAAATATATGGATCCCTTATGGTGCAATTAGAAAAAAAGAGCTCACTTACAGAGAATTTTTAGTTGAAATTAGATATAAAAGAGTAAACGTAGCTAGTACATATTCAGTTGGCCTTTGTTGATAGAAATCTGCAGATGTCTCTGTAGTTAGTAAAAGACGTTTAGAGATAGCTATAAAAGCACCTACAGTGCGATAAATAAAACCAAAGGGATTAAGAAGCACTATTTCTGCTGCTTATTTCCAGTAGGTTCAATTATTAGTTTATGTTATCCCTTTCCCCACCCTGACCCCCAAAAGGTCTTATTTCTTTCTTTCTTTTTCTTTTTAATCATTATAAACTGTTTCTTGACCACTGTGGAGTCTCAAAAGTAAAGCACTTATCAGACAGCTGGCAGTTTTCTACTTGGTCGCTCTGGAGCCATGGAGCAACAGAGCCTTATTCCCTGACATGAAAACAAAGCAAAACCAAACAGAAGAAAACCACTGACTTAGAAATTGTTCAGAATTAACAGCAGCATGTTAACTTCAGAAAGCTTGCACGTAGTTTCTCTAATGTGCAACGCAGTTGGGTTAAGGCAAGTATGAATTGTACAGCCTTCAGGGCAAACAATGCGCTGTCTATTGACTTCTGCTGCAAGGTCATCCTGGTATTTCAGTGTTGTGTTGACTAAGGAGACTCGATGCAGCCAGGAGTGTGAAGGAGGCTCCAAAAGCACCGAGTTCATGTCTTAATCCAGATGGGTCACGCTGGCGGTGGCCGGGGTAGGGAAGAGACAAAAGATGGCACCAATACCTCTGCTCTGTCCCTCTGGTGCTGGGAGGCAGGAGGTCCAAGGTGGGGGTCTGAGGCATCTCCTCTAGTACCTGTTAGAAAGAGGGGCTGAAGGTCTCTGTTGTTTTCTGTCTCACTGTTCAATCAGCTTTTATATTTTTCTTTTACCACAAAAATTGGATTTTTTTTCCTTTTGAAGAATCAGGAGGCCATCCTGAAACAGTTTCTTTGACAGGTCTTCCAGCCTACCTTGAGTAGTCCCCATGTTTACTTTGACCTAGAAGAAAGACAGAGAAAGAGCAATACTTATAATCCACCATACACCTGTCTGATCCCTGCCCTGCTGCTCTGGCACCCTTTTGCAAGCAACAAACCAGTAACAGTTCAGCTACACATAGGATGAAGAGAACAGAAAGACAAAGTATTTGCTCAGGGAACTGCTTGTCTCTCTCTGGAACAGTGTCAGAGAAGTCAGCACAGGTTTTCTAAACAATCCTAGATAGGAGTTATATTTAATTATAATCTTAACTATATATCCATGGGTCAACTGGAAGATGACCTGACACATAATCCATCAGATATGTAGCTGTTTCTGTAAAAACAGGAAGTGACACAGTCTGAGGACAGAAGGGCTGAATTGCAGGAGTGGGGGAAAGCCACCCGTGGCTCACTCGCAAAGCAGGGTGCATGTGCAAGTGCCACAGCCCTGTACACTTTAACAGTGTTGTCCCAAACCCATGCTTT
>JAWWES010000115.1:62488929-62586727 GCA_035583135.1 Lophotriccus pileatus
GTGTGTGTGTATGTGCATGCATGTGAGTATATATACTGCAAATAGTCTTAGACTTCACAATAGGAGGAAAGCAAGCTTTACTTTGGGGCTGCATTCCTTTTGAGCCATTTCTCCAGTGCATTAGGCATCAGCATCAGACATGCATGCTTTTTTTGTTGTTTCACTTCTTCTTTTCTTGAGCAAACAAGTTTACTGTGAAGAACGTAAAGAAAGATCTCTCTCCCCTCCCTCCTTCCTACTGTTTTAGAACAGTGATCATGCAGTGCAGTCTTGTTCCACAACTACAACTGTGTTTTCTCATGTGCAGCAGAATCAGTGTCAGGGAGTGTTTAGTCACCTTCCTCGATCACCTCCCAAGAGCAGAATTTTCTCTTGTCAATTGATTTCCGCCATCTTATTGTGTTCTTCTCCCATGGTCTGGAAATGAGCACTGGCATCTCCGGCACAGAATGCCAGGAAGCTGCTTTTGAGTACATCAGCTGTGGCCACACTGCAAGGAGGTACATGAGCATCGGTTCTGTCCCGTTCTGTTCAAAAAGCGTATTCGTTTTGAAGGGACTGTCTAGGCTTCTTGGCTTGTACAGCATAGAGCACGCTGTTGGCACTTAAATAATAGAAAAACCCGATTTATAACAGGTAGATAAATGTCACGATAAGAATTCTCCCTAAAAACATCAGTGTTTTATTTAAAACATAATTTTAAAATGAATATAGTTTTCTATTTAAAAAGTAAACTGATTTAAAGTAAATATGAAACTGGAAGAGATGACAAGGAGAATTGTGATTGTTATTAAAAGCCTAAAATATAGAGAAAAAACCCCAAAGTGAGACCAAATTTAATATTACTAGACTACTCACGGAAATCGTATCCAGAGATAGTCACCTCAATTCACAATCTACGGATAATGTTTCTTTTTCATAAATCAAGATTTTTTTCCTGTAAGTATCCTTTCATTCAGGGTAGTTTTGCATAACTGATAAAATTCCACACAAATGTACTGTGTGCATTTAAGCTGAATTGGAATGTTCTTATAAGTAGAGCTTGATTGATATCACAAATAAAAAGTAGTAAATCTTTACACAAAGAAGTCCTGACACAATAGAGATGTAAACATGAGAAGCTTGAATAAATCAATATAATTATTTGCATGTGTAAACTTGTGTAGGTTCAATGTAGCCTCCAAATTACCAAAATGAAGTGCTAACTTCAGCACACAGGATGAAACTTGTTACAAAACTGTGTGTCTTAATACTTAGCAATTAAACTAAACCCAGCATTCCTTCAGGATAATAATTAAATTGTGAATGTATAAGACAGTTAAAATTGATTTAGATCACTTGGATGCAAAACTGTCTAACTTGAGGAGAAATAAAGTTTGTGTTGATGGAATTCCGTCATTGCAATCCTCTAAATCAATTCACATCAGCAAGCAGCACATTGGATGATGACTGAGACCTACCAAACAATTCTCTATGTCTTTAAGATTTGTACTAGTTCTGTATATGAATTGATCTGGTAAATATATAAGGGCTTCTCTGTGCTATATTACTGAACTACATTTTGAAATTTGTATGTTGACAGAATCTGTACAATCATTAGAAGCTGATGTTATTTTGGTGAGCTCTTCAAAGCTGAGGCCGTATCTTCTTCCCTTCTGCAGCATGCCTAGCATACCTATAGGTGCTACCACAGCACAGAAAACAAAAGAACTGATACTGTGCCTTTGGATGTAGTTAGTAATCAGATGATTTAAAGGCAAGTGTTTCCTATTTCTCTCATAAGTCCAGAGCTCCACATGAGTTGCACCCACTGTAAGTCTGAATAATAGAGGATGCAGAGGTGGCAACAAGCTATCTTTGTATTTTCTTGATCTTTTGCAGGAACAAGATGGAATGATGCTTAGTATATCTTCTGCTGCCTATGGATTAAGAGACATTTTTTAGCAATTGATAACGTTGTGGAAATAGTTATATGAATATCGCTATATGGATATGTATAGGTATAGTTGTATGCTGGATGGATATGATTGTACCTTGGAGAGTGGTGAGAGTATGGTAATGGACTCTGTAAACCAGTAGGTCTCTCTCCTCTCCTCTTCTGTCCTGTCCTGTCCTCTCCTCTCCTGCACTAATGCTGAGCATTAATGCTCAGCATTACAGGTGTTGAGCATTGTAAAGTGGAGTCGATATTGGCCAGAGAGTAACATAAAGTCCTGTGTGTTGTGGTTTACTTCTGTCCTTGAGTACTATGGAGGCTTACATTGATATTCTTTGGTGAGCAAGATCTGTAGGGAAACAAACCCTTCCTCCCAACAAATAAAGTTTTAAAATATTAAGTATGGTTTGCTGTTATCATATCAGCATGTTTTGATCTCCAGTACATAATACTGCTGCAAGTAGTGCTACAAGCAGATCAAACCTTGACTTGATTAATTTGACATTCGAGTTTGTCACTCCACTACCTAATGGTCTGCCTATATTTACAGAGCAACTGCGGTGCAAATACATATGCATGCATTCCTGGTGTGCCGCAGCTGTAGATAACAGAGAGGTATTATTAAATGCTGTAAAAGCCTCTTAAGGACAGATTGTAGCAATTCTAGAGAACCCCGTCAAATACTGTACAGTCAGAGGGAAATATCAAGTGTCTTTGAGTGCGGCTGGGACATGGCAATACTTTTGTGGGTTGACTGGGCAAAATGTCAGCTCACGTTCTGATTTTTGTCTCTCTGTGAAGATGGTGAAAGCACCTATACTCCAGTGAGAATGCAGTGTTGAAATAAGGTGGAAGAACACAGTTTACATGGATTAATCATATATCTCGCCATTTCAGTTACGAGCTTAAAAATATTGACTGCTTTTTTTCCACCTTTCCAGCTTTCTTTCCAGTCAGTATGAAGATACACAGTAATGCAATCTGTTCTTCTGGAAGAAACACTGAGAGCATAAAGAGAATGGGATAATATCTCAGCTAGAGGGCTCCATATGTTGATGACAAGGTATGGTGTGCTGAGAAAGAAATAGGATTAGAATTGTTCTAAGTACCTGTGTGCCTCATATAATACTAGGAAGGAAATAACATTTCCTTCAGCACCGTGCCAAAAGTGCAGGTGAAAAATCTTTACTTGAGCACAGACAGATGGGGAGCTGAAGCTAAGACGGCATTGGAGGTATGCACTATTGTAATTTGAGATTATTAAAAAGCTCCTATCAAAGCTCCCGAAGGGCCCAATCCTAAGCACTACTGCAGACTGATTGTACCACGATAAAGGAGTGAATGCCAGTTCCATGCAGAAATACACTAATCCATTAACAGACTTGCTTCCACTAATCATAAGAAATGAAATTGCATTCAGGAATGAATGGAAGTGTACTTTGGGATGCCTATTGTTTGCTTGAATTAAGTTCTTTTCCTCAAAAGAAATGTTCAGAAGAGAAACAAAGTGAAAAAAGTAAATGTTACCCTTTTGTGAACTCTTCAGTGGTGTACTTTTAATGTGTGGTTATTGATGACAGATAAAAAGTATTCCAAAAGGCTGCAGCAGTGAGGTAAGATTTATCTGGGCAGTCAGGACTGTTCTGAATTGCAGTTGGCATCAGTACAAGAAATATTTAGAGATGATTATTCCTGGAGTAGTCTGTAGTTGGGTGTTAGCTCTAGTGTGAATATACCACAGTTGTGTGTATGAGTGAAGACTTGATTACCCATTTAATTCCCAAATATATCAGGCTGCACTCTGGGATAGAGTTGTCACTCACTGGTTAGGTAAAATACTGTCTCCTATTCAAACTGATTTTAAAACCCATATGTTGTTACATTTGTTTTGTGGTTTTGTTTTTTTTTTTTTAATGTGGAAACTGGAAAGGAGGTTCAGAAGTGCCTTGGTGAACAGATGCTCTGGTAAGACAAATGCTAAATGCATCCACTAAATTAGCAAGTTGCTGAACTTTTGATAAATCTTAATAAAAATCCACTTTTTTCCAACCAAGGTTTGTCATATTTGACTAGGGTTTTTTTTTCTACACTGAATTCTCATTGCTTCTGAGTGGAACCTGCTTGAATGAAAATAGGAAAAATCAGGTGAGAGCTGGGTGTTATTCGAATAACTGTGACACATGATATCCCACCCCAAGAAATCATTATAATTCAACAGAAGAGTAATGTTGGTGCTTAAGTGTAGCTTGAATTCAGTCCATCAAAAAAGGCTTCTGCCTATTCTGAATTTTTAAGTCATGCCATCTTTCAGCTTAATGATCCTTTAATATCAGCCTGCCACTCTGCTGAATATCTTAGAAGTTAAGTACTTACATATACATGGGCTGTAGCTGTAAATGAGATGTCTTCTGTGGACCTTGATAGCCGTAAGAGTCAAATCCACCTATGAAATCAACTGAAAGGGGGAAAATTGCTTGCATTAGCAACAACTTTTTAGAAGTGATAGGTCCTATCATTCAAGAACCGCCCAGTACATACATTATTTTTGATGAGTCCTCTAATAATCTGTTAAAATTAGACACACTAATTGTGAAGACACAGAAAAAGTCTAAAAGAAGAGAGAAAGGCAAAGTTCCCCGATTTTCCTTTTAAACCCACAGAAAGACAATATGGGATTTATAACAGCCATCAGAAATAACCACATATCCCTTCTTTTCAAGTAGACCACCTCACTGTAATACAAAACAACATGCTATTCAGACACCACAAATGCTGAAAACCATTTATTTATTGGCATGAATGCATTGCTTCTGACTGTGATTACTGTGCCTGGCTTCCTGTCATACCATGGCTCACTGATGTAGAGGAGAGAACACAGTGATCCGACTCAGTCTGAGAGACAGAAGTTTCTCTGTTTCCTTGCTTTGACATTTGGATTGAAATGCATGAACAGAGAGTTGGAACAATTTATCTGAGCTTCAGAGATGAAACTTCTCAGATGCAAGGAGACCTATTTCTCTCAAGGCACTGAAGGTCTGCAGGAAGGTCGTAGGGTGGGAGTTATTTATTAATTCAAACCATTGCAAGTTCCTCATGGTCTCCGTGTGTTTCTTTTAAACAATTTCCAGGGAAATTTAAGCTCACCTAAGCTCAAGACCCCTGTTTCACTGCTATAATACTTTCTTTGCACACAAAAAATGGTGCCCTTTGCTTCCTTTGTCCCAGGAGACCCAACTGTTGGCTTTTAGGGGTTCTATGTGGGCAGTTCTCAATTCTGAAATATTATCTCTTACATCAGAGATATGAATTTGACTTTGATAGAAAAGGGCCAAAGTTCAGCTAAGGAAGTGCATTTTTCACATATCTTGGACACTGCTACTGACAGACTGGCTCTGTGTACATTAAAAGCAGAAAAAAAAAGAAAAGGTTCTTTGATGGAGGACAGCTTGTTGTGGATCTAAAATGTAGTAACAATCACAAAAAAAAAAAAGTAAATTTACTACTCTTGGTTTGAGAACCTCCACAGTGGTTGGGGTCCTTAAAACTTGCATTTGTAAGGTTATTTTATACTAAAGTATAATAAAAAAATAAATAGTACCCCTCAATGTGTCCCACACTTAGCCAGACTTATGAATGCAGTCACATGCATTCTAGACACAGTACAAAAATATCAAATTCTTGTACACCTCTGCCCACCATTTACTTTGCAAGCAAAGAGCTAACAAAACACTAGATTGGATGGGTGCAGTACATTGCAACCACACACTTTTTGAACCTGTCATCAAGTCATTCTTCAGTGGCAAGAACGGCCCCTGCAGAAATAATTTATCTGACTCTGTGCACTGTGGCAGCATTATGTACACTCCTATCCCAGAATGACGTGTTACTAAATTAATTCCTGGTATCGCTAATGAAGGAGGTTCTATAGTCTCTCTCTGTTGCCTTTTCCTGTGCCTAACTTCTAATATCTAATTTAAATGTAATTTCCTGAAAATTAACTACTTTTCTGCATTTTGGCTTTTTCTCTCTATAGACATGAAGAAAAATGAGGCCACCCACCTTTTTTTTTTTTCTCTTACAACTGCTTTTAAGCATTTTCAAAAAGTATTCCATGCTATGCATTGTTTCCAGGTTTAAGCAAACCTAGTTCTTTCAAACATTTCTCACAGCTCGTATTTTCCAAGCCTTTAGATTTCAAAGCCTGAAGATCCTTCCTCAGTCTAGTATCCTAGTCTGCTTAGGTTTTTCTTACAGTAGAGTGCACAAATCAGGACTAACGGGGCAACTGCCTGTAGTTTCTGTACATTATGTGAAATAACTTGGTTTTGGTTTGTTTGGTTTGTTTCCTTTTCCCCTCGTGTTTTTTTCTGTTGTTGTTGTTTGGTTTGGGTTTTTTCCCTAATTTCTTTTTTCCACAGCAACATACAAACTCTTAAAAATCAGATCTTTATTTTTATGTTTTGACACTAACTGTAGGTCTAGCCAAGTAGTCCATGTTTTATTTGAAGGTGATTGATTCTTCCCCACAGGAGTTCTTTTGCACTTGTCTGTATTGAATTTCATCTTCCTGATTTCAAGCCACTTTTCAAGATTATTTTCACTTCTAATTGTACCTTCAGTAGAGCTCCAGTCTGGTTTAATCTGAAATTTTTACAAATATTCTCACCTCTATCCTCCTTGTTCTTAACAAAAATAATGAAGAGAATTGTTTCGCTAGATGAAGTCCCAGTGGGATCCCATCTAAAATGTCATGCCGTCTGGTTTATAACTAAATTTCAAATAGAGTTTTAAACAATTCTGCATACAACCTATGAAGGTTGCATCTGGGCAGTACTTCCCTGTCCTTTTTACAAATCTTTTATGTCATCAAAATCCTGCTTAAATCAAGATAAATGTCATTTGTTGCTTTCTGCTTATTCACTGTCTGTAACTGTCAGAAAATCTTTATCACAATGTGACCATGTCTTTAGAGGCATACAAAGTTTATAGGCACAGAATGAAGAAAATTGTTGAGTGAAATGCTAGGCTGGGAGGAAAAAAAAACCCCGCTATTCAAATACAAAGATTGCAGAAAAAACAAAAAAAAGGACATATCTTTGCTGCATATGGTTTGTTGCTTGCTCGCCCAATTTTCTTTTGTTTTGGTCACTCTTGATCCGTGTCAACACAAGTCAGAAAATGCTTGTATTGGATTGAGTGTCTCACTGTTGTCAACCCATGTCACTTTACGGAGGTTGCTTATATACATTTGTCCAGCTTTCTATTTCTTCTGTACTGTCCTAGACCCTTCAAGCAACTGGTAAACCATTATTAGTAGGCTGCAGGCAGATACACTCTGTTTTGCAGTTGTGGAGCAAAAGGTCTTAAGGGTGATTTTAGGGTTGTTTCCAGAAAGCTAAAGCAACGTGTTAAGAAAAAGATTGCTTTGAGCAAAATAAATTTGCTTGGGCACAAGAGAAAGATGCATGCCAAATACCTCTTCATGCATTGTGGCTTTGCCCTGTTGCACAGAGTAATTGTTGCACAGAGTGTTAACAAGCCAGATTGTCAAGTGACAAAGAAGGCAAGCTCGTAGAGACATTTCTGTGTTCAACTTACTATGAAAGTTCCCATGTGTGTAACCAAATGATAGTGGGGCAGGGAGTACTACTGTGACCTCATTCTAGGCATACAATGGCTTCTTACAGGCAACAATAAACTTTGCAAGGTAGGTAAAAGTCAGTAATAGAAAGTGAACTCCAACACAAAAGGACTTCATTAATTTCTTTGTAGCAAGGTTTCTTGATGGCAGCAAACCCTGTGATGTCCAGACTGTGCTAAAAGCTCCCTGTGGACTCTAAACTAGTTTCTTAAAGCATGCAAAAGGCTGCCCTTTCTGCAGGCATTTTATCCTGGCTGTGCCTGAAAGGTCACTAAAAGTGTCATAGAACTGATACATCCCTGGTAGCAGTAACATCAGATGAATAAAACAAGGCTCATTAGCTGAATCAGTACAGAGGCTTCCATCATTAACTTCATGCATCAAACACATTTTTGACTACTGTATTTCATATTCATCTTAAATGTCACTGTTATCACAAGTAGCTTTTAGGTCATGTTTTTCTTTAGTAACAGCACATGTGAATATGCAAGCAAACTGAATCCTATTCCTTTTGTGGTGGGTTGACCCTAGATGAACATCAGTTGCCCACCAAAGCCTCTCTATCACTTCCTCCTCTACTGGACAAGGGAAGAGAAAATACAATAAAAGGATCATGGGTCAAGATGTGTGCATATCAGGACATATCAGGCATAAATGGGTTTCTCATTTTTCATTTCTGGAAATCTATGGTATATAGAGGGACCATTAAAATGGGATGCACAGAAAAGACCCCACTAGCATGAATGTGATATGGAAGAAGGTTCTTTCTAGAAAGTTAGCAGTGAGAAAATTGGAGCTGTTGAAATCAACAAGTGGACAAAGGATTGAGTGTGAAATAAAAGCAAAAGGAAATATCCTTAAAAGAAACCAGATGACTAGGCACTATTCTGCTTATAGAAATTTTCCTCTGTAAGATACAGATACAGAAGCACAAAGATTCAGGTCCTCAGCTAATATATATGTTGATAACTTCAGTGACTTCTATGAAGCAATGGTAATTTACATTAGCCTAGGATCTGACCCAAAGGATCCTTTAGGGCATATATGTATAGAAATGTGACTGACTATGGCTTTCCTTGCATTTTAGTAAGCATCCAAATAGCAATGCAGACTAGATATGAAAAAATGTAGTTTAAGAATGGCGAGGGGGATGAATGACTTTATCTGCAAATAAAAGGAAAAGGAAAAGCTGGGAAACAGCCAACTTGGCCAATCTGTGACCTGCAGTATGAATAACTTCTTGACTGCTTTCAAACCCTCTTCTAACTTTGTTCCTTTGCTGAGGTTATTTGTTTTGCTGATTATCTGATCCCTACCCTTAATGCATGAGGGCCTGCCTCTCACCATGGTGAACGTACTGCCAGCACTCAACCCTGCCTTCACCATCACATCCATTTCCTGCCCATGGCTCCTCCTTTAAAAGTGAAAATGTCTTTGGTAGCAATTCTGTATTAAGGGTGACTTCTCTCACTGATTCCTCTCTTTTGCTTCACTTTCACTTTGTCCATTTCCTTGATGAAGCAGTTTGTTTTCTCCAGCTCTATAAGTTCCAGCCCAGGGACTCCCACCATTTCCTCATCCACATCCCTCATCCTATCTCCAGTCATTTCTCTGCACATTAACTTTTCCATTTTTTGTACTAACAGACTGATAAAGTAGTACTCTTTTTTTCAGGTTGCCAGCCTTTGTCACTTCTTTTACTATTAATTTCCCCTTCTCTCTTACTACAGTTACAAGAATTTTGTTCTGTAAAACTTCTACTTTTCCCAGTGACACACTTTTTCTCTGGATCCCTTTTTTTTTTTTTTTTTTTTAATCAACTCCAACCTTATCCCTGATTGTCCCAGTTTTTCTCCCACATTCCACCCCTGGATGATTTCAAGTGGCTTTTGGAGCTACTTTTCTCCAATTCTTTTAAAGTTTTACTCCCATCTTGTATTTTGTCCTTTGCACACAGCTGGAGCTTCAGTCAGATCATCTCTTCCTGTTCAAATTTAGGCAAACACAGTCCTCTCTCTGGTCATCCAGACGACTTTCATGCATTTACTGCTTTCTTTTTCCTGAACTGTTTGCCTTGCTGGCCTCCTCTGCCTTCTCTGCAGGTGCTTACCTTCCTCCTCTCATCATTTTTCTCCTTTCTTGATGCTTCTCCCTCCAGCATGCTGCTGGAGTCCAATGAGCAGTAATATCTGCCTTTTATTTTTCTCCACCTCCTGTAAGCTGGGTAATTGCACTCACAAACACAATTCTGCTGTCGTCGTCGCTCTGAGGTGTCACGGATTACCTGGCTGGTGCTCATTCTGCTCCTCCTATACAAACTTAAATCTCAGCTTGTCTGTGTGATATTTACCCATGGATAATTAAACATCAGTTCCAGTTCTGCATGGCTAAAGTCAGAACTCTCAGCTGCTCCTCCCTAACCTTCTCTGCTGCCCCGCATAGTGAACTTGTGTCCTGAAGTCTGCCTATCACTTGAGGATATAAATTCAATATCAACTTTGGTGTGGGCTGTGCACGATTTAATTTCTGGAGATTATTTTTGCATATTGAAGAAGAAGACTCTTCTAACTGTTGACACAGCTATAACATTTACCCAGGGCTCCCAGTGTCAAACACCACAATTGTTCCCATTTTATTTTTGAACTCACCAAATGTGGATCTAAGCTGCAGGGATCACCTCTTTGCCTATGCTACTCTTGTCTGCATCCTTCTACTGATTTAACCTTCTATATTACATCAAGTATAAACTAAATCTATTTACATTTAAAGCATTTTGTAGAGACTCAACATCAATCTCTCCTCCTTACAGGTCTAAAAGCTAAATTCTGCCCCCCATTCCAGCTTGACCTCCATACTTCAAAAATTTTCAAACAGTGTCTCTTCTTGTGAGACTGTCTTCACAAACAGCTCTCTCATTATTTTCCCTAAAACTCTTCTTTGCTCTGTTGGGAATAACTAAGTTGCCAACACCCTTATACTCCTGTCTACTTCAGTGAGTAATATTTGCTCATAGTTTCTTTGTGCTCGTTTTCTGCCTGTGCCCATCAATTGCCTCTTGTCTGATACACAGATTGCAAGCTCCAAGAAACAGGACTGGCATTCACATGCGTACAACGCTTGACATTATGGCAGTCCTTAAATATATTCATGAATCTAAAGCACTAAAGTAATATTAAAAAAATCACAATTACACATGGTAAAGGTGAGACCGTTTAAAAAGAACTAATGACCAGGGAAGTGTATGTGCATGTTCACGTGGATGGTTATTGCACATGCATGTCATAATAGGATGTATTTCCCACATGGTGTAGCAGAGAGAGAACCTGGTGTGTACATGCAGTACATCTGACACGTGAGGTCTTAAATTTATATACATTGGCTCCAGAAGCCAAAGACTTGTTTCCCTGGACTCAGGGTTAAGAGGTGCTGTGATTAAGCTTCAATGCCACATCAAGGCACTCCACTGCAGGTGTAGCTGGGAGGAAGGAGAGATGTAAAACAAATTACAGCTAATAACACCACTGGAGGCACTGTTGGTGCAGAAGTGAGTATGTGAGGCAAGACAGAGCTGTGCACAGATACTAAAAACTAGTAGCTACATACTGGCCACATAGAGTAAAAAAACCTAAAAATGGAGGGAAGTAAAATTAGGTTTGTTTTTCATCAGTTTGGAAATGACATATGGGGACAAAATATAAAGAAACATATGGGGACACCCTTGTTCTTGCAGCTTTGCCAGTATCCTGCTACCCACCTCTCTGTTTGGTGAAGACATTTCCAAACAATTTAGTGCTGCTGCCTTTTTATGCTGTGAGCATGGCCTGGTGGCTGTTGCACAGTATAGCACACAGGAGGAGGTTTGCTTGAATGCAATCTCCATAAAGTTTGTTTACAATGATAGTCAAACATTATTGGTCTTTGTGTTGAGTACACAGTGATTTAGGCTCTCAAAAGAGCATAAAGCCAAACACTGGGGAAGTATGGGGAAGGAGGCATATGCCAGAATATGGGGCTGTGCCCTTCCTGCTGTCACAGGAGGATTCAGAAACGGTGTAAGGACTTGGACACAAGGTCCAGTTCTTGCAGTGCAAATGAACAGCATTTCTGCCAAACAGCCGGTAATGTAGGGCCTGTAAGTGCTCTTAGCTAATCAATTTGAAAGGGGAATATAAAATCTCAGATTTTTAAACTGTCACATCATGGCATTTCTGAACTCTATGATGGCCACAGGAGCAGTAAAGGGAAACCTCTACACAAATTTTGATGAAGTTTCTCAGCTCAGATTCTGCCCCGCTGCCCCTATTTTCATGACGTTTACTTATGTAATAATGAAAATTATTCTGTAATATTTTTCTTCACAAGGGCTTTTCCTACAGCTTGTTCTCCTCTTATCATGTTTCTTGTTGGATAAGGCCCTGCATCATCTTCTTCTGTCTCTCCTTCTGCTGATCCCCTGGCTAATTCTTTGATCAGCCCTTCTGAGACAAGACATGAGACTGGGGAGCTATGCAGGTTTGTGAAACCTCATAAGCATGACCTGGTGTTACTGCCCTTACAGAGGTACTGACAGGGTTCTCTGCCTGTTACTCCCTGTAATTAGGACCAAGCAGGGATGCAGATATTGCATTCAAGGTGAGCCCAGCTCATGGTTGTACTCAGCAGAAAATAGCTAGATGAGTGGTGCTGAGGTTCCAGAAATTAGACAAGTCACAATGTGTCTCAAGTTCCCAAGTGGAGAAGGGGTCTGGTTGGGGGCATAATGTGTGGAAGGTCATGCTCTGGAGCAATGACTTGGCAAGGCAGGGCTGCCCAATAGCAGGAACCATGTTGAAGAGGTGGGAACCAAGGCTGCTCGTGGCTTAGCAGAAATGAGCCAAGATGAAAGTATCCAGGAGGAATGAAGCAAGGGTTGGGAGGCATCAGTGAGTCTACAGTAGCTGAAGGCAGAAACAGGACCAGGGACAAGGTAGGCAGGAATAAGAGCCAGAGGCCAGGAAGAAATGGCTGGAACATAGCTGCAGCAATGGGAAATACTGGACTGAAATGGTCAGTACTGCATTTTATAACTGAGAATACAGCAAGCCACCTGTCAAGCCTGTACACCTGGAAACAGGGTTGCTGCTTAACCCCTGCAAGGCTTTGCAAGGCTGGACCAAACTTGCAGCAGGGCTTGTCTGATGCTCAGTAAAGAGTTTTTAAAAGACCTCCACTCAGCTAAAAGAATAATATTAGTCTGAGCAATATATTATTTTTCTAAACTGGACAGACCTGAACATTGCTGATAATAGCCATTTGATTTCAAATTTTCATGCTTGAGTGCTGAGCAAAAAATATAGCCATGCAATATAGCTTTTGAGTGACAATTCATTCTAAAAATTAAAGAAAATGCAGGGTAGACTGAATTATTATAAAAGTTATCAAATGAGTCATTAGGAAAAGTTGTTCTTAGCCAGATCACTGCCAAGGGCAAGCAATAAAGAGAAGAAAAAGGAAAAAAGGAGGAAAAAGAAAATGCCTGGGGCAGTGGCCTCCAAGTGCGACTGCCACACTAATAAATTAGAAAAAGAGTCATTAGTAGGTGCAACAAAGTGGAGAATTAAGGCCCAAATCTATGAAAGTTAACAATCCAATGCTAATGAAGACCTATCTAGATATTTGAAAGGAAAGTAATAAGGAAAACTTTAACAGGAGTCATGCTGATAAAAATAATTCAGTACAAAGCTATGTTCATGGCATGTAGGAAACTGTGAGGAGCTCATGTTGATGGTCTCAGCAGGAAGGACTCTAAGGTTGTGGGCAGGTATCCTTCTCAGGGCCACTGGAAATGCTAATGAGTCTGATTCACCCCCAGCATCTCACCACCACTCCCCTCTGAGACCCCGTTATCTGTCAGTCGGGAGCGAGCTTGGATGGCCAGGACCTGCCCTGCTCCATCCGCTAATTTGGGCTGAAACCCTAAGAATGCAGCCAGCTGCCCTCCGAGGGGGGGACACCAGGGTGGGGAGGGGGGCTCGCAGCTCCACATGGCAACCTGCAGGCTGCTCCTCTGCCTGATTTCGGTGAGATCCAAGCTGCCCTCCCCTCCGGAGCTCTGATGGAGCGAAGGAGGAGGCGCTCCCTGTTGAGTGGCCTGCCTTCAAAGCCCGCCCTCCACGTTCACTGCAAAGTAGCAGGAAATGACTGATGTCGAAATGGAGTTTGTCAGCAGCATCAAAACAAAACACGCCTGAAACCATCTTCCATGCACTTTTCAACTTGTGAAGAGTTTCGGATTTTGCTATTTTTTCCTGGTTTTGAATATGAGCTTTGTTTATTATTTATTATTTATTTATTTTTCTATGTCAAAACATTCCCATGGCCAGGAAGATTTCCTATTCAGCTACAGCAACAACCTGATCATCTCTTCAAATGATCTGTAGCTTCTGTTGTCAGAACCATCACTAGCTACTACCTCATTTCTCCTACCAGCTTGACACAATTGTGTGCAACATTGTTTCATGGTCTGAATGCTTTTGTGTTCCTCTCCTGAAACCAACAATTCATGATGAGTAATATTTTCAAACTGGTTTGGTATTAAATGTATCTTTCTTTAAAAAAAAAAAAAAAAAGAAAAAAAAGATGTTAACTGTTCATTCTCTTTTGACATGTGCAGATCTTTTCCAACATTTCTGAAATGTCATTCTTGAAAAGATCAAAATTGTGTGGTGAATAATTAAAAAAAAAAATGTGTAAGGTAATTGTATCTCCCTGGCTGTTACAATACATTGATCTTATTAAGCAGTATCTCATTGTGATCAGCTGCTGTAATGGAAATGTTACTTCCTTCAAGTTTACATTATGTTATTTAGATAATTTTTAAACTTGAAGTTGACAATCCCCACAGGAGGTGGTGATGGATGCAAGGGGAGTGGCAGAGAAGACAAGCGAGGGAGAAGGGAAATTATCATAGATGAAGCCAGAAACACCACCACTTTCCCTTATATGATTTTATTTATATATTTGTCTCATACCACAGCCCTGTCTCCTAGGGATTCTTTGAACATCAACTTCATTAGTTAAGAAGGCAGCAATCCATAACCAATTTTCTTTTCATGTCAAGCTTGTTCATGTATAAACCCAGCCCTTTTGTTGGAAACATTTGCAATTAATCCCACAAACAAAGAAAATGCAAATCATACAGTCTACCCTAAGCAACCCTTCTGACTCAAGGCCCTGACCACCATCTATTACACACTAAAATGAATTGAAATTCCCACTTTGAGTCTAACCTAATTTTCTAGTGATAATAAGCATGGATTCCCAGAAGCATTCTATGCATCTAGATAGTAACATCCTAATTTCCTTTCCTGGTAAATGTTTTAAATAAGATTTTAGCACCAAAGGAAATTAACCTTTAAATTAATTGTAATTATAAAACGCCATCACTGATTTTTGTCTTCAGACTAATTACTTGCTATTATTTAAACAAACTGCACCTCCTTGGAGCTTTTAACTTTGTTTCGCTCTGCAGTGCAGTGACAAATGATCACAGACCAGGCTCTGTAATGTCTGCCAAGCCCTGTGACACCTTGGACTGCTCAGGTCCATTTGCATCTCAAATGCAGACGGTTTCACTTGTCATATCTTCCCACCATAGCCTTTCTCCCCTGCGCTTTAGCCTCGTGCTCTGCAGCTCAGACATTTTTAGCGTGTGCCTTGGTGAGCACGTCTTGGTGGGATGCAGACTGTCTGTGCTCTGTGCTGAGGAGAATGAGATGCTCAACACCAGACTTCTGCTCTGTGAGAGGTCCCCTCCAAGACTGGACAGGACTGGAAATAATAACACAGGAACCATCTATTGATACGTGCAAAAGATTGATGTTGTACAGGCATCTCAGGGAATTTTCTAAATGTTTCTGGTGGCACTGCTGCTCTCCAAGGCAGCTCTCTTTAGGATGACAAGCATGAGGTAGTACCACGGGATTTCAAATACTTCTCTCTCTCCATGCTTCTATCAGCATCCTGACAGCCAAAGGCATCCCATTTTACTCCCTTTGGTTTACTTAGTTCACGTAGCAGTCACCACACTAAATGAAACAAGTCAATGGAAAAAGCTTCTAATTTAGCCACAGGCTGTAAATTGGAGAGTTCAGCTGAGCAAAAACAAGCTTTAGCTTCAACTTCTGTAGTGTGTTCATTGCATTCATAACAATGTGGAGAACAACTTTGTTTTGAAGAGCAGCTTGTATTTTTTCCTACTATTATTTGCTGCTGTTCTGCCTCTGGAGACTGCCTGGGCTGTCTCTAGCACTAACCAAACAAGTCAGACCAGTGATTTACCCTTCCGTGAGAGAGGCGTCTACCCCAGATAGGGCAAATTGTTCTTTGGAATTTCATCCCTGCCTCCACTGACTGTGGTGGAAATTCTGATTATTTTAAGCTGCAAGCCTAATTACATGTGGTTATAGGAGTGTGAGATGGATGTCACCTGTAGAAGCATGGAAAAGGTGAAGATGGAATGACTGGTGTTTTACAGAGAAAGATTCAGGACACATTGCACAAATGGCAGGTGCAAAACTAACTAAATATATAGCTGAGGTGTTGGATCTCCTTCTTGTGAGGTTGTTTTATATAAAACCTTTTTTTGGTTCAAACATAGGTGCACACTTTAGGGAAGAAAAGACCACTGTGGGAAACTAAACACAGCAAGACCTCTTCTGGCTAAGGAAGTTCATGAAATGCAAATTATTGTCAGGATTTTCTGGGAACTACAAACTTTCTGTATCCCTATATAGCAAATATATAGGGAAATAAGCATCAGATGTTCTTCATTACTGGATAGCAAATATGAGGCTGGATAGACCTGGTACCTCCTCTCTTGTGTTGTGTTACACAAGTGTAACAGATAATGCTGCACTTCTAGGGCTGCAGCTCACACTGCCAGTGTGGTGTCAGCTCTCAAATGGGTGGGGAAACGACCTGTCAGGCTGTCCAGGACAACTTCCAGAGATACATTCAAGTTCCGCGTTGACTGCAGAAACGTGCTTGCAGTCATCTTCAGCCATCTCCCCCCAGCCTTAGTTTCAGCTTCTTTCCTATCTTTCTCCTGTAGTTGTAGTGTGAGGATTTACAGTCGTATTCACCAGAAAATGGGATTGGAAACAAAGAAGCAGAATTAATAATTGAATGTTTGCTACCAGTTTCTCTTTATCTTTGTTTTAGAGATTTTTTAGCCGGGATGGAAGCTGAGGTATTAGTTCTCTGTAATGTCTCACTAAGCAGATTGTGAAAAGCATTTGGCACAGAAATAAAGTGAGCATATTCTGAACTTCAGTGGTGCCTTTCATCCCAGAAGCTCAAAGTTATGAAGCAACACGCCTATGAGTTTGTCCCTGCCGCTAGTTCCCATTTTAAATATGGGAAACAGAAGTATGGAAAGGTTAAATAGCCTGCTCAAAGGGGGAAGACTGCCTGTAACAGAGATAAAAAGAAAATGTTTTCTACCTATACGCTATGTTTGTCAAAATTTCATGTCTCTCACATCTAATGTATTTAATGTTGTCTTTAGAAAAAAAAAATCCCTGTCATCACCTTAATACTTCCCAGGTCAGACCTAGGATCCCAGAGTGAATTATTGTTTGGCACCAAGTTTGTTGGCACATAACTGCACATAATACTGTATTGCTCACCATTAGATATTTCCTACTAGGGTATTACAGTCATCCTGAACATTTTCAGGAATTCAGGTGGGATCTTGAATTCAAGTTTTTACAGGGGGAGGGGAGGAGAGAAATAATTTCAAGGGTTATTTAGACCTTCACTTCTCTGCCAGACATCCCAAAAATCTGGGCTCAAGGGACTATGTAGCAAAAATCTGCTTAATTCAGTTGTAATTTCTTTTGCTTTGCAGTTTAACTGGAAACAACGCCAGGAGAAAAGAAGACAGTGTATGTACAAGTTGGATCCCTGCTAGCATGAGATAGTGCAAAGGTTGCACCTCCTGGTACTTGGGGGACAGTCAGAAGGGCCATATTTGTTGTCTGATTGCCTTGCCATTGTGTTATAGTAGGTAAATGCTGTTTCTGCTCTCTCTCTGGGTTGGCAGGGGAGCCTTCTGAATTAGGATTTCACTGTGGGACACAGACTGAATTGGTGATTTTCTCTTGGCTGGGGTTCCTTCTCAGTCAAAGCTGTCCTTCTAGTAAACAAGCCAGTCCCCTTTTCCTCAACAGAACCTGGAAGGCAAGTGCAGAATTCCCACTTTATTAATCCAGGTTTCTTTCTTAATTGCTTACAGACAAGAAGCCCTGGGAGAATGCTGTTTTATTGCTTACATTGCAGTGTTTTCCACCAAATGTCTGTATAGTTAATAAAGTTTTCAAAAATACATTGGATTTTCTTTTAGTAAGGCAGTAGCAGCTTATAGCAGGGTGCTAAATTGCTAGTGAGGAAATGCACATTGAAGGAACATTTCGACGTTATTAAAAATAATGTGAAGCCTTTGAAAAATGCAGGCCTAATATGATTTTGAAAGACAAATGAGGAGCTCCAATAAGTTTACAGCCATTGAGTGCCTCCAAGTAATCGTTGTTCCTGACATTTTTATGTTTCATTTTTAATTGCTGCAGCTAATAATGCTAATGAGGCAAGACTGGCCATGGCTTAGGCATACCACTGGCAGTGGTGAAGGGGAGAATATGGAATTGGCAGCAGTCCTGCTGGGCACCTGTCCTCCCTCATCTTTCCCAGATAAAGACCTGAGACACTCCAAGCCTCAGAGCTCCTCCTCCCTACAAATCCAAAGGAAAAATGATGCAGAAGGGACCTTTGCGAGTGACAAACCTTCCCTGAGAGTAGTAGCCATGGAAAATCCATGGCTTGTCTTCCCCTTGGAGATAGGTACTGCTGTTTGACTCTGGTGCACCCAGTGTTACAGCACTTCTGGGACTGTACTAGGAGGGAAAGCAGCTTTCTCTTTAGTCCTTGGTGCAGAATTAACCCAAAGCAGATAGTTCTCATGAAAGATAGCACAGACGTGAGCTTTGATTTAGGGGGTCTGCAGCTGGATTTATTTGGTGTGTGAGTAATTAAAACCACTAGTCTTGCTGTTTCAGCCCTAGTTCTGACCTTGATTTGACCACTGTATTTTTCCATCCCTAATCCTTTGGTGAGGTTAGAGCAGGTTAATCTTAGTGAAATGTTTGCTTAATTCTACCCTTGCTCATTTGTTCTTTTAATAAAATGTGCATAAATAATGGAGAAATAATAATTCTTTCAGCTTGTTCCAGTTACTTTAAGAGCAAAGCTAATTCAGCTGAAGCAGCTTAAGAGCAACTTGAATCTATTCCTACAGTTGAGGCTATGTGCCAACAGAAGATGAAACACCTTCTATACTCCAGAGCAGTATCGATATCTTCCTCTGGTTAAAATCTGAAACATGCCCATGTTTGGATCTTGGATGTTGCATGGCTTTTTCTCTAGTCTTGTGCCTTGCCAAGTTCAGTGTTTCTGTCTCTTTTGCTCCTCTTTTGGACTGCTGTGTTCCCATGGCCCATTACCAAAGCAGCAGAAATGGAATTGAGTGTATGGGTGTTTACCATGTCCATTCTGAGAAGCAAACAGCTTTTTCTGTTGTCTCTGTCTCATCAGAAAGGACTTGTGGCTAAATGACACTTTAGTATGATCCAATACGGTTATCCTTATGGTTTTCTGTGGTTGGTGGTGAGGCATCACATTTTTACAGGCATGAGTGGTCCTAAAAACCAGAGATGTAAGATGTCTCCTGTGATGCCTGTGAATATAGAGGTGGGTAGGAAGATGGCAGTGTCCCTCCGTTGTCCTTCACAGACCACTTCAGTGCTGAGAAAGCATAGAATGGTGTGGCAGAGTTGCTTTCTGGTGACTGGTTGTTACTAGAGGATCTTTCAAAGCTGACACAGGACAGAGAGGGAATACCAGCTGCCAAACTGAATAGAAGCACAAGCCCAGCCTCACCCCTTACCAGGTACGGATGCTAGGCAGGGGCTGGTGCACGACAGTGTAAAGCTTTTTTCTCCCATGCTAGATGTTTAGCAAGTTTAGAGGATGGAGTACACTGTGGGCAAGGAGGGTACTTTCATCCCTCTGTGCTTCAGAGTTTGCTCCATAGCAACAGGCAGGGATGAGGAACTGGAAAAGTGGAAGAAGAGACTATGGAAAGAGAAACACAGTTGGAGGATCTGAAGCAATCTCAGATCAAAGACTTGCCTATGCAGGAAGCTCAAGAAATGCCTCTGGAACATATTCCACTTATCCTGAAAGCTTTTCTCCTTAGCACTCCCTTGGTCTGCATTCACATCTGTGAATGTGTGGAGAAAGTCATGCTTAGGCATCTTCCTCTGGAATAAAAATACTGCATAATGTGACATCCATAAGGGAAACAATCTTCTAAGAAGAGCATGATAGATGGATGTGTTGCCAAAAGGGGTGGAAAGGAAGGGATAGAAAAGGTGAGAAAATGTATCTAAGGAAATAAAAGAATTTTAAATTTAACCTGAGTGGAGGGTGTTTGTATGGATGGCAGGCCCGGCCTGTCACAGTGAATACTCGTCTGAGCAGAGAGAGAACTGGAATAGTTCTTAATCTCTGCTACATGATACCTCTCAGTAGAAAATAAAGCTTTAATTTTATTATACCTTGAGGGGCCAAATCCAATCTGAGCATTATTACAGTGTTGGCACAACTCAGTCACAGAAGTTCCCTTTTTCTCTTTTTTGCCAGCCAAGCTTCCAAGCCTCACCAGGGGAAAAGCTGCAGTGCCTGAGCTTGTGCTGGCTTCATTGTGCTGGTTGGGGGTTCACCCTGGTACCTCAGAGAGATGCTCACAGGTGGGTAAGTCGGCTCTTTGACTGGACAAGGAGACCTGGCTGAGGTTTACTAACAAAGTAATAAAAGCCTCAAAATAGTCAAGGTGATGGCAAGAAGAGGTTCAAAGAAGAATGACAATCTGTGGCTCCTGAACAACAGGGAGCTCCTGCCACAGTGAGAAGAAAACAATACCATATTGGCTGCAGCACTTTGCTGCCAGGAATGCTGCTTTACAGACCATAGGAGAAATCTCTCAAATGTGCTCTGATTTCTGCACTTGTTTGATGAGCCAAGACTCAAGTCCCTTCCTTGGTTTTTACTTATATCATGCCCTAAAGCATCACAGAAGAGTGGAAAAAAGATTTAAGCCCTTAGAAGAGAGGGCAGGATAGTATTAAATGGGATTTCAATTTGGGTGGCAAGGAATAACTCTCCTCCAACCCTGTGGATAGTGAATGCACTTAATGGGAAAGCAAGAGAAAGTACATATGACTGGGTCCTTCCCTAAACAGACAAGTCTATTTGTGACATAGGCCTACTCCACACATCTGTCCCAAACCCTTTTTACTCTTTATACCTTCCTCACCTCCACAGAAATACAAAAACAACTGAAATGAGCACAGTCAGAACGACCTCCAAAGTGTGGTGGTTTGATTTCAGCACTAAATCTCCCCTTGACAATTCACAGTGACACTGTATTGCCAATAGATTATAGGGTTGCAGCTATTTTCCATGCAGGAGAACACACAAAGGAACCCCTGCCAGCCCTTGCAGTGCTCTCAATCAAATAAAAGCCCTTTAGCTTCCTGTTGCAGAGCTCTCTCTAGGATTCATGTATATTTTATCAAAGTTACACTTGCACTTCTGATACTTGTTTCTAAAGTGCTTTAGTATGAATCCCAAGATGTACTGAAATGCTGCAGTGGCCCGTTTAAAAAAAGAATTAAGGTTAGAGCAGAGAGAAAAAATTAAATGCCTTGACTCTACAGCATGCAATAAAAGCAAATTCTGCTCAACAGGCTTCTACTGATATAAATAATAGGAAGAAACACAAGCATTTCACTCCTCTTAATTGTACCCTGAGAGCAGCAGGAACAAAGAGGAACTCCACTGTTTCACCTTTTGTAAGTGAAGGTTCTGCAATGATCTGAAGCTATTTTTTTGCCAGGAGTGCTTTTACAAGCCAACACACATGTCAACACAGGAGAGCTATGACCGCAGACCAATTACTCTGAAGAGAGTTAATAACAATCTGGAATATGGAAACCCCCCCAAACTTGTATTTACCAACTGGGTTTGTTTGTTTGTTTGTTTTTAAGATTTGTTTTATGTCTTAAGCTAAGCTGGGAGATAAAGAATTGCAATGATCTTTTCAGAAGGAAGGAGTATGCTTATTAATTTTTTAAGCAGCATTTTATGATTCCTTTGTCCTTCAGACATTTCCATATTTTAGACCAAGAAGGATGGACAGAAAACATGTTCTGGCTACGGCATAATAAGGCATTTAGGTTGAAGTCAGCAAGAGCCAGCATAGTGGAGGGGTGATTTAAAAATAAAAAAAAAGTATTCATTTTGTATGCAATAAAGCTTTAGTACTTACAGCTGTCCTCTTCTTCAGTAATACACTTCACAACATAACAGGCATAGATGAAGCCTGCCAGCTGAAACAGAATGTAATAGCATTAGATGTAAGAAAAATACAACAGAAAAACAAGAGATGGCTTTAGAAAAGCATCAACAAAAACAGAAATAACAAAATTCAACAGACTATCTTTGGTGAGGTAAAGATAATTCTCTACAACATTTTAGTAATATTAATCGGAAATAATCAGGTGAATTTTGCATCTTTCTTCAATACAACATCCGTCAATAAAACTTCCAAAAATTGACTAAAATTTTTCCAATACCTAACTGGCTTTTCCATTATTGAAAACTTCAAAAGCAAATGAGTGGTTCGATGGATCAGCTTTTAGCAACTGATAATGTAAAGACTTCTGTCAAAATCAGATTTGTTATCCAACAAAACCTGGGCCTCTAGCTGAACTTTTTTTAAAGTCAGAACCTTGCCAGCTAAACAAAGGACAAAATTGTTGCACTTGTAAACCAGCTTTATGGTGATATTTTATCACTTGAAATTATGGCTGTGGATTAATGGGACTTGTTCCCATATCTGCAATAGTCCCTAAGCCTCAAGACATATCTAACTCTTTGGATTGGTCTGGGTGTGTTTACATCAGCATCTCACACAGCAGCTGGCAAATTTGAATCTTTTTCCTTTAAATCCTCTCTGAAGAGCCCAGAATTGAATTGTAAGCAGAAGCAATTGGATTTAAAGAAAATGAAAATATGTAACAGTTATTGAAGTACCACCTGAAAAAAAAATCATACAAAAAGGAATAAATGGCGAAAATCACATATCCAATAATCCAGGTATCACGTAAGTCCTCTGTTGGTCCCTCGAACAAGTTCTGTCATTGCTAAGAAGTCACAACAGAAGTAACAGAACAAATACAGGAGCAGCAACACGAGCCCTGTGTTCCATGCTTTACACAACTTCCTTAACATATAGATCTGGAGAGTTTTCTCTACTAAATCACAAAAAATCATTTTTCTTTTTCTCATTACTGAAATTTGCATGGTAAGATGTCAAAAGAATTCAAGTTGTTTGATCTCTTTGTAGCGAAAAGTGAGCCGTGCTGTTGGAATCTGTTATTCTGCACAGGTCATCTCACAGAGATATTTTCATGAGCTGCAAGCCCATCTGTACACTTTGGGAATTAGTTCTTTATATGGATAATAAAAGTGCCTAGGCGCTCCAGTCAGGACAGAGCTCTCTTTGTGCATAGTGCAAAACCCATAATCTCTGGCTGAGGGAGATGATGCTCTTAATTTCAGTTTGAGTAATCAGTGGGTTGGAGAGTTGAAAAAGTGAAATCTGAGAAACCATTATGAATGCTGGTTAGTGAAAATGTTTTTTTTTTTTTTTCATTAATCCAAGGCACATGTACAATCACTGCAATACTGTGGGTTCTTAGAGCCCTTAATATTACACATGTACAAATTAAGTGCAAACAAATCCATTGTATTTCCTAGTACATTCATGCCTGAGGTCGTGACTATGTCTAGTTTATTCCAGCTTTTGCACAGATATTCCTGGAATTTCTGTCAGTTATCTAGGTAGAAAACTGCCCTTACCCACAAATGCTTGCTTCTAACATCTGCATGGGTGAGAGATGGCTAAAGGGAAAAAAAAGGTCAGCCTCAAGGCTTTTCTGAAGAGATCAAGACTTGATTTGGAGATCACACTGAAGCCAGCACAGATATTGTCTGCTAACTGCTTAAGTTCCGTCTGGGAGCCCAGAAGCTGCATTACAATAGAACGAAACCATTAATTTTGTCATTTATTATAAATCTGCCTTATAGTGCTGCTGGGAAGATTTTACACCTGGGAAGGATGAAATATTCACTGCTGGACACAAAGAACTCACTGTACCAAGAACAGTGGCATTCAGCTAATATCAGCGTTTCATCTCTGTTTTATTGGATCACTATTCCCTTTCATTTCTTGGCTTCAAGACAAAGGGCTAATTTGCTCCACTGACTTATGCCCTGTATAACCCCATTGACTTCAATGACATTAGATGAGGTTTAATTCAGCAACAGAGTAGGCCCAGCAAGGTTGTTCATAAATGATTCCATTCTTGGATGCGAACCTTGGCTTAATAGTTTCTCTGTTCTCTTTTTACAGGCCATCAGATCCCAGATAGTTGAATAGTTGCATCTCTAGTAGGCTGCTATGGTAATCTTTTTCTTGCAATAATGTTCAATACTCTACTATCTTCTAAACTGCCACAAGTTCACTTATTATTAATTGAACTTCTCTTACAAAGCACAGCAAACAAACTGTATCATAAATGATGTTTACAGCTGATCTTCTAATTGTATTCAGTTACATCCCTTAAATCTCTAGGGAACTCCTTTGATATACAAGCAAATCCTACAGCTTTTCATCAGATGAGCTTGTTGATTAAAACAGTGCCTTAAAGCTCAAATTGTTCTGATCTAAGTACAAATGGAAGCTTTTTTTCCCATGAGATAATCAGAGTTCATAAAATAAACCTCCCCTTCTCCCTCATTTATCTAACCCTTTGCTTGGTACACATAATAATTTTGCTTTAATTTAAATCTCACATTAGTTTTTTCCTCTTTCTCTTTTTTTTTTTTTTTTTAACTGAGCAATTTATCAGTTCTGATCCAGTGACAGCCATTCAAGATTTATCTTCTAATTACATCAGCAGCAGTGGGCACACACTCTGAGCTGAGGCTCAGAACCAAAAGCGGCAGCTTTTACTTTGATGATGCTCAATGACCTGAGCCCATGGTGACTACAGACACCTCTGAGACAGAGATCAGGAACATGCTTTCTCCCTGTGGATTAGGACTTCCCACAGGAAGGGTACTGCTCATCTACACACGTAGCAGAGATTTTTTTGGGAATCAGACAACTAAAATTGTTAATGAATTCCTGCAGGGATGAAGGACTTTCATGAAATTTACCACCTTTGTTATAGTGCAAGATGCGCTTCTTTGACCTTTTTTGCTCTAAGAAAAGCACACTGCAATGTACCTATGTACAGCAGAAAAAAAAAATCCAAACAAGACTCTTCACTGAACACACTCCTCACCCTGGAGAAGAAGATGAGGGGAAAAAACCAAATCAAATGCAAATGATAGAGGTCAGTCACATCACTTAATATATTCCTGAGAAGCCCTCAAACAGCAGCGCTCAGTGCAGTGTGAGAATTACACAGAGTCTTCCTGATTCAGTATTTCCAAATGATTTTTATCTTACATGAGAAAGAAGGAAATGAGTCTTCAGAGATAAAGAAGAGAAGGAGCCTGACTGTCTCAGAAAATCAGTTTAGAACTAGGAAAGTTAGCTTGAAAACTCTTGTTGCTTTGCATCTCTCCCTGTTTTTTTTTTTTTTTAATTAACCAAGCTTTGTTTTTTATAAACCACGTAGTGATAAAAAGGAAAAGGTGCAATAAACAGAAGATCAGTTCTGGATCTCAGACCCATCATGATTAGGTGTCTCCATCTGTCCCATTCATATTTTAATGCAATAGTATGGGCCTCTAGAGGAAAAGGAACTATTAACAACAACCCTGCTCACTTATACATATAATGATTACTTAATGCATGTTTTTATGAACCTCATTTTCTGCAGCTTCAAAATATTTGCTCCTTACAACTTTCCCTGATATGTCCATATGAGAGTATAAATGATTACTGCTCTTTGCCTGCACCAGCTCCCTGCATGTACTTTGAGGGCATCATGTTGACCTTAATTTTATATGCAATGATCTTAAACATTTGAGGGTTTTTTATTGGTTGTTTGATTTTTTCCCCAATCTATAATCATGTTGATAAAACCGTCTTTCCTTCTGCAAAGTTAAAAAGAAGACAAGCAAAAGCCTAAAATAAATCAGCAATAAAACAGCACTACTGAAGCTTTGGTAATAAGATTAATTACAGAATAAAGTTAATGCATTTTGTTGCCTTATTATAATGCCAATAAAAAAAGTAGATAGAATGTTCCCCACCAAGTCAGCAGTGTCCTGTTATGTTGTTAAAGATTCTTAGCAGAGCCTGAGTTTCTGTGAGTGTATTCCCAGACTTGCTGAAAATATCAAGCACTGTAATCAAACTTAATCAGAATTAGTATCGATCAAAATCATGTCATGCTATTTTTTCTCACTTCTCTTATGGTGATCAATGTTTTTATACGCTGCAAATAGCACCAGATTTGAGAAAAAAGCAATTATACAAAAAGCATAATTCCTGGTCAAGATCCCCACATTTCCCTCTTCTAAAGCAATGTCTGTATAGATAACTATTACAAGTTAATGTTATTGCGCTGGAAACCTGAAAGAAAAGAGTGACAGGAAGGCGGAAACGCAAACTAAAAGTGGGTAAGATCTGAGCGGGATAAGGTGATGAGGAGGAGGCTTGAGATGAAGATTAATGAGTTAAGGTTTATGGAAATAGTACGTAGTCTTGGCTTCATTGAATGAATATGTTTTATTCTATAACCTTACTTGGTCAGGAGTAATGGACCTTAGACTTAAAAAACATTAAACCATGCTGTTTTCCTATGGAAAAATGTTACAGTATCCTCTGAAACAGCTGAGGCTTGTGTATTTACTCTTCATTATTAAGTTTTTGGTTTTAAGACCTAAGCAAAATATGGGCTAGTTCAAACAACAATAATGCAGAAATACATGGAGGTTAATTCTGGCTCTGGGAACGTTACATTGCAAAGCTTGGTGTTACATGTCTACCCATGTGTAAATTAATCATATTTCTTGCAGTGGGCTGCACACATAAAGACTTTGTAATGCTCTGCATTTAAGGAACAGTGTTTCTTTAAAATGGATTTTTGAAGTCTGGATATATACATGTATATATATATATATATATCTCCACATTATGAGCAACTGAAGAAATGGAGAATTACTATCTAGAAAGCTTCCAGTGTATTGATTCTGAGAAGAATAATACTCATTATTTAGCAGGAAAGGTGAGGCAGAGACCTCTCTATCAATATCTGTAGATTTAAGTTGGTGTCATGGGGATTCTAAAGCTGCCCCCTGCAAAAACCCTTTCAAGCATGATTTCACTGCCTGCAGCAGTGCCCCATCAGTGAGTGAACATCATTGCTGGAGTTTAATATAAAACTTAAGCTACATTCCATGGAAACTACTCTGTTGAGGTACACTTTTTTTTGTGCTTACATTTAACATTATAAGAACCCTGTCATTTCTCCAAGTTTAACTATCTTTTATCATAGAAGGAGCATTGGAAAACTATTGGTATAAGACCAGATTCCTGACAGGGAGTAGAATGTGTGGCCTTCTACAAAATTAACTATTTAAGTGCTGTCTGGAAAGAATATTTCATTAGCATGGCCAAGTAGCTTTATTTTGTGCAATAAAATAATTAATAAGAAAAGACAATATTAAATTGCCATGACCACTATTGTATTTAGGAAGCAATTGTGAAATTTAAAAGCAAAGCCAACCAAAATGGAAATGTCTTAGCCTGTGTAGTTGTCAAATTATTTTTCTTTCCTTTCTTAAGTTGAAAAGTGCTTGAAAGGATTTGTTTTTTTTTTTTTTAGCATACACAATAAAAACATGAATCATCAATACAGATGAGTCTAGACACATTGGAGAAGAGAACTGTGATAAAAATTGCATTTATTTCATCTGGTGCATCATAATCTTTTTTATATCAGTTGTCTAGAAGGTGCTTAGCATAAAATCTTTATTTCTCAGTGGACCGTTCAATTTTCTGGAGATTTCCTTTTTGTGTAAGCATTTGAAGATCACCACGAAGACCTGCTAGAATGCTTTTGTTTGAAATCCTTCTGGGCTCTTGAGAGCAGTTCTATCTTGTTCAGGACAGCTGTTCCCTTAGCGTCTTCCCTGGCAAGCTTTTTTGCCTGATGAATTGAACAGAGTACAGAGGCGCTGAAAATCACAGCACTGACTTGTCAGAAAAGAGTTGTGCAAACCTTTAACAACAGTAGAAAGCAAGAGATACTCACCTGTTTTGTAGCTGTATTACAGACACTTGGCTTGACCCAAATTTCCAGAAAGTTTAAATTTTAGCAAAAGTTTTCTGTCATTTTGACCTAAAACTTTCTACGAATCTTCCTTCTTCCCAGGTATTTCAATGTGATTTATGCTTTTGATAACCACATGATATTTGGCACTTTTCCATGAATTCATCTCAGAGCTAAAGAGTCGGATGTCCTTTTTCCCACCTCAGACATGAAAGACAACCTAAAAAGCCCCTAAAAGGGGCTACCAGCTTACATGAGATGGAATTAGGTATCGCTTATTGCTGACCTCTGTGCTAACTGAACTGCGGAGTATCTTTGGATTCAGGCTTGGCACTGAACTTCACATTCCTGCTCCCACAGGCAAAATGCCCCAGCCAGGACTCTGCTGGATTCCCTCAGGAAACTGAGGCAAGCACGTCTCACTGGGCAGAGGGGAGGCCACAGCAGGCTGACTTCTGCAGATCCCCAGGTCACAGCTTAGAGCAAGGATAGGACTGGGAAGCCAGGAGCAAATTCTCCACCAGCTGCATTCAGCAGGTACTGGGTGCAGCTCAAGAACACATTGCTCAGTGAAGGCTGAAGGCACTACTGCTGCCAAAAAAACATGTCAAAAACTGGAGAACTTTTAATATTCTCTTTCCTCCTTTTGTGGAATCGTCACTACATATTCTTACTTTATTAGGGTCAAGGAAGATATTTGGTTACATATTTTTGTCAATTTCATCCAATCCAAATGCATGGGAAGTCGTGAAGATGGAAAAGTCTATTGCTCTGTTTCCTCTTATGGTGCATCTCTGTAACCCAACCTGTCACTGCTAGAACAGAGTTCTGACTGCATGGGCATCAACAGTGTATGGTGCCTGATGTTCACATCAAAAGGATTTAGCCATTAGAGCTGTGTATATTGGGAAAAATAATTCCATTTATTTTTAAAATAAGGCAAACTGACTCTTTCTATTTAGCAACATAAAAAAAAAAAACGAAACAAAGAATGAAGATAAACCAAACAAAAAACTAAAGTGAAAGGCTTTAAAATACTCATCACACCATTTTTTCTGTTAATAGTAGGAATGGATTATTAAAGCATAAGTGTATATGTGTTTGTATGTGGGCTTTGCTCTTAAGGGTTTATAACACAGAAATTTCTAAGAAAAAAAATTTGGACCTTTTACCCCTCTTGTCTTCTGGGAAAGCTTTGGAATGATTTAATCATCTGGCTTTGGTATCTTACTGCCTTTGGCAGCAGTAGCATTTCTTATCATTGTATGTAACTGTGTGTCACCTTTTCCAGACAGCCACAGGATTAGGATAAGAAAAATTGGTTCTTTATGCTGCAGATCTAACAAAGCCACAGACTCCTTACAGCTCACCAAATGAATGCCTAGCATTTTAAACTGAACTGTGTTAGAAGAAACAGTTGATTATCCATGCTACTCACACTTTTGAGGGCAGCAGGAAAAAAAAAGTGTATTTGAAATTTGTGCAGATTGTATAGGGAGAAATATTTTGATAGTACAAGAGAGCTCTAAATTCCTGATAAACAAACACATATGAGTACTTCTGTTCAGTGAAAATTCATCCCTCCATGTTGCAGCACCCATATGGCAAATAAACCTCGATGCTTTGAGTGTGAAGACTGGGCCCTCTGATCTGCGAAACAGAAGCATTTAGAGGAGAGTGAGTAGAAGATTGGATGTTGTTGTGTCTGCCAGTTTCTCAGGGCTGTGGCCAATCAAGAAAACTGTCCAGAGTAAAAATTCAGAAAGAAAGCACAGACAAGTTGCTCTTCTCCATCATTATATGTTTGATTAAATTAGATCATTGCTGTCACATAAACAACAAGAGCCAGAAAATTTCATCAGAAGTAAGAGACTTTCCAGTAAGAGACTTTCCAGTTTCCTTGTGATGCTATTTATTTTCTCTGTCATGAATTGCTGTTTATTTGAAGGCTCTGATGATGGTCACAGGGTCAGGAAACGTCATGGAACATGACAGCTTTGGCACTGCACTGACTTCATGGTCATGGTCATGTTGTAACAGCCTAATAATGTTCTGATCAAAGTATTCCTACGACAGCTGGTGATGGCGGTGCTGACAAGGCAGATGGATGTATGGTATGCAAAGTGCACACCACAGCTGATGCAGCCCTTCAGCACCCTGAAGAGTCAAGCTCATTACTTTAACACATAAAAAAAAAAGCAAATAAGATATTCATAGGAACAGCTCTAGATAGTATGATCTAGATGAATAGGGCTTGAACTTATAAAACCTGAATAAACTTATAAAAACTGAATTTTGGTTGATTATCAAAATACAGTAATAGTAAGTCAGAAGCCCAGTGGGAATTGTAGATTAACAGCAGAAGAACTGGCAGATCTCTTTGGTAGTGCCATCAGCAGCAGAGCTGCCAGGAAGGTGTCTAAGTCAGGTGGAGGCTTTGCCTGCACAATATGGGAAGGTGGGATACCTGACAGGACAGCCTCTGTCTCTGGTATTGCATGTAAGAAAGATGAGGCAGAATGAATTTATTTTAACCTATTAATTCCCTCAACCCTCACACTCTGGTGTAAGGAAATAGAAGGATCTCAGTGAAAATGCAAAGCAGCGTGCATAGGGTGCTCCACATCATCACTTCTTCCTAGGATCCATACACCTAGCAAATGCATTGCTTAGCACAAACATTTTGCTCTAGGTGCACAATATAACAGCATCAAGTGTCAGGGGGGTTTCAAGGTCAATAAAACCTCTTCCTGTGGTATCTAATGTATAAAGTAACCGAACTCAGCTAATGTTTCAATGCTATTTTTCCTCTCAGCATTAGCCTAGTGCAGGCTTTTTCCACCTTTGTAATCTATAATAAAAGATATGTTTCAGGGCTACCTGTTCCATTCAGCAAAATCAGCTAAGCAGGCTTCAAAAAGCAAATGCCAAAGTGCTTTGTGAAAACCTTTCCTGCAAAAGGAGAACCACTGGAGAGTTTAAATGAATATCACACCATGCAGCCTAGGCTGGTATGAAGAGAGATTATGCTCCAGAGGCTCCAAGCGGAAGGACAGTTTGAATTCCATGGCCAAAGGCACCTTTCCCCTTAAAGCCCTTCTGCTGAAGGGCAGGGGATCATTCCCTTGTTTATTCAGCATGAAAAATAGTGATCTCCTTGCCCTGAATGGAAATAGCTTGGTGGCAGAGATCCCAGTCACCGCCTGGGGTGGCAGAATACACACGAATAAATTCTGCGATATGTGCGACCAAAAAAAAATAATTGAACCTTTTAGCTGAAGATTCCAGTAACATCATATCACATGAGGCATTTTGGGGGAATGACGAATTACAAAGAGAGAACATTCTCGGAAAGGCCATGTCCTCAGAGTCTGTGCCTCATTGCAGGGAGTTAAGTGGTTGAGTTATGTATCTGACAGTTTATGAACCTTGTTAATATAATGCAGTACCTGGGAGTGTGCCAGCCACGGTGATCAAGGAAGTCTGAATTAGACCTCTGCTATCAACAGACATCAGATGTCCATTTAAAAATAAATGTTTTGTCTGAACTGGGCACGTCTATCCCTAAAGAAGTGATCACCAGCTTGAAGCTCTGAAGCTCTGTGTAGCTCTCAGCAACACAGCACACCTCTCTTCCCTCGGTCTCAGTAACAAGCTATTTAACATGCTGATGCAAAAGCTGGTTTGGTAGGAAGAACACAAGTGACAGCAGTACTTTGACATGCTAGTCTTCATGAAAAATATGAGGTTTGTGTTTTCTTTAACCCACATGTGGTGAAGGCTGCAGCTCTGTCATCTGTTCCAGGCTCAGGTCACTCAGGGCATCTAGTGGCAGATTGGGATGCCTTGGCCCCAGCAGGAAAGGTGAGGGCAAGCTTCTGCACTAGCAGTCTCCATCCAGCCTCCACACTGGCAATGGACTGCCTCAAGCGAGAGCAAAAGCCGTAGACAGCCCTTTTCCTTCTGCTCTGACAACAGCACATGCAGTAGTCACCATGCTGGTACAGCAGCTGTGTTCCTTCTTTGTCCCTGAAAATGCTCTGCCTTTCTCCTTGCCTCCAGAAACTCCCACTTCTATGATGCAGAGCCTCAGTGATCTCTAACATGAGTATCAAAACAGTGAAATCCAGTCAGTTTTTTTGTTTTTCGTTTTTCTTACAAAGTCTGTAATGTTCTGATAATGGTGTCTGTTTCACCGGGGCAATGTAAGGTTCCAGTAATTATTATGACTTTTGGTTTGAGTTTTTGCATCAAAAGCACGAAAAGTGTTACAACTACATATTCTATTCTACATTGTTATTAATCCATTATATGAGATTACTCTGTGCAGAATACCAGCCATATGTTAATGCTTTATTTTTAATATTGTTTATATTTAATTTATGTATTCCAACTGTTTATAGTGTCACTTCCTTTGCAATTCTTTGTCAAAAATACATATTTTGTAGATAGAAATTAAGTGTTATTGACTTGAATAGATACACCAAGTCTTTGAAAAATGAGACAATATTATATCCTACTGAGGGTCAGAGAAGAAATGATTCTTAGATGTTTGGTTCCTTCTACATCACCAATTCATTGTCAGAATTGAGAAATATTTCATCTGGTTGTGTTGCCTTGGCAGAATAAAGAGTAAGAAGGACAATTTAATTGGAGAGACATGAAAGAACACAACACTATGCAATGATGTCCAACTTGCACAGCCATCTCTGAAGACCACTGAGCTGTGCATCTGCATAGTAGCAGTAAATATAGTATAAAGCTAAAACACATAATGTTTAGTGAGGGTTTTTTTCCCCTGGTTTCTCATATATATAGAGTAAGTGGAAAAAGTTCTATTGATATCTTTAAAAGTTAATGAAAGAGTTTTAAGGAAAGTGTGCACAGAGTTGAGTTAGACTTCTCAGGAGAAGGAACAAAAAACTTCTGTTGTCACAGGTCAGTTCTAATCATGTTTCCAATTTAAGATCTTTAATCTGAAATATTTTCTATAATTTAGCCTATTTTCAGATATCCAGATACATGATGCTAGTCAGCAGCAAACAAAGTTGTACCTGCTGAGAAGCACCAGGAGAATGTTCCAAAGGAAGATGAAAAACATTAATTGCAGTATAAGGCACTGGAGAACTGCTTGGAGAAAAATGAAACAGCACCTGAAGGCACGAAGTATGTTGTCAGAGAGGAATGAAGAGTTAACAGCACAGATGGAAAAAGAAACCACGTGCTCAAGTGCACACAGGCATGCTGACTTGCCCTTTATTTTTCACTGTGCCCCAATGGCAGAGTGTTTTACCTAATGCAAATAAGAGAATACTGGGAATTAGAAGATGTGTCTGTAAGATCTAACAGCTGCCTGTCTCATCTCATACAATCATGGACATCTACTGACACACAAGAGACACTCAGGCTTGCCCCCATCTTTAGCTATGTAGTTTGCTAGTGCATGAAGACATCTGACTTCATCAAAACTCAAGGGTTAGAAAGTTAGTTATTTAAAACGATTATGTGATTATCAGGTTAACAGCTACGGAATTACTACATTATTTAGATAAGATATTTATTCTGAAACTTCCCTGCTTTACAGAGTAGACAAAACTAGATGTCTTTACTATTTATTCTCAGAATTCTCACCTTTCTGTGTGACATTATGTATGTCACACCTAGAGCATCACAGATCATGCCTTTTTGCATGATTTGTGAAGTTAACTAATAGAAAGTAAAAAACTTCAACCCAAATCCTTCCTTAATAATCTAAAACATAATATATCAAACAAACAAAATTATTAAATACCTTGCATTACCAAGTAAATATAGAAATTGCTCTCTGTTAGGAGGAATGACAGTTTATGATACTATATGGAAACCCCTTACTTTGAGTTAGTGAATGGCCCTTACTAGCTACTTTGGACTTCTGCCTTCTACAGTGACAAGGTGTCAGAAATTATAATTGAAGCAAAAATATGTATGTGCTGGTGTTACAAATTGCTGTGAAAAGTGATTACTCCTATGAACCACATATTTGCAGAAAACTAGCAATCCATTTTACCAAATTCTGCTTTGTAACTCATCCAGAAATTTTAGCAAGTTATTCCACATCTATACTTGCACAAGAGAGAAAAAAATGGGCAAAGTGAGCAAATAATTTTTGGTTTGGCATACGAATAAGCTACCGAACTAAAATAGATCCTTTGCTTGGATGTCTACAAACCAGAACAGACACAGGTTCAATAAGCAGGTCTCTGTTTCCCAAAGAACTAAAGCATATCAGATACATTAATAATACTTAAGAAATAGGTTGAAACTGAAGTTGAAAATGCCAACAGATTTTCCCCAAAAAATCATTAGGGCAGAAATTTCCCATTTCCAAAAGTGGTGCAAGTAGTGTCTAAATTACCAGTTTGGTTAAGCAGCTCTAATCTGGTGGTCTTTGTCCCTTTTCTTGAATGACTGGGGACCTGGCGGTGACAAGCATAGCATGTATTCCCAGATATTTTTCCTGTGGAAGCCAAGGCATCAGGAAGGAGGAGATCAGCGTGTGCTTAGATCTGAGCTCAGTCTGTGCCTATGAGAGTGGAGATCCCTCTTTTACAACCTTTGCAGTCCTCTGTTCACATTTTCAGAGGACTGCTGTTCCTCTGCAACGGAAAAGAGGTTTGCAGAGGCAAGTGCTGCTTATATGCTCAGAAAGTCTCTGTGCTCACAAGTTTCTCATGAAAACTCTGCAAAAATTGTCAATGAAGGCATAATTCCACAATAAGCTGTTAGACTTCATGCTCAATATATGCCTAATTAGTAGGTGCTTGCCTCTGAATTTCACTGTGATTTTCAGCATGCAGTAATCTAGACATGAAGGAAGACTTTATAGAAGTGGGCAGCGAAAAGATGTGAGGCCATACTGGTATTCAGAGAGATGTTAAATTGCATAATTCATGAAGTTATCTATTTTATCTGGAGGATGGCACATAGCACAAAAGCCTGCATTGGGATTCTTTTGTTCCCCATTCAGATCGTTTGGTCAAGCCATCTCATTAAACTTCAACACAAAATCTGAATAATGATTTCTCATCCACCTGATCTGAATCTGACAGAGTCATCCTAAGACTCTTCTCCGTTCTTTTGGAGTTTTTCTTCCAAATTCTTTTTAGCTTTCCTTTTAGGTCATTATATTTCTGTACCAAATATAAAGATCTTGATAATGGCATATTTTTTTCTTCTTTCTTATATTGATTTACTTCATCTTGAACTCTTAGTGAGCCCACTAAGTAATGCAGTTGTCTTCACTGTCCTTACTGCTTCCTCAGTCAAGCACAGACTTTCACTACTGATACCAATTTTTTTCAGCCAATTTAGAGTCATCTTTTGCATTTTTCACATGCACCCTTTTGCGTTCTTTCGTTATTTATGGCTTCTTCCTACTGATACTGTGTGCATCATGGGGAGATTCTATATTCTAATATAATATCTTTTTTCTTCCATATGTCAGCTGTTGAGTTTCCTGCTGTCAAGCAGCAAAAATTGGGGCCATATAGTTTCTATTAAATATCTATTGACTTCTTGTACTATTTCTGTCGAGTCTCTTTTTCCCCTTGTCAACCCCTATAGCACACATGGAGAAATGTGAATGAGTATACTTGCATACAAATATACAAGTAAAGATGGAAAGATGTCACAAGTATACTGTAATGTTGAATTAGCAGCAGCATTTATAGCTAACCTTAGCATAACATGCTGTTTGAATGTAATGACTGTGGTATGCACACTAACTTTGAAATACTTTCCCATTAGACCATCTTTGCCATGAATTATTCACTTTTTCAAAATGAACAGGGTAATATAAAGGCAATCCCTGTTCTTAGTGAGAGATTAATCGAATACCAACATAGTGGTGTTTCTTCTAAGAGCCAAATATCTTGCTTGTTGCTTCACTTTTTGTGACAGAGGGGAATGGTCATGATAGAAATGTCAGGCATATTGTTTTGCCCTCAAGTTTTCACCTCAAGAATCATGAGCACACTAGGTGCAATTATAATTATCTTCCTTTTTTCCCCTCATAAATGTGGAAGAAAAAAAAAAAAAAAGCTAACTAGCTTTCCTGTGTGGTCACTGGCAAGAGACAGGCACCTACAGAATGAACAAAACTTTCCACCTGTTTCAGGTACCTAAATTATCTAAAATAGATATGGATGAGTCTCTCTAGAAATGTCTGCTTTCTTTCATGTCTGGGAAAAAAGCCCCAATGCTTTCTAGCTTCAGCTTTGAGATGACTGAAGCCTGGTGATTTGAATTAATCTGACTCTAAAAGAACAAAGTAGGAGGTTCAGAGTTTTTATATGCCTAAAACAATCTTAAAAACGGACTGAATTTAGAATATGCAGACTGGAGGAATGACTCTCCTTCATAGAAATATCGACATCTTGGTAGTGCAAGTACAAGCAAACAGAGTGTTTGAACACAGAGAAGCAGGAAAGCCTGTCTCATGGATGGGGTGTCTGTGGAGTACTGACTCTGGACCTGTGGTTCATAGTGCATAATTAGCACAATGTGGAATCCCAGTTTAACATGGCTGTTGAGAAATACATTTACTGCCTTTAACTTGTTGTGGAGCTGCAATGTAAGATGCAGGTTGAGCTCTGGGGCCAGGAGCCTGAGGCAAGAGACCACAGAGTGGCTCGTGGTTGGTCAGACAGGGGAGTTTCCTTAACACAGAGGCTAAACAGATTGTGTGCTCTGTGGTTATTTAACTGGAAACTCTGTGTAAACAAGGATGCTATATTTTTGTGTACTTAACACTGATACTATTCATGCTTTTTTTTCAAAATATTCTTTTGTGTCCACCCTCCTGGACAGATTTTGAAAAAATGAAGAAGGTTCAGAGAAGGCTGTGAGAGGACAAGGGGGAGGAGATTAAACAGATTAATTAAGTAAAGGAGGTTAAATTTCATCATAAATCATAAAACCAGCTAGTAAAATATTGCTAAGGTCAGGGTGATGTACTTTTTCAAATAACTGTATTGTAAGCATCTGGACTGAAAGCTGAAAATTTAGACAAGTTAACAGTAAATTTTAAAAAGAATGGTAGTAAGCTTTCTATTGTGGGACATTTTAAGATCAATATTAAATGTGTTTTTTACTTCAGACAGGAATTAATTCAGGGAATCTCTATGCCTTGTGTTATGTAGGAGGTCAATTTAGGTAATTGCAGCATTTTTTGATGTCCTTATGGTTTTCTACTATAATATGGTATACACAAGATTGGTATGTAGTAATTTTAGAGTATAGGAGTATTTGTGAAAGAAATTAATTCTGAAAATGAGGAAAAATGAGCACTTTGCTTTAATGGAAGAATAATAGAAAAATTTGTACTGATAGTAAAATATTTGCAATTAGTATCTAGCTTGCTCAGGTACAGCAGAGTACAATTACCCTCAACTGTATTATGATTTCTTTTACTATTTTCTTCTTGAGTAAATTAACTTCAATTTGCAGATTCAGTAATAAGTAGCACAGAGCATATTACACCATTATTACTACACCTAATTCATTAGATATGTAATTTACCTTGCTATTTATATAAGTAAATTGCTATTTATATAAGTAAATCTAAAGAATCCCAGGAAAGGGGTAACCAGCTTATTCTAGAGCTCAGCTTAATATGAAAAGATGGGGAAAAAAAGGACACCTCAAAAGCTTCAACCCTTATGTCAGGAATTGCTTATGATTTTTCAGAAAGGAAGAAAGTACTATCTTAAAATATACCTCCAAAACAAAAGGCAGAGGACTTAGAGAAGGCAAAGAGCACTTGGGAATAGGGCAAAGAGTAAAAAATGAGGGAACATGTCACCTTCACTCTCTCTTTCACTTCTTTTTTTTTTTTTTAATTTTTCATTTTTAATGGAGCATATTATTTTTGACTTACCTATTCTACAGAGGGCTGTGGATAAATATGAAATGTGCAGAGGGACAAAATTTCAAAATAGACATAGCACTGCTGGCAGGAGGTTGCCTGAGGCAAACACAGCTCCTCTCTGCTGATCACCATATAACCACAGTGCCAGACATTTCCTCTTATGAAATGATCAGGTGCAGGGACTTCAAGGCTACAAGTACACTGGGGTAGCACACTGCTGGTGGAGCCCTCCCTCGTCAGCAAGTAGCCTTCATGAAACATATTAAAAGAAGTGAACTGTGGAGCCAGCAATGACAGGAAGCTGCACAGTGGCATAAATCAAGCGTCCTATGGAATAAGGCCACACTAATGATGCAGAGACACCGCAGAACTGGAAAGTACTTTGTCTTCATAAAGCAGAGTACATTCTTGGGACCTGGACAATTAGTCATACAGGGGAAGATACTCTGGATATGGCTCTGTTGCAAAATATGAAAAGACCAAGGGCCAATCTCTGGCTTCAAGGCCAAATTGTGTAGACTGGCTTTTACTACACTGCTTTGGTGCAGCTCCAGCTAAAGCACAGGGGCCATGTACAGGCTGCATAGCACTTAACTGAGACACCTGTAAGTCCAGTGTGGTAGAGACTTACAGCTATGAGGCAATGCCATCTTCTCTGTTTTTTGTTTTGTTTTGTTCTGTTTTGTTTTGTTTTTTCCCATTCAAAGTGACTGAATGTGTCACAGCCCAAGAGGGAGCATTAATGTCATCTAGGCTTTACATCCAGCTTTAGTTTAGCAACTACTTAAGTAATTATTAAAGCACAGGGTCAAGGAAAGCTTAGTGCAGACACTAGTATAAAATCCAATGTTTCCTGCTGTGTCTGTTTTACCTTTCTGTCTTTACTAGGAGAAATACTAGAAATAGACCAGGTTCTGTTTTTACTATGACAAAACCATCCGGTCTTTACTTTTATTTCACATTTTTTATGAGAAAAATGTGAAGGGATGTGACATAACCATTTTATGGCAGTGAGAGTGTACTAGCAGAAATCAGAACACACAAAATAATACTGCAGCTTTTTGAGCCATTTTTTGAGATTTAGATTAAATACAGTAAAACATGCACAAGCTTTTCTGCATGTAGCACCACTTGTCCAGCTCTTCACCAGAACTGATGAATCTGAACTGTCTTTCCCATATACACCTTAAAGCCACCAAAAATAAATAATTCCAATGAATTTCTCTTTTCACCCTCCACATAAGCCAAGGAATTTACAAGATTATATAGCAAAGTAGTAGGGAACTTATTACCTCTGTTTTCAAATGGAGAATGGGAGATAATGCTAAGATGGTTTACTGAGAGGTCACTGCCTACTTATACTCTGAGCAGAATTTAAGATCACAGGCTCCAGTCCTGACTCACAGGCTCTATTTCTGTGCAATTTCAGGTACAGATAAAATTTCTCTACAAGCAAAATTTGAAGTCCTTAGTACCTGGCTCCTGGCCTATATTTAATTAACCAGACTTGAAGGAAAGGAAGGTTGTTTTAGGGAAAACTTGGAATATTTTAGAAATTTGGCAGTTGATCCTATTATTAACCAAGTTTTCCACTGCACATGCATACAGAAGCTTGCAGCAGCTCTTTCTCATTCAAGTTTGAGCTTCATGTGCTCACCATCACCTGTGCTTTTTTACCAATTAACATCCAGTTCTAGTGAAAGCATCATATGGCTGAGGCCTCTGTCATCACATCAAGTATGCTCTCTGTACTCACTGTATACTGTAATATTTCAGAAGGAATAAGAAACAAAAAAGCAAGTCACTTCTCTGGCCGGTTAAGCACTGCCTTTTACAGTCCCTATCCTTTTCACATTATGATATTATTTCCTGATAAATCTTTTATCCCACAGGGATCTCTTCCTCATTTTTGCTCTTACTTTTAAAGGCTTTATATTAGGTCTATGCACTAACAGGAAAGCATTTTAAAAACACTTGACTTATTTTTATAACACCTACACAAGCAGTCTGCTGTAACACCTAAATTTTTCTTTCCCCTTGTTTCAAAGCATCACAAGTTTTTTTTCTTGGCAATATTGCATATTTTGGTCTCTTCCTTATTTTGTGCTAAGCTGTCCTTTGATAAGGTTCAGCTGGGGAAATTAATTTCTCTCAGGATCCAATCAGGGTTTTACATCAATTAGGCTAATTGACAGAAGTTTTAACACATTTCTTAATTATGACTGCAAATATGTTCTCAAAATAAACCCCAAAGCACAGGAGTTAAAATAAAAAATATAGTAATAAAAAGACACCAACCTTTTCTATAGTAAAATAATTTTGGGAACACTTTAGGGTAAAACACCAGGAAGGAAGTTTCCTAATTGATGGCTATTTCACCATGGCTAAAAGTGCTTTCAGCAGAAAATTTATGCCACACCAAAATGATCACCCTATGCCAGACTGTGAAAATGTAAATAATCATGTAAATAATCATACAGAAAGAGAGAGTACAGAGGTATATAAAGGACATATGTGAAGACAGAAAATACATAACTAGGCACCAAACCACCAAAAAGCTCCAAAATTAAACAAAAATTCTTGAAAAATCTACTGGATGTTTTTCTGATTTTGTAACAAGACATCTGAAATAATTTGCACTTATTCACATTAGCTGTCTTGATCTTTTTTCAACTTAGTCTAAACCTCATTAAGCTGAACCTCTCAACTCAGGCATTCAGCTTAAGAGAGAGTTTACATTATAATTTGATATTGTGTGTTAAACTAATTTTTATCTTCTATTTCAGATTCCAGTCTTTTATATTAATAGAAATGATAGAGTGCTTCTGAAATGTAAAGAACTGCAGTTTCTCGATCTTTCAGTTTCCATGTTTGTCATTGTGCTTCTGTTTCTCTGTGCTCTTGTGTGTTGCTGTGGGAAGGTAACAGAAAAAGGCAATTCAATACTCTTCAGAATAACTCACAGCCATAAAATATTTTCAGAAGAAGAACTGCTGAAGGATGTATTTAACCTTAGTCTTTGCTGGTGTTTCTGAACATCTGGCTACCCTTCTTGAAAATATGCTAGCAGTGTTGGGTCTTTTTGAATGTCTGTGCTGCACAAACCCCAAACAAGCAGTTTAGGGAATGAGAGCCCTTAGGGAAGGAGTACGTAAAGGAGTAGGAGTTATATACATAACTCCCTTGGACATATTTTCTGTGTAGTACATTCAAAACCAACACTCCATTACTTAACATTGCTTCACTGGAGTTGGAATCATTGTCAAACTGCAGCAGTGCTTTAAAATAAATGGGCCATGCTGAAGTTTTTGCCTGTATATATGAGCACCAAGGAAGAAGGTCATGATGTCTTTAAGTGCATACGGTACATCCTGAATCCAGTTGCCAAAATCCACTTCCTTTTCTAGCCATACTTCAGCACCATCTTCTCTTTAGCATGGGACACGTTGTCCCACATCTGTACTCTTGAAAGTCTTTTCCTAGAACCTCCCTCAAAGGTGTCAAAGCAAGCACAGCTTTCCTTTCAAGCCCTTAATTTTAAATACTGGGGAAGATGAAGTTTTTCCCTTCGTAAAATAACCACAACGCAGTAAAAATTAATTTATGCCAGAACATAACCATACAGTTACTGTCATAAATCTTCTTCTAGCTCTCAGGTGGGAGTAGACTAGCCATGAGGAGGGAAAGGACAGAAAGATGTCATAGAGCCTTACTCCCTGTTTGCTGGTGGTGTTTTGGGGATTATCAGGACTGGAATTGGTGGTTGTGGCATGCACCAAGAGCCTGGGATCCCAGGCTTTTCACGACAGGCACATGTATCCTGTGCTTGTCCTACATGAATCCTACAGTTCATGTAGGATTTGCTCGAGATTCATTCAGTAGATTTGCAATTGTAGGGAGCTTCAGCCCCTCTCTTAACATATGGGAGGGCTACTCCCTCCCTGTGATAATGGACAGGCTGCTCTGTGTAGATCCTGTTGAGTGACAACATATTCCTTTGAAAGGTGAGAACTTCTTTTTCTGTCTTTAGTTCCAGTCTAGATATTTGTCTCATTTTCCCAACAGTTCTAAATGTTTCTGCTCCTTACTGAACATTGTCTTCAGCTGAAAGGCAATTTATTTTTCTAGACCAGGTTTGTCAACTAGTGGTTTGACAACATGAAAATATAGACGTGTTAGTAGCAAATCTGTCCTATTTATGAATGCTAATGCTTTTCTTTTTGATTTCTATAATGAAATTTAACACTGTGGGTCAAAAGGGAGTGTTGCAAATTAGATTATGCTCCATTCAGTAGCCCTTCAGTGCCACTTCTCTCTCTTCAAATCAAGATTCTGTTAAAAAAATCAGTACAGCAATGGTGTACAATCTGTCTTGCAGGTGGCCTCTCTCCAAATCCTCCCTATGAATCCCCTCAGTTTTCTTGGTCTCCCTTGGTCTGCTATCTTACACCCCAGTCTCTGATTAATGGTGAATTAATGGGAGACAGAAGTCAAGCAGAGAAAATCTCAGACTGATTATGCTCCATGTATCTTCACCTATCCACCACCCAAATCCCAGTACTGACTGTCCTAAGTTAACATGTTATGTCCAAAAATGGTGTGGAAGGGAAAGCCGACATCATGAGCCTGGAGAAAGTCCACAGCAAAACAACAATAGGAACTCAGGGCCGGTCTAAGAAGAAGGATGGAAACCACTGTATTAAACCCTGCTCTGTCCTCTCTGATGGGGTGGTGTAAGACTTTCCCTCTGATAATCACATAAATTTCCTTCTGTTTCACATAGGTGAATATGTCCAGAAACATGATTGCACCTCTCAGGTTTATAATCCATTTTTAAAAAACACTTGGGATCATATGAAAGAAGGGAGGGAAGCACATCTACTGACTCTTCCAACCTTGAGGCAGAGTCAGCTCTACCTATATTGCTCCTGACAGTTGTTTTGCTGGATTGAAAAATGTCTTAGAAACCTCCCCTGGCAGCAATTCTTTGATTAGCCTACTTGATCCACACCAGTAACTCCCTACTTCTATGTTCAGCACAGAACTGAGATGCTTCTGTATTTTCCTCATTGAAATTTAAACTCAAGGTTTGCTGCCTTAGTAAAACCAGACAGTGAGAAGTTTATTCCCATTTTCCTTCCTAGTGATGAATTCGGAAACATGAATTTTCTAAGCAGGTGGGAGTCGGAAGAGTCCTAGGTTCTGATCCTTGATCTGAAAGCAGCTGCTGCGCCTAGTGGGTCTGGGCTCACACCTTATGGTTTTAGCATGACTGCCATCAAAGCCCATCGCAGCCTTCTTGCCTCTAGCTTTAGTAAGAATAATGAAGTCAGAAACAAACACATCACCATTTTCTCTTTGCAGGGTTAATCTTCAGCCCTTACATTTGTTCCTCAGCTGTGTGGCTTTTAAGTTCCTGGGATGGGTACTGTGGGGTCAGTAGATCATCAGAGCCACATTTCACAGCAGGCATCACCTGCAGTTAACTGCAAAATCAGAGCAACTGCAAAATCAGAGTCCAGGGGTCACAGACTAAATACAATTATCTGGTGCTCAATGACAACCACAACTGATATTTCTGAGCGAACCCAAAATATTGGATGTCAAAGAAAGTCTATTGGTGAAAGCTTGGGCAAATGTAGGCTTCAGGCACTCATAGGGTGAGATGCCTTTGCACATCAGCAGAGAAAAGGCAGCAAATAATTAATCATGCTGTCCAACAACGGACATCTGACTGATGCTCTGAATACTTCTGAGCCTTCACTACACTCTCTGTAAAGAGATTTTACATTTCATTTGGCATAATCTGAATGTCACTAATAAAAGGTGAATAGCCCTACTCTGCAAAAACCCTCTTTTAGATGATTAGTCTCTTTGTAGATCTAAGTGCCAAAGCTGGTCCTATGGACGTAGCAGTAAGTGTGAAAGAAGCAATAACAGAAATTCATGTTTCTTTTTGTTGTTGTTTGCTTGTTGTTCACTGCAGAAATCGTATTTGTACTTCAGAATGGTTCCACAGAATGAATTGCATAAGTCACTGAGTCATTGATTGTTGTAGTTTATTATTAGGTTCACTGATGGCAACTACACATCTACTCTATTAGGCAAAAAGAAAACTGATTGTTTTAGAGGTATTTTTATAGGCTTATTGAAATGCTTCATCTCTACTATACACTGTTCCCCAGGACAGCAAAGTATGTACAGCATTACCTTTACAGCAGTGCACTGTTCAGGATTTGAGCCTGGCACAGATAGATTATTAGTATTTGAATCTGTTTACTGCTAAACAATATTCTGTAATATGTGGCTTGAGAAGATGCAACTCTTCCTTTTATTTTGCTTGCCACCAGTGCTCAAGAACGGGCATCAATTAAATTGTAGAGGAGTGAGTCTGCAATCATCCTGATGCACTTCAGCGGTTGTAATTTGGTTAAGGCTCGAATGTTCTGGTCCTCAACATTTCTTGAATGCTTTGAAAACCTAGTTTGATTGTGAGAGAAAGTTTTTTTTTACTGGGAAGTAAACATAAAAAACTTCATTTAGCTTGAAATGGTACTGGACCCAACTGAACTTTACTATCTTTTGGATGCTTAGTAGGAAATACTTCAACTTTATGCTTTTAAACGGATCACATTTAAACAGAGACTGTTCTCGAATTAAAGGCACAGTACAAGACTGACTGTCATCTGAATGTTTTTTCGTCCCCAGGACATCTGTTGCTGTGTCACTTGTGCAAATATAGCAGAGTTCAGTGATGCTTCAGCTTTATATTGGGTTTATTATTCTGTGAACTGATTTCAGGCACTTCAGTGATAAAATAATCTTGTGACCTTCCATCAACAGATGGTGTAGTTGTTCCAGTAGCACTAGAAAAAATGTTTGATTTGTTCAGATAAGTGTTAATGCTCCAGCAGCATTTTCATTCTCGTGCTTTATTTGCTGAAGAATACAGATTCTAACTGATTGAAACTATTGGACAATTCATGTGAGGTCCATTGAATTTGTTTCAGCTAATTATTTTCTAAGGAAGTTTAATGTTATTTTTTTAAGACAGTATTTTGATTTCAACAATAAGGAAAATTATGAATGAAACAAAATATTTTCCTTTCTTTCCTCTTGGCTTTGAAGGGAATTTGAAAAATGAAATGTTTATGCAATTCTGAATGAATGTTGTTACAGCAACATTGTTCCTCCTTAATTTATTTTCATATCAGAGAGGTATTTAAATCCTACTGCTTTTGCAAAAAAAAAAGAAAAAAAGTTTTTATCTGATTTACACTTGTATTTTTTTAATTTTTTTTTACAAATAATCTATTTTTTTCATTACATTTGTAATTACACGGTGGTGTGATAGCTTGTGGGTATGCATTTTTACTCTTTTCAGCTATACACATAAAAATGAAAATGTTAAAAAACTGAGGATGAACATGCAAAATAAGTTCAGAGGGAAGAAACTGAAAGTGAATAGAAAAATGTAGCAGATATGGATATCATCCTACAGTATTCTCTAAGACAATGAATTACATTTCAAGAGTACTTAAGTACCATTCTGAACACAAAATTTTGTGAAGGCAATCTATGTCTTTCTCTCCTTGATATTTGGCACGTCTTCTGTTTTCCTCCACTATAAACCAGCTATGGTTTAAGTGCTGATATGATTACATGATTTGTTTCCTTGATCAACAGCTGTTCACAATTTGTTATTGCAGATTATTTCCTCCTGAACTTCTATTAAGAGTGAGTCTAGAGTGCCTTAGACCTTTTTGCTTGGAATGATAAAAATAATAATTTATCAACATGATTCATATTCATTTATCTCTGAGACTGCACTATCCTAACACACTAAAAAAAGAGAAGTGAAATCTGACAGCGATTTTTCTGAGTGTTGCATTTGCAGGCTGTAAGTGAAAAATTGTGGTAGACACTGCAACTGAAAATTATTAGAAAAAGTGACAGAAGGAATATTTTTAGCTATGATAATCATACCATACTTAAAAGCACAAGAACTAGGATAAAATCAGTGTTAGCAGTCAAACTTGCATGCAATTATTTTTCAGTTTCAGGTAAATTGCCTTATGAGTTAATGAAAATCAAATGTAAATTGCAAACGATAGAGGAAGAATAAAGAGTATCTCACAAAGCTGTCAGATTTCTCTGTTAAGCAATTTGCTCATGTCAGAAAATACTTTCTTGGAGGAAAACAAATGAAGAATCTGAAGTATGATGTCATGAGGCCAGATGTTTGACCAGATAAATATTCTTTGTACTTTTCAGTCATCACAAGAGATGACCATATGCACACTCAGGATAAAACTCGACTAGAAAAATCCTCTTACCTTTATGCTACTTACTCTGCTTCCTTTCTTCTGTTTTTTTTGACTTATGATAGAGGACAGCTAACCTGGGAATAAGTGCAATTGATGTACATCCTGATTCTACTTGATAGTCTAGAAACAGAAAAATACAGCTACTCCAGGAGGGTAGGATAGCTTGTTCAAGGATCAAAAGAACTACTTTCTCAACCTGAGTCCAGCTACAGAAGTAAAGAAAAACACAACCTATGGTGCATATGTGCTCTTAAAAATCTTTTCTTACACCAGAAAATAAGATTTCAGTTTTGCACTTAGTAAACTAAGAGCAAATGAATGAAAAAATATTTTTTAAAAATTAGTAGGAATTACAAGACCTCCAACTGAAGGATTTTAAAGAGTGCCCAGATGATCTTATTGGCTCACTGAGTTCCAGGATGAGAAATTCTTTAATATAGATAGAATTTATTTTTTTTTTTGTACATTGTGGGTGAAATGAGAGCAACGAACTGTGCTTTATTAGCAACTGGAAAGTAGGTATAACTGTATTTGTCTCTAATATCACTGAAAGGTAGCATATTTACGGAACTCATCATCCACCATTTGTTTTCTTGAAATAAGGGCAGGCATTTGCAACAGGGAAATATTATTTATCTGTGGTCCAAAAGACAGTCCTCCTAAAATAGTATAATTTTTCAAGACTCAATTTCCCATGGTTAGAAAAGCATTTTTAATTCAGGAAGGTAAAACCCACAAACAGCAGTTTCTCAAGGCTGCTTCTGCCAATGGCTGTAGTTTATCAGCACACCAGGAAAAGTCTCTGTAGCTTCTTCGAGGATTTAAATGTCCAGGTCCTGTGACTGGATATGCAGATGCTCACAGCCTCCACCAGACACTAGATAATATGTCTCCGTGCATGGGCTGGACTAAGTTGCCAAAAACTGAATGACTTTGACTTGAAACAAATGAATAGCAGGTTACCACTAATTGCATAAGCTGATAATAAAATTTGTTTAGGAACTGTTTCCTCCCACCAGATGTGTGCCTGGCGTCCTTTGGACTCATATAGATTTCATTATACTTTTTCAGACTCTTTTCCTTTTCCTTCCTAGTTTACAGAAAAGCATCAACAACTCACAAGGATGGCACTTGTTTTATGGTCTTGCAAGTGCCTCTCAGACTAGATGCAATCCAGGAAGAACTTCCTGTACTGCTGGATGTGACAAATCACAATTTTCCAGTCAGCCCTATGGAGAATTAGCAAACGTTGCAATAGAAAAGAAAGGCAGAGAAAATCAGACCAGATTTTTTTTTTTTTCAAAAGCTGAATCAAACCCGAAAAACAATGCCAGTACACAGTTTACTACTATGTCTCATTAAACGGGAAACACAGAAATAAGACATGTTAAAATACCTGCGGTAAAGTGAAAATTGGCATCACACAGAAATCACACCAGTGTGAATTCAGATTTTAAAAGAACAAAGCAAATTGGCTCTTTTGGAACTTGTAATTTTATGTGTATCTCATCAGTGTATAAAAGGACTGTGAACATCAAGAATGCAAGAAGACACAATACAATTGGAACATTGCATTCAGGGTTTATTATAGCATTCCCAGTATCCCCTCATGCACTTCCATTCTTGTAATTCAAATTATTTACCTATCATTTAAGACTCTCCATAATTTGTAACGTCATGTGTTGTAGCCTATTATATCACTATGATACCATAAGGATTTGATCAGTGCATGAGCTGCTTTAACTCAAGTAAGTATACTTGACAAACTGTGTGATACTATAAGTTTCACAGAATTATTTTTAACTGTGACAAGATGACACATCATTGTCTCTTGTCTCATCCTAGACTGGATGATAGCAGCAGATAGTAATGGCTATCTTGGATGACATGTGTACATAGCAGTAATTGAGAATGCATCACGCTATTAAGCTCCAATAATTACTTTACTGCTGTTATAAATGTAAGTTCCAACCTACAATAAAAAAATTTTCACAGCAGGGCTCCTACTCACACTTATTTGGACATTGAGACTCATTTTTCTAGCAGCCTGAGCATTCTGAAATATATACAGTGCTGAAAGAGTCTGAGTTCCTTCTCAGTAGGTCTTACCCTACCAGTTTTAGACACGAGCTGAGATTTATCTTACAGTCCTGGAAAGTGAACATTTACTTTGCTTCCATAGAACACTTAGGTGCTACCTGTATGACTCAGTGGGGTTTTTTTTGGAGATTAGTATGTAAGTATATTGTAACTCAAGTTTCAATTCTGGGTCTTCAGGGTACAAGACCAGTTTTCTGGCTCTTCACCTCACAGCCATGCTTGTCATGCCTATGGGTTTTGAGTGTGCAGGTGTTTACTCATTCAAAAAGCAAACCAGGTGCCATATTTTCTAACTAGAAGGACTCGTGAATGGTATGTCCAAAAGACCTTCTGGTCTCTCAGTGTGGCGAGTCTCGTAAACAACAATACTCATTGAGGTGAGAGCAAAAACCTTTACCATAACCTAAAAATGTGCACCCATTAACTCCTGGGTGGTATCGGTGAGGGCAGCCAGAGTACCGTACTAAGAGGAAGCTTGTAATGAAGATGATTTAGTGTAAGCAAATCTTAGGGGAGATATGTGAACAACCTACATCTCTGATAACTCTCCATGGTATTTGAGTTACTGTGTTTTGATAAAGTTTACATTTTCAGATGTCTTTCCCAATACCAGACCTATATTTGTTATTGGGAGAGATGAATGGAAGGTTAAACATCTTTAATTAATTTTAAAGAATGCCTAATTTTTTTCATATATATTATCACATAAATACCATATTTTAATCTTGGGTTTTTTTCCTTCTTTCTTGCCTTTTCTATCTTTTCATTCTTCAGAAGAAAAAAGGATAAAAAGAGATTATTTTTCCCCTAGCAGGCTGTGAATAAGGCTGTGAAAAGTGGTTACCTCTGAAAAAAAAGTATATTGGGAATAAGCATAAGGTTTTTCAGTATTTCCAATTTATTTAATTACAAAGCCTGTCTTTTCAACAGCAGGATAGCCTAGGAGAAGAGAGGCAGCATTGACACATTCTTTCAGACTGTGATACAGTATAAGTCAAACTGACATCACAGTCTTAAGTCCCGGAAGAACACTGAATGGATGAGTGTAACACCACAGAAAGGGATATGTACTGGAATGTTTTTGCATAACAATTTTAACTCCATTGTTAATCAGACTTTCCTCCAACAACTGAATAAACTAGACTATTAGTATCATTGTAATTATGCTAATAATAATGGTTGTGTTTTGATAAGACTGTTAAATCTTTAATTAGTCTCAATAAATTCTTAGCTGCATATATCAAGCATGTCATACTTGGAGTTTGACAACCGTGCAATTTAAAATACACCGTAACTGGGCTGAAAAAATGGTTGTCTCATGGACAGATAAATTCAGACAGAGCAGTGTTTCTAGCTTATAAACTAGGCTACTCAGGGTATTTCCTGTGTATTTCTGGATGGTTTCTGTTGTGTGAGGTAAACGTACTTTTTCTCTGAAGTTCCTAATTTTCTTCTTACAGCTCACTTAACACTAGACTGATAATAATTTTTCTATTACAAAGGAGAATAAAAAGAGATGCAGCTACATTAATCTAACTTAAGCATCATTAGTTGTTTTTTGTTCACCCTGTTGAAAAGTCTTTTGAGGATCAGTACAAATAAGGAACATTTTGATAAAGAAGGAAGAATCTTTTTCATCTTCCAGATTTTCAATGGATGCTGCAACATAACAGGAGTCAACTCCCGCAACCACCTCAAAAGAACCACAGAGAGGAATGAAAGACAGATTTTAAGGACATTGGGTGCAATATTCATTTTCTCATATCTGACACATGTATCGGGACTGCTGGAGCAGGGAAGAATGGCTGTCAAACCCTATCAACCCATCCCAGAAGGATTCATCCTTTGACTGTGGGATGGCCAGCTGTCCCTGTGTTCAGTAGCTGCTGCAGCCCTGACAATTGTTGACAGCTACATTAGCGGCCAGGATCTCCAGCCTACTCTCAGTTGTGGCTGGGAACAGACTGGCTTTAGACCACCTGGGAGTAACTTGTGTACCTGGGATGACTGTACTTGATCAGTACTTGATCAAACTGCATTTGATCAGTAATTTTTCTTCTCTGTGTCCAATGAACAATTTTTTTCCTAAGAAGAAATTCTGACAATGGAACAAGTTTGAAATATGCCTTTACAGGATTTACTGATATCAGCTCAAATTTGACATTGATATCTGCTCCAACCACAGTCAAAGAAACCAGCTACTTCCAAGAGAAATTGCAGAAGTAATGAATGGCTGGCAGTGATACCAATGGAAGTTTGGTTAGAGCTGCTTGTTGTAAAGTTTGGTTTTCTTGGACCCATTTGATAGCCTCTAAGTGCCGGTGTGAGCAAATGAATATAGGAACAACCTGAGATACGCCACATGTCATTCTGCCTAACAAAAATAAATGAAGCTCTAATCCTTGATGCAGTCATGTAATCTTCTTAGCTATGGGACCTCCTCCACTTCCATCATAACCCATGTAAAGCTATGTGTGTCATTAGTCAGATGGCTGAAAGACCCATTTCTGACCCCGCTGTAACACTTGTCTGTCCAAATTCCTGCCTTGACATGGCACAAAGTGAGTGTATCTAAATTAAAACAACAGGGATGTAGTCTGCATAGCTGACTCTGACGGTGTGAGCCCACGGCTCAGTAAGCAGTTAGCAGCACAATGTGAAAGTCTGCCACAAAGAGGCTTACGCTATTTCAAAGCTACAAATGAAAAGAAATTGAGGTCACATGCCGCAGTGAAGCAAATCAAACCCCGTAACGTTTGTATTAATTGCTAAAAGCAGATAGTGCCTGGGAAGCAGAATAGAGGGTGAAAATGCAAAAAATCTTCAAGCTTAAATTTGGAAATGAGCCCAGGTTTTGGGGAGTTGGAATCTAGTAGGGATTATTTTTAAAGTTTTAATTCTATCATGAAAAAAAAAAATCAATCTGAGAAGTATATTTTAGATCTTTGTTTTTTCTGTGGCTTTTAGCCAAATCTTAGTTGAAGCTCTAAATACTATTTCACTTACTTTGATATTCATATGGAAAGAAATGGTCTTTTTTAGAACAACCAATGCTCTCAGACTCTTCATTATAACTAATATACTCATTATATACTCGATATAATATACTCTACTTAAAAATATACATAAACATTTAAATTAACAGTACAGTGATTTGGAACTATTCTAGGCTTTTACCAATGAAATGTTGAAATGTGGTATGTAGCATCCCTGTGCAATGATGCTACAATAAACTCCTTTTCTGCTGAAGAAGTAGGAATAGAATTCCTGAGTTCACAACAGTGCTGAGGTAGGTGAGGTAGACTGTGAACATAAACACATGCACGGAGCAGCAAGCCTTGACCAGCAATTGCTTATCCATACAATTCCAGTTGATGAACCCCAGTATCAGAGATGTGAAAGAAGATTGTGCTCCTAGAGGAAATCTTACAGCTCTGAAGCTGATGAAAAGTTAAACATTTTCTCACATAAATGGGGTGAATACTTGACTCCATATGTGTAAGGCAGCTGTTGTTTTGTTCTGTTAAAATTGGCAATAGGAGGAAAGTGAAGAAGAAGTGGCATGAAAAGATGTGGGTGATGCTAACAGCAAAGGAATAAAATAAAGAAAGAGAAGTAAGAGCAGTGGAAAGAAGTGTTGCTAATTTCACTCCCAGCCCTTGGCCTCACTGCCTGTTGTCTCCAATGAAACCATGCTGCCTACAGGTCATTAGCGGGATGGTTTTAATGGCTAACCAGAAAAGCTGCTAAGAAAGCAGTTTGGAGAGTTAGTAGTAATTATATCAGTGAAGACATAACCTGTCCTTTGCAAGACATTTTGGTGCTATAAAAGTTTATATATTTTGTGCTCTAAAAATAATGCTTCTTTTATTGAGTGGAAGGGCAAACAATTATGTTGCTACCACTGCATCATTTGCTCAACATTTTTGCCCACAAGCCAATCAAAGTAAGGAAAAACAGAGGTATAATATAAAAATGGAGGCATAGGTCTGCACTGAGAATCAATACAGCCACACAAGTAAAGGTTTCTAAAAGAGATGTAGAATATATCGATAGAATCAGTTTTCTGCTGCTATAGCTTAAGTAATTTTCATAAACAGGTTTCCAATTTATTTTTTTTTAGTATAATGACATGAACATCTAAGATTTTGCTGGCAAAGTTATAAAGCTGGGATCAGGAAAATAAAATGATACTGAGGACATTCATAATGGCATTCCATGAATTTTCAAATCCTTATTTTCCAAGAAAATCCATATATTCTTTTCTCTTATTCCAGACACACACACATCCTCAGAAACATTTCATCTACACACATCATTTGCTTGCCATAGTTTTCAAATGACTTCTGACACAAATCTGATAGAAGCTACAATTCAAACATATCAGGGCTTAAAACAAGGCAACTTTCTGATGTAGTGACTCATTGTGACAGATGTCAGTCCTGCCTAATTAACTTGAGTTACTTCTTAGTAGCTTAAGAATAGCTTTTTTAGCCCAAGAGAGAGAGACAGAGAATGGGGGGGCGGGGGGAAGACTGTCTGGGTGACAGCATACATAAACAGAGACACTTACTTGTCAAATGCTAGACCAGGTATGATGTCCCTGGTGAGTCCACAGCACTCTAGGAAGAAGGAAAAGCAGTTGTGCTGATGTTTTCACAGAGCTACTGCTGGGATTTCCCTTTTCTGCCTCTTTTTGTGAAGGCATTTGACATATGGTTCTAGTGCTGTTCAATTAAACATCTCTTTTTCACCTCAGATAGCATTTTTCATTTATTTGTCATCTCCCATCCTTAACTAGAATTATACTTTATTCATCCTTCTACATAGTCTTACGTTATTAATTTTCATCAGGGACTGGAAAAATCTAGTCTGGTATTTGTGAGAAGAGAAAGTTTAATCAGCACAGAATCTGGCTGAGAGAGTTTTCCATCTGAAATGGGCTGGTTGGTTACTGACATAGTTTTTTTGCATGCACTGAAAATGTGTTTAAAACTATGCCATTTGATTAACTTGTAAAGTCTGAGAGTAGCTAGCAGATTCAATTATGGATTCAATTTATGCTACTGAATTGGTCTAATTTTTAAAAGTGATGAATGAAGTGCATTAAAAGAAATGGATAATACAGGTCTGAGGAGGAATTGGCAAGGCTTTTATTAATTAAAACTCGATGAACAAATGCTTTTTTGTGTGTGTGTATGAGTGTGCAGCTACAAATACATTGATGTGCATCAAAAACCCAACTTGACATGTTTACATTACATTGGGTTTAATTTCCTGCATATTTGAAATCCATTGAAATAGAGGTTAATGATGGCAGGAGGTATTAGAAATCTGTTCCAAATATTGCAACAAGCAATAACCGTATTAACCATGCTAGGGTGTAATGCCTTCTCCTGAAAGAGAGAAAGCTGCTTAAAAACATATTAAACATCTGTACAAAATATAATGTCTGACAAGATATAATGTTGTCTGACCCTAATAACGACTTCTCTTGGTTGTGTCAGGAATAGCTCTGCAAGGTGCAATGATAATGTTGCTTTCTAAGAATCCCCTAGCTGTAAATGAGAGGATGGGGCACGGAGTTGCAAGCTCTTTACCCAAAGACCACCTCTCAGAGGCAACAATGGCATCAGCAGTGATTCAGTGGGGGTCACAGCAGACCCTGCCGCAGCCCAGGAGCAGGAAGACAGGAGGATACTTACAGTGCAGAGTCACTAATGGGCTCTGCAACAACTTTCACTTCTTGGGTTCAGGCCATGTTTAGATTCTTGCCTCTGTTGGTGAGGTTTTAATTTCATTTCCCTTTTTCTCAAGGATGGAAAGAACCTGCTCCAAGACAATTGTTTGAAATGACCACAGGTTCTAATGTGGACTTTCACATACCCCTCGTATACAGGACATCAATCTTTCGGATCCTTTCTTGCGCTGAGAAAGAGACCAAACACGTTGTGTTGCACACAAACCATGGTCCAAATCTATTTTCAGTATTTCAGCATTTTCAGTAGATTTCTGTTTTAAGTAGAATGAGTATCTAAGAGCTGAACAGCTTTCTGGAGCATCCATCTTTCTACCTTTTTCCAAAAACTACAAGCTTAACACCTTTGTGCAGCAGACTAGATCAAGACCTGCATGTCAGCCCTTTTCATCTAACTTTTTTCATTATTCCTTTTTTTTGCAGAAGCTTATTCTCATCATTTGCTAAAAGGCTGGCACGCTTTCCTGCACCTGGTGAAGAGTACCTGCTTGCACGGCTGCAAAACACAGAGCTAACTCCTCAGGGACAGCCCTTTTCCAACAGATGTGGTGTGCATCTTCTGCAAACACTCAATTATATTTTCAAGATGAGAGATTAGAATTTCAAAGGTTGAGTAGACCTCTAACTGTTTAAATTTCAAGTATTTTCAGAAAAAAAATTCTTTTTAGTGTTTAGTAAGAAATAAGAAAAAGTGGAATGCTTCAAGTTCCTTGTGAGTGAAAATTAAATATTGGCTAGGATGAGGAGGTATGATGTGATCTGTGTGGTGGGTCTTTTACATGACAGAGGCTGGAGATCGAGGGAGGGGCACAAACTGACAAAGCAAAACAAATGGTTCTTGTCAAAAACAAGTAGAGACAGCTTCTGTTGCACAGGTCAAACATTACCCTAACCAAATAATTCACAATTCATAGTGCAACCGTTGACTGATAAGAATGTCACATAACAAACAGGACAGTTGGTAGCCTGTGAAAAGAGGCTGCCTCCTGTCAAAAGAGTTCTCGATTCACCCAGTTTAAAAGCAGGATCTTTCCCCATAGTCGTGCAGGCATCCCTGCTTCCTGCTTCAGAGACTCCATCTCTTGGAAATAGCCTGTCAGGTCCCATCTGTTTTTTTAAGAAGCTGCCAGTCCCTTGAGAGAGGGTCTGCCATTCCCATCCCTCTGTCTGATGCTAGAAAACCAAAGGGGAATAACCTCTGCAATCTGCCAGAAATTGGTTTTTTGAAAGCAAGGACTCTCTTTCAGGGAGTTGCAATCTACCATACTTAGAGGAAAATTAGTTTTCTAAGTACAGTGCTTTCTTTTGTTGACTGCTTGAGTCCTCCATGTCTGCTTGTGCTCCTTCTCCTCACAGTGTATCCTGTGGGAGCTTAAACCAAAATAACTCATTAACAAGCAAAATCCAACACACAATATTTTTTTATTACAGCAGGTATTGTGAAGGGAAGGAAACAATGGCAAAGCAACTTCAGGAAATTCTTGCAATTGTAATGATAGTAAAACTTTGCGTGAGCACTAAATAGTCTTTGGCTGGTATAATTAACAGCTCTTACATTTGTCAGTACCTCAAAAATGATTAGCAATTGTCCTAGCTGATGTGACAAGTTCACTAATCATTGGAAGCTTTCCTTGAAATTGATTTATCAGTCTTTATGTGCCTTCACTATTGCTTTACACAGGGCAATAACATTACATTGAGTATTATCAACATAAATAAACTGACATCTTGTACCCCAATGGACTTAGCGTCCAAATAATAAAAGACAAACATGCACAGTAAAGACAGCATGCAGCAGAAGCTGAGAAGAAGCATTTACCATGAGAACAAGACAACAGGGAGTTTCAAAGAGGATTTTGGAACAGAGTAGTCGTTAATTGGAGAGGAATTGTTAGAAAACAAGTAGAAGTCATATGACTAGGAAAAGGGTTAAGGTAGTTAGAATCCTTTACCTAAATTCAAATTTTTCCAAAGCCTTAACATAAGGCTTTAGAGTGATTCAGCAAACATGGAAAAAGGTGCAAGAAAACCAGCACCGTCTGGCAGGAAGAGCAAGGAAGACAAGAGAAAGGCTATAGAAACAGAGTTTTAGAGTTTTAGAACTGTAAACAGAGTTTTAGAACTGTAAAAGTGGACTCTTGTGAAATGATAGAAAGAGGATACACAATATAATGTTCTAGACCTTTCCCAGAGGAAAAAAGAGAATTGACCTTGTGTGCTGCTTGGAAAAGTTTCAGAGGTGAGAAGAAGGGGACTTATAAGTGATTAAAGGGCACAGGATAGATGGATTTTCTTGTGGCTTTTGGTTGTTTTGCTTATTTTTGTTTAGTTGGTCTTTCCCCCTGAAAAATGAAACAATTCAATTCTTTCTTAAAGTATGGTCCATCCTCAAGCAAAAATTATTTCTCATGTCATCAGTTAGACCAGAGTACAATATTAAACCAACAAATTCATAAGGGAGCTGAGTTAATTTACAGCTTATTCTGAAACACTGTTTGTTGACAGTGTCAGAGATAGGGATTTTAAGGTGATGGACCACTGAGTTATTCTGATGCCTATGTAATGTCTATACAACAATGTCTTTGCTGATTTTCTAGAACCTATTATTCAGACAGCAGGGACTGGGTCTGAAGCTGAATACAGAAAAATGAGGGACACAAGTCATAAATCTTGACAATTTCTTTACATATTATATCAATATTCCACGACACATCAGCTAAAGAACTCTTCTGTACAGATCGCGGTGAGTTCTGCTTCATTCACTTCATACATAAACACACACACATATGTGTACGTATGTTGTACAGGTGTATATTCTTGCTTTCTTCTATGTTTGGTCTTCTCTGCACTCTCTCTACAACAGGGGATCATTTTTGCAGGTATATTGCATAATAGATCATAAGTAGGAATAGATGTCAGCTTCAGGAATCTTAGCTAACCTCAAAACACTTCCAAGTAGGGCTAAAGGTGCTGCCATGTCTCTTTTAGTCTAAGCAGTAGAGATGCAAGTGAAACTTGCTATTAAGTTTTAGAGCAAAAGTACTGAAATTCTGTTCTAAACCTACCTCAGCTTCTGCCAGATATTCCTAAAGCTTAATGTCTATCTCTACTTTAAATCTTGAGCACTCTTGCCCTACTGAAAATCTCCAATGTCTCCATGGAAACTTGATAGGTCTCAGAGATGGAGGGATGATGTTACTACTGCTGACAACAGTGTTACTCAAGCTGTCTGGGCAAAAGAGGTATTTCTCTGCCTATTATGAATGTCAACGCCAGTTGAAAGTCTCCGTTTCATAAAATGATACAAAATTTTATCAGAAAATATATTCCCAAGATAAGCAATGCTACGAAAAAAGCAAAACAAGCTCTGAAATATTGGGATAATTTGTACTCAGTTATTCAAAGGTATCAGCAAGTAGACACCATTTGTATGGAAAAGCAATTATTACAGGAAAAATGTGAGTCTGTAAATGTAGCACATATTGCTTTCTTATGCTTTTTATGTAATTGGTATCATTATGCTACCTAATGACACCAATTATTTAAAAATTAAGGACACAATAATGCATACTTCATATTTATTATATTCAGATGGAGTTTCTATCGGCAGCACTTCAGGGCTAGACATCCTTTAATAAATTCTACATGTGCCTTCAGTATTTTCTCTAGGGTTGTATTTTTTAATGCTTACTCTTTTAGTCGGGAATCTCAGGCATAAAAAATTAAAAAGGTCAATTTTATGATGAAACACATGAGCCTGGATATTCTAAGTGGCACCCTAGACTGCAGAAGCTAATTGCTTTTCGACAGAAGAACTCTCTTAAGTGCTTACACTGGAAACAGGTTCATGTGAAAAGCAGGATGCATCTCTACTCTGCTTCCAAGCCTGCTGGGATTTGTCGAGATGAGTGACGCTGTGAAAAATAGAAATCACCTGGAGCCTGTTAATATTATAATCAAGTGAAAGCACAATTACTGCTGTCTTAATCCATCTGTCTGTATGCATCCGCTCCACTTCCAATCACCTGCTTTAGTCACAGGTGTATTATTATCGAGATGGCATCGAAAAAATCCAACCCATGCATGTTCCAAATTGCTGTATGCTCTTCTATGGCACTCTTTCTGTCCCTGTAGCTCTAGTGCAGTCATTTGCCAAGAAGGAGAACAAACAAAGGCCCCATATTGCATGAAGTAAAGCCAAAGTGCCTTTTTTGTGGGGAGTCTGGCTGAATCATGCCCAAATTTAAGTTAACAGGTTGCAATTTTGACAAATGCCAGTTATGTTAAATGAGGGTAAAAAAAAATAATCAAACAAATGTGCTGTATTCTGATAACTCATGTAAAGCTCGGTAATTTTCAATATGTCTTTTCAGTCGATCACCAAACAAATATAAATTTATAGTATATGATGGCAGTTCTGTAAAAGCAATCTGACAGTATCATATGCTTAGATTTTGATTTCACCCTGAATAATATTTGATAGTCTAAGTGATCGAATTGAGTGACAAGCATTATATATGATAAAATCAAACTACAACAACAGCATCAACAATCAAGCAATAACAACAGCAAACAACACCAGTAGTAACTTTTCATTTAGAGTAAGAAAATGCTAAATGAACCAATGGTATGTTTTCAGATTTTAGCAGGCAATCCAAAATGAGGAATGTTAAATAAAATATTAATAATAATTAATAAAAAAATTCAGGCATTCACCATTTCCAGCTGATAGGTCTTTTTCACGTGAAACTGAAGTCTTTTATACACTCCTTGAATAAAGGTTGAATATGAATTTCACCATTTGAGTCTTTGATTTGTTACCTGTTGTGCATAGAAAAATATTGGATTCTAGGATTCATATTAAAAAATTCTTCATATGTAATTCTTAGAACTCATTTTGAAAATTATCAAAAGTGTGGATTTTTGTAGGTAATTGTAGATAGTGGAAAATAATTGTAGGTACTTGTACACCTCCCTAAGATATTAAAAAAAAAAAAAAAAGAGCCACAAGTGATGATAAATTCATCTCTGTGTTCACGTGCACAAATCCAGAGTTAATCTGCAATTTCACAGCAGTTTAGCACTGCTTGTATTTTTCCAGCTGGCAGTTCATTTGGGACAGAAGAAACCTTAACAATCTTTCTGAAGAATGCTACTTTTTAATTTCAGTGAAGCCTTGTTTAAACACCTGAATTTAGAGGAAGAGTTATAAACTTCCTGAATGATCTATGCAGCTGCATATGCTGACTCCAAAATGCCACCGAATCCCTCCATGAGGCAGTTAATGGCCTAAACGCTTTTCATACCCTCTTCAAAATTCCCCCTGAGACTTGTTCAAAGCTTCATGCGCTGAGTCGAGCTCTCTAAGGAGCCGTGGATCAAATGGAGCCTGTTGCTCTTAAGAGTGTTAGAGCTGAGGAAGGCGCCTTTGCAAAGTTCAGCCCAAAGTTTAGAGCTGTTCTTAGATCAAACTCCCCAGATCAAACATTGCACAAGTGCAGGGTGCTTGCTCAGTCTGCTGATGGCAGCTGTCATCTGTGACCGTCCCTTGTCTGGAAATAGGTGGGATTAATTTTGTTATTCTGGACGTTCATGAATTCTTGTTAGTATTTGAGTTGAGACGAATCACACCACCCACAGCAATTCCCAGTATGTGCAAAAAAAGGATAATACTTTCATATGACTTTGGAAACAAATCTGTGGTGGCTTTTAATGGTTTGGTTTTGGTTTATTTTTTTTTCTTTTGTTTTGTTTCTTTTTTTGTTTACAGACAATTACACAATAAGGAAACATAAAACTCATTCCTTTTTTTTTTGCTCACCTTCTGCTAGACTGTTTTAATTAAAATAAATCAGCAATTTTAAGGAAACTCAACAGCTACACAAAACGAGCATTTCAGTATAGAGAATACAATGTACTGTGGCGGGACTTTGTCCATCCCAATATTTAAAAATAAAAGGATTAAATAACTACTACTTATGGTAATTTTTAGGCTCATCATAGTGAGCCTTTCATGGCAGTACTATTTCCAAGATCAAAAAGAGACTGAAAATGTAGCACATACTGCTTACCTATGTTTTACATATAGTCAGTATCATAATTTTTAATGCCACTAACTTCTTTCTGTCAGAGCTTCACAACCCATAAAAGTGTAAACACACAAATGACATTTGGAAAGGATTTTAGAAAATGACAATTTGTTTAGTTCACGTAACTCACATTTCTGTAAAATTTGCTGCATCGTTATATTCTGATCGTTGCAGCAAGAAGCAATAATCATGGAAAGAAAGAGCTAACAGCCTGGGGAAAAATCCTTTTCTTATGATACACAGTGGTTTTAGAACCACCTTTACAAAACACAAAGTCACTGAAACCTAAAATGTAGGCTCAGACAGAGCACAAAACAATGATTTATCAAATTAATTCTTTTGAAGATGAGATCAGTTCATGCAGTGTGTAACAGAAAATGTTTGCAGGAGGACACTGCAATCTTTGAAATGTATCTGGGTCATGTATTTTGTACAGTTGTTATCTAGCCACAGCAAAATTTCTGCAGGCATCTCTAATGGAGAATCAGGAGGTTGCCATCTGAAAATGAGGCAAGTGCCACCAGCTGATACAGCAAATGCCAAGTGGCTATTTAGCAGCGCCAGCTCTTGGTAGACTCACAGAAAAACTACCTCCCTCCGCCTCTCCCTTTTGTACCTAAATCTTCAGGAAACTAAATCACTTCCTAAAAGCAGGGATGGAGAAAGCAGTTTATTATTCTCTGGCAGACCAGAAGGTATTGTCCATATTGACATTCTGTTTTGTGTAGGCAGGCTGCAGAAGCAATAAATCCTATTAACCTGTTCAAAGTCAAATGAAGACATTTAGAAAACAGAACTGCTATTACATGCAGTGGTGAAAGAAGAGCATATCAAAGAAAGGTTAAATGGATGCATCAGCTATTAGATTATGCACAGTTACAACTGGAAATTCCCTCCAAACCTTTCTATCACCCACTCTTGCCCTTCAGGATATTAATTATATCCCCCTCAGGCTAACTAGCTGACCATTCAAATATTATCTTCTGTTCTGTCAATGATAATTTTCAAGATAAAAAAAATCAATTTCATGTTAACAGGACTACAATGGAAATGCTTATGTTATACTATGGTTTTGCTAATGCATGCTTCCTCTGTCCAAAACATATGGCATTTTGTGTGTACAGACCATTCTGGAGATTTAATGTAATTATGTCATAATGTGCTTATTGTTATGGATTCAGCAGCCTTTCTGCATCTCTACCTGTTTTGTTCAAGAGCAGCTGCTAGCTTCAAGCTGTTGCCTGCTTCCAGTGGCAGAAGTTGAATGAATGAGTGCTTTCCAGGGAAGACATGTTTTGAGGCAGACATACTGACAATAAACCAGTTCACTAGGGAGGCATAACATTGACTGGATAAAAGTTGAGTAATCATTCTATGATAATTTACTGAAACTGCGTGCAATTTGCTTTAAAATAGAAATTCCCTCTGCTGCTGATGTTGGACTTGGAGGCCTTTTACTGATAGAAGTGTGGCATTTGCTTTTATGAAGCAGCTGATCTTTGGAGATTCATTAAACCTCATTATTTTTTCTTATGCATATGTGACTGTTAATACTTTCTCACTGAATGAGAGGAATGGGAAGAATAGGGTTGTCTGAAGCAAGGCTCGACAGTCCTTATCTTCCACCAACTCTCACTGCTTGTTGTGACTGAATTCACTAGAATTGAATTACTAAGGAAAGCCTTGATAACCTCTGGGTAAAATGGTGAGTGCTTCAGATGAGACTGCCCAGCACTGCCTTAATTTCTGTGAATCAGATGTGTGCAGTCAATTCAGCTCCTCCCAACTTCAGTGGAAGTGAGGAGGAGGACCTGAGAATCCAGTCCCTTTTCAATAGCCACTTCCCAACAGACTACTCACAGAAAATAAACTGCAGTTTGTCTAAACGGAAGGCAGGGAATTGCATCCTCACCCTAGGTTTATTTTTCCTAATCTTTAGGAGAAGAGTATGTGGAAACAGAAATGGTTAACTAATTATGTGCAAAACAATAGGTGCAAAAATGTCAGAGATTCCTCAGCTGTGTTCTTGTTACAACCTCCTTGCTGGAAATGGCAGCTATTAATATTTTATTGACTTGAACCTCTGGGGCAGATTCCAGATGTCACTACTTGATCACTGTGAACATATAAGGAAAAATAAATTCTGTCATGGCAGTGTTGAATTCCCATCTACGGCAACAATCATTATCAGCAGACAAATGGTCCTGTAGCTTTGTAGATGCCTTTTCTCCTCAGGTTGTGACTATGCACACATGACCAATCCTTTTGCAGAAAACATGGACAGACGGAAATAAAATAAAGCAGAGGAAAATTCACAACATTTCATTACGGAATTGTATACTTCAAGAAATAGCTATTTCCTTTACTGTGTTCAGACCAGAATGGAGGTTAAGTTGACAGAGCTCAAAAGACTGCAGCCTTCTGGGAAAAAAACATCTGCTCTAATGGTTTTGAAAGCATGAATCACTTTATGCCAGTCAGTTCCAAGCAGTTGGGTACTGAAAAACTGACGTCTTAATAGTGCTGCAGATTAGGTGAATGGGGCTGCTCAGGGTCACATCTTGAAAGCCCCCTAAACATATCACAGGTGTATGTATGTGCTCTCTCCCTGTCCAACCAGCGCTGAAGAAAACATCTCTTGAAGAAGTGGTGAGAGTTGGCTGATATCTACTGAGAATATGTGCAAAGTACAGATTACCCCTGATTTCAAGGGAAAGTAATTTTCTTCAGTTGGATGGAACAATGACTTTTTCACTAATGAATATTACCTGTCACTTAAAATCTCGGCCTCAGGTGGAAATTTCAGAAATTTATGACTAAAAGTTATCTCAGACTCCATGCTCCTTAAAATTGCAGCACTGCAGAAGTTGGAGAGCCAAGAATCCTTAGAGTGTGTCTACAGAGCATTTTTACACATTGTTTTTCATGCTATGTAAGCACTACCAAATTAAGATTTTTCCTAGGAAAGATGAATTTTCCTCCCACAGTACTAGGTTACAGTTCATGTTTCTTTCCTGAACTCCAAGGTGTAGGTCCACAGCAGGACTCAAACACTACCTGGAGATCGTTAGTGCTGGTGTTAAATCTCTAGGGAACACAAATTCTAAGTGTGCAGTAGCTATGCCATTGGGGATGTACAGAAGTGTATATAGACATAGTAGCTATTGAAATAACCCACAGACTGTCTTCTGGCCTAGGGGCCAAATAGTAAGGCACAGCTTGTGTTCACAAAAATAAAATCTTTTTATCTGTTGGAACAAAATGAGCAGATCCATACCAGCTTTCACAGATGCTCCCTGGTTTGTGCTGCCCCAACAATATCTGGGACAGTGCTAGCTGATCTGGGCTAAATGCATAATAGAGACTGTAGCAAGACTTAAACATTATGGATAATCATGTTGCAGTCTTTAGGAGGTGTCTTATCCAAATATAAATGTGCCATAAAGGTCTAGAGCACAAGCAGCCAGCTGGGAAATCTGTCAGGAAACCAGGTACTATGTTAAACATCACTCGCCTACACTTTAAATGAAGTTTATGACACTGTTATGTTAAGACAAAACATTTCAGGGCTGATGAATTTTTCAAAAAATCATGTTCCTTCACAAAATTCTCCCTCAACTCTACTTCTGAGATTACATGAGAAACTTCAGTTATCAAAAATATTACAAACAGTTTTCTGACCCCATTATCTTGACATACCTCAGACACTTATTCTAAGGGTCTTAGGGTACACAGTTACCAAAGAAAGTGAGGTACCTTTTTCTTTTTTCTGGAAGGCAAAAGGTTTGTTATACTGTCTGTGCTAGAAAATGGGGGCGGAGGGGAGAAAATGTAAAATTCATAAAATAATATTATTGTTTTCATTTTACACACTCTGAAGTGTGTTTATTTTACACATAAATCTAAATGCTTCCTAGATTTTTATTTTCCTTAGGCATAATTATTCTTTTTAGTGGGGTAGTTAGCTCTACCAAAAGCACTCAACTTGTATTACAGAATTTCAGGAATCCATCATTGATCAGTACCCTCAATACATGTTCAGTTACAGTTCCTGACATTGTTTGACTTTGGTGAATTTAACAGACCGTGGTATTGTGATGATTTTCAGAACCATGGTATTGTGACCAGAATAGTTATGACTAAAGTGGAAAACAGGTCATTCTATGTTTTCATAGATAAACCTATACTTTTATGTGCTCAATTTATCTTTTGCACAGAAAGCTGTGCTAACAGCACACAAAAATGAAACATGAAATATACTACATAAAGTATACAATGCAAGTTTCAACACAAATTTGAAAAGCAGTCATATCCTGGCTTTTTCTGCACTTTTTTTTTTGAAATATGTGTATCTCAATATCAAATTGAAAAAGTTGGCTCTATGTTTTATCACTCCCTATCTTATATTCAGCAAACCATTACCTTAACTCATGAACTGAGTTCTCTTATTCCAGAACTGGAGATACTTTTTGGGATATAATACAAAATGGCAAAATAATAGCTGTCACTTTTGTATATGGCAGAACAAGGCAGTGGTGTAATATCAGCAAGAATACTGAGCATGGTGACACTGAAATATATCTGTATCCGGATGGGCTTTTTTATATTTCTAAGGACCATGTTTATTGTACCTTCAGAATCAGCTCAGGAATGGGGTTGGTGAACTGGGCACTTGACCATGAGTTTTCAGTACAAAGCTCTATTGCTTTTTGTCTAACTACATGTTGTAACAGAATACTTATGATTACAGAAGCTTGTGATATTTACTGTTATTGTTATTCTTTGTATCATTCTTATATCTAAAGCAAGTGTTTTCCCTATCATGCAAATTCATTTATATAGAAAGAAAATTGAATGGACCAGGCTCTTTACCCAGAATCTCTTCAAAACCTAAGAAACCTGTAGAGGCTCACCAAGACTAAGTAAATAGACCCCAGTCCAAGCCATCTAACCTGTGTATAGCCAGAATGTGTTCACATGAAGGTCGTATTGCTATGACAGTATCATAAATACAGGACTACACCAGTACCAGAAGTGAGGAATAATTTAAACACCAGCTGTGGGAGGAAGCAAGTTAGCAAGCCAGCACCACCAGTCAGCACAGCACCACCAGCATCACATAGCCCCAGGACAGCCATGAGGCACTGAACCTGGGAAACTGTAATCTTATTGTTTTATCATAATACTACCAACCCTACAGGTCAACCAGAAATAGAGTCCCCTGTGTGAAGGAATACATATGAGATGGTCAAAACAAATTCTCAGGAAACTTCCCTCAGGCCTTAAAGTAATGAATCTAATGTTCATCTCTTTGTTACCAAAATTCCTATCTCCCTCCAAAAAATCACATTCACTATTTTCCTTTGCTAGTGCAAGAAGGTCTGTGTGAGGGGCTTCTTCCCATCTCAGCTCATGCTGCTGCTGTTTTCTTTCATTCTATCAGGGAAATAATCCTTTTAGAGACAATCCCACGTGCACTGATCAGGTAAGACTGTTTAAACCCAAATTCTCGCCTCTAAATTGAAGCAAACTTGTTTTCAGTTATCATATGACTTAGCTTTATAGAAGCACAACTCATTAAGGAAGGAAGTTTTTAGGGAAATAAATGAGTACAATTCTACTGACAAAGCTCCCTGCTTTGATGTGTGCAATTCAGTTTTTTACAAGAAATAGTGAAGAAATGCAGGTAAAATTTGATAGAAGCAATAAGAGATAACATGTATAGGCATAAAGAAATCTCTTATAGCAATCCTTCAAAACACTAATGGCATATGCTCTAGCATTACTGTCAAACAGAGAAACAGCAATATACTGTGCTCTGAGCCAATGCCAAAGATGTCTGAACCTGATGTTGCCTCTCTGCTAACACGGCATGACAGTGTTATTAAATTAACACTTTACAGTGATTCATACCCTCTTCCCATTGTGCTGATTTTGCCCAGTCCCACAGTGAAAAAACAGTCTTTTTAAGCTACCAATTTATATCATTAAGAATCAAGTTTCTTTCAATCTTTGTGTTGCCCTAGAAAAGAACTTTGCCTTAATTAAATAATGTTATTTTTCTCCACCAGGTTCAAAGAGTCAAAACTTGATTAAAGCTGGTTTCCTTTCTCACATATAAATATTCTCACTACTCTCCAAGCACAGGAGGAGGTAGCTGATGTGCAAACTATGTGTACGACCGCATGTGCGTAGAAGAGGTGGAGGCTGCTGTCAGAAGGGAGATGGGGAAACAAAATTAGCAAGGGTAGATCTAAGTGTGCAAGATCTATGTGCAAGATCTGCTTCCTGCACAACTGGAGACCTTTATGATAGCTAGAGGGAACTGGAAAATTAAGAACCCAGGAGAAGTTTACTGCTATATTTGAGGGTCAGATGTTTTGCAAGAGCTTTGCTGTACTAGTAGCTAAAAAATCTGATCTTTATCCATTTTTTTTTTCCCCCAGTAGAGTATATTGTATGTATTTTGAGCACAGGAATGGAATATGCTGGTTTATTAGCAGAACCTAAAGGGTATTCAATAGATGACCCTTCCTAAAAGATCAGTATTAACCATCTGAACTCAGTGAAGACCTCTACTACAGTACAAGTTCTTAGATTGTTCCTTTGCAGCTGTGACAAAAGGACTTGACGATTTAGTTTTAGCATTTCAACTTGGACAAGCCAGGGCCAACTTATGTTTTGTTTGCTTCCACTCACAGGTGTTTTGGACTCATAGAAACACTATTTTGCTGCTTGCCTCATTCCAAATGACATCACTGGTTAGGCAGCTTTATTTTTCATGCATTCCTGTGACTCCCATATCTCCCCTGCCTTTGCTCTTTTGCCCCTTCTCCTATCATGCAGTCTGTCCTGCTGATACACATGCTGCTCGATTCTTTTAGTCTTGCTCAATCATTTGCTGATGTCTGTAGAGGAACTTCTAGCCTTTTTCTCTACTCAGGTCTTACCTTCCCAAATAAAAATAAAAAAATTAAAACAAAACAAACAAAAAAATCAAATGTACTTTCCCCTTTTAGAAGGATTGTTACCCTTATCTACCCTAAATGCAGAAGCTTTACAAGCCTTCAGTTCCTTTAACTTTTGCTGTCCTGCTGATGACCTTCAGAGCCGCATCCTGCCTTTCCTCCCGTGCCATATCCTCTCCTTGCTCTTGACAGCGTCTCCGTCTAGACTGAGCCCACCTGAAAAGGCACTGCTGAGATGATTTTCCACATCTTGCTTTATCCCTCCATTTCTACTTAGTTTCTTCCAGTGAAATTCAACTACTTCATTCTCTTGCAAGGCTCTCTGTGGCTTGTCCCACCTGGCTTGAACCCTCCTGTCAATATGGGAGTGCACTGTTGATGAACAACCATCTTCTTTTCAGTTACTTCATAAATTTCAAGCTTTGACACACTTTCATCTTTTGCTGCCTTTAAGGAGAATTTTCCATCAGATAATGCAAAGTTTACTCATTCCAAATCATAGCCCTTTTTTTGACTTTTCCATTGTGTCTACAAAAAAGCTGAAAATGGTCAAACAGAATCACAGAATATGCCGAGTTGGAAGAGACCCACAAGCATCATCCCCAAGAGTCACACCATGTACCTGAGAGCATTGTCCAAACGCTTCTTGAACTCTGTCAGGCTTGGTGCTGTGACCACTTCCCTGGAGAGCCTGATCCAGTGCCCAACCACACTCTGGGTGAAGAATCTTTTTCTAATACCCAGCCTAAACATCCCTGACACAATTTCAGGCCATTCCTTTGAGTCCTATCACTGGTCCCCACAGAGAAGAGATCATTGTCTGCCCTCACCCTTCCCCTCACAAGGAAGTTGTAACTGCAATGAGGTGTCCCCTCAGTCTCCTCTTCTCCAGGCTGAACAGACCAAGTGACCTCAGCCACTTCTCATGCGGCTTCCCCTCAAGGCCCTTCACCATCTTCATTGCCCTCCTTTGGATGCTCTCTAATAGCTGAGGGTCATATATTGCTGACAATAAAACTACATACAGTAACAGGAGGCTCAGTGAGATTGCAAACTAGTATTCCCTCCCTGTCTTCCTCTCTTTCCATCCTTTTTTGTTCATATGAGCTGGCTGTCTTGTTTTGTACTTTGAGGGTTAGTTCTTTTGGACATGTACTACTGGTTTTGGTTTTCTTTGAATCATACTTCTTCAGCAGTGCTGAGGACCTTTAAGTGGTAGACTGTCAGAAACATATTTGAGCATGGAGGTCTAAAGCACAGATAGAGAGTCCAGTAAATAAATTCCTATGAGAGTACACTCTTACTCACTACCCCTATCTCTCCACAAGGGCATGAGACTATTTAATGTCACCTCTGCTATGCTAACATTAAGGATTTTAAGAGTACCCTATTCTAATTGTTATTAATCCTTGAGAGAAGCAGGGAACGTTAATGCTATTCTACTGTTCTAAGTGCTTAAATACATACACAGACCACCTTTCCATAATATTTGATTACCTACAATGTTTAATGGAATTAACCTGGCAGCACCTTTCTGAAATATTTAAGAAACATTGTTTGTTCAGTACAGACAATAATTGGCATGAATTAAGCATGCTGCCAAAGGTCATATGGCAAGTTTGCAACAGAGCAAATTTTGATACTGGCATCCTAACGTCATAGATGTATTATTGCATCTTAGTAACACAGTTATGCTCCATGATGTTTAAATCAATTTGGCAGCATCAGAGCTTGAAAAGTATTATGCATGATGCAGACTTTGCAGAATCCCAAACAGTATGCATTTACTGTAAATACTGTGGATGGATAATTACATATTACAAATTTTAAAGCATGAAATAATAATTTTAATGACCACATGAAGCATATACTCAACTTTAAATACAGGAAGGAACAAAAAGGAATTAAGACTAATATACAGCACATAACAGTCAGCGGACAGGATCACTATAAAAATGGTCAATACTTTTGTGTAACAGTTTACTTATGGTTTTATTTATTTGGTATGTAAATTATCATCAGTAATGCAGATAAGTACATAAGAAATGCTTTTCCTTCACTTATTTTACTGGAACAATATTACACAGTTCATCTTTTTGAGGGCTATATAACTAAATTGGCTAAGGTGATGCCTTCACATTAGTCTCATTCCCATAACTCAGGCACTTAGCTCCACTAAAATCAATATATTTGTGAGTGTGTAAGTGAGAAGTAAAAGACAAGCATACTAAATACTTTTAATCCTGTCTTGGCAAATAGGTATAATTCTATCACACTTATCTCCAAGGCTGATCTTTTATTTGCATATTTTCAGAGTTTTGATCTACAAATGGATTTTAATTTGTTGACTTTTGCAAGAACAGACTTGTGGGAGTGAGGGCAGGTCATGCATAATCAAAGAGTAAAACACAGGCAGAAGGAAAATATAAAGAATCTGAGCTCCATTTCTGTATGAAATGCAATTGCAATTATTATAATTTCCTTGTAGCACACAAAGGCCTTACTGTACTTGGTGTCATCGACATTTAGGGTTTTTTTGAGAGATTCAAGAGATCTCTATCTATGCAAATGGTGTAGAGTCTTATGAACCGAACATGAAAAATTTAGGCATGCTTTCCTCTCTGCAGCACTTGGGAAGAGGCACAGAAAGATGAAATGATTTTCCAAAGGACATTGTGGTAGACCTGGAAGCAGAACCCACTGATTTGAACCACAGCTAAGGGCCTGAACTGAAAAGGTACCCCCCTTCTGTTATAAGACAAGAGTTCAAAAAAAAGTGCAAATGAAAAAAACTTGTACATGAGCTCTGTAGCCATAATTAGACATTGATACAAGCGGGTGCTTGTGAAACTGCGAGCTTATGACTCTTTTTCAGCTGTATGACTGAAAGGCTGGGATGCAAATGATATTTATACACAGAGCCAAGGACTATCTTAAGCCCTGACATTGCATGCCAAGGTTAGCAGGAGTGCATAACTTGCGCTGTGTGCCTTCCACGTGCTGCCCTCTTCATGGTGAAGTGACAGCTATACCTCCTATTGTTTAGGAATGGGTGGGAACTATCATTCAGCCTCCACTCTGTAAATACTATACAGACTGAAACTCAAATAGTTGCAAATCAAATCCCCATTAGTATCACTGACCTCATTCTTTACCTGGAAGAATTCTCTCCAGAGATCAGTAATTTAAGTATATCTATCCTTGATAACCCAGTAGGTCTGAAAATGAAATAGCCTCTCTAATGTAAGCAACGAGAATCAATAACCATTAAGGACATAAGTATGTTTTATTGTCTGAACCATATGGGTATACAAGTCAAGCCATCACTAGACCAGTTCATTTCGGTAATTTGTAGGCACCATGGACAGGCAGAGTTGTGGTCCTTGCAGAGCATATCAAATAGGAAAAGTCTCAAGATGTTGTAGCTCTGTAAATGAGACTTCACTGGGAGAGAACAGCTGAGTGGTGAGTTTTGCCCAGTATGTGAGCACAGGCTACATTAAGGGTTAGTTTTGTTCAATAAAACAATTGAATTAACTGTGGCCAAAATGATGCATGTTTTCTGCATGTAACAGTAAAGCATTACTGTTGCTGTCATAGTGTGATGAAGCTAAGATCTCATCTTTGCAGATTCAGCTATGATATTCACCAAGAATTGGAGAGGGCAGGAAATAACGGAGTCGCTCCGTAGAAATACAAAATCACAGAATTTTTAGGGTTTGAAGGAACCTCTGGAGATCATCTAGTCCAACCTTCCTGCCATGGCAGGGTCATCTAGAGCAGGTTACCCAGGATTGTGTCCAAGTGGGTTTTGAATTTCTCCAGAGAGGGAGAATCCATAACCTCCCTGGTCAGAGCCAGTGCTCTGCCAGCCTCAAAGTAAAGAAGTTCTTCATGTTGAGGTGGAACTTCTTCCGTTTTAGTTTGTGGTCATGACTCCTGTCCTGTCACTGGGCACCACTGAAAAGAGTCTGGCACTACCCTCTTGACTTCTGATTTTGAGATATTTATGTGTACTACTGAGATCCCCCCTCATTCTTCTCTTTTTTAGACTAAACAGGCCCAGCTCCCTCAGTCTCTCCTCATAAGAGAGAAGTTCCAGAGCCCTAATCATCCTTGATGCAGCCCTCTGCTGGACCCTCTCCCGTAGTGCCATGTCTTTTTAAGCTGTGGAGTCTAGAACCAAACAAAATACACCAGAAAGCAGAGAAAATCCCGCCCTTAGCAGGTTCTGTTCAGTTCCATACATCTGTGTGCTGGAGGACATGCCCACAAAATATGTTTGTTTATTTTGCAACACTGCAAGCCTGCAAAGCTGTACTTAATAATGAAAGAGTCCCCTTCCTTGCATTCACTCTGAATACCTTTCTCTTTTTAACTTGCTGGAAGATGGTAACATGGAGGGATAAAGTGATAGCAATGTGGCCTAGTTTCAAAAGAATCAAGTGAGAGGTATGGATATGGAGAACAGAGTAAAAATTGACTTAACGTGGTGTTTTGCACTGATATTTTGATGCTGATTCACTTCATAGAGGCAACTACCAGAATAACTGAGTAAAGAAGCAGTAGAAGCTTTTCAAAATAGATTTCCATAAACATGAAAAAAAAATAATCAGACATCAACTGAACAAGATGTAGTGTGCTGATGTGGGAATGGCTACAAGACAGACATAAATGTGCATTATGTGGTCATTTTTTTTACATCTGTGATACAAGAATTGATATATTGTTAGGCACTACAGAGGCTGTAGTCTTCCACCAGCATCATCACCAGGACTAAGTGCTCTGTGTCATGGGACAAAGGAGTGATTGTGGCTGCTTTGCTGTCCTTATTATCACTGTGGATTATTCCAGCCCTGCTTTACATACATAAATGATAAATACCCAAACTGGGATAATACCTTATTTATCAGCGCATTTTCTTCCACACATTAGACCTCAGATAATTTTTTCCCATTTTGAAGTTTTTCTAAACCATGAGCATTCTGCTGGTTGATGTATAGAGACAACCAAACTGAATTTTCTGTTACTTCAGTGTGAGTTAAACTAGCAGTTTTGTCCAGTTATTTTTTTAACCTGAACAAAATACACTCCTCAGCTGAAGCTGGCAAAATATCTATGCATCATCACATCTATCTCTCTACTATTCTAAGGCTGGTATTGCAAAATGAACGTCATCGCTATGCACACCAGGGACTCCCCTGTCTTCTGGGATTATATAACCTTCTGGTTGTCTTAATTGCTACTTTGTTTAAGCAGTAGGAGAAATTAAAACTCTCCAAAATTTCACTCTTGAAAGTCTAAAATCCATGCTTACTTACACAAAATTGGCAGCAGTATTTTTATGATGCACAACCTCTTGCTGTTTGCTTCTGGGACACATTTCTCTGGGGAGAGCAGTTCTCTTGAAGACTATGAGGTTTTTTGCACCTCAGCAGCAGAATATCTGTCTACAATCCTTGAAATATTTCACACCCCACCTTAAGACTTACTTTTTAGAAAGTACAAACCATGAGGGCTTTATAGTTTTTATCTTAGCTGTCATATTCTTTTCATTTTCCACTGCAAATACTACATCTACATGAAGCCTAACCTTCTGTAGTTGCATTACTTGTGAGCTTACAGCCAAGTGGTACAAAATAAACTCAGTATAATGTTTCCAAAGGCTAATATAAGTGGTCCTCAGTGAAGTTGGATAACTTGGTAACGTTTTGTCTGTTAGGCAGTAGAAAGCATCCTTAAAAACATGCTGCAGTGCCATCAGTCCATGAAAAAGCCAAGGTCAGCATTAGCATGATCATTTTCATGAACATACACAAATACAAATAGAAAACAAGTATCCAATTCATAAGTTGAAATTTAGGTTTACGAGTAAAGTACAATTTCTATTTAAGTGTCCATAAAAGAAAATTGAAGGAAAAGATTAATTTCTTTCTACTAACAGAAGATAGGTCTGACCTAATGCTTGAGTTTGTTAAAGCTAGTTTGCTGGAAACCAAGCAGTATCTGCTCTTCTTCCTTTGTGTTATATGTCACTGAGCAGTACCATTCCTCTGTTTCTCATAACATTTCATATGATAGTGAATTTACACTATCATTTCTATTAGAAAGAGAACCCCATGCCCACAACTGGGAATGCAAAAGTGATGTAAACAGTAGTCAAGCACCAGATTTGGAGAACTGACCCATACAAGCAGCTCTTTACTTACGATAATCACATTTAGAGTAAAACAAATGGAAATATAATGCAGATGTAGTTGGCTGCAGCTTGCTGATTACTAATGGTTTGTTATTTTGAACCATTATCCTGACTTGAAAAGAATGAGTCAAGAAACACAAGCTCTATTTAAACACAGAAACACAGAAAACCTTGTTGCATCAGGAACAGAATTGACCTTGAACTATATATTACTTAAGTTTCTTGTTCATCATTCATTAAATTAAAAAAAAAAAGGGGGCAGAAAAATCATCCTGCTTATCTCCTTTTGATAGCTTGAAGGTAGGAAGACACTACAGAGGGATATGGACAGGCTGGGTTGATGGGCTGAGGCCAGTGTCATGAGGTTCAACAAGGCCAAGTGCTGGGTCCTGCACTTGGACCACAACAACCCCTGGCAGCGCTACAAGTAGAGTGGCTGGAGAGCAACCACACAGAAAGAGACCTTGGGGTGCTGGTCAACAGCTGTCTGAACATAAGCCAGCAGTGTGTCCAGGTGCTCAAGAAGGCCAATGGCATCCCGGCTTGTGTCAGGGCAGAATCAAGCTTGCACCAGGGAAAGTTTAGGTTGGATATTAAGAAAAATGCCTTTGCCAAAAGGGTTGTCAAGCATTGGAAAAGGCTGCCCAGATCAATGATTCAGTCACCTTTTCTGGAGGTATTTAAAAGATGTGTAGATGCGGCACTAGGTACAGGGTTTACTGTTGAACTTGGCAGTGCTGGGTTGAGGTTTGGGCTTGATGATCTTAGAGGTCTTTTCCAACCAAAATGATTCTATGACGCTATAATTCCATGAGATAAACCTGAGTGATAACAAATGCTGGGGAATAGACAGATGGAAAAGCTGCTCACATTTTTGGATAACTGTGGGCCACAGTATATGTTGTTCCCCAAAACAAGTGTCTGTCATCCCTTTGAAATTTTCTGCAGTGTAGCAGTGGATTCTTATACTCCTAAAAAAGATTTAAGATTTCTGGTTTTGATTTTTAGTCATATACAACATTTTTTTGGGGAAAACCTTTCCCATTGTACTCCAGTGCCTATGGATTAATACGGTCAAGGACAAATTGATGAGACTTGAGTCCTGCCAACTGATCAGTGAATCTATTTTTACTGTTAGATTTTCTTTTATATTCAATTTATCTTTCACAATAATAGCTGTAACTTCTTGTTCTGTCACAAGTTATATACTACAGTGTCATTTGAATGTAACCTGCTGTCAATTGCTTGTGGGACCGTCAAAAACAGAATGCGTCATGTCAGCAGTTCTTAGAACAAAAATAAATACGCTTTTAGGAGCTTTTTGCATGCAGGTATCTTGAACTAGCTCAAAGAGAACAGAATTTCATAACTAAACTAAGACTTAGAGCCGGGGTTTGTGAATGAATGTCACAATCCTCTGCTATTCCAGTAATGACAGGAAGAAATTCAGAAAAGATGGTGGAAGTGAAGTTATCTGTAAACACTTACTGCAAGGAAGATCTGAAGAGAACTGTGAGCCACCTCTATGTACTGATATTCAAGAAAACACCCCGAGACAGTGATATAACGATGATCCTCTGGTGCCCAGTCTGGTGCTGGGGTTACTGAGGTCACGGTGCAGCCCGGCCCGTTCTCCATCCACCAAGAACGATGCATTGAGATATTAAAGGTCAGAATGAGATCTGTTTCCTGCAAAAGAATAAGTGAAGAATTAACTCATGGGGATGGTACGCTGATCTCAAATGCCTCAGCAAGAGATTTCACAGCATGCATAAAGAAGCAAAGAGCAGCGATAAAACTGCACTGTCACATGAAAATTAGTGGAGCTTGCCCGCTGCAAGCAAAAGTAGCTGTACCTTGGCAGGCAGAAATTCTTTGGAGCAGAAAAATAATCCTGCAAGCCAGGATCTGTTCCTAGACATTATGGTAGCCTAGACTACAGCAGTAATTTATGTTAAATCCCCCATTTTCCTGGTGATACCATAAGGATTGATGGATGTGCAGACCTACACAGCAACCCTCCTGTGCTCAGTTCCTAGAAATATGGCCTCCGTTTTGTTGGTCTGATGTACCAAACTTACAAGAATCCTAAGGAATCCAAATTTCATAGACTCTGGTATGCACGGATCATCTGCAAGGAGTTTTGTCTAATGGACCTGTGGTAGCTCTACTGAAATATTGGAGAAGACATAAAAAAGGATTCTGTGCATCTTCTTACAGGCAAAACCTCTTTGCAATGCCTCTCTCAGATTATTAATTTCGTAGGAGCATGTAAAGAAATAGCCAGTGAGAGTTGCCTTGTCTAAAGATTGCTTGGTTTGTTAAAAAGGAGGGGCAGAGGCATGCAACCTTTAACTCCCATGCAGCTAGAGTGATGGAGTAACTAGTCAGCCATGCTCTCCATTAAAATTGCATTTATAAATAGTTCATAAAGGATTAATAAATTATTAATATACATCATAAACAATACTATGAATATTACTTCCATAAATTATACGTGGTTGCACATTACTTGAGGGTGTTACACATAGTTATAACAAAACTATGGACTCTGTGGATTCTGTAATAGCTTACAGTGTTTACCAACACTTTATAAATAATTTATAACTGAAACCTCATTGTAAAGTGTGACTATCTAGTCTGTGTGCACATGTGCTCAGTCATGCAAAAAAAAATTGCTTTTAAGTAATGTCTTTGCAGAGCCGAACTCTCCCCACACCTAACCTACATTTTTTTCAGCCTGTTGATGTAATTAATAATTAAGATTCTCATAAAGATTTTAAAATGTAACTATTTAATTAAATTTACCATGCCAATAGGAATAGAATGCCATTCTGTAGCAGATACACTGTGTCCACATTTTCCTCTCTTCAAAAGAGTAATTTTTTCAGTCACACTTATTTTCTGTTTTTGCACTAACTCATGAAAAGGTAAATCCATCCAGAGAGGTTTTGGATAATGTCACATGTGAATTGATCTGTGATTACACTAGACACTGAAATGGAGCTGAGTGTTTTTTTTCTAAGTTGCAGTTCTTCACCAAAACTACAAAAAATTTGTACATTAAAAAAAAACTGATTACTGCCCTGCATAAGAACACACAGATAGCAGATGGCAGGAAGGACCTTAAATATGCTTGTGATGAATTATTACCCTCCATTCTCACAACAGTCCAATCCAGCAAATAATAAACTGCATGAAAAAATGTAAAATGCTTCGTATGAATTTAGTCAGGCAATTAACTACAAGCATTTGAAGGTAATCAAAGCAACAGTCAACATTTGTATAAACTACACAGATTTTCCCCAAATATATATATATATATATATATTTATGTATGGCTGTAGGTCTTTATCCCAACAAACCTCTCCTTTCTCTGGAACCCTACCTACCACAGCTGTAGACACTGGAAATGTCTGTCATGTGTTTCTTGGAAATCGACATTTTTACCTCATACCCAAGCCAGAAAACTAATTTTTTTCTGGAGTCAGGGCCCCTCAAGTAAAACACTGGTCTTCTCACCTGGTGTAAGAATTTAAAGAATGGGTATCTTTGGAGTAACGTTTCTTAAAGTAACATATTTATTCCTAAATTACTAAAATTGGAATCCGTCATGTTATTGTCAAAAGAACTTTCAGCCATTCTAGTTACCATGGAAAATTCTTAACCTCTGGTCTCTTATCAGAAGTGTAGCACAAATGAATAGAACTCTTTATCTGTCTCTATTTTATCACTTGAGATACCTTCAGAAGAATCATGATGGACTAAAAATATTTTATGAAATGCAGAGAAGGGATGAAAAATGTATTCCTTGAAAAAGAATGGGATAAACTGGCTTGTAGGAACTGAGTGTTTGTTATGCATCTGCCAGATGCAGAGAAAATGGATCAGGAGGAGCTAAACATAAAAATTCAAAACTGGGATCTGTGGGTAGAAGATCATTGCTTTAGAGGCAAATATTTTTGCTTACAAAGGGTAATCCAAACCTTTACAAGTCAAAAGCACCATGTAAATTTCCAAGTTATGTGGGGAAATATAATCACACATTCAAATACTTATAATTACATATGCAAATAAAACTTCACAAAACCTAGTTTTCTTCCATCCCTGAATTTATCCCCAGGTGATTTTTTGAAATAATTTTTAATATTTACAAAATTCCTTTGCTCTCAAATCATCTTTTGGTGGTTAAGTCAAATGTTGTGATTAGGACTAAAAAATCTTGTTTTGTTCAGAAATAGTCTTTGAATGCTTATTAGTAAAAAAATTATAGACCTTTATCACATCTATATTCTATTTCTTACTCTGAATAATCAGTAAAATTCTGTGCAGTTTCCTTTGGTCATAAAATAGACCTAATATCTGGCACAGATATATTATATTCCTTAATTCTTTATAATAATAATAAAATAGATCCTAATGAAAGCCTCAACTTCAAACCTTAAAGAACTTTGAATAATGTGGTTGAGAAGGTTTTCAAGGAGCAGTTAGCACATATTGAACCAGTTAACCAAAACAGGTTAACTTCAGAAAGCAAACCAATAAGCAGATATGAAATCTAATTCTGGTAAGATTAGACATCATCCATGGCTCAGGTCCAACTTGGATGGATTAAGAATGATAATCAAATAAGATTTTGACAAGTCAACATGTAAGTTAGACTCTGCAAATTCCTATCCCCAAAATATGTGGGATAAGAATAAATATAGAGGGAGCCTATTAGCTATAAAGTCAGCTGCTGCACAGTTAAATCTTAGGTATAAACTGTTATGCACTTTGAACTTGTCTATAACCTTCAAGCCATGTTTCTACATGTAACCATATTAGCAGAGCAGTTCCTGTTACTCAGTATTGAAGGTCACCCAGCTTATGAAAATGTTTCCCTTAGTGAGAAAACTGATAAAGATTTGAATCCCCTTGTAGAACTGTGGAAGCCAACTAGGGGATGATGTATCTATCATTAACATCTCTTATACTGACAGCATTTAGAGCTGGTTTTGGACAAACTCTGCTTGCTATTTACTTTGTTCCCTGTTTGAATACAGTTTTAGTGGACATAGACAAAGTCTACACTGGAGTGTGCGGATTTACGATACTCTCCAGTGTATTTGTCGTCTGTTTTCATTCCAACATCTGTGGCTCAAACTTTGTTCAGGGAAATGCAGAGAAATGGTCTGATAAGCCTTGAAGCTACGAAAACTAACAAGAATTGTTGATACACATGGCGAAAGCCAATATGTTGTTGTTCACAGTCTGTATGTCAAGGAAGATTTCATTATCCTAAATTCAACAAACAGCTGCTTCCTTCGTGGACGGAGAAATACATCTGTATGGGCTTTATTGCCAATCACTGTGCTTCTTTTGTAAATTCTACTGGTATTTGTAAAGCTTGTTAATGAAAATTGGTGCATTAAAGTAGATTTTACTCTTTATCAAGGAGGAAAAGGACAAAGGAAAATATTTAATATGACATCTTTGCTGATGTTCTGAAGATGTGCTGGTATTTGTAGTGGTCAGTAGAAGTACTGCCAAATAAGGCAAGGCCCGGACTTCGGAGGTCTCAGAGACTCAGATCTCAGAGATTAGGATCTGAGACATCTTCAAATTAAGTCTGTAATTTTATTTCAGCTTAGTTTGTAAAAAATGTTGAGCTCTGATGGTTTTGTGCCTGTGTTTAATACAGTAGATAACAACTTTTGCTGGGGTTAACTGCACAGTACATAACGTTTTCTGGCGGAGGACAACTGAGGACAGAGCATGGCAGCAAAAAGCTTTGTAAGAAATTTCAGAAAAAGAATGCAAGCTTCTCTGTAATAAGAAGCACCAGGAGTACAGCAGGTTTTAAAAGGAAAATAGCTCTGTGTATTGTATCAGCATTAGTACATATTAGTAAGTGTACTATCTCTATGCAGTAATTACACTGTATTACTGTTTCAATGATTTCTGTTGGTGGCACCTTAGAGAAGCTGATTCCAAACAGTGCCACCAGAAAAAAGAGTTAGCAGTGGTTCAGGCTGATTCTCCTTGAAAGTCCAGGAGATCTCGCAGACTCAGGGAAGTTGAATTGTATTGACTTCAGTGGTTGTGGCTTGCTGTGTCATGGGAAAAGTTTCTTCCATTTTTCTAATTGGAATTGCTGAAATCTCTGCAAACCTGCCAAGCTTTTGTACAACTTTTTTCAAATGGAACCATGTAACCACTTATTTCATTTATCAAACTCAAACTAGCGAGAACAGGCTGCTTGGAGACTGAATGATCACACAAGGTTTCAGTGATAAAAGATCTGGGTCTGAAAGCATTTGTAGTTCTGGATGCCTCGGATGCACAGAAGCCTCTACAGTCATTTTTTTCTTCTGTTATCTCACTTATTCCACTAAAACTAAATCCCACCAGGCAGTACCATTTTCTCATGCAAGCAGACCTGTTCCTGCCTAAAGAAAAAATCTGTCCTCATTGAAGAGCCAAAATAGAGCTTGTCAGCTGTGGGGTTTTTTTGTTGTTGTTGTTTTCTCTCTCTCTTTTATTTATTTATTTATTCATTTATTTTTAATTCACAGTAGATATACAGGAAATAATTATTGTATAATTATGTAGGGATCATTGATTGTTAAAGTTTAGCTTTTTTTCTTTCTTTGCAACTGAACTTTTTTTTAGCCTGATTTTTTAGCCTTCCCAATGTGTGTATGTGTGTAATGCTCCCCCTTTCGTTTGAATTTTTTTTCAGCAACCTAGAATCGTGTTCTTTAATTTCCTCTTGTAAAACAATTTTGTACCAGTATAATTGAAAATTGGATACATAATTTAGTTTACATGTGCCATTAATCGGATAAGATTTAACCAGTCTTAATCTACCCAACAGATTTACTTCTGAAGTTTGTCAATGAAAATGAGCAAAAATTGTGTCAATGACAGCCTTTTTCAGTATTCTGTTAAAAAAGCTCCAAATGTATCTTCAGTGATTTCCAATTTACCAATGCACTTCCAAAGAATTCAGTGAATTATAGATACCAGCATGAAGGAGATGACACAGAAGTCCTGATTTTCTACTCTAAAAAGAAACTAGAGTGTTATGTTACTAAAATACTATAAAATAATCCTCAAAAAGCATAGACACTTCCATACAGAGATTGACATTGTCACTTATTAGTCCATTATATGATACCTATCGATAACCTTATGAAATTATTAGAGCTACAATTAATGTTATCTTAATTTAGATCTCTATATTTTTCTAGTAATTAAATATGTACACTGACAGACCTAACAACTTTAATCTTCTCTGTTTCTACTCATTAAAAAAAAGATACCTGCTAAGCTCCAGAATATTAATTTAATCATTTCAGTGGCACCAACATTTTTTAGTAACATCTTTCTTCATTTCTTTTAATCTATTTTATTTCTTCAATTAAAATGTAAAAAGAAAGTAGAAACTTTCAGTTTGTATTGAAAGGTTAACATGATTGTTACTGTCCCATGAATATTACTCTCCCATGAATGTTTTTCATATTTAAACCAAATATTTTTAGACTAAGATAATGTTCCGGGGTAAGATCCACTGATTTTTTTTTTCTGCAGAACAAAAGCTAGTAGCCTAGTGTTACTTATCATGAGGATTGAGAAGTTCAAGTCACATAGAAATTTTAATTTAGGTATTGCACATATTTAGCGAAGATCCTAAGAATAGAATTTTTGCAGTTTCTTGGAAAATTACTTTCCAGAGGATGTAAGCTTGAACAGTGAATAAATACACTGAAATAGGCTGCTGAGCAGAGGCACCTACATTGCAGAGTAGTAGCTAACTGTGGAATCTTGTTTATTTCTCACTGTGCAGTAATCAAGGATATCATTCTTGAATTGAGAAAATCTGTTTAAGGAAATTGAGTTAAATGTAATACCTTGCTTTGAAAAATTGCCATTCTCTGACAAAGACAGCTTGTCTCCAAGCCATGTTAATGTGGATGTACAGCAGAGAGTTTTCCAGTCTCAGGTGTTCTACACTGTACCATCCTTAGGGTTACCAGATCTTATAAACCAATAAGACCTATCTTTTTTCACTGCAAGAGACAAATCTATTATAAATTTTGGATTAAACTTGAAAGTAAAAAAATGCAATTTAAATATTTACTGTTGTAACAAGCAGATGATAATCCCACAGGTATCTTAGAGAGTAAAGTTTCTGCTTTGGGGTGGAACTGAATGGCCTGATTTAGGGCATGGATCCAGAGCTGGAAACAGGGTGGTGGCACATGGTCTCTATGACCACACCAAAGCTATGTTCCATGAAAAAAAACCTAGCAAAGTATTTAATGATTGAATTAAATTCAGTGTGCTTCTGGATCTGTTTCTGAAGTGAAGGGAATATTCTGATTGGTTTCCAAATCCTGATTTTTCATTTTGAGCTGAAAATGCTTGATTAAACTGGTTTCAAATACATCAGTACTAGATTTTTATGAGTAAGGCATAATGCTTTCAAAGATGTTTTAGTTCATTATTCTCTTGGGATTTTTTCCCCTTCTTTCTTATTTTTAAACAGTAAAGGAGATGTGTCTCTCATCTTGGCTTACCCAGGCAAATACACAGATCAATAGTGCTTAGAATTTTCAGACACAAATATACATAACCTCTTAATTCTAAATAAAACCCTTCTAAGCACAAGGACATTTTATATTTGGATAGTATCCAAAAGACTATGCAGAGCTTTCAGTCAGCTAGGAACACCATGGTGCAGGCTGCAACATAAAGGTCTAGGCCTTGATTAAAATTGCAGCATGAAATTATTATCCTTAAAATTCTTCCCTTTTCTAGAATAAATGGTTTACTAAATTACCAAACCACCTCAATAATACTTTTCTTGACCATCTCTGCCCAAGGAAAAATTTTAGCATGGTCCAACATTTAGTAAGGAAGGATGCAGAATTGTATGGTGTAGAACTAAAACATCAGAAAGTTTATAGAATGTGTGTAGAAATTCCAGTTGATGTAGTTTGTTCAGTGCCCCTTGGTGTCAGTTATTTCTGAGTGCTAGATGCTGTAAAACAAAATGCATGTGTACAATGATAAAGTTATGTTTTCTGTTTCCTATGTTTTTTTCCTTTTTTTTATTTTAATCAAAATAATTATCCACCACATTCAGCCTATGCAGAAAACAGTAAGAAGACTTGAAAAGAGTTCTCAGACCACAAAAATGGTGATGTTATCCCAGAAGCAGTGCCAGGAAACACGAGATCAAAGCAAAAGGGCTTCCTGAAATACCAGGCTGAGGAGAAATACATGTTGTGTACATTGTGCTCTATAGTCTAACCTTTTCTGGTTACTAGTGATTTTATAAGCATTAAGATCTCAGAATACTTAAAATGAAGCCTAATGAATGAAGGATAAGTTTGAAAATTAGAAAAAAAAAATAAAGTGGAGTCATTTTACTTAGTTTGATTCAAAACTATTCCAAGGTGAATTTTTCCAAAGGATTTACTTCTGTGGGTAGCTTTCAATAAGATAATGCATCAGTTTAAAATGCTAGTTCTCACAACCCACTTGTATTCTCAGTACGAAATAAAATACCTAGATTTAAATGTTTTGAATTCCTCTGAAGTCAGTAGAAATGACCCAGTTGAAACAGACTGATAAATATTCCAGAAGGAATCCAAAAAGCTTATTTGGGACCTAGATAAGACATTGAGCAGCATACCAGACACAGACTGATTATCAAGAAACAGAGAAGGAGAACTGTGGGCCATCTCCATGTAGACCTTGAGCCCTGTTCAAGAAATTGTGTGGAATAATGGTACTGCATCAACTATTTCAGACTCTTTCACTATAACTTGCTCCACTATTGACCAGGCTGATAGACACCATTATCTACCGCTTCAGATCTGAAGCTGTACAACATTTATGTACCTTGAAAATTTGGGCCAATAAAAGAAAAGTCAGATCAGTGAAGACACACAGATACGTGCTCAGCATGATGTGCACAAAGCCTGCATGTAACAGCATCTACTGCAACACTGCTGAATATTTATGATTGCTGAGCATTGGTTTGACACATTTCACACCTAGATGTGACTTTTACCAATTTTAAGGAATTGCACATCTGCAATCCATCAGGTGACACACCAAAACCTGTGTCACAGTTTTCGATGCTCATGTGTGGCATGAGCTACTTCTGCCTGACCTATAATAGCCTACAGACTTTAAAAACCACCTTCAGTTCCTGCCTGAAAGAATCTATTTAATTTTTTTAATGAAAAAGACATCTGTCACAGGAACATGTTATATGACTCTGATAAACTTTAGTTCATAAAGTGTTCATTCATGTCCTTGCAGGTGATGATGGTTATTATCAGAATACCTAAGGCTATATCAGATTTGATAAATCAACCTCTTTTCACTTTACATGAAGTAATTAATTTAGCAGTAGGTGAAATTGCTCTCTCTTTTTATGGTGTGATACCATGTCACTCAGCATGGGCCACAGATTAGTTTTATTAAAACTAATTTGATTATCCACTACTGTCATCTAAGTATGGAAATAATAAGATCTGGCTTATCTTGAATATTGGGTAAATTATGGGATACTTTGTATATTGGCAGCTTCCTGTATTTGAGAATTATTTTAATTACTTTTAAGAAACAAAGTACACAGTTTATCCTGTTCTAGAGCCATAGTTTTTTTTTATTTATTTATTTTTTTAATTTGTGCCTCAGAAAGAATTTTGAATCATGAGACTACTACCCAGGAAATCCATTTTTAGCTTGTTTTAGCATTCAAAAGGAAAAGCACAAGAATATGAACCACACTGGAAAAAAAAGTTTTGAAATTTTCATGGGAAAATGTTACAGGTTTTCCAAACTTGATTTAATAGGGTGCTTAGGCTGAATTTGAAATAAAGCAAAATGTTAGCAGTCCCACTATCCACAGTAGGTGATATGGGTTAAATCCTTGAATCAGAATTGAAAAATAAGCTATTCATAAACTTCTATTCTGACAAGTCTCATGGAAACTGGCTAAAAAGAAACTTTATCACCTACATTAATAAACAAACTATAATCTCAAACAGGCTGACATTAGCAAACTTTTCAAGTGGGTGTCCTTTCCTCTTGTGAGCTGTTGCTATGACATGACAATGCCCACCACTGTAGTAAACTGCAGCCTCCTAAGAACAATTCAAAGCCATTTAAAAAGATTCAGTGCATAACTTTGGGTAAATGCATGGGTTTTATTATATTTTCAGAAGCACACACTGAGGATTAATAATATGATAATACCATGGTAGATTTTTTTTTAGCTAGTATGAAGGAAAGTACCTCATGTATTACAAAAGAAACAGTAGCCATTGAAACCAGTTAAGGTACTAATCCCCAGACGAATAGCCTGTTCCTCTTTTTGCATGTTGTCTCTGTGGCATGTAATGCTGCTAAAGCATAAGAAGAATATATGCATATAGAAGAATATACTGTTCTTACATATAATGCAAGAACAATTAACTTAGGATTGTGAAATCAATTAAATGAAAAGATCTATTATTTTGCTAATCTTATACTTAGCACCGGTTTGTACAACAAATATATACCAGCTTGTATAATCTACATAAGCTGTAGAAAAAATATGCAGATTCAGTGTGTGGAGTTAAAATTTTGAACTGATGGTTCTCTTAGGTGGTAACAAGTAATTTTCCAGGTATCACACTATTTCTTCCTAAAAGTCTTTATATGTTTTTGTTTCCCATGATTTAATACTTTTTCTCTTACATACGAATATTTTCATCTGGTATTTTGTGGAAGATATAGTGGTTAACAGATAAACTGTGTTATTTAATGATGAAAAAAATGATACTTGATATTGTATTTTCCAGGGTAGTCTTGCCAAAACTTTATTCTATTTTTAAGAGATAAATTAAAATTTATATAAAAAGAAAGAATACAGACTTCATTAAAATCTAATCAGACTGCTTTTTGCTTCGGGTATTAAACAAATTTATAAGAGATATTTCATAAAAGATAACACAGAAACAGACACAGCAAAGGTTTTTTTGAGTTAATTACAGACTAGAGCACAGGATGTTCAAGGAGAGGTGGAGGAAGTGGGGCCAGTTCAGCATTAATAGCAAAATACTATAGAGGATGCTGCAACTGCCATAACTACCTAAAGGGAGGGCCTAGGGAAGGCAGAGCCAGGTAGCCTTCAGAGGCACACAGCAGGACAGGAGACAACAAACATGAGTTGGAACACAGAAAACTGTGATTATTTTTTAATATTTTTTAGACTATGAGAATGGCCAAAGACTAGAAGAGCTTCCCAGAGATGAGGTAAAAACTCCATTCTTGGAGATATCAAAAGTTTGACCAAAAAAGCACCTGAACAATGTCATTTAATTGGCCCTGCTTTGAGAAAGGAGTTGTACACGTTGACCTTTCAACCTATTTAATTTTGTGATTCAAAGTCTTTCCTTGAAGACTTAGAAGGGTTGTTGCAGTTCTTCAAGAAACAAATAAAACTCCAGCCAACCAACCAGCTAACCAACCAACTGAACAAAACCCCAACTCCCAATTACAGAATGGGTTTTCTTCTTAAAACATGAATATCTATGGGGTATCCCTCAAAATCCTACTGTAACATACTGGAGAATGTGGCAGTAGTGAAAGCACAGTATCTGGGAATAAAAAAATGAAAGTGCTCAAAAATCTAGGAAGTTTGTTTAAAAATATTTTCTGTCTTTTGCATTCATTCTTTTTGAATCATATCACTGTACTTAGGTATTCATATTTTATTTGCAAGCATTTCCTACTGGCTAGCTAAAATTTACTTCAGAAAATCTCTTCAGTATCCAGCCCTGTATCCAAAGACCCTCCAATTTCCATCCAGGATTAAAAAGAAACACTAGGAGCAATGATCTTTAATGAGCATAGCTTGAAAGGAGTACCTAGAACAGAGATCTATCTGTGTAGACCAAATCAGTGATTGAAAACTTTATTTAAGAAACTGACGGGAAGTAGATTTACCATTCTAACTGTAGTGTCTGTGTCAGTTTCTTAAATTGAGTTTTCAGGAGCTGATTTAGCTTGGGGAAATGGAGAAATCTGGTTGAAGTGTCTCTTGGGGCTGCTTATACTAAATTTTTTGTTTGTGTTTAGTGCTAATGCAGAATTAGACGAACTCCACTGTCAAGATGTTAGGAGATCGATGCTTTTATTACTTTGAATTGGAAAGCTGGTATACACAGTAGAATAGTTGCAGGGGGAAGGATGATACAAAAAGCTCTTCTTTGATTTCCTGGTGCTTAAGAATATTGCAAAATGCTGTGAATTCAAAGAAGTGGAGTTCATTTTTTTGATTAAGGAATAAACACAGTATATCTGATTGACTAAATTTAGACTGGACAAAAATATTTTCAAGGAAATGCATATCTGCCCAATGGAAAAATATACAAACTTCAATAAATAATCAATTTTTTCAGTATCTATAAAATCACTTCACTATGAAATGCCAGCAATATATCACATGTGCTGTGTCTTTTTCTTTGGAGTAAAATACTTATAAAAGGAATCTTTTGTTTACACAAAGACTCATAACTTTCAGATCAACATCACTGATTTTTTTCTTTCCTGAACAGAAGTATTGGAAGAATTTATGCTTCCCTGAATTCCCAGTACCATAGCAGTTTTCTACAATGTGCATTAGTGCAATTCTGATTTCACTGGGAGTTGAATTTGCCCAGAGAAGGTAGCAGTAAAAACCTATATGCTTCCAACCTAAAACAAATGCTTTAATTTAATTGGAAAGATGGATCTATAAAGTATTATTATATTTAAAGCATACATCTCTTAAAAAATGATCTATTATGAAAAAATGAATGGCACAGTTATGACTGAAAATAAATATTGCATGGTTAAGTCCTCAAAGGTTAGGAAATGACTAACTCCTTGGTTCTGCCCTGGTGCACCTCATCACTATAATGCAGTATTAATTACAAAATTTTTTATTACCTGAGCTGAGTGCACAGCATCCTGAAAAACTTCCTCATTAAGCTGCCCCCATGTATTTTTGTCTTTTAACCTGTAGAGACTTACAGCTTAATCCAAATAATTTAAGATTTTTTTTTTTGACAAAAAATTGACTACTGATAATAGTTCCATTAAATTAATGGGACTCTCACAGCATGTGAGATTAATTGTTACACTGAGACCAGACATTCAGATAAACCCTTTCCTAGACATTAATATATCTTTCTTTCTTTATGGTGATATTGGTATTTTTTTAATTCCGAGTATAGTTTTCCTGCTGATTTTGGCAAATATACTGTGATTCCTTAGCACACTGCAGAGAATTTCCTAAGCTTAATGTTGTCAAAACCATTTTTTGTTCTGACCTACCCATAAGACATTTGGAAAAAAAAGGAAACTATATCCAGAGAGAAAATTCAGTAGTTTATGATCATATTGGAAAGAAATATGAAGTGACGTTATGCTGTAGTCTGTTCTGGGTCCAACTCTAATATATTTTAATTAATTACATGGGTGACTGAAAAGAGAAAAGGCTAGTTAATATATAATACTGAGAGATTGCAACTACGTTCAAGGAAGGGAGTAGCATTCAAAATCGTCTTGATAAACCTGAGATTTGTCCATGAAAATGCTATTCAGCAAGGACAAGTTGGAAAGTACAATATTTGTGTTGAAATAACTAAAATACAAACACAGTAAGGGCATACAAACACAGTAGGAGCCTGGACATTGCTCTCTCACAAAGAAGTGGAAACTTATCACAGTTCACAAACTCTCTCTATTATTGGCAAGACTTCAACTCAAAAGACTTCAAGAAAAGTTCTGGACTGACTGAAATAGGGGTTTCCTGGCTCAGAAGACTGAGAACATGACTAGCTGTTGAAAGGAACTGAGGAATCTGTTTCCCTGCCTATAACAGAGATACATCCATCACTAGCCCAGGAACTAGACTACATTGCAAAGACATTGCGAAGAGATATTGGGGGAAAAAGCTTTTGAAGCCAAGGGAGAGGAAAACACTGGAAACAGCTTACTGGGGACCCTTCACGATCTATTGTTGCTGGCATTTAAGTAAAAGATAGACAAAGTTCTGTCACCTCTTTTTTTCTTCACATATTTAGGCTGGGGACATGGAATAATTGACCTACTGAGTCATTTAGCAACGTGAATCTATGATTCTAATAACTGAAAACATGGTTCTGGGAATACATAATATTTATAAATATGCAGCACTTATCACCAGTCATTCCACTGAGATTTGATATAGTTAATATTATAATTGGAAGTACCTAACACGTAAAGCATAAACATAACTAAATTTAAATATAAGGCTTTTCCCTGGAGTTTTCTAACAGATATGAGCAGTTTCAATGCAAGAAAAGGGAACCTTGTTTATAGAAGGAGCTTTAAGTGAATGGCTCTCTCTAAAAATTTTCTTTTTTCTTACGTTCCCAACTTTTGATAGGATAATTCCTGTAGTACTGCACAGTCCAAGCTGTGGAACTCTAGAAACAGTGTATGGCATGTAAAGGCTGGAATGAATTTTCCTAGCTTTGGCTGTCTACTTCTGAGCTAGTTGCCTGTATAGCCATTTGAGGGTACGAGTCATCTCACTGGGTGTGGAAGTGCTCTTCTGTATGAGATGAATCACACCTTGGAGTCCTTTGGCTTTAGAGCAGCTCTAGATGCTAATCCAAAGGTACATATCTTCATTCAATTCAACTCCATATACTTAAGAAATTAACTCAGAAGCATAGATATCCTGTATTACATAGATATCAGATTAAAAATAAATAATTACATTTATATGTACATGTGTTTAAAACCTGTCAGACAACTGCATGTTTTTTGTAGGCAAAAAGGCACTTCAAATAGAAATATCTGGTATTAGAACAAATAAATGATAAAGCAGAAATTCCCTCATGCATAAAAAAATTGTTTTAGTTAAATATATAATATTAGTTAAATATATAATGTGGCATTTGCTTTGGAAGAATGCTGAAGTTCTACTTGAAAATTATGAAGATTATTCACTTTGACACACATGTGATTCTGAAACTTCTGGAGCATTCTGGAAACTTGCCATTAGCGGGCTATGAACTCATGCAGCATGAGAAATTTGAGGACTATGAGACAAGGTTCCTGGAGGTCTGTGATGATGGAAAACTGACTTCTGAGTTAATCAACTGAATAGGTGATTCATGGGTGCCTGCAACCTCCAGGAACTGTGGCAGTGCTGTAGTCTGTTTCCAGCCTTCTGCCATCATTTTGCCATGGATGTACTGTTCTGGATTAAAATTCCAAACTTGAAAACTTCCCCACTGGAACAGCAGGTTCTCTGATAAGCCTCTCCAAAACTGGAAAGAAGACAAGAGACAGATAATGTACATATAATAATATCAAAACTTTCTGTAGAATTCATGTTTGGCACCACAGAGTTGATTTATATAGCAAAAAAAAAAAAAAAAAATTGCAGGCACTCAACCCTAATTCTGTAAAGAGGAATTGGTTTTCAAACTGAAACTACAGACTCAGTAAAATGAGACAACAGGGAAATTTAATGTATCTGGGTTTTTTTGTTGTTAGTTTTGGTGGGTTTTGTTTGGCTTTTTTTTTGTTGTTGTTGTTTTGTTTTGTTTTGTTTTGTTTTGTTGGGTTTTTTGACAGTATTAGCTTGAACAGAAATCGTAAATTGCCACAAAGAAAGAGAACTCATGTTATTAAAGGTCTTAGACACAGAAAAAAATACGTGTATGATACTAATAGTAGGCAGAAAAATAATGCTATAAAAATATTCAAGCATTCAGAGAGACGAAAATGACAAATTTTATTTGGGAAATAGTGAGACTCTGAAAAAGAAAGTACATTAAGGTTGTTAAGAAATTTTTATTAAATGGACAGAATGGAGATAAAAAAATGTTCCAGATTTTCTTTTCCGCACCCATACCTGAAGCCAGTGGAACTTCCTGAAAGAGCTCTCTTATTGCTCACTCTAACCTTAAACTGATTTACTAGAATACAGCAACACAAATGAAAAATTTACTCTGCGGTTAGTGCGACAGGTAACCACGTAAGTTCAGCTTTTTTTTACAAATCTATTTTCCTTGTTTCAAATTTCAGATGATGATTTTCATATATGTTTAGTCCTGATATCCTACTCACTATTGTTCCAATTCTTGGTTGCCATCACACCTGTTGTCACCTTATTTTGAAGATTTCCAGTCTCTTCTTAAGGCACTTTGCTACTAGTTGTAAATAGAAGCCAATATTCATGTAATGTACCTATGGTTGTAATAGACCCAGTGGTTCTTGATTGCTGCAGAGAGTTCATATGCTTTTGAAATATTGGTTATTTCTAGCTTCCAGTGGATATTAATCATTGGACTAATATACAATATGTTCCTCTGATAACAAGCAGATTAAAGTTTATGAATCCTGTTCTATGTGCAAGGGTCCTGTTCCGTTCAATACTGCAACTCTTTAAATCAGTTATTAGTGTCAGTGCTTGCTCAGTAGTCATCAACATTTTCACTGGACCTCTGGATACAATTCTGTGAAATGAAGTGTCTAGTATTACTACTGAATGATGAATTGAACAATCATACTTTATATTTTCTAGTAAAATTCAGTTCTTACTTTCTTAGAGGTTTATTACTCCTCTGATTAATACAGAGCAATGCATACTCATCTGCCTTAAATAAAAACAGAACAATATTTTCTTTCATCAAGAGCATATCTGAAACATTGTCACTCATATGAAGGTTTTATAAAAAAATGCATAGAAAAAGATGAACAGTCAGGAATCTGTAAAAAGTGTTACTTGTATCATTGTTGGTAAACAATAGTCAAAGCTATCTTTATTTATCTGATGTTGGAGTTAGAAACCTGTTTTGAATTAATCTATCAAGGCAATGAACTGGCTTCCTTAGTTTAGTATGCAGGAAGAGTATAAAGCTTATTGAAAATACTTATTAGCAAACTCCCTGATGTTAATGTGTTGTTCAAATCATCACAAGTAGATCACTAAAAAGAAAACTATAATTTTATGAGATATCTCTTTAAAATGAGATTTCTGATTTTACTTTATTCACTTTAGTAACATTTGAGTATAAGAATACACATTGGCCTGGAAACTACAAGTCTGGTAAAATAACTTTGCAATCTGACAGATCACGAAATCACAGAATATTCTAAGTTGGGAGGGACTCAAAAGGACCACTGAGTCCAGCTCTTAACTGAATGGTCTGTAAGGGAATCAAACGCCCGACCTTGATATTATTAGCACCATGATCTACCAGTTGAGCTGTCACAACTCAAAGAAGAGAAAAGTTACAGATCATGCTGATGTGTATGCTGTATATGCAGTGTATACATTGAAAACAAAGAGTAGAAGGACCAATCACCTCCTTATAAAAGTACTAAAGACAAAACCAAAATAACATTAGTGTAGAAAGTATATAAAGTTTGCTTTAACACATCTGATAAATTCAGAGCAGAATCTTTACCATTCAACTCTTCTTTCAACACTGTTAGCACAGTACTGCATAAGCAATATTTTAGATATTGTAGAATCCTCTGCAATCAAGAAACTGTATATTAAAAAATAAGTAATTTCTAATTCTATTTTAACTGATCCAGACCCCAAACTTTCTTAAACAACCATACTGCAATTGGTCTAATGAATATTTAGTTTAATAACCTCTACTGGAATCCCATCTATCTTCTAGTCATTATTATAATTAATGTTACAAACTGACATGTGAGTTATTCCAGTATGGACATTATATAAGAGCTCACCCTAACTGAGCCACCCAAAGAGGAAAATTTTGCCTTGTAACATTGAAATTCAGTGTGAGTTTGCAGCTTAGACATATATGCTTAGGTTAGCTTCAATTTAACTAATGATTAACAATATTAATTAACAAGATGCACAAAATAATTCAGTCACTTTCTTAGAGGCTCTGGATGGGCTTTGAGCAGTAAGATCCACATTGCAGTGACTATATGGCTACCAGGACTGAACATTAAAAAAAAAATAAAGTTGTCATGGTTCTGACTATATAAAAAATGACATAAAATGCCATCTCACATGTTCCTTGCAATTAAAATGATATTTTAAGTTCATGCTTCCTTTTATATTTCCTTCACTCTGCTGTGTAGTATAAAACTACCCTTTTCCTGATAGGAAGGCTGGCTGAAACAACTTTATGTATTTAAACCAATATGCTTGGCAGGGAGGAAAAAAAAAGGCCTCATGTTTTGCCCTTTCTCTTTCATTGTTCTTCGTTTTTGATAGCCATTCATTGATGCAGATGTAGTAGATTTTGAATAGCGTAAAAGAGCTACATAACAAGACACTCAATGGACCAAGAGGGAAAAAAAAAGAAACAGGTGAACTTAACACGCTGGATCATATATATATAGGTGTGAGAAATGTCTTTGCAGAAAATAGTGGGATGTGAACATTATGTGAGAACCAGATTGTAATGCTTATGTACAGCAAGGTATGAATTGCAGTTGTGTAAGAAACCTAATTTTAGGGTTTCCAAGTATGCAAAACTTCAACTTCCCAAGTATTTTTGCAAAGGATACAGGTTGTGAATAGTTTTATGTGTTTACCATATAAACTTCTGCAAACATTTGCTTGACTTTCTTTGTTGTTTGCAACAACTACAGGGATAAAAGTGATGGTAGAGATATTATTGCAGAAAAGTCCTTGCCCAGTTCCACACAGGCCAATTTTTTTTTCTTTATTTTCATTTGTTTAAAGGCATGGATTCTAAACCTCTGGTACGTCTGGTACCTCAAGACCATAAAATGCATTGCTATTGTCCGTATTATTTTTAAACATTTTTTGATCCCTCTGGGAGGTTGTTTCTAGTGTTCCTTTATGGGATTTAAACTAGAGTTTTCTGGCTTTGAGATGCTCTGTACACTTATTTTTACTCACTAGAATACCCTTCAAGATTTTGAGGCGGTTTTTCCATTAGCCAGTAATAGATTTGACTTGAACATAACACATGCTAAAAGGCTTAGTTTGCAGTGTCTTGGCCTAGCATACTTTGTTATCTAAACCCCTGAGCTTTATTTGTAAAGGCTGTTAATGCCACATCAATATTCAGTTCAGAATTTCATTTAATAGTTCTTTCTTCAGGCACAATTCTATGAAACATGTGAATCAATCTGAGATAATGTAACTCACAACAGCAGGAGAGAAGAATACCCCCTTATTATTGAGCAGTATCCAGAAAACCAGGAGGTAACTAGTAAATGAGATAAAATGAATTCTTTTATTTCTGACCATCCTTTTGTATTTCACAGAGTGTGCACATTCTAGACAGGATGATACGGTGCAAGAAGACTGAGCTGGCATGGGCTACTATGACTTCTTTATGCTTTCAGTCAGTACATTTGTTCATTCTGTGTCTCTTGATGTCATTGTGCTTCTTGAAGCTGTAATGCATTTTGTCCTTATGCTTTTCAGGGTTGCCTTTCAAGAGGGAAGCTTAAAGAATTTTATTTTTACTTGCCTTAAAACTTCAGGGATTATTTTTTTTTTTTTGGGGGGGGCATTATTTAAACTTATATATATATGTATATATATATATATCTTGAAACACAGCTCTTCTCAGGTCTGGTGTCCTGTCCTGCAATGTGGATGCCAGACTAGCATTTACGCTTTTAGGCCTGCTCTGCACTTACTTTTGCTTACCACCCTTGGGCAGTGCGTTGAGTTTCCCTCCATTGGCTGGAGCTGGCTCTGCCTAGTCGCTTCACTGGTGTGCTCACTGGTCCTCACTTCCAATCTGGGACCATCTGATGTCTGCACAGCATGATTAGACACTCTAAAAAAGTGAAGGAACTCATCCCATCCATTGTTTATTGAAAGAGAATTAGTATTTTCATTTTAAGGGAATAACAACTGAGACAATTCCAGAGTTGCATATCTTTTTTACTTTTTTTCCTTCTGTCAATACAACCATTGGAATGGCATGGCCTTTGACAATCTACCTGCCTACTCATAAAATGTGAAAGCACATATTTCTAAAATAAAGTCATATTACGCCCAGAGATGCCAGATACATTTACCAGTGACTTCTACTGAGATCTGAACACATGTAGCTAAAGGGAATATTTGATTTTAAGAAACACAGATTAAGGATATGTTACAGATCTGGTACTACCTGTATATTGTAAACTAGCTGTGATTGACACTGATGAAATTGCTGGAGGCTTGTATTTCATTGAAATACAGGAGGAAGGAGTTTCTGCTACACAATGTAGGGCCGAAGTTAAATAAAAAACCTCATCTGTAAATATAAGGGAAAATAATTTTCAAAGTCTTAGATCCGATCATTTAATAGACACAAATGTATTTAGAAGTCATTCAGGTGCATTTTAATGAATTGAAGTTTACTTAAATCTTCACTGTTGCTTATTTCTTCTATGTTCAGGTGGGGTTTGTGTTGTCCTAGTTTTGCTCTCACCATCACAGTTGACAGATTCTGTTTAATTCCTAATTATTGTTTGTAATTCTATTTAAACAGTTTAATTATTTTGTTCATTGATTTAATAACATTTTATTCCTTATATTTTCCAAGCACTTTAGAATTACTGAATAGCATGAGATATATAGTGGCAGTAGTAAAATCATGAAAGGTGGAGACAGGAAAGTGACCGGAGTGTTATTTTTTCAATCTTTGTTTTTGAGCCATGGAATGGTTTGATCTTGGCTGGACACCAAGTGCCCACAAAGACCCTCCATCACTTCCCTTTCTAGCCAGAAAAGGGGAGAGAGAACAAGATGAAGAATGACTCATGGGTTGGGATAAGGCAGTTTACTAAAGCAAAAAATAGGAAAGCTTGCACGTGCAAAAGCGAAGCAAAAAAAAACAAGGTTTATTCTCTACTTCTCATCAGCAGTGATGTTCATCACATCCCGGGAAGCAGGGCTTCAGTGACATGTAATGGTTTCTCAGAAGGCAACCATTAGAAACCAAGAATACCCTCTTTCTGCTCCTTTCTTTAACGTTTATGTCTGAGCTGATGTCATATGGTCTGGAATATCCCTTTGGTCAGTTTGGGTCAGCTGGCTACTTGTGTCCCATCCCAGCATCTTGCCCTCGACTGTGGAAGGAATGTTACAGTGCTGTGCTCAGCAGTAATCAGAACACTGGTATGTTATCAACACCCTTCTAGCTACCAATGCAAAGCACAGCACTGTGAGGGCTGCTATGGGGAAATGAACTCCAGCTCAGCCAGGCCACCAAATCGAATTATCTCATTCCCTTATTTTGCTTAATGAAGATGCAAGATTAGAATTTGATTTAGTTAACAGTAGTCGAGGAGTTCATTTCAGAAGACAAAGATAAGAAGAATTTATCTATTTCATATGTTAACAATATCTACAAATGGAAAAGGAGCAGATCCAAAATGTATTTTAGGCAATTAGAAGCCTTTTTTTCATGACTGTGATTGGGTTGGGAATTAAAGTCTTAATGTAATTTTGATCACCTTTTATGGTGCTGTAAGTGAAATGCTTTTAGAAAAGTACATTCTGCACAGGATGTTTTGACCTATTTTTAAATCCTTACCTCTGGGGATGTCAATGAATACATAACTATTTAATATTGAACATTTCCAGATTATTTTCGCTAATGAGTAGATAGCCATAAAAGTAACTAAATTGTCCTTTCTGCAATGATAGAGGAATTAGCTTTGTTCCAAAGGGGAATATACTGTTTGAATTTATTCCACTATTTTTTGACAAAATATTGTTCTAGAGAAGAGCCCTTCTGCAGAAAACCCCACAAAACCTCATACACAGCCTAAATGTAGTATTTTTATATGTTTTTGACTTACCTCATTTAGATCCATGTTAGACAATAATATTGAATTTTAGGCTGTCAAGTTATTTGAAAAATGTTATCATTGCAAGTAAACATAATTTTTGTAAACTCATCTGTACAATATGCAGAAGGATGTTTCTTCAGTAGAACCTCATATGTAGTTCAAAAAAATGAAAAATCTGCTAGATCAAGACTATTTTATACTCCATGTTGCTTATGGAATAAGGAACAGATACCTCAATTTAATACCTTAACGGATACCTCATTTAATATATTATCAATCTGTGGCTGCAAATGTCAGTTGTTAGTCCACAGACTTCTAGCCCCCAAATTCATCTTCTTCCAAGTAAACCACAACACTGAATACTGCAAATACTCAGAGCTTATAAAAACTTCCTCCTCTGGTGATAGCATCACCACCATGAGCAATTCCTACTCCTCCTTCCTGGTGAGCAGTTTTGCTCCATTGATGGCACTGAATACCAAATGGATTGTGCTTCTTCCTGGTTCTCACCAAGTATATGAAAACCCTCTCTAGGTAGGAAATGACAATAATAATCAACGTTTTACCATTCCAGATCAATTACTAGCTATATTTACAAGGCAAATTTAACAACCCTTTCAAGATGTGAACTATTAATGTAACCTACACGTAGCACACAGTTTTCCCAAATACACACCACCACAGCGGCCTAAAAATTATTTAGATAACACCAGTAGAAACTTTACACTAAGGGTTAAAAAGGATTTCCAAGTCTGGCTTCCTTCTCTTTTCCTTTTTTTTTTTTTTTTTAAATTGCCTTCTATTACTAGATTATTCCTTCCAAAGAGATGTATTTTTTCTTGATAGAAATGTACCTCACAGTTCTTATTTAGGCATGCATCGATATCACCAGACATCTGTTGCTAAGTTTTCATCTGCTAAAAAAAATCTTCATTTTTTTCAGAATTTTATGAATTTTGGTGACAAATATAAAAGACATAAAAAAATAAATGAAAAGTAGCTTCTGACAACTTTCCTAGTTTTTCCAAGTTACAGAGGTGTATTCATGAAATCTAAGATAAGACTCCCAAACTCATAAAGCTGCATGTTTTAGTCTTGATATTTTACAGCACGTGTTCTACAATGGGCCAGAAATCTGATTTTAGTCTCGTATATCTATCCGTTCTTCCTTTTGTTATAAAACCCCAGATTTATGGATGGGTTCATGGTTGAATGTTACCTTTCCTAAGATTTACAGAAAGTCATCGGTACTTGTGCTGCCTGATCCAGGAAGCTGTTTCCCACCTAGTCACAGTTTTCTCACTTCCATGCTACTAACATGTGTGCCAGCATGCTGGTCCCAACTCAGTCTATAACATCACAGTGGAGTCCAGACTTCTGCTCCATGTCAGTGAGGTGTGTCATCAGTTGTCATCATGGCTAGGCTTCACGAACGGGAAGGGCTCTACCCACGCTTGCTACAAGCACGCTGATGGCTAAAAAGGCCAATGTGAGACAGACAAGTCCGGTTGCAAAAGGCACAGCAGAAAGACTCTCCTGGTGACATCGACAAGACGCGATTCTTTCTGC
>JAWWES010000115.1:62587394-62647469 GCA_035583135.1 Lophotriccus pileatus
ATCTTCTTCAGCATGATGCTCCAAAGGGCCACGGCAGACCTCGATGATGAAAACGGTGTCTACATCCGATACCGTACTGATGGGAGCCTGTTCAACCTACGACGACTGAAGACCCATTCTAAGACCTTAAATCATCTTGTCCTGTCATCAGTTGTATAACACAAGTAAAGCATATATCTCATTGTTGCAAACTTTATAAAAAGAGGATAGTTTAGGGTTTTTTTGAATGTTTCTTTCCATTCTAATTTTCCTTATTGCCTACCAAAGAAGAACATCTAGCAACCCTGGCTGTCCTGGTTCTGGCCAGGATAGGGTTAATTTTTGCAGTAGCTAGGAGGGGACATGGCTAGGATCCAGAGCTTATTCTACAATTTGGCTACTTTATAGGGTGGTGGAGGGAGTGTTTGGGTATTTTCTGTCTGGTATTTTTGGGAGTTTCCATGGTGAGCTATCACATATGAATTGTTCACCTTTTTCTTGTACAGTCTGTCATTAGTATTGTTGCTGTTACAGTACATTGTATTATTTCATTGCTGATTACAGTAAATTGTTCTTATCCCAACCTGTGCTCTTTATCTTCTGTGCTTCCAAATCTCCTCCCCACCCACTCAAGGCGGAGGCGGAGGAAAAGTGGTTGGAGAAAGTGATCAGAAGGGGAAGGAGGGAGGGATTGAGCAAGACATGGTTTGGAGTGGTTGAGTGGGAATATTAAATTGGGGAATACCATACTTAAACCACCACATCTGCCTAAAGAATAAAAATATTGTTAGATACGGAGTTATGCTCTTCACCTCTATATGAAAGGGACTATAAAATCCATTATCTGTAGGTCTTTGACTGTTTTGAGGATTGACTGAAGTTCTTTAAGAGCCAGATTTTAGAAGCTGTTTACAAGGGCTGTATGCAGCCAGGATGTGGATGAGAGCAAAGGCTTTGCAGTTGATGGAAAAATGCATGAGATCAGGTGAAGCTAATATAAAAGTACCACTCTACAGGCACTCCCAAGTGTCAACATAATTATAAAAAAAGATGCATATATGCATTTGGGAGGTTCACAAAAAGACCAACATTTTAAAGGTTTGTAATTGTGTTTTGGTCATTTAGGAGGTTTTGATCTGTAGGAGTCAGAAGCCTTGTGCTGGAGTCACTATGCTAATGAGAAATTCTCTCTTTCTCAGACCAAATCTAAGATGATAAAAAGGCAGATCATCTTTGTGAGACACGGGTTTAGCACTAGCAGCAGGCAGAGATCAGATGCAGGTGCTCCAACTACTGTGATAATTTGGGGAATGTTGATGTGCTACTCCTAAGATTAATGCTGATTTTTCTGTGAGGTGACAGCATTAGCGAATTACTGACACAATTACTTGCACGACAAACCTGCTGGAATGGGACTTTCTGCACAAACTTCACTAGGATGTGAGATGCCATAATGTGCTTCATGCCACATTTGCAGCTGGTCAGATGTAGCAATTATATATATGTGATCCAGCATTCTCTCAGTTATAATATTTTAATTTCTCTTTTCTCATGCTCATTTTTCTTTTCTCAATGCAGTTGTACATGTTCAGATGATAAACGTGCCTTTCCAGTCTATTTTGCAAGAGATACAAGATCCCAAACTCTCCTTTTTAACTGACAGTTGTCTCTATAAAATTTCCACCAGGTAAAACCAACCTTATCCTCCTTCCTGTGAGGTTGAACAGCATGTTGGCATAAGCTCACTGAGTACAACGGAAAATGACTATGCTCATTAACATATTTTTTGTATTATTCTTTAGAGAATATAAATGAATAAATGAAATTTATTGCTCTTCTGTCATACCACTCCTTTAAAAAAATCACAGCAATTACTGGGTTACATTATTAACATTTTTAACTGAATATGTTATTGTGATTTTCTTCTAACTAACTCATTCGATGCCAATACTTTAATAAGGAACAAACTCTGCAATTATATCAGGCTTAATTATATGCCTACTATGGGGATAAAAGCAAAAACGACTGTAGTAATGAAATAATAAATACCCCACATATCATCCTTTTGTGAAAAAGGAAGTTGCACTACTGCATAACTTAAGAAGCATCTCTCCTTACTTATGAGAGATTTTTGGAGATTTCATAGTAGATGTAGAATAAGGATGAAGTTAAGACTGTGAGTACTGCAGAAAATTTTCCAAAGCCTATCAATTGTTGCTTTATGCTAGAGAGAAAGCATGCACAAATGAGTTGAGGGGAAAAAACCTGTCGCCTGAGATTTGCAACTTGAAAATTTGTCACACAATGCTGATTACTTGCAAACAAATGCCTAGATTTTAATCTTATCTTACTTTTCAGACAATGCATTTGGAAAATAATTATTTTCAAATCTACTTTACAGTTTTTTTTGAGTTTGCCAAAACCCAACAAGGAATCGAAAAGTTCTGTGACTTTTTTTTAGATCTCAAAATAGAATAGTATTTTCCAGATCCCAGATGCCAGGGATCTATATGAAGTACATGAGTGTATGAATAAGACAGTAATATATAGCCTTCACCAAAATGTGTGGCAGTTATTCATGGCCTCAGAACTGCCTAAAGACATGTTGTACCACAAAATTATAAGCCCTGTTTTACTAACAACTTCAGCTTGTTAGTGTAAATTCAAAATTAATTAGGTCAATCCTTTAGTATACAATCTGCCACTAAATTAATCTGAATGCAATGTTAAAATTTTTCATTACAGGATAAAGCCCCTTGAAATAATTAAATTAATCTTATACTTAAAAAATTCCAGTATTAATATTTGTTTTATATTTGTACAAGGTCTTGCACAGTGAGATGTTTTTCCATTCACGGGACTCCTTTTTTCTATCCAAAACCAAAACCAAAACCAAAACCAAAACCAAAACCAAAACCAAAATGTACCATTTTATCATTTGATCTCAGAGTAATCGAGAAGTGACACTATCAGGATGTCTTTAGTGACACTAAAATTAATGGACTGGACACTGTCTTCTTGGCAATTAATTATAACATTTGCTCCATATTTCATTTGTATCTGTTCTCTGAGTATAATATGGTGATTTTCTTTGCCCCAGCTGACTTTGCCCCATGCAGAAATTAAAAGAATGAACCACATAAATTTCAGTGGCACTGTGCACTCAATTTAGTGAATAATATGGAATTTTCAGAAAGGTCTTAATAATCTCCTACACAGAATTGGTTTGAAACGCAGTAGGAATATATTCTAGACGTGGTTTGGTATTGTTCTTTTATCGTTTTGGAAATGCTTGATACTATATGAGTCTGTTATATACAGAGATCTGCAAAGCCTAGATATCTACAATGGCAATTCTCTGATGGAAAAGTTTTACTGAAGACTACTCTAATTTCTTAGAAAAGTAAAGGATTAGAGAATAATAACAAGCTGCAAAGGGAATTCAAAGAATTAAACATTATATGCAAATTCAGACATTCACTGTAAATGCAAGTCTAAAAAGTAGCAAATCACTACCCTCAGAGACTTGGTGAGACTGTCCTGGTGTTTTGACAGCTTTTTCTTCTCTCTATATCATGTTCTATAACATTAGGAAATCTGTCTGTGTCATGTATTTCAGTACAAAAAGATGTTTTCATTTTCTAAAATCAGGAGCTTTGCTTTTATATGTTTCTGCAAAGTCCTCCATTTATAGGTTGATGCTTTCATCCAGCTTCATGAAGTTTTTAAGGATCATGATGTGTTTAAACCAAAAGAAGGCGAAGCCACTTACCACTGGTACCAGCCATGGAGCTGAAACATGACTGTGGGTGCTTTTATGACCACTTTGTTCTACCTTGCTCTGTGCTCCAGAACTGCTGTCACAAATTCAGCCTCCCTGCTGTCACTAAGCAATTCCATTTCATTCAATTTAGCAGCCTTATACTGATCTCATCATTGTAATCTCTGGCTGTTCTCCAGTAGTGACTGAAACAGCATGACACATATCTGTGACGTGGTTTGTTTCCTTTCCTATTGTTTGGAGGGGGAAAGGGTGGGAGCAAAGTAAGTTTTTGATCTCTATTTGTGTATATAAATTACTTTAATTGCATACTAAATGACATGCTGTGTATTTACTGGTTTTAGGATGCCTGACTGAAGCTGTAAAACTGCTTTGACCTTGGCATTTACAGTATGCTATACTGTTTTTCCAAGGGAGACAATGCTTTGACACATTTTGAAATAATCTGCAATCTTTTTCCTAGATGCCACTCTGAGCAGTGATGACAACCCTGCTCCATTAATTAATCACAGTAACTCTGCTAAAACCAACCCTTTAAAATGTTTTAGACAAGCAGGACAAAACAGAAAGATTTGCCCAGTTTTACAGTGGATGCAGAAACCTGCCTCCCTGCTCAGACTCACTGTCAGCAGTTCTGAAATGGCAGGCAGATACTTTTTAAAGAACATTTGAACTTATACATGGTTATTGCTGATATTCTGCTTGTTTCCCTCAGAACAGTGGTTTTGCTAAAACTTGGGGAGTTTTTCAACACCTTAGGCCAGTACATAACACATTCAAAATGGAGTATGTTATTGAGTTTTTGAGAAGCGTTTATTATACTTTAGAAAAATGTGACTAACATTGCCTCTGCCCACATACAGTATGCTTTTCAAAGAAGATTAGAAACATTGTAGAAAATTACAGGGAGATTATGTGAACTTGTTTCAATAAACAAGGACCCAGGGCCCTTTTGCCTCTCAAAATATGTTTATTGCAATTAAGTACAGAGGGAAACTTCAGAAATGGAGATGCCCATCAGTTTCCACATCTCAGTCACAAGTCACTACCTGTCCTCTTCAACTATCTGTGCAAAGGTGGCTACAAATTCAGATGAGTTCTCACCATGCTATTCAGAAAACACAGTGTAGGTTGACTTCATGTCTCCTTTTTTTAGATAATGGGAATAATTACTTGCCATACCGGTAAGGCAGAAAAAAAATTGTGAGAGTTTTTTTCAAGTATTCAATTGATATGAGGAATAGAGTGCCTCATTCTATCTAGGATGTGAGGTTGGTTACAAATTACAAATAACTAAAACCAAGTATGTCTTTCCATGTCAAGGACTTTGCCAAGTCCTCAAAATCAAGATCTTGAGAGATGTAAAGTGTGAAGGTGAGCTCTTTGCTCTTCTTTTCCAGCGGCAAAACTGTTGTTCTTAAGATGTGAACAAAATGGTTGTATAATTTTGGCTCAGTTTGCACATTCACTGTGCTCTCTCATTTTAGTTATCATGGTGTCCTGAGACAAAGTGTACAGCAATGCAGTTCTAGGCTAGAGCATTTGGGGCTTTTGAAGGTGAGTTAGGCATCAGCCATGTTGCTCAGAGAGGCTGAATCAAGAGGCAAGTGATCTTTGGCTTAGGCTTTTTGTTTCTCGTTTGGTTTTCCTAGAATCTTCTCCTGACAGGACAACTAAAACAAAGCACAGGATCCAGTCATGAAGAACATTTTGGTCTCTTTTATCCTATGACTTTGCAAGCCTTCAAAAAACTATACCAATTTCTTTATGTTGCCAAGGTTGTTAGTATAACTACACAGTCTGTGGGGGAAAAAAACCCAAAAAAACCTCTATACCTAAATTTTGGTGTTGTTGGGGTCAGGGGCACTGGAAAAGGCTGCAGGGCAACAAAGAACCACCAGAACTGAACAATGTCTATTATTCTGATCTGTCTGTGGAAAGAAGCTTCAACAGCTTGGTACTCCCTGCTCCTGAAGGAGTACAGTGGGCAATCTGTCTAAAACCCCAACACAGAACCAACCCCAGCTGTGGTCATATTTGGATGGTACCAACTTCTTATGACAGTTAAATGTATATTAGGACTCTTTGCTAATATTTGGTTAGGATAAATTGCCTGGCTCACTTCTATGATAAGAACTAAATACTATTAGTATCATAGAATCAACCAGGTTGGAAAAGACCTCTGAGATCATCAAGTCCAACCCCTGATCCAACGCCACCATGGTTACTAGACCATGGCACTAAATGACACATCCAGTCTCACCTTAAAAACCTCCAGGGACGATGAATCCACTGCCTCCCTGGGCAGCCCATTCCAAAATCTGATTACTCTCTCCATAAAAAATTCCTTCTTAATATTCAACCTAAACCTCCCCTGGCAGAGCTCAAGACTGTGCCTTCTTGTCCTACTGATGGTTGCCTGGGAGAAGAGACCAACCCCCACCTGGCTACAACCTGCTTTCAGGTAGTTGTAGAGAGTGATGATTTCTTTTCTCCAGGGAAACAGGGGAGGAGACTGGGTGGTCCGGATTGGTAACAGGGAGGGGGCTGGGAGGTTTTGGTTGTGGTTAGCGGTGTGGTCATGTGGTGGCTGTGCAGCTTGGAAGCTGCGTGGAGCTGGGAGAGGTGGCTGGAGTTGTCGGGGCTGTTGGACCACTGCCCCGGACTGTTTTGCCTGGATTGCTGACGGACTGCTGCTGGAAAAAAGACTGCGTCTGCCTGTGCGGTCAGAGCTGCTGGGCTGTTGAGGGGCTGCCACATCAGTTTTGGAGCTGTTTCTGCTTGAATCTTCCTCGGAGGGGGGCAGAGCGACATCACTGCACGTCTGGGACCAGCAGGAAAGACTCACTCCAGTACCTGGACCACTACACGTGGTGACTGCCAGTGATCCATCAGTGCCCCCTGCTGACTGACTCAAACAACTACAGGCTCCACATCCCCAGTGATCCAACAGCACCCCCTGCTGACTGACTCAAATAACTGCAGGCTCCACATCTCCAGTGGTTCAACAGCACCTCCTGCTGACTGTCGTTATAATTGCCCCAAAAGGGTACAAATTGAATTGATTTTCACTGTTGGGTTTGTTAGATTTTTGTCTTGAAGGGGATTGTTCTAGGTGAAGAATTATTGCTTGGGTGTTTCACTTGTGTTCTCTTGTTGTTTTTGCCAATACTTACAGACCTTTTAATAAAGGGCTGTTATTCCTACCTTGATATAATTTTAATTTCCTTTTCCCACACTCCTCAACCATAGTCTATTAATTTCAGATTTATAATTGCTTAGGTGGAGGAGTTTTGGGTTTTCCTCATAATTTATTCCCAGCAAAACACTTGTGTCTCACTTAAACTGAGACAGATATAGAAGCAGTGTTTGCTGTCCACCTACAACACAGTAGTTGACAGAAGCTCCTACAAAATTGTCAAGAGAGTTTTGAAGGTATAGATCTATAATTTATTATTCCTGGAAAAACTAGATTATTATGCAAATGGAAATTCTGTCTCACAATGCGTCCTTGCTCCAAGCCAGATGGGAAGGATCTGCTGATCTTAAGCCTGTCTGCTTTTGGGACATGTGCTCTGTTCCTGGGAGAGTTCTAGTGGGCTCAGTGCAGCTGCACACCGTGAGACCAGAGCAGGAGTAAGGTGCCTGGATCATGCACAGGGGATCCATGACAAATCCTCACAGCACCGACTGAACAGGTGCACCAGGAAATTTTAAGACACTGCTAATTTGGCCAAATCTGACTGTCAAAAGGAGAAGAGGTGTATCTCCAACACCAGTCTTCACTACTCTTGCCAAGACGCTGTTCTAAAGTATGAATGGCCCAGAATGCATCAAAACCCTGGGAATTTGTTTTTAAAAAAACTGCCACGTCCTCTCATTCTTTGAAGTATTTGAATCTCTGCTGAAATTTAACATCCATCTCCCTATAAGAAATAGAAAAAGAAAAGCCTGAAGCTGAGAGAAAGTATGGAAAATTTCAGTGTGAAAAGTTGACTTAAGGCAAATTCATAAGCTACTGAAAACTAGGATTTCTTAGTGGAATGTACTAGGCAGCTTCAAATATAAATTTCTAACAATATCCAGTACCAGAGAAAGTCACTTTCATTTACTTCCAGTACCTCATTAATGATACAGATTTTTTTGTTAGAATTTCCTGCTGAGGTGGCAGTACAGAAAGACAACACTTTAATTACAGAACTTGTGCTACAACTAAAAAATACAATTTTTAATCAAATGCTGACAGTTTTGTAACAAAATACCATAGCACCATTGTTCCTGACAGGTGGCAACCAATGGCCAAAAATATTACTTGTTTCACACAGTTCCCTGTTTAACTATTGTTTATAGAAGTTGCTTTGACCTCTGCAAAGAAACATCAGTTAACTTATCTTCTGATCGGAAGTGTTAATTGAGCAACTTTCAGAATTTGTAAGTTTGTAAAATAGCTTCTATAAATTTGGCTATTTTTTTCTAAAACTTTTGTTTAAGAGAAAGGCTAGGAACCTTGCTGTTAGATGTTTTGCAATGGAAAAGGAATGACTGATTGACAGGTTTAAAAAGTCATGCTTGACAGAGTAGTTAAAGCTCTTTGATAGTAAGACTTAAATGTCCTGCTTTATTGGATGACAGACTGAAGAACAGAAAGACTATCAAAATAAAACTGTTTTAATATATGCTCTTCTTTTTTTATAATCCAAGGTCAAACATGCATTTTAATCACAAGCCCTCTGAACTTTTCTGCTGCATTTGCGAAAATAGAACAAATTTAGAGTTCTTTTCAATGCATTTGTCAGTCTACATACTGAAAGTGCATTACATAGCTGTGTTAGCAAAGGCAAAGCTTTTCCTTGATTATCTAGGGAAATTGCCTTCGGACAAAAGCCATGCTTTTGAATGGGAATTTCAGACTTTGTAAAATAACGGAACTGTGAATTTCAGTAATATCTCAAAGCTTTCTCTCACATTTCCATTCATTAAAACATTTGGGGACAATACAAAGTGATCTCAGATTCTGCTTTTTTGTTTGATATTTCTACACATTCAATAAAATCATATAGCAGTTTTCCTTTTGTCAATGTCTGATTCTTATAGAAGTTTGGGGTCTTTTATCATATGTTAATGAAGAGCTCAGTCTTAATCAGTCTGACAAATGGATCACAATACACAAATTTCTTTCAAAAAGGTTGTGTTGCTCAGGATGAAGTATGAACATTAAACTTTGTTTATTGACAATTGCATGCTATTCCTCAGGAAAGTTTTCATTCTTTAAAGCTCTTGCTGTAGTCCTTCCTTATCAATCAATAAATATGGCAGGTCTCTTAAATTGCAGCTTAAGGGTTCAAAAGAAGAGGTTTTTTTTCAGTGGATATTAGTATCTTTTATATTGATATTAATTTTAGTATGATTATTATAACTATATATATCAAATATATTTTTTGTTTATTCTTTATTACCAAGCACTAATTTACACTGAGGGGAAAAAATTTACTATGAGGTTATATTTAGAAAAATAAATTTTCACCTCCACTTTTTTTCAGCTTTATGGGCATGTTTTTGCCAATGATAATATTTCTGCCTTACTGCTTATTCCTATATATCGATTGCAATGTATCATTTACATATACAGGGACTATTGATTGTGAATAAAAAGGTCATTTATCTGATGTTAAAACTATCTTTAAAATGAACAGAGAAAAAAGGTTTTTTGAATCTGTAAAATAATTTAAACAACACATTCTTTCAAATACATTTCCTATGTTGCTTCTAAGGTTTGTTACAAAAACCTCTGAGATTTCATTTTTTTTTCCTTTAATTTTCCCAGTCACTTGGCATGAGGGGAGAAATATTCCCCTTTGCAACTCCCATTATTCTTCATTTATGTTGCAACTAAAGCCCTAGTCCAGGAAATAGCTGAACACATCCTTTTCTCCTATTCGGCAAAATATCCCCATGTCCTCTCTTGAATGTAGGTCAAATTTTGTATGCATTTATAGATTGAAATATATATAACCTTTAGAATACATTTTGTTATGTAACCGCATGATTGTTTGGTACAATAAAATAATTAAAGCAAAATCTCAATGTAAGGAATAAGTTTGTCCATACAGAAAAAAAGAAACAAAACAAACAAGAAACCGGTGTTAAGGATTTATTTTGTCTATGTACAGTGACTGAAATCCCAGCAGATTCAACTGAGTTCACCATAGTTTCAGAATAAACACATTGAATTCTAGACATAAATATGGACTGCATCCATAACTCTTCCTTTCATCTGGATTTATAATTAGCTTGTTAGTCCTCCTACAGCTTAAGAGAAATGACCTTTTTAGAGTCAAGGTATCCTTTCTCATTATAGCATCAGAGTTATGACAGTAAAAAATTACATTGCTTTGTTTATTGGACTTGCAGTCAATTACAGCTTTGTCTCTTAACATGGTAAGATTATTTTTAAAGTCAAATTATTAGAGTTAGAGAGCATTTTTATGCAATTATTATCACCCATGAGACAAAGTACAGTGCACATCACATCTGCTATCCTAGGCAGACATTCACACAGCTAGGTTTTTGTTTGTGAATGTGTAAGCATTTCACCTAAAGATCAAAAGGAACTGTATCACTGGAGAAAAGAGGATTATCTGCATCAGAAAAACAATACTAATTTATTAGTGGTTTTGCTAACATATCAAACTTTTTAAGGAACTCTCTAGCAACTTTCTCCAACACCTTTAACTGCTGCAGATGGCCAGTGGTGACTCCCACAGAAATGAAGAAGATAAAAATCATAAATGAGGACCTGGACTTCCCTAAACTTGAATTTTATTATAAAAACTGTCATGTTATAAAAATGTGTTCTGTTCAGAGGCTCAGATAAGTAAGATACTTTGGACTCCAAAAAATCTCAGCCTAACCTGTAGTCTAGTGCAAAATGGCAACAGTTAAGCATAAGCCTAAACCTCCCACAGAACTACTGTCAGAAGAATGACATTCTTCATTTTGTTTTGACCTTTTTTTTCCCCCAAACAAACATTGATACCTTTTTTCTAGTGTGATATCAATGTTTCTGAAATTGCAGACAAAATCAAAAGCAATGACTAGCAGGATAAGGAGATACAGGCTGCAAAGGGACTCAAGATTTTTCCTTACACTTTGAGAATTTGTTGTTGGGGTATTCTCAAAGAGCTTACATATATCAGAAGACAATCTGGCTGAGATTATCATCTTTTTTACTTTTTATTTCTTTTTTTTTTCTGGTAAACTTAAGTGGTCAAACCCTGACAATACAATTAAAAATCCTCGTATTAGGTTGTATCCAAAATAAAGAAAAAGAAGTTACAATTACTGCGTCTTGGTAAGGGAAAAAAAAGAAAAAGGAAGACAAAAGCCCTTCAGAATGTTACTTAACATATTAAGTATTTAATAAAAGTTCTATTTACTGGTGAAAAAAAATTATTTGTCTTAGCTTCATAAGACCTGTTTGAATGGCGAACAATACTTTTGTCAAGAAAGGAAACGTTTTTCCGGTGGTTGCACAAACAGAATAAAGCAGAAAAAGAACATTATTTTATATAAATGATCAATCTCTTCATGGCCCTTGAGGCTTATTTTGTAACAGATTTCTGCAGGACTACACCACTGAGTCTGTGATGCATGTAATAGAATCAGAGAGCTCCAGTACAATTCCAGACTGGGAGGATCTCTGTTTATCTCCAAACTCACTTTTCCTAAAATCAGGTCTAGGTTTAATAGCCTTGGTAACTTTCAAAAGACCAGCAATCTGATCTTTCGAAACAGGTTTTACCTCTAGCTGGTAGCTACTATAGGTGGTATTTTACTTTAGAAAACTGAGGGAAATGACAAAGCTATATTACATATAAAGCTTCTTAACATATAAGCAGATTTCACTATTCTTGCTGTAATATTTTCCCACAACTTCAAGTGCAGGACAGTTTACACTCTTAAAGAAAACACCCTGAATTGCATTAAATTGCCTTGAGTTATAATAAAAAATCTCTTTCTGAATACCTCAGCAATGCTCTGTAGCTCCACAAATGAATATATAAAGACATAATAGGTTTCTTTAAGCAGAGAGTTCAGCTCCACTCCACTGCTTGTTCTTATGCTTTTTCACACAGACACTTCAGTATTCACAGAAATTTTGTAGTACATGTAGATGCTCACAACCATAAAAGACAAATTTCTCTATAAAGGGAAATCTCCCCTTATTTTTTTCTAGCTGCTGCCCAAAATCCCAACAGAAATTAATACTTTCTGGAAAAAAATAATGCTTCTCTTTCTTCTAAAATCAACTCTTTTTAACCTTAACCTCGGAGTGATAGCACTGCAAATATTGAAACACAAGTGAATTGTGCAATCTATATGATAACGTAAAAAATGGAATACGCTTGTTCTGACCTGCCCGAATGCAAAGTAGACTTCTAAGTATGTGGAAAAGAAATCTCACAAACAGATTCTTAGAGAAGAAAAGACAGAAAAATTTATCAACTACCAATAGCAAGAACATCACCCTGTATTGCTAATAGACTATGTACTCCTTCAGCTGCAATTTTCACCCTCGACATTTCTCACCATTTGAATAATTTATAAAAGTTGCAAAACATCAGTAATAATTGAAAAAAACCCAAAACAATTTCACAATGAAAAATGTCCACTTCTATACTCAGCTATTTTCCATTTAATTAGAAAATGTCATTTTTCTACACCTGCTTAAAAACAAATTTGAGTTTTCAAAACAAATTACAGAATTGACTGTTCAATTTGCTTTTGCCCCTGGAAAGCAGGCAAGGAAAAGGAGTGTAATGAAAATAGATAGAAAATCTTTGGGGATTTGATTTCAGATTTGTATCTAAACCAAATAATTTTCCTAGAGGTAATTTGAGAGAACTTTCTTTGAAATTTAGAATTACCTATGAACCTTGGATATTTTCATTGGTTCATTTTTTCACTTGCACTTCCAACACAAATTATACAAATAGAATTTAGTCTTATCAACACACTGTAATTGATGGTAGAGCTCAACTTTTGCTACAGATCTTGCAGATGATGCAGTCCATACAGCAGGACAGAGAGCGAGATAAAGGCTTGCTTAATTTTTCTGATAATTGTCCAACAGGGTGCAAGACACATGTGAGGGAAAATTACAGAGCAATGAAGCAAGGCAAAGCTGGTGTCAAAAGCTGATGATAGACAAACACACTACCTAACATGTATATACCTTTTTTTAATATTGATGTGGGGAGATAATCTACAAAATTGAGCAGAGAAATAACTATTTTATATCTTCATTTTAAGATCAATGTTCAAAAGAAATAAATTTATGGACTTAAAAACTTTGTCTGGGCTCCCTAACACAGTCTGCCCAAGGATTTTCCCCCAAACTGGGAGAACAGGAGCAACTGGTAGGAAAAAGTTTTGACTGTTAAGAGCCTAATTTATAACTCTTTTAAGGATGATTACTGATAATCCAATTTAAAGACTGTAAATACATCCAGCTGACAAACCCCTGAACTTTTCTTACTAGTCTTAAGCAGCAAGATACCAATCCCCTAGAAAGATCATGACTGAATAAGATGGATAGGATAGGATAGGATAGGATAGGATAGGATAGGATAGGATAGGATAGGATAGGATAGGATAGCATAGCATAGCATAGCATAGCATAGCATAGCATAGGATAGACTGCTTCAGATAGAAGGGACATACTGTGATGATCTAGTCCTACTGCCTAACCAATTTAGGGCTGACCAAAACTTACAGTGTAATGTTAAAGGCGTTGTCCAAATGTCTTAAACACTGACAGGCTTGGAGCATCAACCATCTCTCTAGGAAGCCTATAGTTAACCACCTCCTTGGTAAAGAAATGCTTCCCCAGTGTCCAAGTTTAAATCTCCCCTTGCACAGCTTTGAACCACTTTTGAAATACTCTTGCAGCTACTTCAGTGAAAGATTAGGCATCTGTCACCTTAAGGCACTCTTTGACTAAAGATAACTTCATACTAGATACTGCAGAGGTTGAGATTCATCTCACCTATCTTCGGCTGACTAATCAAACTTAGTCTAGTTTCTAGACCAAGCTAGCTATCTAGGCTCCCTTGTAAGGACTAAGGAGTGACTGCCACCTCATCCCACCTACCCAGATGAGTACCTGAAACTGCTTAGCTTCGCCTTAGACAATTCACCAGACAGCTGCAGCTGGAGACTCCTACTCAAAGTAATGCCTGGCTTTTATAGCATTAGATTGCAATAGATGAGCTTACATGGATTTTAGGTAATATTTACCCATTTTGGAAAGCCCAAAGACAAGATGTTACAAGGAAACAGGAGGTTTGTCTCCTTGTCACCTCTAGAAGCAGGCACGTTTTGACCATCCCATGCCACAAGTGATCAGACTCAGTTTGGGGATCCTACTGCTAAAGTTGTGGCTGGCTCTTCTCTCTCTACTGCAACATCTTCATCCTTCCAGAATGATCAGAAACCACAAACGGTGAAAAGGTCTTCTAGGAGCAGCCTTTCCAGACTGTGATGAAAGACAGTAGGGAAATGTTGCAATACCAGCTATCAAATGATCAAGAGAGTTTCCTCAGTAAATGCTGTTTATTCACCAATTTCAGTATCTATATGCTTTGCCTTACTTTCCAGGCTGCTAATGCCTTATTGTGTTGTTTAAACACAATTCAAATATATCAAATTATTAGACCTTATTTGTCCCCAGTAAAATTTAATTTTATTGGTAGGAAATAGATGTTTTCACTTCATAGTTTTAAACATAATTAATTCACTATGAACTAAAACTGACACAGTATTCTTACACATTTCACTGTTACGTTAAATCATATGTCTTTCCTACTAAGTTTTTGAGTCTGCCCTGCAAATTCAGACAAAAAGAAAAGATTTTTCTTTAAATCTGTACAGACATCTGGAAAAAAGGGACATATTGAACCAGGTTACTTAACCATAGGGGCACGAGCAACTTGGAAAGAGAACAGTGACATTTTCTGAGAGCAGGTCTTTTGATTTATAGAATTTGAAGCTTCCTTCAGACATTTCCTTCCTTCTCACAGCTTTCAGGCTTGTCATTCTGTGGAAGGGACTGCTGTACAGGTTATTCTTTGTGAAGATGGGCTTTGTATGCTCTGGGTCATAGCTTCTGTGGTCAGAAGGTATGCCCAGAAGCTTTTACTAAAGGAGCAAAATATACAATAGAAAAGAAGGTATTATACCAAATGAAAAAGTTGTATTGATGTTTTTCTTCTTTTTTCACTTTTGCATTCTCTGAATGTTTATTATCTATCAGATTGTAGACTGTGTTGGTGAGGGATTGTGTACTCCTCCCTGATTTTATTGTATATAGCACTATCTGTCTCTGAGCAAGACTATACTTATAAAATGTGTAATGCTTTTGTGTTCAGTAAGACCTACCACATCTCTGAATAAACAACACCTGCTTTGTGCCCAGACAGGTATACAGATGCCTGATGATGGAGAAATAAACCAGCTTTTTTCTCAAAGTTGAGACCTAGACAACTCTTTCTTTCCCTTTCCTTGGCAGCAGCAGACTTTGATGACTAAATACATCTTTCTATAATAACCAAGAAACGAACTACACTGCAGGTTTCTTCAAGGAGATGAGTCATCATATTTTACATGAGGATCTGTCTTGGAGGTTAGCATGACCTCAGTTGAAGCTGAATTGATAGTATTGACCTTTCCTTTATTTTCTGGGTACTACAGACATCAACACTAATTTTGATAAGGTTCAGTGAGATGTGAGAGATTTACAGCCCAAAATATCTGGAATAAAACCTAGGTTACACAGACTCAGAAGCTGTCATAAGTCAAAGTTGTGTGCTGGATGGACAATTTCAGACAGGGCTTAAGCTACAGTAAAATCTGAACTGGTAGCAGTTTCTATATTTTGCTCTGTCAGATATATGAAAGGAGGGGAGAAACAAGTTCCCAACCACAGCTATTAAGCTGAGAAAATAAAAGAATTTTAAAGAATACCATCCTGAAATCCATGTGGAAAAAATGGATGTGGAAAGTTTTTAATTTTCATTTTATTACTAATTTCTTTGAAAATAAAAATTCTGACTTATTTCTATGGCTAAAACTGACCCTCAAAGGCTTATCAAAAGCTGCACTGTGCCTCAGTCTTCCTAGCATAGGCCACAAGAAGAAGAAAACGAAATCAGAAAATCAAATATTGGATTTATTCTCTCTTTTGTTTAAGCTCTGTTAAATAAGATCCTTGGACCTTCTGATCCCACAAAAGCAAATATGAAGATGTAGACATGTGCAACCTTACTCTTACATAACTGGAATTATCTCAACAATTAAGTAACATGTTTTGAATTGATAGAAATTAGGGAAATTCATTTGTAACTTCCTCTATGTTGGAGAGCTTTGGATGGTATTAGTTGGCATTACATGACAGAAAATCATATCTTAAAATATAAGCTATGCCATATTAAATTTTATAATAATGACTCTTTTTTCAGCATGAGAACAGTTCAGCTACTGCCAGTGGTTGAATTTCTCCTGACTGCTAGGGGAATTGGACCAGATCTATTAGGAAAGTAAAATTCTACATCAGAGAAGGCACAACAATTAAAAATTCTTGGTTTGACAACAATAATCTGCTAAGGTATCAGAATATCTTTTAATAGTACATTCAGCTTGTATGAATCTATTTAAGGAAGAACATTTCTTAAAAATATCTTCTTACTAATCTCTCCCATATGCTGTCATTGGCTAGCTTTCCCTCAGAAAATTCCTGCATATAGAATGTGGGTAGAGCACCATAAACTCTAATCAATTCTTTCTCAGATGAACTGAATTGTGTGCAGAAATCTAAGTGGGTCTGAGAAGAATAAAAGTACTACACATGGTACTTCAGGGCTGTTCAAACTGATCTCCTGCTGTCTTGAAATCAGAAGTCTGCTATGTCCTTTTGTTAGTCTGCAAGGAGTCAGTGGAAAAAACCCAAAGCTTCCCAACATACTCTCCCTCTCGAATATGACGCTTTAAAAAGAAATAAACAAATACCCTCTATGTGTGTGCAACAGCCAAAATTCATGTTGGTTACTGTTGTAGGAGTTCATTCCAGTGCCTGGTGCAGCTCTGTGGTGCTGGGATTCAGACAGCATGACCATGGTGGTGGAGATGCCCATCGCTCAGCACTAGGAAATCAGGCTGAAGAATTTAATTCATAGATCTGCTCTCCATACACTACTTCTGCAGTTACTGAAGCATGGCTGAAACCTCTAAAGGGACACTCAGTGCAGGAGATTAACTTAGGTGATACAACTACACTACGGGAAAGCTTATGGAGCTTAGGTGATAAAACTACACTATGGAAGGCTTGTGGAGGTATGTACAGGGCAGTCAAGCCAGCTGTTTGAGTGCTTGAAGTCCTGGGCACCCCCAAGACCTCATAGCTTGTGCCCACATTTTTTGCACAGACAACTTTGGAGAAGCAACAAACAGTAAAGGGTTTTCCTAGGACAAACCTCTGCACCTTTAGATGATTTGATGTCAGATGCATAAAAGCTCTGTTAGAGCAGATGAGATGGATGAGGGCTGGAGCTTACCCACACAGCAGGTAAATACAACCAGAGTTGTCTTGTAAGGCATGAAGCATTACATCAGTTTTCCCTGGGTGTGGCAAAGCATTTACGGGCTCTGCAGTTGCTGAATCTGGCCACTAACTTGGCTTTGGAGCTGTTTAGCAGCAGAGTAGCTTCAGTCCTTCTCCACTTCTGAAGTCCATTGGATGCTGAAGTAAACAAAGCTTCTAATTCTACTTTATTTTTTTTTTTTTCCTGAAAGATACATAAGGTAACTGACAACCGCTATGATGTGCTTTGGCCTTACATCAAGGAATGATTTTCATTTATTGGTCTGACTTTATAGTTGCAGACTTGTCATTTAAGTGAAATATCCATTATGCTATCACACTGCTAACGGAAGCATTCATAGTCAGCACCACGTCTTGCTGTATTAGCACAATAAATCCACTTCAGTGGGTCATTTCTGGGTTTGGGAACCTGAGTCTGAATTGATCTGCATTGGTATTACTCGGTCTAATGCTTCATCTCCACTGAGATAACAAGACCAGGTCAGAGCCTTTCAAATGGAGAATTTACATTCTGCTCCCAGATTATTTTCTTTTTCTTCAGGAATGAGTCATCGTACAGTAACTCTTTGATGTGGCTTGCCTTGCTTTCTACTAACATCTGCCCTCAATGGCACAAATACATGGTCAAGATTAAAAAAAACCCAACAAAACAACACATAAAGATGCTTCTTTATTTCTATGACTTTTAGAAGTAATTCATCAGCTATGAGCACCATTATACCAACATACCTGGCACAATTCATTTCGGCAGGGAAACCTGTGCTTACGGGAATGCATCTGAATTTGAAATAAACAAATAAACAAGCAAAATACACATACTGGTGTAAGAGCACTCTAGAGCAGGCTTTGGACATGTTAGGAGGAATTCTAGTGACAGGTGCACCAAAGCCAGTGAGAATTGCTAATCAAAACTTTTCAGAGGAGACAAAAGAATAGGCAAGATATTATACAAAAATCGTAAACCAAATGTAAATTTAGAAAGAAAATATATGGAAAAAAAAAAGAGACCAAGAGTCAATCTTTTCTTTTGCTACATTATGTTAACTACCACTTGCAATTGTTATTTTATAAATGTCACTTGCAGGCTTCCAGCTGTTCAGGAATTGGATTGTTTTTAAAGCACTGACTGAACAGAATAATTGTTTTGTAATGTTGAACTGTATGGTGTGTTGGTTTTGCCTCTTCTTTTTAATGTATTTAACTGAATAATCAAATACTGTTCATGCCTCAGGTACCTACAACGTGACAGGAAATACTCACTTTGGGTACCTAAAATTTCATATTCACTTTAGTGATTTGTCTAAGCTGTATGCTTCCGTTATGCAGGATATATACTCCTATGCCTCTCATCAAGTTAAACCGCTCATGATTCAAGATGCATGCGGGATTTACCTATTGTTCAACAGTTATACTTCTAGTAAAAGAAAAAAATCACTCTTTATGTTTTTGGACAGTGTTGTTATCCACATCACAATCTCCAACTTCTGCAACACACTTTTTTAATTAGTATAGCTCTTTCAAGATGTAAGTTTGGGTTTATGACCCTTTTTGTTGATGTCATCCATAAATTCCCCTTCTCCCTTTTATTATTGTGTAAGCTGTGTGGCCTAAGGCTCTGTTTCATATGTTATTTTATTCTCTGAAATAAATCTAATGTCTTCAGAGAAGTTATTTCTGATTTAAACCCAGAGCAGAGGAAAGCCAAAGCTTCAGGTTATAACAGTACAATCAAACACAATTGAATTGCAGTGACTTAACAAGCTGCCTCCTCTCAGCTGAGCAGCTATAAGGGTCCAGGAGCATGTTTTTGGTCCAATTAACTGTGAGAGAGTATAACTTAGCTTAAATGAATGAATGAAGGTGAAGACAACAGAAGACATCAGAATAAATAACTTTTCTAGGCTATTTAGTACTTGACCATAAGCTGTAGCTTTGGTCTGTAACCAAAAACTGTGAACTGCATTCTGGAAGCCAGACATTTACAGAACCTCGTGTTCTCACCCTGGTGTCACGCTACTCCATTGCCACATTATAGACTCCCATTTTACAGCCAGTGAAGGAAAGGATTAACTTTTAAACTGTGATTTATATGACCTGTATTATTAGACGATTACTTTCAGATGAGATTAATTGTATCCTAGAACACATTAACTCTGTTAAATACAATTCTGCTAACTGCCAAAGGAGAAAAAGCTGACTGATTTAAACGAAGAGTTATTCATTGCCACCTGTTGAGCCTCACCTGAGTGTCATATAACCAGGTTTTATTTACTCAATGTAGGAGCTGCCATTGAAGTAAGAAGCACGTTTACTTTGATCTCTTTTCTGGACATTTAGGGTGGGATTTGTCAGACTTAGTTTTATACATCTGAAATGTAATAATGGACTAGCAAAGACAAGCTAAGTAAGATGTCTGCAATCCCTTTACTAACAAAGGAAACAGTCCCTTGTAGAAGTAAATAAATTTTGTTCCATATTGACTTAAAATGGTAATCTGGATAATTGGGTCAGACGGAGACACTAGGGAAGATGAATGTCCCAATGTGCATTAACTGAGAAGAAACACAGAATCACAGAATCTGCCAAGCTGGAAAGGACCCACAAGATTACTGAGCCCAACTCTTAGCCCTGCACAGAATCATCCCCAAGAGCCACACCATGTGCCTGAGAGTATCACCCCAACAATTCTTGAACTCTGTCAGGCTTGGTGCTGTGACCACTTCTTTGGGGAGCCTGATCCAGTGCCCAACCACATCCAGGGTGAAGAAACTTTTCTAATATCTAACCTAAACCTCCCCTGACACAACTTCAGGCCATTCCCTTGGGTCTTGTCACTGGTCACCACAGGGAAGATATCAGTACCTGTTCCTCCTCTTCCCCTCACAAGGAAGTTGTAGACTGCAATGAGGTCTCCCCTCAGTATCCTCTTCTCCAGGCTGAACAGACCAAGTGAACTCAGCTGCTCCACTTTTGCTTTATTGGTCCTGTCTTTGCCTCTTACTCTCTCATGCAGATTTTTCTGTCTCAACAGGTAGAATGGAGTACCATAACTTTTTCTCATTTAATGTAAAAATGAGAAAGTACATGCAGTTAGAAAAGTTTTTCAGGTCAGAAAATTGTAGTTGTAGTGACCCAACATGGCACTGGGGTAGCAATGAAAGATAGTGGGATCTTTGTGTGCATCCTGCCCCTACTCCCCCACAACTCCCTCTCCCTTTCCAGTTCTTTAATGGGTGATGTGGTTTGTCCTAAGATAAGAACATCAGTGGGTATTTCAGGAGGAACTTGATGATCTCGGAGATCTTTTCCAACCTGGTTGATTGTATGATTCTATGGTTCTAAGAAACAGCAAACTGGTGACAGACAAAGTTGATCAAATAACTGACTTTGCAAAGGAAAAAAGACATTGCAAGCAGCAAAGGTCCAAAATCAGTAGAAAAAAATAGTGCACAATCCTGCATCATTTGCACAAGTACTTTGCAAAGAAATTCAAGATCAGCATTTGTTTTTAAATTAATGACAACTCTTTAAATTTAAGCTTTATGGACTCTTTATATCAGTAAACAAGAACTGTGTGTTATGAAGAGGAATTTGAATTGCAACTTCACTTTGTAGTTTTCTCCATCACAAATAGCTTTAGACACAGCAGTAAAACATAATAATTTAATCTTTTCTTCATCTTAGTTGTCTGTATTCAGCAATCCAGAAAATTGCTTTTCTAGAGTAAGTAGTACAGCATAAAATCTGAATTTCCATTCCCCAGTTTCACTGTGTGATCAACTTCATGACGACATATAGGCTATAGAAAAAAAAACACCTTAGCTAAAATACAATGTGCAGTTCTGTTTACCTGCTAGAGCAGAAATTATATTCTGTCTAATTTATTACTTAAAAACATTTCAATAGACTCTAAGGAAAAACATGGAAAGCTCAGTGTGACAAAAAATTTATTAAAAATAAAACAATTTTTAAGTGTTTGTTTTGTTTTAAGCAGAGAGATAAAGTCATGTTATATTTGTGTGCATTTGCATTTTATATGTGTATTTGCTTTTTATATGTGTTTGTAAGGCACACAAGAAAAATGCAGCCTTCATATTGATAGAGATTGATAGGATATTACTACAACACTCGGGACATGAATAGTAGTAAAGTATTACCAGCAAACAACAGTCTAGCAGAAGTAGTTTTGAATTAAATGGCATGCAGATCTCTGAAGGAGACTATGACTATAGAAGGCAATCATTAAAGATGAGAAACTCTTTAATGGAGAGGCTCATAGGAGAAGTTTCCTCACATATCTTCTAACTTTCTGCTTTTAAATGTTCATCTGTGGTAAATAAAGCTTTCTTTCTCCTTCATAAAATGTCACTGTGGCATTGTTCTCTTATTGGTAATAGTTAAGTATAAAAACACAGTGAAAGAGACCATAAACACTTGTGAGGAACTAGGGTTCCTGCAGTGTACCTGTGCATGCGTTATTCCTTTTAGAAACATCATTCAGAGGTTTAGACTTATGCAATTATAACTTCACTGAAATTCTGTATTTTCAATGACTTCTACATTTTAGGATACTTCTTTCAGATAATAGCCAATCAATGCCTTGACTCAGGGACTTCACAGTTGCACATATCAACCTACTGCGCTTTCAGGTAGTTCAGCTCAGACATGCATTTCTTTCTGCCTTGGTGAATATCACATTGGGTCATAGGTTTGAATTGTAATTGCTAGGGTCAGGCTAAGTCAAGGAGGTTTTTTGGGACTGCTGCGATTAAATGTGTTTCTTAAACAATTCTTTAGACATGTGGGAATGCCTATTCCGGCAGATGTTATGGTGCTTTTCCAGTCCAGGAACAAAGAGATTATGCTAATACTATTTTTCTCTGAAGAAAGCTAGCAACTACACTACCGGCCTACACTCACAAAATTTTAGTGTTCCCACTGTTCCTGTCACCAAGTTAACAGGTGTAGGCAAAACTCCCCAAATAGCTATTCCCTTTCTCTTCCTACATAGTGGTTAGACAAAGAGAAAATTCTGCTTAGGGAAGACATAAGAAATTAACCTGCACAAAATACCTTACTTGATACACAGTCTGCCTTTGGATTTTCTTGGCTAGACTTTTCTTATTTAAAAGTAGTAGAGGAAAATAAGTCTTATGAACTCTGAATTTTTGCTATTGTTTGCGTTCATTTATTCCAGTGTACAAGTCTTACAAGTATTTCTTGTTGTGGTCAATTTCCAGTTATGTTAGCAGAAACCAGCCATCTTGTCCAAGAGGTAAAGTGTTTCAAAGTGTGTAATGAAATCAGAAAAGTTATGGTGCACTTTTCGTGGTGCTTTGCTCCCTGTCCTTTCTGCTGAGTGGTGTGCAATGGTGGATCTGCCAATTTATTCTTCTCAGCTTTCGTGCCTACTCACATAAATAATACATGTGAGGAGAGGAAGAAGGCTCCAATCTCTCAAGAACTACACAAGAAAGGGTGTGCTTGTCTCAAAAAAGGATTTGGGAGTGCAGTGTTTGAAAAGTAATTACAGGCTCCTCAAAAGAAAAAATAAATAATAAAAAGGACCCTGACATTACTTTTGAAAAAGGAATTTGTGACTTAGAAAAGCTCCTAAACAGATAAAGGCAGAGGAAGGAGAAGCCAGCAATTCTGATTATTTTGCTGCTTTAATCCTGACAGCATCTTTCCCATTTCATCCAAACTTTATTCTTCTATCTTCAGTAAAAGTACAAACGTAGAATATTTGAACACATTTCTCTTAGGTTAACCTTTTCTCATAAAGGAAAAAAATGGAAACAAATGTAAATGGAAACAAATATGTTCAAGAAATAATAAACTTTAAACTCATATTTTAATTTTCACAAAAAGAAGTATTCAAGATTGAAGTAGCAAGTAACAGCACTAAACAGAGACAAAGATTACAGCTTGAGACATCTTACTGTAAGATGGACTCCCTCCCTTGTAGGTTTTGGTTACTTATTTAAAACACACATACCCAAACACACAGACACAAAGCTAGTACATTTAGACTGAGTCTAAAAACTTCAAGGATAGTATAAGTCAAGGCCATGTATCCAATTCACGTTTGAAAAATAGTTGACAGTGTTTAGAACTGAAATCACAATTCAAAACCTCACAGTTCTCGTGGAGGTTTAAAATTCAGATTTTTGCCCTGGTCATGGCATGTGCTTGAAAGCCTTGAACAGACATTTAATACTTTACCAAGAAAACACAATCTGGCTTGTATAGGTCAGAATTATCTAAAGTTTACGATTTTCACATACACTAATGTCTAGCTGTAGCTCATCTCAGTTTTGTTTTTTTTTTTCTCAGAATTTGTCTCCATTTTTTTTCAGGGTTCCTGAATCCTACCACTTTTTTCACTTTCAGATCTCAAGTGCCTCTTATCTTCTATATAAAAAAAGACACTCTGCTGCTGAATCTAAGCTCTCATCAACCCTCTTTCATGTCTCCTCTCTCAGTTTAAGTTGAAATCTTTTCCCACAAATTGTCCTAAAAGTAGTTTTGAGTTTCTTCTTGCCTACATTTACTGAACAAACAGAGAAGAGGTGAAAGAGGAAGGCATATAATCCTAGACACGTAAAATAATATTACAAAGGCTTTGAGTTGTAAACATATGCTCTAGTCAGAGCTATAGTCAGAGCTATGCTCTAGTCAGAGCCAAAGTATGTCCACGACTGATGCAATGCTTCACTGTTACCAGAATCTGCAGCAGAATTCCTCAAAATTTCTCTTAGGGAGTGTAATTGGGCCATTATTCACAGCATTGCATAAGGCACTACTCAAAGCAGTTTGTCCATCTCTTTAACACCTTCACATTCAACAAGCACCTTCCAGCAACTGCACACTAAAGATGCTCCATTTTTTTCTCATGATGCAAATGTTTCAAAATTGCACCTCTTTGCAGATATATATTACAGACTGCTTAAGTTGGATATTAAAGTCTAGGTTTGTTTTCTTGGGCATGTGCTACCCTTAGAGGTAGCAGAAATCGGTCAGTTGGAGTTTACTAATTTACTGAATTTGAATATGTTAGTCCCCGAGTTTAAGAGGTATTTCACTGAAATATTCTCACTTTTCTTTAAAGTATTCAATTTAAAGAAAGGCTGGAAAATCCCTCAGATCCCAAGATGTCAAACTGTATATACAAAGAATTTGTTACACAAAAATAAACCAGAGTTCAAAACGAAATAGGATGTTATTACACAGATATTATTTAGACAAGTAAATCAAACCAGTAGACTGTATTAAGACTGCAATGAAGTAAAATTTTAGCCTTCTACCATGAAATGATAGGAATATTCTATACAATTAGTAACATTGATCCTCCCCCAAAATTCACATCTGACTAAGCAGCATCCAGTTGGAGGTTAAACAACGGAGCCTTCACCCTGAACTTCTCCTTTCCTTTTTGAAAAACAAGCTCCTTTCTCACAACACCCATGCTTGCACTCCACAAAATCCTTTAATAGCAACCAGTTGTTGAGTGGAATTGGCTCTAAATTGTGCTGCCTGAACAGCAAGACCAAGCTGGGAAGGAAGCTATGGACATAAATTGACCATGACAGCTGACTTGCCAGGTGAGAGCCTGGAGCTCCGACCCTGGGTTGCATATGCAGTGTTAACATAGCTTTAGTAATCTTGAGAAGAGAAGGGCAAGGCTTTTATATTTTGCAAGGTGTGTTTATTACTAGATGTTCCAAACCTGCATAAAACACATAGCTGCTCATCGTTTTCAGAAGCATAGATTTTAGTTGACATGTATCAAACCACTGGCATGTTTGAATACTCTGAAGAAGTCTCCTAACTGTCCCCCATGAGATGCTATTTTGTAAAGACATCCTTTTCCCAGAGTTGTAGGCACCCATACTTCACCCCAAAATACAGCTAAAGGAAGTAAAGAAATTTAAGCTCTTTCAAATCTGGACTTTGTAATGCGCTAAATTATTGAGAACAACTAAAGCAATTCTTTGTTTTATCTATGATTTGATATGCAGTTCTTACAGACAGGTTCAAAAAAACAAAATAAGAGATTACAGAGGTTACTATGTCAACAAATGTATTTTAATACTACTCTAGGCAGCTCTTACAAGATCAAGTAATTTTTGTAAAAGAACAGGATTCAATTTTAGTGCACTGAGAAATATATTTTTCTTTAAGGTGTGGTAATGCTGAGTATTATTACTGAAGAACCAAAATTGAATTTCAATCCTGACTTTATATAACTTTTATTGACATTGGTTTCCTTTATTGCTTTGGCAGTATCCTTTCATATAATGTTGTCATTTTGAGCTTCACCCGTAAGCAGTAGTATTACTGTCGTCTAGCTGAATTCTTTAACAGGTGTGCAAGTTCATAAGCAAACCCCAAACATACCTTAGATGGAGATTCCCTACTATGTAGTTATGTTTTGAGCAAATTCATCAAGAGGGAGAATTTATTTTTTTATTTAAATACTGAAGCCAGTGGGAAAACTATAAAGTCTTCTCAATCTTAGATAAATGTCATATTAAGATGGAATGTTAGCACAGAAAAATCAAAATGTTTTGACTCAAGATTTTTTAGGTGGTCCTGGGCTCTCAGCCCCAACATGGGACAAGCCAGATACTGGTGAACTACACCATGAACATGCACCTTGTTTTATGAGGGGTTTATGAGCCATGTCTTCAGGGCCAACTCCACAGGTGTTCTGGCCCATGGGGCAACTCGGTCTCCCTATGGCTGGCAAGAGGTCTTCTTGTGCAAGGGGACACATCCAGTGTCTGAGATGACTGAGGTTAGAAGGGACCTCTGGAGGTCATCTGCTGCAAAGGGAGACAGTGGGTAGTCTGAAATAGCATGATCCACTTTCACTGAACGGGACACACACTGTCACCTTTCTCCTTTTCAAATTTCAGTGTTTATGGATGACAGATTTCATTTTTCTAAAAGCTAGGACAGGTTTTGCTCCTGTCCTCCTTTTCTTGTATGATTTGTAGGGACATTCTTTTGTATGTTTTTCCTCTTAATTTGAAGGCAAGATTTTTTAAAATTTATAAATCTTTTGTGAAATAAAATCACTATACCTTGTTCCTAAATATTTTACCTCAGCTGTAGTGGCTTATTATATTCTAATACATGGCTAAATAATTCCTTTGAATATTCATATGAGAAGGTAGTTTATAGATATCTATGAAGCTGTTATTCTGTAGGCAACTGTGGTGGTTTTTTTAATTTTAATTTTTTCAGGACATGTTAGATCACTGGCCACTGAGAGATTCTCCTTCTCTCTCATCTTTGTGACTCATTTGATTACCCTCAGATGTAAGTAGCCAGAGGGAAGAAAAAAAAATCTTAATTTTACTCTGCTGGGAGGTCAAGGAGGTGGTGCTTCCTTGGGGGAAAGAAGTGCACCAGTCACTCACTATCTCTGGAAAGCAGGTGTTGCTCAGCTGTTGCAAAGTTGCAGTCTGGCTCCTACCAAAAATTCCCATTATCATCCACTCTTTGGACATGGAATTTTAATTTTTTTTTTTTTTTTATTTTAATATAAGAATACAAACAACTCTACAAAGGGTTATGCACTTTATAAATATTTCAGAAGTTAACTATGTGGAGGTTGTGGTAAACATTCAGGGATTCAAATGTTTTAATAATATAGATGTTAGCTTGCTTATTGACATAGTGCTGTTTGTGCTTCAGTTTAAGTATTTCTCTGTAGAGATCTTTCAAACAGGAGGATGGGGATAGTTCAATAAGGTCACCTGACAGTGAATACTTGCAATTCATGCACAGGACAGGACACAACTAGGACACAACTCTGAGTCTTTGGTTGGATCACTGTTAAGACCAGAAGAGTACTTTGAAGAGAAGTCTCTAGAGTTGTGACGAAACACCCCTGACAAATTTTCTAGGAGTTTTTCCGGTGGAGAAGATAGAAATCAGAGTCACTTGAATTTTGTACACAAAATTCCTTTGGACCTTTGGAGGCAACTGTACTCAGGTGGCAGTACTGCAAGTGATACATCTGTGTTTTCTAAAAAAATAAAATATATATTTCCCCGTAAAAGTTTGCTGCACTGGCTGATTCAGGTGGTTGTGATAATTGTTTTTGGGGGTCTTAGCACCACAAGAGGAGAAATTCAGGAAATTGTTAAGATCAAACCAGTTACTATAGCAAGTTGTACATGTTAGGGCACAACAGGCTGGAGAGTGCTGTGTGCAGTTTTGGGCACCACAAAGCTATTACAGTGTGTCCGGGGGAGAGTGAGAAGATGGTGAAAGGACTTGAGGGCAAGATTTACAAGGAAAGACTGAGGTAATTTGGTTTGTTCAGCTTGGAGGACACTGAGCAGTGCCCTCTTTGCCTTTTCAAGCAGGATACTGGAGGGGGAGGTGTTGATCTCCCTCTCTGGTGACTAGTGATAGGACACATGGAAATGAATGGAATGAAGTTGCATCAGGAGAAGTTCAGATTGGACATCAGGAAAAAGGTTCCTCATTGAGAGGGTGATTAGTCACTGGAACAGGCTCTCCAAGGAAGTGGGCATGATACCAAATTCGAGGACAGAGTTTGAGGAGTGTCTGGACAACACTTGTAGACATATGGTTTAGTTTTAGGAAGTCCTGTGAGAGGAAGAGAGTTGATGATTTTTATCCATCCCTTACAACTTATGATATTCTATAATTCTATGGTTCTAAGTGAGTGTCAGTAGGTTCCAGTCAGGGAACCTCAGAGAAAGGAGGAAAGAGAGAAAGAGAAGTACACTGGTGCATCCCCCTGTGAAACTGCAGCAAAGGTGAAAAGACAAATTTCAACCTGGGCATTTAGCATGGATCTTGCTGAAAGTGTGTCAAACCTGAATGCTAAGGAATTAAAGCTCCTACGCAACAGGAAAGCTTACTTTGCTGAGGGAATAAAGTTAAAATATTTCACTGCGATAAAGCTAGGGACTTAGTACTGAACTTTGGTTTAAGCCCTTGGTTTTAAATCAAATACCTAAGTTTCCTTTAACTTTGCTGTACTTGAGCTGACTGAAAATCAAATGCATCCCCAGCAAAGCCAACAACATTATTTCTTTGTATGATAATGTGTACAGAAATTGATTTGCCTTAAGAGTAGCAGACCAATCAGCCATCTAACCTCAGGACAGACCTTTGGATTTTTTCATTATTATTTAATACTTATCTAAATTTTGCATTTAAAAAGATATTTTAAAAAGATACATCATCTTGGCTGAAATGTCCTAAGAATGTTTTAAATGGCTGTATTTACTCAGATAATCAATAGAACAACTTTTACATCCCCTTGTAGTATGGCTGGCAGTATTATGTATGTAATTCCTCCAAGAGTGCCATATAAGGTTGTTTCAAATAAAAATAAAACATAGTTTAAAAAGCAATTTTAATTATTTATCAATATAATTAAGCTATATTAATGACCTTTATTATCCGTATTAAAAATTCACAAGATTTTCATCCCTTTCATCTTTATTAGATGTGTCATAACTTGTTACATATTTTCATGAACTATTGATGCATATGAAATGCTCAAAAGCAATTTTTCCCTTTTAGTTATAATGACTATATGGGGAGTATATTAATATTTGAACAAACGGTTATATTTGCTAGTTAGTATAATTTCTAGTACTTTTCCTTGGTATGCAGTACAAAGGCAACATTCTTAATACATAAAGCCTGCAACTACTGGCAGATGAAAAAAAATCCTTTCTGTACTATGTAGCATAATCACCTATGCCTCCTTATCTCATAAAAGTAATAGTATTTTGACAACATAAATGGAGCAGAAGACATTGAATGCATTGGCAAACATTATGATGAAACAGGCAGCAGCTTCAGTGTTAGAGACAAGTTCATGGGGAAGTTGACTATTTGTATGAAAAAACGTATCAGTCTTCTCTCCTAAATTAAAGTATTTACTCTTTTAACTTTTGGAGAGTTAATTACTTACTTACTTGCAATAGAAAGATGACAGCATAAAAATAAAGTACTTAAGAAAGACTAGTGGAAGGAATTTGGAATATAGGCCAAGCTGGGTAAAGTTTTAAATTTTAGCTGGTATTATTTTATGGGGATTTTTTTACTTCTAGTTCTTGATGTCTTCTTATTTTATAACCTGGATTTTGAGAAAGTGTTTTTAGGCCATAGACCCATTCTGATACGTTTGACATCTAATGTACCAAGATCTTAAATAATTTATGCTCCCTTATGCTGACCAGGGCATAGAACTAGTAGGACTTGCCTTCCTAAATTGCTTAACTACACTGAGAAAACCTATCCTTTAACTGCCTAAATGAGGAGTGTGAGTGTAGACTATTCTTAAGTGTTAACATTTTGACCTAGACACTTCAAGAAAAAAAGAAAATGTTTAGAAAGTGGAAGTAATTACAGCTCATTACTACCAAGGCAATTTGGTTTTTAAGTTACAAGGACATTAGAAAACTGAGAAAAAAGAATACAATAAAACTAGAGTTGGAGCACTCAGACAACAATATTCTTCTCTGCCTAACTTAAATTTATTTTCACATTGGTTGCCTGGTTTAGGGGCAGATCCTGAATTGTGTTATGCATTTGCATAAATAAAAAAGAAATAGTCACTGCTCACAAGCAGAACAGCTAAGGAATTACTTAACCACCTGCAGTACAAAAAACACTTCTTTTAAGGGGCTGTTTTATTTCTTTGCCTCTAGACGTGTTGCAAAATTCAGAAGCAATATCCTTACATTCGTGTCATTAAAATCTGCATTCATAATTTCTTCATTAAACACGGTAATGAAAAAGCAGCAATGCAAAAGGTTTTGAAGTTATTTTTGTAAAAGCTTAGGCTCATTGGAATTTAAATAAATAATTTTAGCATTGAATTAAGTCTCTTTGACCTGAATATTCCATACTGGTGTAAGGAAAGTCTGGCAAAAATAAGGCATGAATAAATTGAAAATTTTATCAGTGAGAAATTGGGAGTGTATTCTAAAATTGTTTGGCATTGACCTTATACCTTAAAGCAGTTCTGTAACTCAATTTAAAGGCCATCATGCTTTGCTCAGTTAGTACTTTTCCAACACAGTTTAAAGCAGTCAGGAATAGCTGCTGGATTTAACTGTAGAATTACTTAAATAATAAAAAGATCAGTTTGAGCTTTTTATTTTGCTCTTAGAAAAATATCTCAAGGCAAAATTATCTAATGCCAAAAAACCAGAAAAGGAACAAGAGAAAAATAGTTACTCAACAAAAGTTAAGTTAGAAAGTGGACAGTAACATCACTCAGAAACTCAGGCAGGACAGACAGGAATAGAATCAATTCCTCCAGAATAGCAAAATCTGTCATAGTTTTTCTCTTTCTTTCACGTTCCTGCCTTACAAAACCAATCTCAGCAAATCAAGTCCTTAAGACAATAGTCTCTTTCATTGTTTAGATGTGATTTATCTGCAGATCCATTCCACTGTGTAATAAACAATGCAGAGATCTAGTGAAAAAACAGTAAATCATAATATAATTAAAGATGGTATCGTAAGCCACAGGCAACAGAGCCAAATGAAGGCTGTACAGAAAACATAACCATTCAGATATTTTTCAAGAATGAGTAGAAACTCTTCAGTGTAAGGGTGCTGAGGCACTGACACAGGTTACTCAGAGAAGCTGTGGAGGCACCATCCACGGAAGGATTCAGGATCAGGCTGGATGGGGCTCTGAGCAACGTGGTCTACTGAAAGGTGTCCCTGTCTATGGCAGGGGGGCTGGAACTAGGAGATGTTTAAAGTCCCTTCCAAACTAAGCTATTCTATGATTATACGGCTTATCTTGCCAATTGAAAGATTTTTCAGGCCAGAGAAAACCAGTAACTAAATACACTCTTTAGTCTACTATTCTACAATACAGTAAGTATTGTTCAAAGTAAAACTCCCTCTTGGGAAAAATATGACAGATTATAATGTGCTCTTTGGATTCACAAAGAAAAGATGCTTCTGTAAGTATTTTATTCAAAAAATGAAATAGAGTGGGTACAGCTCCCAGAAGACAGCATTTAGAAGAAGGAAATACTTAAAGCATCAAAATCAAAAGTACATCAAAAGGCAAACGGAAACCTATTTGTCACGGCAGCCCATCAGTAACCTAATTGCATGACAGATTCATCCAGAGGAAACTTGAAAGATGCTTACAGAAGTGCCTGATGGAAGTCTTTAGGGAGATGGATGCCACTTTTGGAAAAACAGACTTTATGGCTGGAAATTGGACTTGCTGTGATTGTTGTCCAGAGATAAGAGGGCTGAAAATATGGTTGGGTGTTGAACAGACAGAATCCAATTTCTTCAGTAGCAGCAGCAATTTAATAATATGTTGACTGAGAGGATATGATGGCAATAAAAAGCCTCCCAGAGTCTTTTTGAGAAAGAATCATAAAAGGAATTTGCTGAGTCATTTAATGTTTAAGAGTACCATCTAGAGCTTTTTGCCTATTTTTATAAATACAACGAAGACAGTGCATGCAGTCTGTAGAGGGCTTTAGAACCCTCTAACTCAAAGACATAAATGCATTATTACTAATAAATTATACTTGTTCAATAAAATTATCTTGCCTTAGACATTTGGTTATCTTCAATATTGTTTTGTTTTTGTTTACATTACACATACAATTATTTGAAACGCTTTTCAATTAAATGCAGTCAGTTACTCTGCGGCCTCATCTTTATCATAAACATTTTTCCCAACATATGAGTTCTCAGAATTCTTGGCTGGAAGATGTATCCATGTTTGGAAGTTCTTAGTATACTTTTTTTAAGCACAGTGAATACCGTAAGAAATTATATGTGAAGATGTGTCCCTGGCTGTTCATTAGAGCACTGGAAACATATGAGAAGTTGATGTTTGAAAATTCCATTTGCACTGTAGTTTACTAATTACATCTTATGAAAAAAAGCTTCACAAGGCATTGGATAGGCAGGGGTTTTTCTTCCTCTTTTTTATAGCACAGGGATTAAGGAAAACCTTATGATGAGGTAGATTGACTGGAATGAGTTAATGCAAAATCTAGCTCCTTATGCAGCCTTCAAAGGCCTCAAAAAACCATTTATGTGTGGCTGTGAACTGAAATGAGAAAGGAGGATACCATGGGGTCACTGACTATATTTGTACAGAAGAAGGCTAGAGATGAGTGGGCTGGTCAGCAAGACATAGACAGTTACTGCTAAGTCCTAGAGGCTGTCTCTCATTGAATTACAATTTCTTTTTGCCTTCTGTGTAGAATCTCCCAGTACAACTCTTCCAAATCTTTTGCATGGAGGGCAAAAGTATTGTCCTAAATCTGTGATTAGAAAAAGAGATGTGGATTCTTTCTACTCTTGTAAGAGGAACCTAAGCTTGTCACTGAAAATTTATCTGAAATCCAGTTCACCCAACTCATATGCAGCAGCATAAATTGTTTAAATTGGTTTCCACAGAGCCCACCGTATCCTGCTACAGTGTACTTTCTGACAGCAGGTTTAATTTGCTCGGAAATTGAAAGTACAATCCACTTCCTTTATGCAATGCAAAACATTGTGCATATTTAATGAGATAACATTTTATACTCTTACTGTGTAAACTGCACCTTTAAGGTTGATTGAAACATGATTTAAATGTAAATCTGCCCCCCTCAATTTTTATCTTTTAAAATAGCATTGACAGCGACTCAGCCCAGTACATTCCTCAGTAGAGAGGAGATAATTATATATAATTTTTGTGTGAAATTTCATAAGAAGTACCTCATTTTCTGAGCAGATACAGAAGCATATAAGAAAGTACAACAGAAATTATTCCCTTTGTTCCAACAAAAGATAAAATCCTGATGTGAAATTTGATACAAAGACTTGATTGGTGTTGGTTTTCATGTATCCTGCTGTAATTTTTGAGGGCAAAACAATTGAAAAAAACAAACAATTACCAAAGTAATTCTGAGAGCACAAAGTGAGGTTTTGGCATGTGTTTGCTTAGCATTGGGTCCAGGTTCATGCTAAACTGTTGTTATTCAGAAAGCAGTCTTCATGGGAGATTGGGTGCCAGGTTTTTTTTTTCTTCCTTTGAAGCTGGTGTCTGATATTTAATCCTTCCAAAAGTCTCCCTTGGAGATCTGGGGAGACAAGCACTTACATTAAGGGAAACAAAATTTCCCCCTGCATGTTACTTTGGATATCAGTAACAATCTATACTTGGGACCTTAGGGTAGATTTGAATTCAGTGAGTGACTATTGTTTACAGGCTGCCTGAGGAAGTGAATTTCATCCATTCTGAAACCAGTAAATCAGCCCTGTCATCACTGAACCCCTGGAAATCTAACATCTGGAATTCAGAATCCTCTTTTTTCCTGCTATGGTTCTACAGATTGTTCTTACTGGAGGCGACACACAATTTCTTCAGAAGTAAACAATCTCCACAATGTGAAACAAAACAGACATCTTACAGGTAGTTTTGAAAGCCCTTTGCTACTTCAGATATGGATATTTGTGGTTTTGGCATTTCTCTTCCATTTAGATACTTCATAATATTTTAAAAAATTCCTTAGAAATAAATGACCAGCCAAAAATAATCCTAGTGGAAAAATGTGAATCTTAACAGTAGTTTCAGTACTTCTGATTTTGTCATCTTCTTTGAAAATTTTGTTTTTGTAAAGTAAGCAATCAGAAGATATGCCTAGCTATAAAATAGTTTCTTATTAGTTTTGGGTGTGGAGGAGCGTAAAATGTCAGTCACAGACTTCACTAATGATTGCACACTGTATATAAGCATGAGGAATACAGAAAAAGATGCATTGATTATTTTGGAACAAGTTGAACTATTTAAGAAAAGGAACATATATCAAAACACACAGCAGTGGCATGGACTTGCAATAAAATAAACAGAAACAGATAACACTCTTCAAAGACTACTTTTTAAATGTCTTTGCTGTCAGTTGTAAGAGACAAACATAAAGAATATAATCTTTTTTTCCCCTTCTGCTTGTGTCTTTTCAGCTCAATCCTTTCAATCTTGTAGAAGATGCTCAGTGTACCTATAAGCCTTTCCAGAATATTTTGTCCTGAATATTGTGCCTCTAGGCTTCTTTTGCTTACGTCTACCAGCAATCAGTCAGAGTTTCTGGGTGTCAGTATGTTTCCACTCTGTCTCGGTTTGAGACAATCTGGAAAGGAAGAGACTTCGGACAGAAGTCTTCTCCATTGGATTCTATACCCCTGGTTTCTCCAACATAGAGAGGGAGAGACCAAATATGCCTGGATGTAAGTGAAAAAAATAACTCTTTACCAAGAAGAAATGCTAATAACAATTCTGATAAAACTGGGTTAAACCAGACAACCAAAAATGAGTAGAAATTTCCTAAGCCCTGCCCACCAGGCCAAATCAAGACAGCAGCTGGCCTCTCCCATCTGGAAAAAATACACATGGACACAGGGCAGAGACAAGATGGCTGCCCAGAGTTGTTGGAGAGTCAGTGCTGCCAGGAAACAGCGGTTAGCTGGGATTTGATACTGGCAGGTGTTTGCGTGGTGCTGGAATGAGGTTGCGGTGCCAGTACAGGCAGTCGGAGCAGGGCTGTGGACTCCCCAGGTGACTGGAAGCGCCTGCAAGATACCCACTGGATCCAGTGACGAGACTTGGTTGTTGCAATTTCAGTGTTCGTTGGTGAAAGAGGTGGTCACAGTCCAGATCCATCGATGTGGTGGTGGAAGGAAACCCCGAACTCAGAGTTATATATGCTCAGGCTCAGGTGGGAATGCCTCCAGGACTTTCCCTGGGACAGGGGAGTTTTACGCTGGATGATGCAATACTGTGAGTCACGGGATACCACTGAGCTGCAGCATCACTGCACTCAGTGTGGATCATTCAGGCAAACGAGGCTGTGGGAGAGGAGTTCATCCTTCCAGTACAGCTAAGTTGCTATGGACACATTCTTTTTTTTTTCTGGAAGTACAAACATTGTTTAAATTACAAGAGTAGTGATAAGGTTGATGAAGACCCCGGGCCTCCTTCCAATTTTGAGTTCACATCCACAACTTGTGAATTACAAACCACCTTTTTTTTTTTTTTTTTTTTTTGGTAGGAAATTTAGACAAAATAATGAAAGTTCCTTTCCCCACTCCACCTCTCCCACCCTAGTTTTCTGAAAACACATTCCTCCTCCAGGTTTAATTGGGTAGGATTTTGACCTAATCTAAAGGAAAACGTTCAGAGAAACTTAATCAAATATTAGCATTTGATTCCTACTCTCTCGTAACAGTTTGACCAGAGCTCTAGTACTGTGAGTACTCATCAGCAATTATCAAAACCCACAGGGCTATTTAAGTTGTTGGGTGCTCTAAGAAATGTATCTTGTAATTTCTTTTTAATACTGCTTTAATACACAAACTTGTTCCTGTTTGATAAAAATGAATTAACTCAGCTCAAAAAGATTTTTAAATTTCCAAGTGTTAAAGATGATTTGGACAGAAAATAAATGACACCTCATAGGCCAGATTTTCTCTGTCTTTCTGAATGATAACCAAACATTTTATTTTTCACTCTATTAAAAAATCCCTTAAAATATCTCATTGCATTATTTGTTAATGTATATGATAATTATATATAGAACACAATCCTCATTTTCCTACTGAAAGCAAGGATTACAGTACTACATTATATGATGTCCAGATGTGTTTTGAATGTAAAAACATATTTTCCTGTTAAAAAGACTGGGATTTATGGACATAACTATCAATACCATTAATAGAATTGCCTGCATAAATACCTTTATTTAGACAGGACTCCACAATTTATAAAGATATAGTTTTTGGCTGTCTTACTTGCCATATAAATAACTTTTTTTTAAAAAAAGTCTTTACTCAGCTAGAAGAATTTAGTACATTTTGTTCTTTACATAAATCTGATCTATCTATTTACATAACTTTTGTAGTCTCCTCTCCTGTTAATGTTATACCATCATAAGAACCATGTTTGAGCAGAAAGTTGTATTTAAAGAGCTTGCTGTTGAGTGATTGCTAACACAGTAAATCCCACCCCAGTGAGAAATCCCATGTTTCATCTTGGGTACTGCTCAGCCCCTACTGCAAGGTCAGAGTTCTTGGAGGTCTCATTTTTTATCATAGCTGGAAACTATAAATAGGATTTTACCACAGCAGCTTAAAAAGGTACTACATAGATCAGGTCCTTTTGGTGTCACTGAAAGAGAGATGCACTGCTTTCTTTTCTCTGAGGCCACTGATTCATGTCCCGGGGAAGCAAAAGGCAGGCAAGTAGGAGGCAGGCAAAGGGGACCATCCTGAGTCCTGTAATCTGTTTTTTTTTACACCTGGTCCTGCTCCTTCTTTTAATCTAAGCAACAGCAACAACAAAAATTAAGGCTGCTGTCAATGCAACAGTAAGACACTAGGCACCTATCATCAACAGAATCAATTTTCATCCCGGAATCATAGAATACCAAGTCAGAAGGGGACCTCAAGGATCATCTGTCCAACCTTACTTAGAAAAAGCAAGGCCTAGACAAGATGGCCATGCATCCTGTAGAGCTGAATTTTAAGAATGTTCAACGCTGGAGAATCTACCACTTTGCTGGGAAACTATTCCAATTTCTGATGATTTGGAATGGATGGAATTACTTCCATTAACTCCAATTGGCTGATGGTTCTCATTGTGAAAAATTTCCCTCTTGTATCCAATCAGAATCTCCTCAGGAGTAACTTGCACTCATTACCTGTCCTCTTTGCCATAGAACACCTTGTAAAAGGGGAGTCTCCATCTTCATTGTAGCCACTTTTAAGTACAGGAATGTGGTGAAAAGGTTCATCCTGAGCCTTCTGTTCTCAAGAATGAGCAAACTCAGCTCTCTCAGCCTTTCCAAAGAACTTTCCCACTGCTTTGATCATCTTTGTGGCCCTTCTCTGCACCCTCTCCAGCCTGTCCGCATCTTTTTTGCATAGTGGAGACCAAAACTGAATACAGTATTCCAGCTGTAGCCTGACAAGTGCTGAGTAGAGTAGCACAGTGACTTTATTTCTGCTGGTGATGCCCTTGAATCAATAACCCAGCACCTTGTTGGCTCTCTTTGCTACAAAAGCACACTGTGCACACATATTGAGCTTGTAGTCCGCAAGGATGCCCAGTTGCCTTTCCACAGAGGTATTCCCCAGGTGGGTAGATCCCGGCCTGTGCTATGCTCGTGGATTATGTTTTCCCAGGTGCAAGGCATTGTTGAACTTCTTAAGGTTCTTCTTTGCCCACTTTTCCAACCTGCCTAGGCTTTCTTGCAGGGCGGCTCTCCCTTCAAAAGTCATCAGTTTCCCACTCAGTTTGGTGTCATTGGCAAACTTTGTCATAGTACACTTGATTTTTGAAGGTAGCAAATAGTGTTGAGACCAATTTCAATCCCTGGGGATCCCCGCTAGTGACAGGTTGCCAGTTTGAAACTGAGTTATTTAACACCAATCTCTGGTGAGCTGGTCAGCCTGTTCCCCATCCACCACAGAGACCACTTGCCTAGATCACAACACACCCATTTCTCCAAGAGGAATCTGCCAGAAACTGTACTGGAAGCTTGGGGGAAATACAGGCAGACAATGTCCACTGCTCACCCTACAACAACCCAGCACATTACTTTGTTGTAGAAGGTTTGTCAAGCATGATTTGCCCTTGGCAAACCACACTCCTACTTAAATGACAGCTATTTCAAATTGCTGATTGTATCACTGTGTTTTTCCCTGTAGATAGACAAATACAGGTGACAGGGGGATTGATTAAATTACTTGTCTTGTGGACAGTAGGTGCAAAAACCATATACTTTTTTTCCCCTTGGGAAATCTATAAATCCATAAAATACTGCACAGTTTTTAATTAATTAAAAAACTTAAAATACAAAAATCTGCAAAGTGCCAGTTTCAGCTACAAATGAAATATTTCTGCCTTTTTATATTAAATGCAAACTTGGTCTAACAGCAGTGAGTCATTCCCTGCTTTTTATTTTTATTTTATCTATTCCTCTTGCTTTGTTCTTTCCTATAGTCAGGTCTCTTCACACAAGGTCTGAGGAATACAACAGGTTTTTCATGGATCTTGAATCAAGCCCAGAGACATGAGTGTAGGAATTTTCATGTGGACAGTCTGCAAAGGGTGTTTTACCTTGAGTGTTTTCCCACATAAAAAATGTTATGATAGCACTTAAAACCCAGGATTTGGCTTTGATGTATATCATGCAATGTCATGTCCATCAGACAGGGTTTTAATAGCTGGACAGGACATAACTGAATAAAACTCCAAGAACACCTACTCGGTTTCCGGAGTGTACTAATGTAATTGTGCTTTTTGCTTTGGGAGATTTGGGGAGATACAATTTAATAAGGTCATCTCTTTCTCTGCACTATTATCAAAAAACAGCTGTTCCCATATTTGATCTTCTTTTGGTATCCCCCCCCCCCGGGAAAAGTATAAAACTGACACAAGATGCCACTCCCATCAATCAATGTTCAACTTGGAAAATGGCTTCTCAGCCTTAGTGAATAAAACATCTGCCTGATATGGTCAAATCCTGTCACTGGCCTAGGTGCTCACAGAGGAAAGCACAGCATCTGCTCCCACTCTGTTGCACAACACTCAATCCTGTAAAAACCTATAAAAATGCAGAGCAGGGAGCAAACACAGCACTGGAAAGCAAGGAACATGTAATTAATTAACATCTCTTTTATGTCTCTGACAGTACCTGGGACAACAACGACCTGATTTTTATTTAGTTTTAGTATTGTGGGTTTTTTTTCATTTTGTATTTTCTTTTACTGAAGCCATGGCTCTGGCGATTTTAAACTATCTACACACACTTTCAGAAAGCAAAGAAAAACATGTTCCTATACAACCTAACGCTGTTCAGACTCTGGTCCTACTAGGAAAGTAAAAAGTTGCTTCCTCATTACTGTTTACCTCCTACTTTTCTCCAGAGGGCAGGGAAAACCCCTCCACATAGTTGCTTTTTTGTTTTTGTCTGTACATCTGTAACCAGAAGGGAGGTGAATATGCTGGGATGAAAAAGACTTTTATTTCTGCCCTCTCTTCCTCGTGTCTTTTTACATCATGCTGCTCTGCAGGAGGAGTCATGCTGCTTTGAGAAGAGCCAAAGCTCAGCTCTTACGTTCTCAGAGGCTGTGGTAATACAGGAAGAGTATCCAAACTGACAGGGCAGCACTATGCCCTGCGATAAGGTGGTCTGTGGGACTCCTGGGGCAACGTCAAGAGAGGGGCAGCTGGATGAAGGACCTGGATGGCAGCAGAGGACTGGCCCAGGACATGCCCTGCTAAGTGAAGAAGAGAGGGAGCTTCGCCTGTTGTGACTTTGGGACTGACATCAACGTGGGTCTTCAACGACCTGAGCCCAGTAGCATTTTGCGTAAATACAACATAAAGCCAACACATGCAAACAAGGAGACTGTAGGAGAGGATGAAGTTTCAAAACAAGACTGCCCTAACCCAAGCCTGAAAATTTGCTGTAGCCACAAGGTGTGACTAAGATAATTTGTCTCCTGTTTCAGACAATCACATCCAAATGATGTGACCACACTGAGACACTGGAACAGGTTGCCCAGAGAAGCTGTGGATGCCTCATCCCTTGAAGTGCTCAAGGCCAGGTTGGATGGCGCTTTGAGCAATTTGGTCCAGTGGAATGTTTCCCTGCCCATGGCAGGGGTGTTGCAACGAGATCATCTTCAGGATTCCTTCCAACCCAAACCATTCTATGATTCTGTGATTCTGTGATCTGTTATGAGTGGGGATGGCCTGACCAGCATAAGTAAAGGAGTGCATGCTTTGTGCCACCAGCCCAGCCCCCTCCACACTGCTCCACCAGGAGTGCAGCAACGCTCCGCTGCTCATCAGAAAGGACAGGGCATCCAGCCCACTCCTCTCCTAGACTTTCTTCCTTTGAAACAGCCAGAAAAGAAACATTTTCCTTCACTTGCTTAAGGACCAATTAAAATAGTTACAGAATGACAATATATTATTTAGTACACATAAAGCTTGAGTATACTGGTCTACATTTCATAGTAAATCATTACCTTTCCTTTTATCCTAAAGTGTAAAATCTATACTATAGTTGTAAAAAGGTACTAGAAACTATACAGAGAAAAAAGAAGAGAGTATTTGTCCTAAGGAATTTAAAAGGAGCAATCAAAATAAAGGAATATTTACTCTTTGTTTGTTTTTTTGCTGAATGTAAAAAATCCTGACACATAATTTCTGCCCAAGAATGTAATTTTTTTTATTTTTAGATTAAGCTCTCAAAATTTTTGGGATCATAAAAACCCAAAACCTGTACTTCTGTAACTATTCACATATAACCTTTATCCAGGTTGAAATTCACATTGTAAAGTCACAGTCACTGCGCACACAGTCAAGTATGCAGAAAAGCTATGCTTTTTAATTTTTTGAATTTTCATTTCTTTATTTCTGTCACATACACTGTGATGATTTTATTTCTATTCTATGCATTTAAAATTTCAACCCTTTTGGATTACTTCTGGAAAAGAATGCATCTGAGTCATTCTGGAAATTAAAAAAGAAAAAGAAAAAAGAAAAGAAAAGAAAACACAGAAGTGGCAGCTGTATTGCTTTGTGAGTCAGACTGAGGTATTGGACTGGCATTTGCTTGCTGCTCCTCCTTCACCCTAAGGAGGTCCAACAGTGGTAGCCAAGCAGATGGTGCAATGCTGTTCATTAGTGAAACTCCCACAGCCACATTTAGCAGTCAGAGAAGGTCAGGAGGGGTGCGTGGCATCCCTGAGAGTGCAGTAAGAGGCATTTTAGCACGACCAGTCTCAAAGCCGTTACTCTGAGCAGGGCTTGGAGTAAGGATGTACCTGACGTCCACAGACTGGAGTGGCACAGAGAAAATAATGTTTTCCTGACATTTCTCAAAGGTCATATGGTGCTTTTTTAGCTGAAAACAACATTAAAGAGAGGAGTAATGATCAAAAAGAGAAAAGGGGCTGGGAAAAGCCTGCTTTGCACAGTTTGTCCTTATCCCTTACAGAAAAGTGCCATATCGACTGTCTATCAGGTTACTTTGTAAATACAAGAAGTAGGACTGATCTGGCTGTTAGTTCTAATCACAATAAAATACAGAAAACATAACAAATGACATGTGGTGTAGTGCTTGTTTATAGACTGAGTTCTGCTGCTATAAATAAATATTGCAGAACTGTAACCCATGATTTCAAATGGCAAGATCTACTTTTCAGGGAAATTTAAAGATATTTTCACAGTATTCCCAAGACAGCCATCTCATCAGACAAAGGTGACTTGGTTTAACTCTTCTGGTAGGGTATTTCATTTATAAAACTAGATTTACTCAATACGCTTTTGGATGTGTCTTTATTTAGTGTCTTGTACAGCATTCGACACGTTGTTTGCTCTCGGCATACAGAATCTCACTGTTGATGGTGTCTGTAGTACCAAGTCATTAGAAAAGAGTATTCACACAGTTCTAAATTTTCTCAGAGTATATTCTCCTTTACTAGAGGACATGGAGGCAAGAACTAAGCAAGAAAACATGATATTACCTGGATTTTTAGTTCCAGACATGGTAAACAGGGGCACTGGCACCAAGATCCAAAAGATTTGTGCAAATTTCCAAGATTCAGTTAAAGTATATTAATAATTGGGAAAAAAAAAAAACTAAACCAAAACCAAAACCAAAACCAAAACCAGTTATCTTTTTTTTTTTTTACTTTTCAGTTCCTAAACAGGAGATATTACTTTCATATCTCACAGCAACACAAGAAAGATAAAGTGTGTTTGTCAGGATGCAGTGTTCCAGAGGGAAGGCTGCAGGTAGGTAGCAGGAATCAGTACCTGAACTCTCCTTCTCCGCAGGGTGTAGCAAGAAATGTATGAATAAGCACAGGAAGAGAAGATACCTTAATTTAGTGCTGATGTAAAATACCTGAAAATCTTATTTCTAAAAGAAGCAAAATTTTCTAGAAGGCAGATGCTATCTTCTAGAAGGTCTGTTTTTTGGTGTTTTCTTTGGGGTTTTATAAAGATAAGACTATTAGTCAGGGTGACATGGGAATGTGGCAATTTGAGACATCTAATCATTAGCATGTGCTATTTATATTGCCACACCCTAAAATTCAGATTTTCATGAAAATGGCTTCAGATTCACCTGTTTCTCACTTTTTGATCTGTGCACAGACATGGTGTTTAGATACCTAAGTTGAACACCTCAAAGTCCTAGTTAAGAACAGGATGTCATATACTTTTCTGCAGTGGGACATCATACACTTTTCTGCAGTACAGAAAAACATTTCTCAAAGTATCCTTATGCTTACATTTGTTACAACACAAAAAAGAAAATGATTTCTTTCTTTAGTCCCTTATGGATGTTTTTTACCACTACACACAGACTTGTTTTATGGAATCTATCAGAGATAAGAGGAAGGAGGAAATATTCAGCGAAAGTTGCTTTAAACATACGATGCAAGGCCAGGGACTGTATCAGTACAGGGAATTAATTATTTCTCTGGTCTCTGGAATTTGTACTTTCATAGAAACCAGAAGAGGAAATGTGTAGTTTGGTGAGTAGATGCTACCCACATTATTCTGTAGATTGGAAACATAGAACATTTTTCTGAGTGCTACACTCACTTTAATTAAAAAAAGATGATATAGAAAGAAAACCTAAAAAAAAAATTACAATGTGGCATTGATTTCACTGAAAGGCCCAAATGTTCAATTATTTTCAAGCAAAATATTGTGTAACAAGGTCTTACCTTTTAAGTGCAAAAATGAGGACTAATTTAGTGTTAAATTTCTGAAGCTAAAGATTTAGAAATCAATCAGTCGCTAAGGTGATTATTACATCAGCCATATTGCATATTTTGCAACATACATCAGTGTCACAGAGAAATATATTAAGATTTAAGGTAATAAGGGGACAAAAATAGCAAATCCTGCATTTACACAATGAAAACCACCTAAAGAAAGAGAAAACCTTTTCTGGTGTATATATACTGAGGTGTTTTTTTGAACATGGTGTCATGAGCACTCTTTGACTGTCACTTAGCCACTGCAGCAGTTTGCTCTTGCTCTGTATGAATGCTCTCCTCAGGCCTCCTGGTACTGTAGCTGCCCTGGATCACCCTTGGATGATCACCGGGACCATGCAACAGTGTGGTTTTCTTACTGCCTCAAGCTCATCTTTGTTACTTCAAAGTTTGTCTGCAAATGTCTATTGAAGACATTAATGAATTCAGTACTTCATAAACCTTCTCCTGGCACTGATTCGTGGAAATTCTCTAACTGGAGGAAAAAAACCCTAAAACAGGTGTGCAACTGAACCTGCCTATCAGGTCACGGGGTTCTCAGAGAAAATAAATGCATACTTATTCAGAAATGAGAAGAAAATTTCTCACATCACCAAAAAGGAATTAACATCAAGAACAACACATAAGAGGGAGACCATATATTAAAGGCATATTGAGGAACATTTGTTGCTAGATGTAGAATAATTCCTCTTTTCTCCACAGTTTTCCTATTAGGGATTCAAGAACTGTTGGTATGCACACACCTGGTTAGGCATGAGAAAGTTGAAAGGGGGAACTAAAAGTGTAGTGCACCCTGCAAAGCAAAAGGTTTGTCTTATTCACTCAAGAACATGCTGGCTCTTGCTAAGCTCTTCTACTCCCAGATGTGGAAGGAGTGGGAGGACAGGAGAGAGACAACATATCCAGATCAGATTTTGAGAGATCATGCTTTGTAATTAGAGGGATTCATTATATCAGGGGTCAGCTGCACCCACTGTGAGGGAATATAAATAAAAGGGTCTCCTCTCAGATCATTGCAGCACTTTTGGTCCATCCACTCCACTTACTGAAAGGACTGGTCAATATTGGACATGCTGTCAGTGCTGTACTCCTGTGCTTAACATAGGATGAAGGGTTTGAGCCATGCAGGCTGACATCAGGACAGACACTGTGCTTCCCCATATCTCAGTTTTGACTTCAACCCCTTTCTTTACCACAGATGCACCATTTTACTTTCAAAGCTGCATTATCATAAGCTTTGGAATTGGTTAACCTATTATTTTTAACGCTTTTTCTTTTAAACCTCGTGGTCATTTATAGATTAGTTCTCTGTCCTGGTATTTCCCTGTAACTATGCTAAGGCAGCTGATATGTTTCAACTCATCTTGTCATACAGTAAGAATCTGAGACAGACCTGGGCAGCAGTGATTTGTATTGATTTGGCTTCCAAACTTTTACATTGTAGATATTGAATTTTTAGGCAGTTTTGCATTAAGACTAGCCTCATGAAAATAACAGCATATGGATTACTTTGTCCTTAAAGCTTTTTTCCTAACACCTCTCTCCTTTGTACCACAGTGGCAGTCCCCATAATTCCTCCACTTTCTATAAACCTGTCCTCATCCCTCTGCCTCTATCCACTTTCTTTCAGTTCTTCCAGCTGTTTCCACGTAATTTTCTGTGAGTTGGCATTTACCAAGTACCAAATAAGACAAACCAACATACTCAGCCAGCCAGATGCTTTTGATTATTGCTATTTACAAGGGAGACAGGAGCTGTGTATATTACAGTTTGGAAACTTCTTTCTGTGTACTGAATTCTGTGTATTTCTCCAGCACAATCCCTTTCTATTTTATTTAAAGATGAGCAGTTATATTTTCAGACTTTTTCATTCCTTGATCAACACAAAACACAAGGTGTGCTTGGGAGGGGCAAGTTTTCTCTGTAGGAATTCTATGGCTACCTCAGTGTATGTTTATTGTTGTGGACCCAAAGGCTTGAATCACTTTAGTCACTTGCATTGTGGCAATTTTGCTCTGCACCAACTAATTTTTCTCTGTGTGATTTATACTTCTTTTTTCCTTTTTAACACACAAATTCTTCACAAAAGATTGTGAGGTCTTCCAGAGGATACAAAGCAAAGTAATACAAAGCAGACCAACAAGCTATAGAGCAATTGCAACACAGAAGCTGTCTTTTAACATGGAGTTCAGCTGTCACTTCTTTATTTCAAAATGCACATGATGTACAAATGCAAATGTCACAATTGCCTGTAGCATAAACCACAACAGGAAGCAGTATGTTTGCTATACCTGAACACAAAGATCAGCTGGAGAAAGAGGAAAACAGATTTTTTTTTCTTAATGAGAAAAATAATAGTTATATTGAAACTAAGAAGAAAGAAGTGACTTGCTTGTACAGATAGAGGCACATAGCTCTTATGTTGGGTTTTGCTAATGTAAAATAGATTCTTAATTTAAAAGAGAGGGCTTAGACAAAGAACACTCCAAAGGAAACCACTTTATCATGACCTCTGATCAATAAATGAAATTCATAGGATTAGAAAAGGTGTCTTTGTGTTTGCAAATGAGCAATATGCCATGACATGTATACATTTTTTTCTACCCATCATATGAAATAATGGTTATTTACAAGCAGGATAGTTCCTAATTTATTTTTCTAATAATCTAGTCACTGAGTAGCTGTAATACTTATTGATTGTGATTCTTCCTGATCAATAACAGACTGTCAAAACAATTCTTCAGTTGCTCCATAAAACAAAACAAAAAATGATAAAGGAGTATTTGCTATACGGAAACAGCACCAAACACTTTTTAATTATGCATTCGTTATGTAATGTTACCAACAAAGACTGGGGTGTAGTCCAACTAATTCTAGTCATCCAAAAGGACAGATTTCTGTCTATCAGCTAAATTCCGGCCTTAGCCAGATGGCCTACAGAGGATAAGATGCAATGAATAGCCTTCTGAAGATCACAGAATCTGAGAATTACCAAGGTTGGAAGAGACCTTCTGAAGACTATCTCTAGTCCAACCATCAACCCAGTACCACCATACTCACCTCTAAACCATATCCCCAAGTGCCACATCCAGATGCTGTTTGAGTATTACCTAAAATTTTCATTTTCTTAGGACCCAGAATAATTGCACACTTTTATTCTCTGAGGTTTTGTGAGCAACAGCAAATAAAGCAAACTCAAATGTTTTCTATCACCTTGACAGGTGTTACTGCAAGCTAACAAAAGAAATACCAAAAAACCCATCCACAGAATAAACACAAGCCTAGCTCACTAAACAGTCATTTGACATCCCTTTTCACAGAGTTTGCCCCTTGAGCAAAGGTCTCTGTGATAAAGATAAGCTTACATTGTAAGTGCTACTTTATAGCCAGGTACATTGTACTGTGCTAAAGGCAATATTTGTAGTTAACATTACTGTGCAAATTTTTTACTTTTTTTGAGATTAACTAGAAAGACTACATTTCTGATGTTTTTATCAGAGCAATACTTCTGTCCAAACTTCTGCCCAAGTTTTTCAAGCTAACATAATTGGAATTTTTAAAATTAATTTTCTTCATGTATTGCTGATTTTGCTTTGCTTACAGACACAGCTTTTGCTTTACCCATTAAACTGTATTTACCCCAGGAATTTTCTCACTTTTACCCTTTTGATCATCTTCCCCATTCTCCTGGGGAGGGGTGGTGAGCAAGTGTCTATGTGTAGCTGAACTGCCCACCAGGGTTAACCCACAACATACTTATTTTATAGTCAGCTAAATAATATAATGCCTTAAAATCATTCTAGCTTTGGCTATGACTTAGAATGCAAAGTTATACATATGAAGTGAAGCTCAATACCAAATTCAGCCTGTCCTCTACTTTCTGGCTTTAGAATACAAGAATGTGCGTGAAGATAGAATTACATTAGTTTGCATTGTCATTTACACAAACCAAGGGTATTTTTATTACTGGTCTCACTGAAATTGTCCAGTAAAAAAGTGTGAGTCATAGGCATGTTCAATCTTTAAGAAAACTGCAGATAGGCAACAATGAACTAACCCTCACTGTTGTGGCTGGGATAGTCCAAACTTGGAAAGACATACATTTTCTTTCTGCAGACCACTCATGGCTTTTCTGTGGCATGTTACAGTAACCGGCATGTGAAGAGGATCTTGTTTAAGTGATAGTGTGTCAAAATTGAGTAAAACACTTAATCATTCTCCTGCTTCTATATTTTAAGATTTTAAAGTTTATGTTAACTGTTCTTGACACATTTTTCTTCTAGAAATTCATAAAAAAAGCTAAGGCCAAAATGTTAAAGGGGAATTTTAAAGCCTACTACCCAATCTGTGCTGTACAAATTTTCAGAGATGATCACATATTTTTACTTACTTATGAGCACAAACAGTTTAGGCATCTCATAATCCAATTTTGACTTATGAATGCACAGCATGCTTTCAGAAATATGCTTGCATGTGTAATTAAGAGATATGGGGTAATGCTTATAGCTCCTGCCAAAGCATTCATCAGAGAGCACCCTGGAGAAGGAGATGAAAGCAACCAGAGCAGGAGCCAGACAAATTGGAATATGGGGTAGCAACAGCAGGAGCCCAGAGCAGATAAAAGGTTAATGCTCCCACTGGTGGGAGCAAGACAAGGACTGTATTTCAGGCAGGGCTTAGACCAGGTCCTGAGATTCGCATGAAACAAACTGTAAGTGTGAATTACCAAGATACAGTTCTACCTGGGGACTGGTGGCAATTTCCTAAGCCATGTTTGCTTTTCTCTCATGGTTTATGATATCACTGGAAACCCTTGATGGAAATATAACCTCATAAGCAAGATACCCACTATTTAATCTCTATCTTGTGTATATAACCAATGAATACTTTTTTACAGCAAGCATGACTTACATCTAGTTACACTTGAACTCAAGGACCTCCAGAGATGAAAAGCAAAAGAATAATCTAGAGCTTTCCAAGCCCACCAGAGTACTTTGTCACAGTGATTGATGGTGGGGAGGGGAATGCATTTCAATTTGGATGTCTGTGGAAGGAAAAGAAGGTGGTCAGGTGCGGGGTTAGGTTAGGTATGTGGGAAGCAATCAAAACCCATTTGGAAAGACTTGCAGTCACACAACTCCTTAAAGTCTGTGTGAGATGTCTGGCTAAATTCCATGCAACACTGAAATTTGAGAGGAAAGTCTTTAGCCATTAACTGTGATATAATTAAGTTTGAAAGCTTAATGAGAGAGGGAAAATAGCATTTGGGGGGCAAGGCATTTGCATAGACCACTTCTTCTGCAGGTGTCTAATTGGTAGTGATACAGGCTTCATTAGAACATGCAGCAGGTTGTGGAGCCATCTAAAATTCCACTGAAGATAAATGCATTTTGTTATCAGCAAATGCAACTTCTTGCACTGGGAACCACACCAGAATATCCTGTATGACAACAAAACTGCATCCACTCTTTCATGCAGCTCTGAAAAAACTGGACCACACAAAGAATTTTTAACCCCTTGTATGTTGGAGAGAAAATAGTTTAAAAGACACAAGTATGAAAATCTAAAGTGGAAGTGGGTGAATCTACAAGTTTTATTAGTGCTGTGTTTACTGTAGTCCTTGTAGGAGCAAAGAAGGCAACAGAACCATAATCTGAAGTTAATGGGCTTCTGTACTTTCAAGACACAGTGTAAGACGGTAAAGAGGGTTCATACTAAATCCTCCGTGCAGGACATCAATTGCTAGATATGCTGTTATCTTGCAAGTGTGCAGTATTTTTGCATGGAAAATATTAAGGACTGTTGCCTGAGGAGAAAATTGTCCTGGGCTGGGAATGGGTAAGAATTACAAGTCACAAACCATAAGGAAATACTATTTTTGGACCACCTCTGTCTCCCTACTTGTTGTTAAATTTGAGTGTGATTGTAAATACATATGGGATACATATGGAAACAAATACAATACCTCAGTCTTAAACCCACAAACATTAGTGAAACTAGACAAAAGCAACCAGCTAACCAAAGCCAAAGTGAAATGAGGGAAAAATTGGAAGCACAGAGTTGCAGAGTTAAAGTATCCTAAACAGAGTTAACTTTACTCACCTCTCACATTTACATTATCTCATGTTCCCTAGCCTTTGGGGTGTTTTTGTCTTATACTTGAAATTGTGAGCACTTTTGCATGGGACTTTTTGTCATGTGTTCATATAGCACTTGGCAAAGAAAGACTTGCTTGATGACTGATGCTTTTCGAAAGAAGAGGGTTCATTAATAAGAAAGCATCTGGCTCACTTATTATTCGTAAGAGGTGGAATTCTTGGGCATTTTGGAGAGAACAGAAGTGGAACTTACTCTGTTCCGTATTTTTGTTCTAACAGTAGTAAGCTTGAAAAGTGTTATCACAGGTGCAAAAAAATCTCTCAGTTCTCTGCATGCTATGTGTGAACACAGGGAGGCATTTCCATTAATCAGGAGGTGATTTCTTATAAGAATCATAACAGTTTACTTGCACTTCCAGTAACAGAATATATTGGGGTCGGGTTTTTTGTTGTTTTGGCTTGGGCATTTTTTTTCCTTCAGGAAATGCACAGAAATTTATAATGGAGAGACAGGCAGGCACCTCACTGACTGGTTCAAAGGATGCCTTAGCACAGAGATGGAGAACCTGATAGATTTACTGTGTCCACGTTTGCTTTCAATAACCAGGGCTGCCCATGTCTCTCCTGAGCTTCCTGGCTGCCAAGCAGTGAAAAACCACCAAAGCTAAATGTGCCATCCCCTTTGAGTTCCCAGCAGTCTGAAGATTACATGAGTTTACGTAGTTTACATGAGTTTACTACTATGAACTTTTCTGCAAGCTTTAATACTTTATAATAATCACCTGCTGGCTGTGACCTGCCACGGATCCTACACTACATTATCTGTCTTTGAAAAACTATTATTTTCAATTACACCTAATGTTTTATATAAACTGTGTGTTCTGAATCCCATATTATGTGTATTAATTAGACAGTAAATAAAGGTTTAAAGCTCTGTACTTAACTATGTATTACAGGAACTTCTTTAGAGTAGTTTTCTAAGGAAAAAAAAAGGCTTCCAGCATCCTTGTTCTTTTCAGCCTGTCTTGTTCTTTTCTCTCTGTATAATTCTATCTTTCTGTATCCCATGTAACTTTTGAGCCTGCTGGCAGATTTTAGTCAAATATAACAGACACATTTAGACATTAAAATCATACAAATTTCATGAAGAGAGAAAACAGGGAAGAAGAGAGACAGCCTATTACTACATCCACAAAGAGAAAGGTTAAAATGTGCCTACAGCTTATTCTGCAGGCTGGCTTGGTAGTCCACTGGGCAACACATGCATCTGGACTAGGCAAGCAACACAAACATAACTTGCAACTCCGCACAACCAACAACTCTTGCCCAAACAGGTAGGTAGCAAATGTTACAGAGTGTTAAGCATTGCGTAAGTGCTTTTGGTTTGAGTTTTTGTTGTTGGCTTTTTGTTTGTTTGGTTGGTTTTTGTTGGCAGATGAGGTATTATTACAGCTGAAAAGTGAGGGTAGGAATGATCTGGGGAAGACCTGAGGGTTTATTCCTGGAGGTCACAGAAGGAAAAAATGAGAGTACTGTGGAAAAATAAGCCTTTTGTGCAAAGAGCAGACACAACAATGACTGTAAAGGGTGCAAAATCACAGGAAGACAAATCTTATGAGTAATTCTGCCTATCTAACAACTTGTTTTGCATTTGCTCAATTATATTCCATCCTTTTTGGGTTCTGCACTTCACACATTGTTATTTCAGGTCTAAGATTATGTTCTAAACAGGCAAACTAACCCACCCCCATTTAATCTATCAACATAAAACTTTCCCAGCTTCATGGAGGGCTGAATGAATGAACATATTTTGCTTGTCCAACCACTGCAATAGAGCATTAAAAAGTGAATATTTAATGCATTTACTAACTATGGAGAACAACTTTTCTTGGCGAACACAGTCATTCTGAAAACTATTCCTGAGTAGGCTATTTATTAAATCTCTCTATTTGTTTATTTATAGTAGTTTATATGCACAGTTTTTAACGTCCTATTTATTCATAACTGGTCAGTATGATCCTTTCTTATGCACTCCATGCACTTTGATTAATCATCAAAATCAATGGTATTATTTCTGTTCCAAGAATGGATGACCTATGCATTATAACTAGGAAAAAAGCCTTGTTTGTTAATCAATTACACATGAATATCCATTGTTTTTGATGACTCTTGTGATAAAACCAAAAAAGAGGCTTTAATAGAGGGCTATAATGCCTTCCACTAGTTATGAATACTCTATAAATCTATTCTTTCTAGTATTCATGATTCATTACTTTTCTTGGACTATTTGCATGAATAAGGTCTTCCTTGTACAAATGTTTGGGAATAAAAACACTGTGAGTGTGACTGAAATAAATCAGCAGACATAATGACAGAACACAGGCAAATATCTTGTCACTTTGTGCACTTCCAATTCAAATACAATGAGAGAATTCTGCTGGCTACTTTAGACAAACTTAAGTTCCTAAAATTAGGAAGACAGAACTGCTATATAGTCCTTGAATACAGAAATAATCAGAATTTTTCACAGTTTAAGTTACAGAGGAAGCCCAGGTCTGCATTGTTCATTAGACTGTGTAGTACACATTGCATTTGAAAAATGTATAGCATGTATGATACTAATTTTCACAGAAGAAGAGATTTCTCTGCCTATTGTATGCATAAAGCAAGAGATAAAGAAGAACTTGAGGGATATTTTTTCCTCCAGTTGTAACTATATTAAATTCCAAGAAATAATACTGGGTACAATGGAGTGTACACAAAGAAGTTGCTTTGAAAAAAATATTAGTTATACTTGTCATAAAATACATGCTATATGAGGTTAAAAAGCAGTACTGCTTAGAAACAGAGCAATAAATTAGAATAAAAATGCTTTAAAATGCATAATTATCATGCATTAAGCTGAAAAAAACAGGGGATAGAAATATGCTCTTACAAATGTCAAGTTGAACACCTTGCTGAGAGCCAGACTGCTTAATGTATGGGTGGCTTTCAGTTCTGAAATTCTAATGCAAAGAGGACAGCATGACAGGATGTTATAACTTTATAAAAAGGACATGAAAACTGTAACATTTCATTAACATCATTAACATTAAATCATTTACTAACATATCTGAAGAATTAAATTTTTGAAGTCTGATACTTTTTTCCAAGTGAACACAGGTTAAAATATCACATTCCTGAAACCACTGCTGTGCTCAATGTCTTAGTTAAGGATGTAAAGTCAAGGGTCTCTGTGCTTGAGAATATCAAAGCAAGCCTGTTAATTTTTTTGCTAATAAAATAAATAAGTCTTGCTAACCTGTGAAGTATTTTAAAATTTAGTACCTTTTGTTCTTTTTCTTCCTGCTTCTGGAGTCATTGTAAAATTTATTAAAAAAACCCCTTTTTATTATCCAAATTCTTGCCAAAAATTCAGGGCTTTTTTTGTCAATATACTTATCAAAAAAAAAAAAAAGAGTTTTATTCACTGTGCGCTTTGGGTAATTCTTCTTGCTGACTCCACCGTTGAAAGGCTTAATTGTGGCACTATTATTTGTGATGAGTGATTCCTCACTTCATGAAAATAATCACCAAAGACAGTAGAAGCAATTAGAATCAGACTCCACAACCAAGCATGTAAAACACACTCAAACTTTGTGATCCCTGCTTCTAAATATAGCACTGACTGAAGGGCTATGGAAGCCAAGATAAGTCTGTATAAGTGTGTTCTCTTTCTCCATCTCTTCTTTTTTTTTTTTTTTCCTGAGGATAGTTTGATAAAAGTAATCAGTTTAATACAATGACCTTGCTTCCAAGACCTAGGTTACTGGAGATGATTTTGTTTGCATATGTAAATGTAATTATTTCCTGTCTGAATGCGTATAGCTGCAGACCAGACCTCAATATGCAGAGTGAACAATTATTCAGGGGTTTAGGCAAGATATCAAAACAGCTTATATCCTGATTTGTCATACACATTCATAGAAAAGTCTCCCTACAAATGTACGTATAATAAAGATTTCTCCTGTGGAACTTGGTTACTATTCTGTTCACTAGCCAACAGAATACAAAGGGAAGTAGGACATGCTAAATATCACCAGGATTTCAGAAGTTGCAGAATTTTCAACTCCTTGGAGAAAAAGCTTAATTTTACCAGAAATTTAGTTTTTAAATTTGGAGGGGAGTGTTAATGGGATATTTCACTTCCTGCCTAACAGGGCAGAGAACTTCAGGCTGTTCCACCAAGTACAAAGATACTGTCCAGTGACATTCTGTACAGAATTCAAAATAACATACAACCAGGGTTTAACTCCTCCAAGAGAGGAGGGCTCCTCCAGTTCTTTAGGGAAGATTAATTACTTCTATTTTATAAATAAGCCCTTTGAATTTACCTACCTAAAATTTTCAGTCATAGTTTTCACTGCGACTTTGGTTTCTCCTAAAAATTATCTGGTAGGACTTTTCTGGTCATTATACTGGAGTGAACATACTGAATAAATTGAGTTTCCTATACTTCGTGCTATGTTTTATTAATCACTCTTTTCCCATGGCTCTCTTCTTGTTCACTACCCTTTTAAAAATGTCGACAGCAAAACTGCATTTAGGAAACTAACAGCCATTTACAACTGCAGTATTTTATATCCATAGGTTATCTTTATCCTTAGAGCTACAGTATCTAACTGAAACTTAACTACTTAATCTCTTGTGCCTCCAAATTTTTGCTAGTATTAATGTAATCCAAGACATTTTCTCATCTCACAGTAATAACTTTTTTTTTTGGATAATAATCTTTTTTTTTTTTCTTGGATGCATGACCTTCCTTGGATTTTGTATTGTTTGCATTTTTCAGATGAGTCTATTTCACCAATAAAAACAGATTAATCCATAAAGCTAACTTGACCCTGGGAATTTTATTTCGTTGCGTATAATTAAGTTTCAGTCCTAATCAGATCCAAACTGTGTCCAAATCATACATGGAACTCACAGGTCTGCTCCAGGGCACTGATTCCACAAATGACCCTTTATGGCTTTTAAATAAAACAAATATTTTAGTCAAACTACTGTTTGCAGAAAAACTGTCATGAATATAATTTTCATTTTCTATTTGTTCTTCTCATGACTGTAAAAAAATAGAAATAGTTGCTTTATTAACATCAGTGACAGGCTAACACAATTACATTTTTGTGAAATCATATCTCAATCCCAAAGTCAAAATTTATACAATCTTTCAGCATCTAAAATAGGAAGCACTCTCTAAAACCACAGTGAAGGAAGCCTGAATAAATACTTGCCTTTGGCTGCCTGTGGAATACATAAACTTTCCTACAAACAAATTAATGGGTAGCACCAGGCACTAACACTGTCCAGACCCCACTGCCAGAACAACACAATGGAGTTAAAAATGAAAAGTTAATCTTACGCATCTTGAGCTAATTCTTGTTAGGAATCTACCTTGGGGGATGAAGTGTTTCCAGGGGCTTGCAGAAGTGATCAGGCACAGAGTGTTTTGTTGAGGATCTGCCTCATGGAGGGAAGACAGGAAAGGTGACATGAACGTTAGAAGGACAGTGGCTTGCCCGGGGTCTGCCCAGAAAGGCAGTCTCCTGCCAACTGCCTGCACAGAGAACTGAGTTTCCCAAAGCAAGAGATATATGCAAATGCACCTGTCTGACAGACAGGCACACATCATGAGGGGGTTTGCTAGCTTCCACTGTTCATGTTTTCTAGGTTTCCTGAACGAGCTGACAGACTGTGTGTGCTGAAGTATGCCAGTAATATTATGCAGCAACAAGGTCTTGTGTTCATGCATATAGATTATTTACTTTCTGTTTTCTAAATTAATGATTTCAAATCAGTAATTTCAGATGTTATTGTCAGTTCAAAAATAATTATATGACTGAGTGGAATAAATAGTGTGTATTAACCTTTAATTTACTCCTGGGATAACAGCTTTATCTAAGACATATCAAAGCAATCCAGCTCTGACTGCTACTATGAGGAAAATACTTCCTCCAATCTTACCAAATAGAATGTATCTAAAGAGAAAAAAATGGGTGACTTTGCTTTCACCTTGACAAGGACCTAACTTTCCTCTTCCCTTAGAAATGTTTTCACTTCCCAGAGTTAGAATTAAAGCACAACCTTTCCAAGCAAAGAGCCTTAAGAATAGAATATGTGTATTCCACGTGCACTTATGTGCATATTCTGGTCTGTATTCAGGATGTGGCACTGCACAGTGTTTTAAATGATGTTGTGAATTACATGGTTCATAAGATTATGACAAAAATTGTCTGAGGGGGTTTTGGCTCTAAAGGTGTCTTATATTTTTTTTCTAACTAGCAGTTGACAAGCTTGTTAACTTAAAAGGAGATGCTGCATCTCACTGAATCCAGCTGTATAAATATTTTAACATCGTAGATGTTTTCCCTAGTGCTGCAGCACATGGTGGTTTCAACTTCTAAGCACATCAGTATAATTCTTGTTTCAGCTGGGAGGGAAGGTAAAAGAAAGAGAACAAGCATGTCTAGTGGTGAAGGGAAGGCAGGTGAGATCAGATAAGAAAGCAAAGGATTATTTAACAAGTGACCAGCTAGGTGCTTCAGCTAATTTTGTATTCCATTTTTAAGTCCCACTGGGGTGCTTTTTGGGATTCAATGCTAAGTTGCATTAGTGGAACATATTCTTATTTTTAGTGATTGCAAGTATGCTTCATCCAGAATCATTTATACAATCAGTGGTAATTCCCATTGAAAAGAATTTAGTCCAGAGAGAGAATCTTGCTTTCAAAGTAAGAAATTGCTGCTAGGTACTCTTAATTTTTAACAAGGTGTTAAATCCAGCCTTCAGGTACAATTCAGAATGTGCTTTAGGAAAAAAAAAAAAAAAAAAAAGAAAAAATTCAGGAAGATATTATCAACATCTGTGTAAACTATGGTAAGGAAGCATGCTGCTCCAGTTTGCAGCATAAGAAAAATGCTTATTTTGATACTGAATATTTTTATAGTCAAATGTAAAGGGCTTGCTATATAACTTACAGGGCTGCTATACAACTATACAGAAATAACTTTTTGTGTGATAAATATGAAGCTTTATAGAGGCAAATCCTTGCATTAATCTTTCCGTGATACTCAGTTTCCTCTTCACTTGTTCCATGAATGCCAACTGTAACACCCCATGCCACAGTCTTTCCTCTTCTGGAAAAGTCAGAGGTTTCCACTGACTGAACAGAAGCTCCACACCCCCACGAGAGAGCTCTTTGGCTGTATTTTCTGCCTACACAAATGAATGACTTTATGAAGTGAAACCTCTCCGATTTTCACTTCACTAGTCTTACCAACCATGCAAAATTATAAAACTATCAAAAGTATAAAATCTATAAAAACTATAAAATCTGTGCTTTTTTACAGTTTTCAAATTATTCTGTTCTATTGATATCTAATACAACTGAATACAACAAAAGTCATTGTTCTAACAATACAAACTGTACAATACATTGAGAACACTTACCCCATGTGTCTGATATTATTACACTTTATGAATAAGAACTTGGTCTGGCCAGTTACAGAACAGTTCTTAAATATTAATAAAACACACTTTTCTCCTAGTTTAATCCAGGGAAAGCAAAGCTTTCTGGTGCACTACTGCAATACAGGTCCTTTAATACCATATGACTTGTGATAAATTATTGACTACATTTTTCTAAATAATGTATCTTCATCAGTTCAAAAAAATCAGTAAAGCATGGTAGGGCCATCTGCTACTACCTTGAATCTGAAATGTGTGGTCCTGTACATTTAGAAAACAGAGCACTGCTAGCATTGAACTAAATATTTCTGGAGTAATAAATATAGTTCTATTGCAAAATAAGATAAGCTTCAAGAAACTGAATCCACACACAGGAGCAGGGCAGACCACATCTAAACCTTTGGCTTGCTGGATTATGAACTGGATAGGCTTGCCTCCAACTCTGATGCTGGACATGTTCTGCTGTTCACCTGGACAAGCCCTGGATGTGACCCATTACCTCTTCCTGTCTAAAACTCAAGAACTTTCACTGTTGCCATGTGGGCCTTGTTTTGGACTGTGGGACTGTGCCCAGGTCCCACTGCTTGTATTGTGGTCAGTTGGTTTGCTTCAGCTCATCCTCCCATACCAGAGCAGCCCTGCTTTTGCTCCTTCTTCATGCAGCCTGTACCAGATGACAGTTTGGACAGGCACTGCCTGCCTATGGGAAAGCAAGGCATTGACAGAAGTCCTGAATGTTTTCTACTCTCATTTTATGAAAGTATGTAACTTTGCCGTGGTGTCTTTTGCTTGCATTGTACAAGAATGTGCAAGACTAAAGCACAAGTGTCATAAAATAAAACCTGTTTACAAGGATACTGCAGTTGCTGACCATTACAGCTGTTTACAACACATAGTCTGTTTTCCAGTTACTATCTTCAATCATTTTCTCCCCCCTCTGCTTCTCTTCACTCCTGGAAATGAGTTGTCCTCTGAAATTTCTGAACTAACTTGCTGGTACCAGATATAAAACTATCCAGAATAATTAGTAAAGTTATCTGCATTTTCAAATTTTCTCCTTTAAAAAGCAAGATCATTCTTAGCTATGCTGGCCAAAATAATATCCTTTTCCTTACATTATTGCCATTGAGGAAAGACTGCTCCCAGTCTAGGACAGCTTTTCCTATTTTAATGCTTTAATGTGTGGTGGTGTAACAACTAGAAGCCATTGAAGTTTACCCTGTTCCCTTTCACTTGTTTTATCTCAAGCGTGGCTGAACCAAAGAGTATTTGTCAATCTCAGAACCTCAGCTCCTTTGTTATTAAAGGATTTGGGCTTATCTTGGGCTTATTATCTCTACGGCTTCTTTGTAGTGCCTGTGGTTCCTCTGATGGACATTGCATAATACTGTTTGGCATGAGAAAATGTTTTGCCCTTTTGATCATTCCTGACAACCTTTGCTGACCTTTTGCCATATTCCTTCTTCTGTGTTTTTAGGGTGCTCTCCTCCCTGTTGGAGCACCCTACCTACTTAGCTAACCTTGTTTGTTCACATACAGAAAACACTTCATCCTGGACAGACTGACACGTGTGAACAGGATCACCGGACTGACAATGATATCTTCTACATGTTTTGAAAAACTGTTTACATGCAGTGCAGAACACCACTTTATGTGAGTTTCTCACTGTCTCCTAGAAGGTTGTGCAAGTTTCAGTGTGGCCAGTGTTGCCTTTTCTTCACTGATTTTCCATTTTCCTCTTTCTGAGTTGCATCAAAACCAATAAAGTACTGAATATTGTAGTCTCTTGTGCTATGCTTCAGGATCTATTTCACATTTTTCTTACTATTGTAGTGGTTATTCCCTAGCACCATGCCTTTGTTTTCCATTTGCAAGCTATACAAGCTCCTTATAACTCTTCTCTCAGTTTGACAATACTTCGGTGCTGCACTGAAATTAAATAAATGTATTTCTCTGTCCAGCTTCCTAGCACTTGATGCCACTGATGTTTGCAAACATCTACAAACCTCGTCTTTCTTGGGAATTTCTTAACAAATTACTGCATGTTGCCACTGGCCTTATAATGTTTTCTTTTTCTAAAACATTAGCACTTGGTCATGCTCCTTCAGTATGATATTTCTTCTTTTCAGTGTGACAGGGGTTACAATGCATCTGCCTCCATAAATCAGCTGGAATACAATTTTTACCGATCTAATGGCATAGTTGCAAAATGCAGCAGTCAAATGGATGTCACCTCTTGTAACAGATGAGATGCTTTGGAAGAATGTAATAATAAATATTCTATTGACATATAACAGATGCTAGGGTACTTGATGAAATAGTAAAAAACAATTGCCTCCGTGTGCTACAAGGGTTATATGTATTTCTGTGCATATACATGCAATACAGCACATGGAGGCTACCTGTTCCTCTATGCATAACTTCAGTAGAGGTTAACATAATACATATAGTTTTGGTAGGATAGAGGACATTAAATCGGAATAAAAAATCACAAATTAAAGAGAATTAGTTCCTACAGGTGCAATAGGCAGTGTTAGAAAAGCAATGTGTCACTGTAAGCTGCTTATTGCTCTGTGATCTATTTCTTCTGTTCTTTTATTCTGTACAAACTGTACTGTGGTCTAAAAGCCTGGCTGTCCCTGGGCAACTTTGACACTGCATGAGAAGGAGCACAGGTGCTGATGCTGGTCTCACATAGCCTTGCTGGGATAATGGAAATACAAGAAGCCTTGAAGGGATGGCTAGTGTTATTTCTTACCCTCTTCCCACCACTGATAGGAAGTTAATATTTTCCTTCCAGTCATGCTGATCTTAATGATATCTGTACTGGACACTGCATGACTAAACACTTCTCTGTCCTGCTGATTGAGCTCTTGAAGCTTAGCTTAGCCAGGAGCTCTTGTTCTTCAACAGGGATTGTCATCTTTTAACTTTACCGGGGGTAGCTTGGTCACTCTTGTTTGGGAGTCACTTCAGTGTAGGTAAATTAGTTTCTTTGAAATAACACCTCCTAGAAATAGGTGTTACAAATCTCACAACTGATCTTCACTCTGGTACTTTTCAAAAACTTTGTATTTTTTCAAAGTGACTGGTGCAGTGTATTCTAAGAAGAGAAGAGTAAGGAGCAATGATGGAAAGATAGAATGGCTGTAATGAGTCAGACCAAAAATGCATCCTGCCTTGTATCCTGTCTCTGTCAATGACCA
>JAWWES010000115.1:62647569-62664868 GCA_035583135.1 Lophotriccus pileatus
GATGGAAAGATAGAATGGCTGTAATGAGTCAGACCAAAAATGCATCCTGCCTTGTATCCTGTCTCTGTCAATGACCAGAAGCAGATGCCTTGGAGGCTGATAAGAAGGTGCAAACATATTGCCTTTAACTCCTTGCAGCAGAATGGATTATATGTTTCAATAATCCTTACAGAATTTATTCTCCATGATAACAATTTCTTAGCATTAAATGTAATGAAAATTGGGATAAAATACTGAGGGCTACTAAGGTACTTGAAAATTTGACAGAAGTGTTAGAAATTTCCCACATACAGCATTGTGGCAGCAATAGGGATAAATAACTTGCTGAGACCCATTTCTGGTTCCAAAGTAAACCCAAAATTGTTTTAAAATGTTTTCACTCTAGCCTTTACTGATGAAATCTCTTTCACTCAACCTTTTAGTTTCGCTAACACTGAACTAATAGAGGTTTTCTATAAGAAGAGATAAATAATATTTGACTTTTTTTGTTTTAGTATGAGGTGAATTGCTTCTGGAAAGAAATTTTGTTTTTCTCTAATCCCTACAGAGGGAGTCTGCAGTGATTTATGTTTAGACTGGGCACCTGATACCAGCTGCAGATCAATTTTCCCTAAAAGACAGGTCATTTCCAATCTATTCTCTCCTGTGTGACAGCACTCAAGTGGTTGCCAGCCATTTGATATTTAGAAAGTTATGTCTAGACGCACTGTCACACTGACTTCCTAATCTGTTCTTTAAAAGGAGTAGTAATGAATTTTATCTTCATATTCTCATTTTTTACCCTCATCCCCCATACTGGTTACAAATACAGATTTAATTTTTGTTACCATCACTCTCCCATTTATTCAAGGTTGCTTCATTTTCCTAGAAATAAGGATTACAGGTATTCTGAGTCTTTCCTTGGTGCCTGCTGCTTTGTTCCAATATGTTGCTTTCTTTTCCTATTAATCACTCTCTCTTCCTTGCTGTGAGAGCTACTTTTCTTCATGCAATGTGCACTGCATAATTACATTAGACCTTTGCTATATAAGTCTGAATTTTTTCTTTATTTATATGAACTATTTACAAAAGTGGTAGAACTAGAGGAAGAACTCTAGCCCTACATACACAGACTGGTGTCCTGCCTCTTCTTACAAACTTTCTCCTTGCAATTAGTGATTCTTCACCCAAATTTCAAGCATACTGCTCATTTCCAACATTAAAAGGTGCTTACACTTCTGACACTGACGTAGATGTTGGGAATAATTGAGGAATCTTGCATCTGTCTTTGAAATACATTTATTGAAGCTCATAAAACTAGACTGATGTCAAGATGGGACTGATTAAGCCACTGCAGCTGCATCGCTACTTGCACTAGAATATGAAATCCCAAGAAAGGTGACAGTGCTTCTTAGCTACACACAGTTCTGTAGGGGCAAGGGAGTCTTTCTGATTCAATGACTACTCTGCTTGTCATCATTAAAAGAACTCCAGTTTGATTTTCACTGCTACAGACAATTCACTTTATTATTGCTTTTGATAAAACAGTTAAATTTTTTTTTAAAAAGCAGCAGATACTCTTTGCTTATATGATTTCTAAATCAACCAACAGGAGACATCTCTAACGCTATACCATACTTGAAAAGCTTGAAAGAAAAGACATGACCAGAAACCTGATGAAGTTCAACAAGGGGAAAGGCAAAGTCCTGTACCTCTGAAAGAAAAAGCCAAAGCACCAGCACAGGATGGAGAATGACCATCTGGAAGGCATCTTTGCAGAAGAGAACGAAAGAGGACCTGAGGTCCTGCCATGAATACACTCTCATGGCAAAGAAGGCCAGTGGTATCCTGGGCTGCATTAGGCAGGGCACTGCCAGCAGGTCGAGGAAGGTGATCTTTTCCCATCTATTCAGCAATGGTGGAGCCACACCTGGAGTGTTTGGCCCAGTTTTGGGGCTCCCCTATACAAGGCAGACATGGACATAATATCAGAATGATGATGAAGGGATTGGAGCATCTGTTATGTAAGGAGAGACTGAGAGACCTGGAGTTGGTCAGTCTGGGTGAGAGAAGGCTGCAGGGAAAGTGCAAGAGGATGGAGACAGGCTTTTTTCAGTGGTGCTCAGTTACAGAACCAGAGGCAAGGAGTACAAATTGAAACACAGAAGGTTCCCCGTGAACACCAAGAAACACTTTTTACTGTGTTAGTTACTGAGCACTGGCACAGATCATCCAGAGAGTTTGCAGAATCTTCATCCTTGAAGACGTTCAAAACCCATCTAGGCATGATTCTGGGCAATGTGCTACAGCTGATTCTACTTTGAGCCAGGGGAATGAACTATATGACCTCCAAGAGGTTCCTTTCAAATGGAGTTATTCTGCGTTTAAGCCATTCAAACTTTTTCTACTTATGTAGCTTTCACATAAACCATAAAGAATGCTCATCCAAAGCCATCTGTGAAGTATCATATGAGTGGAGATCAAGTGCATCTTCAACATTGATGTCATGCCATCCTGCAATGCCAATCTAAGGAACAGTCATATATTCTCTCTTCCTTAAAAAAAAAAAACAACCAAAAACAAACAAACCACAAACCAAAACAAAACTGAAAGTAAAAGGTTTTTTTTCTCAAAGTATCTTATCTATCTTACAGTGATTTATGTACTTCATTTTTGTTCTCCATGCAATAATTCTCTACTGAATAATATATAAAACAGCCTGGGGACAAGGACTTGAACTGTGTCTTCCTCCTTCAAGGCAGGGTGAGTAGGATAACCTTTTGACTAAAAAGTTTGATGCTTTTGTGTTCCTTTTTGGACTCATAAATCTTGTATATTTTGATGCCCTGTGGCTCAGCTTTGGTTTACCCATTTATTTCCCAGCTGTTCTGTACCCCACTTCCTAGAGAAATTTTCCATGGAAGCAGCAAATCAGGGTTTGAAACCCTGAAATCTGATGTAGAGAACTTTTACTCAAATTCAACTGCGAAAATATTTTCATATTACACTATTTGTAAAAGATAAGGATTATCATCATTACCGACATATGCCTTTTCCAGCAGGTGACTTTTTAAAATGAATGAAGCATGGTTCATTGGGGTTTTACCTAAATTCGATACACTTTAGCTTGAATAAATTGTATGGGCCTGAATTAGAAACCTGCATTGCAAGAGAATTTTCTTTTTCTTACTTGCTACCATGATTTTTTGTATAAACATTTTCCTGGCCTTAGAAGAAACGTGTTACTTTGGATTATAAAATACCTTAAAACATTCAGGCTTGTTTATATTGTTTGTTTAATTTTCTTTTTAGAATTGAAGGGTATAATATGAAAAAATATTTCAAGAGAAAAAGCTGGAGTTTTTACTTTTCAAAACATAAAAGGGACACTGTAAAATATAACAGATTTTTAAACTGATATATTTTTGTAAACAAAATGATATATGAAAAATAGCAGTGTTGTGAATTTTGTATCTTGCTCAAGAAGAAAATGTACTGGGATGAAAGGTTTTACTCAGTTCCAGTCAATATTTCTTTTCCTTTATTCTTTTTTTTTCTTTTATTCTTGTAATTATTAAAATGTATCCCACAATAAGAATGAAAAAGGGGAAAAAAATAAAGCAAAAAATGGTCTTACCAAGTACTCTGAAAGTGTAATTATAAAAAAAAAAAAAAGGCAGAAACCCAAAACAGCATCACTTCAGTGGAAAAATAAGAAAGTTTAGCAAGTCTTACATGCTAAAATTTCAATCACAATGTCTTTTAGCTGCTGCCCATAATTTTTTTCTGATATGTGGGGATTTGCTACATATGCAGCAATCTTACTTCAGCAATTTTAGAGTGAGGGGAAAGTAGTGAAAAGGAGTCAGTTTCTCTCATAGGAAGCATCATCATTAGCTTAGGCTCTCCTAATTCACACCTGAGTCTCTAATTGAAATATCTATTGATCACAATTATATATGACAATAATGGACTTCATGTCCTGGAGTCCAAAAGGACTCATTCTTAATTTTCTGCACAGGACAGTCTCATGAAAGGGAATGTGTTTGCTGGTGTTTTTTACATTAGGCACATAACTCCACAGGTTTGAAGTCAGCAGGTCTGCTTACAGGGGTTTTTAGGTCAAATAGAGCATCTTAAAGCAGAAAATGGCTGCTGAATGCAAAACTTGCCTTTTTCAATATCTGACTATCAGGTATTCCTCAATTGTAGTCCATGACTTTGAAGAGCAGTTACATTCAATCACTGTGCCTGTGTACATGTGATAGTATTACAAAGACATTTCACCCTAAATGTTTCAGAAATTTCTTGGTCTCCATGTGATACAGCTTCTATCTTGCAGAGAAATTGAATTATCATTTTTAGCCTTTAGGCAGGTAAGGAGTTCCCTTCTAGCTTACTTGAGAAATCACACAAAAAAAGTCTTTACAGAGCAAGAGTTGTTAGATCAGTTCTACCAGCATTTCTAGTGACCTTTTATGCTTAGCACAGCCAAGTATTTTTTAATCCCCATCTCTACCTTTTTCCCTCTCAGTTATTCAATTCCAGAAAGAAGTGCAAGACATTAATATCTCAGCTGGAACAACCAAGACTGAATATTATAGAGCTTTCTTATTAGAAGTGGCATTTTCATTAAAATTCCTTTCTTTGTCTTGAAAAATCATGATACTGTATTATCTGTTCCGATACAAGAGAGTTGCAGCATGTGCCTAGGAGACAGTACAGTTTAGAAAAACAATTACATGTGATGCCTAGCCCAAAGGCAATTTATACATTTGTTTCCTTGTTTGCAGGCTATATTTTTAACAACAAGTTATGCACCTGAAGCATCAATGCCTTGCTTACAAAGTGACATAATAGAGAGAAAAGTTGTTTTGCATAATTCTATCTACAAGGATGGGTAAGTCTGTCAAGAATGACAGGAGTTAGATATTTCTGTTAAATTCAATGGACTGTCATGTGAAAGTAAAAAACACTTCAGCAATAAGAACACAGAATAATCAAAGTGAAGTGAATGACAAACTGCAAATTTGGCTATAAATTTCTCTCTCATCTGAAAACTGTGTGCTCTGTGCAGACACAAGCTGTTTTCCTTGAACCATAGATGCTCATTCTTAGCTTACCTTTTTCTTCGGGATGTCTGTATATTTCAGGAAAAAAAAGCGCAATAAAATTAGTTTAATTTTCTTGTTCATCCCTGTCCATATTTCTCCATTTCATAAGAAAGCACCAATCTGTCCCTGGCCCCTCATGTCAGTGACTGGTTCATGAAGAACCCCTAACTGGGGAAATGCTGCCCAGTGTGAGAGCTGGGGAGCTGTTTCCAGTGTTTTAGCTCTGACAGCTCTGTGTGAAATGTGCAGTAGTAAATGATGTTTTTAACCACTTTATTTTCTTCATAGACCATGACTGAGATATAGGTGCTTAATGCCGAGGCATGGACGTGTCTATTGCCAGGCCTTCTCTCCATCTTGTTGTCCCACAACCAAATCTATGATGTTCATCACAGTTGTGCAATAGTGTACAACAGACCAGAGCAGCAGAGGCAGAAATAGTCTGCAGAAGTAGTGTCCTTCCTGGATTTGAGCTACCATATATGAGGCCAGTTCGCATTGTGGATGAGGCTTGCTTGCAGTTACCTGTAGTTCAGGTTCTGGTTCTTCCAATATTCTGACGTGTACTTAATTTTTGACCTTTTATTATTGAGCTGCCCTGCTGAAATTATTGAGATTGCTGTTGTACTGCAAGACACTGATGCTGGCAGGGCTAGCACCTAAGATGAGCTCTGTTCAACAAACCACTCAAGCCGGTGTCTGCCTTTCCTCATTCAACAAGTCCCATTAATGGAACTCAAGTGTGTGCCTGAGTGCTTTCTTAAGCCTGAGCAGTGATAGCTCATATAATTGGGGTCAATGAACAGAAACTGTGTTAGCAACCACATAATGAATGACATTTTCTCCATGTCAAGCACAGATGAAGTGTTTGAAAGCAAGGAATGGTATTAGCCGTTCCTATTATATATGCAAAGTGTGAGAATGATACCTTGAAGTAATTGCATTCTTGAAAAGAAACTTTTTTCGTTTCTTTTTTTTTTTTTTTCCAGTGAAAACATTTTATCTATTATTTGGTCACAGAAATAATTAAAAAAAATGTACATTTTATACATGGATATCCATTTTTGTGGAAAAAAAAATTGAAAAGTACTTCTTCAATCAGTGGCCAAACAATAACATCCAGAAAACATGTAAGTATGGCTGAAATAGCACAAAAGTAATTTCTTCGATTTTCATCACCAAAAGTGGAATTAACAATCAAACCATAGTTATGATTATACTTACTAATATGATTCAAATCAAAAGATTTTTTTCATATTGGAAGGTTGATTAAAACTTCTGAAAAGACACTTTAGAATCTATTTTTCAAATCAAAAAGCGAAAAAAAATTATCTAAAAGTATTCCTATAAAATGATGGATTTCCATTTCTTGATGAAAACCATCTGCTAATTTGATCCAGCTTTTAATATGTCTGGACTGTGAAATGAAGTTTTCAAGAAATTTATATGAATTAATGAAAAATACCAAATTGGCTATAATCTCAATACTAAAATTCATTTAGTTCAGTTATGAAAACAATTTTAACATAAACTTATCTCAAATAGATACTTCTTGTTTTCAGTTTGCTAGAAATCAAAGTCTGGATCATCAGGAATGGAAAGTAGGGAAGGCCCTTTTTCTTAGTCAGTGACCTGCAGTAGGCTATGGTTTGTGTAATATATAAAAAAACAGTACAGAAAAAAATGACAAGTCCACTTTTCAGTTGCAACATTACTCTTTGTGTTAAAAATGCAAATACCCCAGCAGGACTGCAATGAGTTCTTCTCATTCTAGCAATACAGTTTTTCATATAAATTAGAAGTGATTTCTGAGTATTAGATCACAGCACTATATCAAGGCTTGAAGGCAATTAATGATTTTGAAAGACATTCAACCTTTCTTCAAGTAGTTCAGGTAAAATTTATTCTTCTTTTTTTTTTTTTTTTTTTATTTCCTGGCTTAACTATTTTAATTACTAAAGATTTTGGTTTTGGTTTTTTTATTTCTCAATATGAGGGTCAAACTTGGCTGTTCAAGAAGAAAGAAAGTCCTCCAAGAAGAAAGAAAGGGTACTTTTAGTCATATGTATAAAAAAATTAATCTAAAACACAGGCACAGTCGCACACACAAAGACACATTGTCTTCTTTCTCCCCTATCCTATGTGTATACAACTCACTCTTTATGAATGTTACTGTTTGGGAGATATTGATGAATTTTCCTCAAAAAAGATGTGTGAGTGTTGTGAGTTTTATTTTCTCCTATTCAGATACCACCACCTGTATTTTGACTTGTGTACCTTCTTTCCAAAACAGTTTCAACATTTTACCCAGTTTATCACTTTCATCTCCTCGAAAGCATTTCCTTTTTCTGTTTCTGAAACATTTTGTATTTTCAAATGCTACACTTCCATATCAGTGACATTATAAGAAACACCTTCATTTTGTGGTCATCCTTTAAGTAATCGGAGAATCAGAGAATCATTTAGACCTCTAAGATCAAATCTAAAAATTAATGCAACACTGCCAAGTCCACTGCTAAACTTTGTCCCTAACTGCAACTTCTACATCTTAAATACTTCCAGGGATGGTGACTCAACCACTTCCCTGTTCCAATGCTTAAACACTCTTTCCATAATGGAATTTTTCCTAATACCTTATCTAAACCTCCCCAGCACAACATGAGGTCATTTCCTCTTGTCCCAACGTTTGTTACTTGTGAGAAGAGGCCAACCTCCACCTCACTACAACGTCCTTCCAGGTAGTTGTAGGGGTGATAAAGTCCCCCCAAAGCCTCCTTTTCTCAAGGACAAGCAATCCCAGCTCCCTCAGATGCTTCTCCTAATACCTGTGCTCCAGACCTTCACCAGCTCTGTTGCCCTTCTCTGACATGCTGCAGCACATCAGTGTCTTTCTTGTAGTGAGGAGCCCAAAAACACAAGACTCATGATGTGTTCTCACCAGTACAGAGAGATAATCACTGTCCCTATCCCACTGTCCACACTATTACTGACACAAGCCAGGATACCACTGGCCTTCTTGGCCACCTGGGCACAATCCTGTCTCATGTTCAACCAACTGTTGCCATTGTCAACCAACATCACCAGGTCCTTTATGATCAGGCAGCTTTCCAACCACTCTTCCCCAAGCCTGTAGCACTTCATGGGCTTGTTGTAACCCAAATGCAGCACCTGTCACTTGGCCTTATTGAACCTCATACAATTGGCCTTGGCCCATTGATCAAGCAGGCCCAGATCCCTCAGTAGAACCTTCCTGCTCTCCAGCAGGTCAACACTCCTGTTCAACTTGGTGTCTTCCACAAACTGACTCAGGCAGCACTTGATCCACTGGTCCAGATCATCAGTAAAGATATTAAGTAGTACTGACTCTAATAGTGAGCCCTGGGGAACACCAGTGGTTACCAACTGCCAGCTGGATGTAACTCCATTCACCAACACTCTCTTGGCCCAGCTGTCCAGCCATGTCTTCACCCAGCAAACAGTGCACCCAATCAAACCACAAGTAGCCCGTTTCTCCAAGAGAATGTTGTGGGAAACGAAGTCAAAGTCTTCGCTAAAGTCCAGGTAGGCAATATCCACAGCCTTTCCCTCATCCTCGTGGACAGGTTACCTTGTCATAGAGTGAGATCGGGTCAGTCAAGAAGGATCAGTCCTTCAAAAACCCATGCTGGCTGTGTCTGATCCCTTGTTTGTCCTGCACATGCCATAAAATGGCACTTTGGATGGTCTGCTCCACGAACTTCCCTGGCACTGAGGTCAGGATGACAGACCTGTATTTCCTTGGATCCTCCTTCCAACCCTTCTGTAGATGTAGACCCTGTAGATGGGCATCACAATTGCTAAGTTCCAACCAAGTGGAACCCTCTGGGTTAGCCAGGACTGCTGGTAAATGATTGCAAGTGGTTCAGGGAACACTTCTGCTAGATCCCTCAGTACCTTTGGATGAATCCTATCCATCTCCATAGAGTTATGTGTATGTCTGAGTGGTGTAGCAGGTCACTGACCATTTCCCCTTGGATTACGGAAGCTTCATTCTGTTCCCCATCCTGCTCAGAGGGCTGGGTACACTCATGCTGACATTCAGCTCTCCTCTAGTGAAGTTCATTCTTAAAACATAGATGTCCCTGCCTGCCATCTTCCAGCCTTTCTCCCCTTTCCCATCTATAGCTTTAAATTTTTACTTTTCTTCTTACAGAGAGATTCTTGTTTCTGTAAAGAGGGAGATCTTGTCCTTCTGTTTCCACAGTGAGTGATGTAGAAGGAAGTAAAAGGACGGGGATGGAGTAATACAAGAGCTGTAAAGCTAACAGAAGTGATTTAAGGATAGCAAGATGACCTCAGTCCCTCGGCTGTGAGGCAGTGTCTGTGTCTGTGCATAAGAAGTGGAAAAATCTGTCCCTCAAGCACATGGAGAAATGAGTTATTGCTCTTCTGAAAGAGAGTAATGAATAACAACAGCCAAACAGAGGGAGAATTATTCATTGGCTGTAATATTTCCCTGCAAATTGATAATTTATAAAATTTACTATCTTACTGAAATCCTCTAGAACTGAAAATCCTAAATTTACACCATAAGAATATTTATTCCAAAACAATAAATTCATGCTGTAAATGAAAAACTTGCCTTTCTTCAGATAACATGCAGTGTTAAGTAATCCTGTTTCACTGCTAAGGGAGGGCAGCTTTTTGAGTCTATTCTGAGATGCTGACATTATATTGCTGAGTTATTTGCCCTTTCAAAATCTACTCCCTCATAAAGGCTCAATTTATAAAGGTTCACACTGATCTAAATAATCCTAATGTGAATGATTTGAACAAGAATACTCTGCTGATGCTTATAAAGCTCTTTGGGAAATTCAGTAAGGCCAAATTCTGATACCAAGAAATAAATACAGTACTAGATTAAGATACCTAACTCCATGTCTTGTGTAGGTGTCTGCTTGTGTGATAAGTATCTACATTTCCATTATATGAGCCTAGAAGGCTCTGCTGCAGTCAGTGGAGATGCAGTTAATGGGGCCTAAGGAATGATTCAAATGACCAAGTATCTGCTTTTGGATGAAAAGACTTGCTCCAGCCACAATGTGCTCCACAGCACAGTTGACTAAAAGGGCACACAAGACCCCTTTGTATAAAAGGTGCCTAAATTCTGGTGCCATAATATTAAATTAAAGGTCTTGTCGAGGGGATCTCAGGGTTTCCCTGATTCAGCTTGGCTTGTGCTGCCTAGTGTGAAACTGCTGCTACAGAGGTGTCAGAGCTGCCTGACCCACAGGGGATAACCAAATACACCAGAACATTTCTAAACCTACATTATTTCATGTCACTTACTCAAGATCCAAGAATCTTTTTAGACTTCAATTTGAAAACCCTTAGTTTTCCAATTTTTCATATCACAAGGGTGAGACTAATTTACTGATTTAGTTTGGGATGGGACTGCAGGTCACCTCACTTCTGATCTCAGTTCATACTGCAGACAGATCTGGAAATCCTTTTGGGCAAAATGAATTAGATACACTCTAGGAACCTTCCAATGATTTCCCACTGCTGCAGGCATTGAATCCACAGTGTCAGACTCTGAACCCTCCATAGTGTACAAGTCAGGTCCTCAGCACCAACAGCTTTGCTCTGAAAATCTCCTACTGGACTACTCTTGTGGGTAGTGGAATCCTAGTGCCAAATTAGCACCGAGCTCATTTTACCACCCCTGGGTTTACAGATTCTGTCCTAGGAAACCTGGACAGAGGGTTCTGCAATGGGGTATTATTGTAGTGAGAACAGGTAACTGTATGGATCACAGTGTGGATTTTTAGGTCAGATGTCATGCCTGGTTAAACACCTGGCATTACTGTAGTTGTTATGCAGTGATAAAGCCAATGAACAACTTGACCACAAGTTGGGTGTTGGAAAGTTTGAATTTTAAGCATGTAGATCTCAAATGAAATTTTGACTTACTGGGCTAACTCCTAGAACTGCAACCTAAAAATCTCACACAGTAAAAAAGATAGTTAGGTCATATGTAAAAAAAAGGCTGTATATGAAAAAAACCTTATGCCAATCTTATATTCATGCCTATGTTAAGTATTTCTTTCTCTTTGATACCCAACTCCTTCTGTCAAGTCTTGAATGTAAAAATGAGAGGAAGCACAACCTTAAATTTTCATTTCCATGAAAAGCATCAAGTGTTATGCTATTTGCTATTCATGCTACAGATACATTCCTTCTATGTTTCTGAAGTTGTATCACTATAGGAAAGAATAAGGATTCCCAGGGCTTCAGGAAATACAGTAATAAGACGAACATCAGAAGAGAAGAGATCAGGGTTTGGATATGTTCTCTAAAAGATGCTATTCAACATTTTAGCCAGTGGTTTTGAAACACAAAATGCACAAGCAAAACAGAATTAGTATATTTTTCTTATAAAATGAATGCACAAATTGCAAGACTGTAGATTCGTGCTCCTTTCTCAATACAGTCCCTCTTTTGAGTTGTTCATTGCAGAATCTCTCCTTCAAAACGGTGAAGAGATTTTTACTCTTAGCTTATTGACTAAGGCATCTCTCTAGGAGTTGGGAGACTCTTTTTGGTTTTGAATGCTGTTATAGGAAGGAAAGAAGTGAATCCAGATGACTTACTTTCTATACAAGTAATCTAGACTCTAGACTGCCAAAAGTAAAATATTCCAATTATATTAGGTTAGAGATTAGTCTCTTTAGAGAATACAGGCATACAAATCATAGTTTTTAGGTGGGAAACAAGATCCTCAAACAACAGCAGTTCTGAACATGTGCAGAATCACTGGGAGCTAAAGAATTTTTAAGTCAGTGATGTGTCTGATGATACTTTTGTGGTCAGATAAAGCCAAATAATAATTATTTTGTTTAAAGCCATAATTAGTAGTTCTGTTGCTCAATACATGTTTTAGATCATCACAACCTTCAGAAGACCTTGGCCTCAGTTCTTTATTGCTGACTACGTTTTTTGTTCTTGCCAAATTTGTTAGCAAATCCGCAAATGCAAGTCTTCCAGACACTATTTTTAATGTTGTTTTTGTTCAGTTGAAGGCAGTTTTATTAAGGTAAAAGGAAATTTTAACTTTTTGATCAAGTTGAAACTTTTGCCTTCTAGTTGTTTTTTATGTCATACTTCACAGATTGATCTCTGCCGAGTTCTGGATGCAGGAAGTGGATAAAAATTACTATTGAATACAGGAATATTAAATGACAGGAGATGTTAAAATGTTGCTGAAAGCTCTGGAGAAGAAACATTAATTAACACTGTGACCATATTTCAATGAAGACAACGAGATAAGTGTGTCTCTTTTGCAGGATCATCAGACTCATCAATTTTTGCTCATCACTATAAAAAATTTCAGTCAGTGGCACATTTGATCTTGCAGAACCTCAAGGAACCTATTTTCTGGGCTTTTTGGGTTCAAAACAAATTCATTCAGTCTTGTGAATGATCACTGTTTCTTAGTTCAGATCTATCAAACAATCCCTTGATTTTTTTCCTTCTTTGAAACTCACTGATGCAAAATTGAATAAATTCACAGATATTTTTATTATAATCAGTGAATAATAATCACATTTACAATATTGATTATTGCTTTTACATTTAGAACAAGTACATTCCTACACCATAAATTCTGAATAATACCATAGAATGCATTATATGCAGACAGGTGAGGGGATATAAACTGCTTATTTTTCAGAGGACCTTTCTGATTTTACCCAATTTGATCCCCCAGTATTTCAAAAGTCTCCCCTCTTTCACTTCTTCATTTTCTTCTCTTACAGTCAGGACAGCTACATTCATTTTCTTAATCAAATCTCAGTTCTGCGATTGCTGTCACAATAATGAAAATGCTGTTCGCCCTACTTTCATATTTTAATTGGTGAAGGTTTTTTTACTACAATTAAAAACTGTTTAAATCTTATGTTTATGATGCCTAAGGATTGGGATACTTCTTCCCTACCACCGTTTCAGATTAATCTTGTTCTCAATATAAATATTTTTTTCTATAAGGAACTATTCCTGACTAAAACGTATGTTTAATACCAGCACATACACACACACACAAACCAAACCAGACAAAAGCAGGTGATTTGAGTTCTACAGAGGAATTTCCAGAGTCTCTGTTTGATAACTAAAGTGAGTATTTACAACTGATGTTTAAAGAAATAATTTCCCCTCTGAGATGATATTTAAAACTAAAAAAATTATACTCACAAGCTAAGTCAGAACCCATATTCAGTATTCTGAATGTCTATGATTTCAGGTGCTGACTGTGAGGAATCTGCAAATAGGTTGAAGTCCATAAGATCTGCTTTCATTTTCTCTTTGACTTGTTATTTTAAACTTATTATTATTTTGACAGCAAGAAATAGATATAAATTGTTCTACTGAAGAGCATCAGACATCAGTTTTTGATGTTTTTTTCTATGATCTCAACAATGCTAAAGTGTCCTGCAGAGTGTAAGTGATAGTTGTCACACTTCCATTGCCAAAACCAAATCTGCTCTCAGTGTTCATAAAACTGTGAGGGTAAAAATGTCAGTAAAGCCTCCTAATATTATTTTAAAGTGGGGGGTTATTTTTATATATACTTATGATCTCCTGGGAAAAAATACTGAAAACAGGGTAAGAAGGAAATAGTGGGTAAGGTAATTATGCTGCCATGGTTACTCTGAGAAGAGAAAGCTTACAGCAAATTTTAATACAATTGAAAAAGGATAAAAACAACAGCATTCAACCAAGAAACAGAATGTTTCTATAGAATCTTTTTACAAAAATAGCACCAAGTCACCTTGCCTGTGTCTGCCTAAATTTGCAGGTAACAGGTATGAATCAGAGCAAGTTGTGGCCTGGTGGGAAATGTCCTTAGAGTAAGAAAAGAGGCATATCAGTGTCCTCACTACCTTCATATAGGTTCATCCTTAAATAGAAAATCTTTCCAAACCCCATGTAAGGGTGGTGCTGAAATGGGGGTAAAATCTAAGAGAACCCATCACCTAGGTAAGGCTCCTGCCCCGGAGTTGTCTGAATGATCCTTGGCATTACAGTATTTCAGAGGGGGAAAGAACAGGAACCTTTTTGAAGGTTCTGTCTATTTTTCACCTGTAGGGGAAAGACTGGAGAAGTGAAGGGACAGCAGCAAAAAACACACAAAGGCAGTCTAGTCTTCAGGCAAAGGGATTAAGAATTAAGGCTCTCCTTAAAGGACAAAACCAAATAATAATTCTCCCCTTCTCCAATTGTCTGCTTACATTATGTTAGATTTGCAGAATTACTTTGATAGGGAGAGACTCAGGCAACACAGGTAAGGTCCCTTGATTCTTTTACTGATACATTTTGAATACTTGAATGTTTCTGGTAATGGGTAATGGAATAATCCCATCAAGTCTCAGGGAAGTATCCACTTTGGAGTTTGATTAAGGTACATTTATATACTCTAACACAACAGAATACATTAAAATGTTTCTGTGAAGAGAGAGGTGCACCTGTCCACTCATTGTAAACAAAATAAAAGCATTTTAGGGCAAGTATCTTCTTAAGTAACTCAGCTTTTCACTCATGCATCATTTCCATAGAAGAAATGCCTACATTACCTTTGTTAAACTTAAGTAAGTTTCCTAGCAACCCAGTCATTATCTCTGTGGGGGATAAAAAGACACCAGAATTATAAAGAACTTAAGTCTTTGACAACACTGTGTTTTTTGACCACCACAATTAATAACCAGACATGCTGGCATCAGTTCTGAAGTTCTCCTCTTCAATAAGTATCAGGAAAATACTTTGTTTACTGTTAATCCATTTCATTTTCTGCTGTATGATAAAATCAGATTCTGTGTATCTACAATACTGAGCAAAGTAGTGAGCATCCTAAAAAAAATGTTCAAATTAACCTCATGGTTTTGCATGTCCAATGTCAAAGATAGCAAACACCATGAAGGTGACTTCTTAAGATTTATTTCAGGAGGTAATTAATGGCCTAAATAGAAATCCTTTTAAGAAAAAAAAAACTCTCTTCCTTTCTTTTTCCTAGGGGCTCTTTGTTTTGCTTAGCTTGCTTTTTGGTTTTAAAGCAATTTGTCCAACTCTATAGTGTTAAATAGCCAGCAATGTCAACTAACTCAGGACTAGCTGCTAACTCCATGATTGGAGCAGTAAAGAATATAATTTGCAACTAAAATATCAGGATAATTAATTTATATTATCCTGTGTGTATGGTTAAATTATTAACAGATTAAAGAGATCTCATAAAATCAAAAATCAAGAAACAAATGGACAAGGGGAAAAAGATTCCCCATTATTATTTCAAAATCTGTGTTGAAATACCTTTATCTTTGTATGGCAAGGGATTCTTATATGATAGTTTTTAAGTTTATGGAATGTATAAAAGAATGATGACATTAACATTTAGAAATACTTTCCATTTATAGTGGATTATTTGTGGCTCAGCAGGCATGTTCTTGAATAAACCTAGATCTCCTCTTCAAACAAAATTCCACTAATAGTTCAAAATATCACAATTTTGCATAGTTGCTTTTCCTGCACATTAGAGATTGGCACAAACCAAGCTGAAAGAAGATGTCACTGCAGTTTATAGGAAGAAGTTATATTCACTTATTGGCAGTCTACCACTTTGGGGGGGAAAAAAGAAAACAAAGAAAAAAAAGGAAAAAAAAGGAAAAAAAGAGAGGTATTTCTTTCAGCTATATATAAGGAACAGCATGAAAAAGAAGCAACTAATTTGAAACACCCTTTTTTCAGAAGCTATATTACTGCAGAAGGAAAAGAAAAAAAGTACCTCACATCCCTAAAGAACAGTAATCATATTTGTAACCTGCTCTTATATTTGTAACCTTAGGTTACTGGAAGCTGTATTTCCTTCTCCAGGAGTAGCTCAGAAACTGGACAAGACTGTCATTTGAGAGAATCCAATGAGAGCAGTTCCTCTATTATTCCTTAGTTTCCAAGCAGAAAGAAGAAGCTATGCACGTTTGCTGACTCGACCTTTTGAGAGGTAAATCTAAAAGAATACCTATTTGTATTTGAGTATCTGGACTTGGCCATCTTTGAAGCATTGTTGTTGGATTTTTTTTTAAGTTGCTTCTATCACCTACAATGATACAGTGAGGATTATTCACCAATAGGGCTGTCTGTTCTAGAGATGTTTTATTTTCACCACACTGATTTCTATAATATGCCAGCAAGTCAACGACAAAACAAAAACTGCAGACACCTCATATTACCTCATTAAGGTTATGGGCTAATGTTATGGTAATCTATAGCTCCATTGCATGTGGTTGTTTCATAGAATTTAAAACTAAGAAAAAAGAACCAAGCAGACATAGCACTGGTCTGTAGCTTTACACAAAGTGAGAATACACTTTTTAACTAAATGGCTTCATTAAATTTTAGGGGTCTGTTATTTCCTGTCTGATTATTAATCTAAACATAATAACATGGTTTCTGTGACTTATGCATAGTGCCTTCTTTTTGATGTACAATGCATTAGTCATATGCATCTATGAACACAGATTATATATGGTGCAATCTTTACACCCACTGCTGTATTCTAGAAAGAAAGTATTAATATATTACTTTGTTCTGTAATTAACACTAGTACTGCACGCAAGTCCAAAATAGCTTTTAGGATTCAGGATTGGATGATAAAAAAAAATCCTGGTCCTCAAACTTGTTTCATGGATACGGTAAGAGATAATTTATTTTGGTAATAACAATTCCTCTAGTTCTTGCAGGAAGTATGATGTAAAGAAGAAAAATACGAAAGCTAATGGAGAGTTTTTTCTGCAGGACACATAGTTAACAGTCATAAAGAAAGTTAATAGTCTTTAGATGCTAAGAATCAAAAGATTCTTCTGATATCAGCTTCCCCTGAAGAAATTAAAGATCTAGAAATTAAAACTACACCAAATGTAGTGATTCTTGATGGACTCACAGATCTTGACTGGGCCTTTTCCAGTTCAGATTGGCAGGATCCATGCCAAAATTCGAACGGGTATATGCTAGCAGACCAATTGTGAGAAGACAACTTCCTTATTAATAGTGCAGGACCAAACTTAAAGTGCAAACTGAGAAGACGTTTGTAAAAAGGAATTATAGAAAAAAAAAATATGTCCTTTAAAAATTAGCATCATTACTCTGACCTCTATGAACTCCCTAATCTTAGCATTGTGAAT
>JAWWES010000115.1:62665300-62687633 GCA_035583135.1 Lophotriccus pileatus
ACGGTAAGAGATAATTTATTTTGGTAATAACAATTCCTCTAGTTCTTGCAGGAAGTATGATGTAAAGAAGAAAAATATGAAAGCTAATGGAGAGTTTTTTCTGCAGGACACATAGTTAACAGTCATAAAGAAAGTTAATAGTCTTTACATGCTATGAATCAAAAGATTCTTCTGATATCAGCTTCCCCTGAAGAAATTGAAGATCTAGAAATTAAAACTACACCAAATGTAGTGATTCTTGACGGACTCACAGATCTTGACTGGGCCTTTTCCAGTTCAGATTGGCAGGATCTATGCCAAAATTCGAACGGGTATATGCTAGCAGACCAATTGTGAGAAGAGAACTTCCTTATTAATAGTGCAAACTGAGAAGACGTTTGTAAAAAGGAATTATAGAAAAAAAAAAATATGTCCTTTAAAAATTAGCATCATTACTCTGACCTCTATGAACTCCCTAATCTTAGCATTGTGAATGTTTCTAAGTCATCCAGTTCTGCAGGTAGATGGATATTTTGGACTTACAGGGAATGGCAGCATTTTTCCATATGATTGGCAGCTGTCAGTCAGATTATTTTTTTAGGAGCTGAACTGACAAACATAAAAAAAATTATAGATCAAAGTGAATACAATTTTATGTGCAAGCCAGAAAATAAAATGTTGCTGGGAATGAATTAAACTTTTTAGTTCTCTTGGCTCCTTTTACACAATCTGAGAACATCCACATGATATGACCAGAATGACCACTATCAGATTACGCACAAGGTTTTGGAAGTTTCCCTCCCTGCTCTGCTCAGGAAAACATACTGTCCAACTTCAAAAGGACTGCCAGTGTTGTTATGCCACAAAATCACTCTCAGCGCCTTTCAGCAGTTCATGCAAAACAATTTTCTACGAAGCACAATAATTTAACTAGATAAAATAGGAATAATGCACCTCAAAAACTTCATAGTCATTAGCTCTATACAGGTTTTACTGGGTCTCCTCTAGCAGATAACAGACATAGTGTCAAATATATATAAATAAAGGAGAGGATAGAGCCAGGGAATGAGATTTCCTGAGCACTCTAACTAGCCTGTTAGGCAAAGCATTTCTTTCTTCTTAATTTTGTGATTCAAACTAAAGCACTTAAGATTATTATTTTTGTCATAATTTGTAAACATCTATGTCTATACTGATTTTGCTCACTAACACTCGTCACCTGACACAAAAGGTGTCATGAACTGTTAAGTATTGGCAGCAGAACACTTTGTGATACACATACAAAAGCAACTCTTACGGCTATTACTGATTCAAAGACTGTTTTTTTAAAGCATCCTGATGGTGTGCTTGATCCGGCCAAGTGGCAACACTGCTTTAAGCACCCCGGGAGATTGTTTCTTATTGCATGCAGTTTTACTGTAAGAAAAATATGGCTGTAAAGGAAAATGTGCCTAAATCCTTTCTTTGTTTTCATTCAGTAACTGCTGGTTCCTTCTCTTTGAACCACCCTACCTGATTCCTCTCATTTACATCCTTAAAACACTTACAGATATTTAGCATGCCACTCATAAATCATTATTTAGACAGGCACTCCATATTTAGGTCTTCTCCTTTCCTCATAAATCAGTCCCTTCCAGACCCTCAATCATTTTTATTGCTCTTTTATAACTGCTGATAGTACTCATAAATGAAATGTCTGTAATGGAACTAAGCAAGAAAAAGGGAAAAAGAGACCAAGGCCGGAGTTAATAAAATAAAAATAAAGCATAACTTAACTTGGGCATCCTCTTTATTTTGCTAATCAAATAGACATAAATAATAACACAACAAGGCAAATGAATTACCAGAAGATAAAGTGAGGCCCAGGCATACCTATTTTCCTTTGTATTTTTCCCTTGTAGAGAGGGAAGTAGAAAAACAGCTTATGTGAACATCTATTTCTGGTTGTTTTGGTTTTTTCTTTTTTCAAATCAGTATTCTAATACCCTGTGAGTGATTTCTGGCAATCAAACTTAAAACATCTCAAAGCAGGACTCATGTTAAGCCTGACATGTAAGAACAGTATCCGTTGCCACAGGACAACATTCTGAGCCCCTCTAACACAACTGCCGGAAGATGGTAACCATGGGATGCCTTATGGTATTTAAGATACTGTAATAGAATATACAGAAACAGTTATCCTTTTAATCAAAGCCAGATAAAAGCTTAGCAGGGAAAGATGTTTTTGACAGTCTGATATTTACATCGCTGCATACCAATAGTTTTAGTTTAAAAGAGCATCTATTTTTTCCCCGTGAGGCTAATATATGCTGGGATCCTGGATTTTTAGGTTTAAAAGGTGAGAAGCAAGCTTTAGGCAGCTTTTTAATTTGAATTTCTGAATGATTAAAAGAGGCAGAAAACTTTATGGAAGTTCAAATAAACTGCCTTTGGCCAGTGAGTTACTCTCTGTGTGCTGTGTGTAAAAGTACACGCATGATGAATTTCTAAATGTATGGAAAAGAGGATATGTGAAGATGAAGCCAGCAGCATCTATTTTTAGAATGTATTACTGTGCATTTGAAAAATAAAGAAAATTACACAAGTAAAATTTACAAAAGCAACTACTATCTACAGGAAACTCAGAAAAAATATTGAAAATAATAATTTTCATTGTGTATTTAGTTATAGAATCTTAGATCTCAATAGCTTTATAGCCTTTTATATGGATCCTTTATCAAGCTTATCTTAAAATCTATTTTAATTGCTTACAGCTGGACTGTTTTAGGTTGGTTTTACTGTTAAACAAAGCATAACCTGCTAGCCCTTAAGATTAATTTTAAATTAAAAAAATATTAAATGTGTTAAAATGCTCTGTTTTGGCACTGCAGGTATGTAAAAACATAGAACACCTAGAGTTGTAACTGTGATACTGATAATAAAAAAAACCCAACAGATGTAAATAAATCAACAAAAAACAACTGGCATTCCTATCTATATCAGCTAGAGCCTGTATATCAAACCAGATCACTGCTTCTCAGCAGAGAAAGATTTAAACATATGTAATTTTTTCAAGCAGGAAGACATCACATGAAGAAAAGAAAGATTAAAACACTGTAGAAAAAATATTTTCATAACAACAAAATATCTACTCATTTATATTTGGAAGATATAGGAGAACATTAGGGGTCATAGATTTAGCCTACCAGTTCATAGAGGGGTTGCTTATTCTACAAAGAACTCAGTTTCTCCTCTCTACCTCAATAATTTAGCCAAAAGGAAAGAAAACATTTAGAAGTCCTTCAGACCAAAATGTGCTTTTTATTTTGCTGAAAAAAAACCCAAAATAAGGCACCGTGATGCAAAAAAGTCATAAACCAGCCCACAGCACCAGAAATGTTTTCAAACTTTTAGCTGTCATCTGACCTAACAGAATACTTTGCTAGTTTGAAGACTCTACACTTGTCTAATGTAACATTTATGACTTCAGTGCTTTAAGTTAAAATAGTAAAAGAAATGAGTCCATAATCTAGAGCAAGTATTAAAAGCTGAACCTTTAATCATTACTTCTGATGGAGTAACTCCATTCATCAATCATTCTCTTTCAAAGTCCATGAATAAAGAAGGAATACCTATACACTGTAAGATCTGATGAGATAGTCCAAGTTGCTTAAAATAAATTATAGTCTTGGCACACAGAAAATCTCTTTAAAATCTTCTAATTTAAAGGAAGCAAACAAAACCCGCTAGTTTTGCAAGAGCTCTCAAAACTATGAGGCCAATAGAAAAGGTTTTCCTCACACAGCTGTAAAAGTAACAAATACCATATCTAAAGCAAAAAGAGTATTATCTTCTATAAGACATTCAAGGCAAGGCTTTTCTTATCCCAGTCCTGGCAATGACTCAACTGGAGCATTTCAAACAGTTGTTCTCAGCACCAGTTCCCCCAAAAGTTCTGGGCTGGCAGAGATGGTCATAACAGAGCAGAGATGAAGAGCTGCAGTAATGACAATATGAAGAAATGGCTCAAAATTTTCAGCAACATAAAAGCAAATCTGAGTTGGGGCACTGTAACAATTACTGCTAAGCAACTGGTCTATTGCATCTATATGAAAATAGGCTGAAACCAGCAGACTTTAGCAGAAAAATTTCTTCTACTATAATAAAACCTCTTTTTATTGTAAAGCTAAGTACACAGCCATTATATGGAAACTAAACTTGATTACTACATATTTCCTACCCCATAGATACACTTTAAAAGCCTCTTGACAGCCCTGTTTTGAGGGCAAAAATGGTGCTTGTCAATTGTCTCAGCAATGATTTGACGACATAGGACAAAAATATTTCAGAGACCTGGTTAAAGAACGTAAGAATACAGACTTGAGCCAGAGATTCAGTTCCTGTCTGAATTCTTTTAGGTCTAACAATATAGACATAGGCTACATACCAAGATGAGAACCAGTGAGATATCTGAATAAATAATATGTAAATGAAAATCAGTTCTAACTGCTGCAAAGTAAAACACATACATAAAAAAAAAGTCTCTAATTATATCAATTTATTGATGGATAGATAATTAGATATTACAAGTCAGAAAAGAGATTTTGGAATGATTGCAGACCTAAAATAATCAACAACAATAGAAAAACAAACAGAAAATTTGAATTATTTTCCAATAAGTGAAGGAGGAAACCAAACAGAAGAGGACAAAATAGGAAACATAATTATGTCACCGTAGAAATACATAATCCATGGAAAACTCAGTTACTGTGCACACACTTCAGGCCACTTATTTCAGCCACTTATTTCACAGTACACATAAAGTGACAAGGATGGCCGGTAGCATGGTAGCATGGTAGCTTTCTACAGTTTAGAAAGTTTCTAATACACTAATTCACAGAGGCAGGAAGAGATATCAGGAAAATAACACACTCCTCTTGCCCTCTTTTCTACATATTGAACAATTTGAACTCTTGTATTCAGTTCTTGCAAGCTGTCCAAACCTCTGATCGTCCCAAAACCTTCGGATTATATCTTTTATTTTTGATACTTGTTTCTTCGATGCAAATTCTGGGACTGTAGCCTGTATTTTGTATAAAAATTCAGCCATGCCTTCTAAAAAAGCTTCAATATCTCCCTGTTTCTAGTGGAAATATCTTAGCTGACATAACCCAGTGCAGCATCTGTCTTTTTTATGATGCCATTACATTCTTCTTAATAGTCATTCCATGGTCAAATAATGAAAGTTACTGAATCAAGGAGAGCAGAAGATGCTTTATGACTTTGCAAATCAATCCATTTTCATTCAGGTACATGTTAAAGAGTCTAACAGTCACCCATCATTTAAAAACAAGCAAACAAATAAATCCCACTGAAAATAAGGCAGATCAAATACGAAATGTGAATAATCAGAAAAAGATTAAAACAACAATGGAGAAAAAGCTTAGAGTATGCTTTCTCTTCTCTTTCCCTTTTCTTTCCATGACTAATGATTCCATCCACTGTTTTGTTTTAACACAAAATACCATTAATATACTGATTCCTAGAGCCCACATTCTAATTTTAATTAAAATCAATTATATCTAATAGTGTACGTTTTACTTCAGAGGAATAATAACACATTTATGCTGTTTTAAGCGAGAACAGAATTTAGCTCACTACATTTTTTACACACTTGACTGGCTGGGTACTGAGAATGTCTTGCTGGATTGGTTGGATTTTTTCCTCATTAGAAACAGACATGATTATTTTTATTTTGCAGTTAAGCACCTGGTCACTAAATATTTAAAATTCTGAAACGAAATGCCTCTCAATAAGCTTCAAAGCAATAATATGCAAATACTTACTTATACTCAGTTGGCATATAACAAGGTATGAACATTGTGTGTGCATTGTAATGAAGTGATGCAAATGACCTCAGAAGCTGGAAGACACTGCCAAAAGTTTGAATTGTATCCAAAATAAGAATGTCTGTTTTCCCTACAATCTGCTGAATGCAGAATGCATTAGTATCTCAGCACTGCACAGCTGTGTTTTTCTATCAAAGGAGGATAATGCCTGCTTTCAGATTTGGAGAAAAAAAAATCCTTCCTAATTGAGCTGGGTACCTTTATCTGCATTCAAGCTGCTGCTTATTTATTTTTAAATAACTGAATTCTGGCAACATTTTGTCCTGAATAAAACACATAGTTAAAAAAGTGTTAGACATTCCATGTCAGCCTTATGCTATGAAAACACAGTACCTACTTAGGATGGATTTTGACCTCTTTTTTCTTATCACTAACCAGCCAAAATTTCTTTATCATCTTACCTATGGCCTCAGACCTTTCCCTCCCTATTATCTGATACGGTCTTATAGGGCAGTCTTAACATACATCCGCAGTCCTCCCTTTAACTGCCCTGGTCCTATCTCCAGCTCCATGCTTCTTCAAGGGCAGGCTCCTCCTTTAGAAGGAGAGACTCTCATCTTGCTGAGAAGTTACCCATCACTTTCTCTTCCATACTTCGATTCTGTAAACAGTGTGCTTTAGGTCCAGAAGATCTGGATTGCTCAGCAAGACAATATCAAGGTCAGGGCTACTCAAGTGAAGGCTTCAAGATAAATCTAAGTTGAGAATAAACAGTGCCCTGAACCACTCCATGGCTCCAGACATGAAATGTTTGTGATTTTTTGTGAAGCATCTCATCTTCCTTTATCCTCTTCTGGTGTCACAGTGAGGACATCTACCTTGCTGCATTTGGCACATGTGAGAGTGCTGTTGAGCAGCCTAGAATAAATGTATCCGCTCTGTGGTGGAGAAGAGTTCAGTGAAGTCAGATAAAAAAAAATATCAAAGCCTGATGAAAGTGATCTTCAAGACAATTTCCCTATAAGTATGATCCATGCATGGTACCCACATCGGTAGAACATGTTCTTTTGCAGCAGAGCTATACTACTCCAAACCCCTCTCATCCACGAAGTGGCCTCAGGTTGCTGTAATAAAAATATTTCCAAAGTACTCTGTTATTCTGAAGCCAAAAGCAATTTTTTTTTTCAGTCATACTCCACTATAACACAGGAGAACCTGTATTTATATAGTTAGAGATAATAATGGTGTTGAGTCCCAGTTGGAAGAGGTTCATAATTAATCTACATTACAGTGAAGAATCTATCATCTGAACCAAGATATTTTTTTATTTTATTCTTACCTCTCACAAATGATACAAGAACTTGCTTTTCAGAGAGCTAATTTAGTTATTTATATTTCTTACGCAACTTCTTTTTAGTGTTTACACTTACTCCTGTATTCTAAACAAACCAAATTTTTATTTCATACTTTTGCTTTCTATCTGATATATTTCAGCAAAATACACATGCACTCGGATTATTATGTGCCAGATATGACTTCTTTTACACTTTTCTACTAAGACATGGAAACCATATTTAACATTCTTTTACCAGTTTTGTGCAGGAAGAATAAAGTTTTGTTCACACAAGAGATTTGTGGTTTATTAACTTAAGCTTTTTCATAAAGTGAATTAGTTAAACTCCATTGTGTATTTATAACTCAGTTTAAAAGCAGTTTGTTTCAGTTTAGCTTTTAGAGATTCCAGTTTATGCTAAATTGAAAAATGCCTCATTTAAACGGCAATAAAAGTATCTGCACAACTTCATTTACCGGTTTAGTTAAATTAGTTAGACTTATTACATTTGATTGAACCAAGATAACAGTATCACAGATTCAAGGCTGAAATTTTAAGCTAACATGTAGCCTGTCACCTGGAAAATTTATCAATTTTGGCAGCAGATAGCCACTATGGGTAATTATCTTGAAACTTTGGGCATCAACTAACAAATGAGTATGAAAGTGGTTACTGCGCAAAGCAATCAAGCTATGCATGTCAGACTTAACAGCATATCACAAAGATCTACCAAACACTTCATGTCAAGTTAAAATACTGGATTGGAACAATCATCAAATACAACAAGGCATTTTAAATAAAAACTGCGCCTTATGCAGATTCTCTTTATGACAAGGAACTGACTTGGGAGAAACGTCTTTGTTTTCTGAATCATTTTCCACTGGTCTCATTCAGATCACATTGAAAGTGGCAAACATTACTATGACTTTTCCAAGGATTTTCTTAAGTCGTGGTTATGTATAAACCTGGCCCTGGTAAAAAGAACTCACTAATGTGACCTGTTCTTGCTCAAACTGCATTGCAAGTTGCTTAAAGAGATTGCAAACTTGCTGCAAGTATGGGTGAGGATTCAGCTGAGAAAAACAGCAAAGCAAGTCAGCTGAAGAAGTCAAACAGAAGAAAGGAGAAGCCCATGACCTTAGCCTCAGCTTTGAGCTCATAGGAATCACCAGCTTTCTCTCATGACAGGAATAGTTCCTTGATGACAAAAATGAATTCACACAGAGATTCAGGCAGCACCATATTATCACTCTAATGTATTTGCAATGATATAAACTTTTGCAGAGGGACTTCAGGTGCCAAAGTCAAAGTGCATCAAATTTTAGCCTTAACAGGCAGAATAAAAAACGTTCACAGAAGTTATAATTATTCAGTCTCTATGAGTGGGTACATGGTCAATTGGCACTGTTCTTCATACTGTTTTTCCCAAGCAGTCGTTTGAAATGATCAAATAAATACATGTACCTACCTTCTTTTCAACTATTGCAGCCTGGTCATTCAGATGTCATTCAAAACAAATTTGTGACTGAACTCAAGGCATTTTTTTTGTTTTATTTATATTTTCAGTTTGAAAACAGACTTTGTTTTTCATATAATGAAACTTTTCATTACAAAGAAATTACAGAAACCACAAGTTCTCTATTCAATATTTCACTAATACATAACCTCAAATGAATAGGGTTGTTATAAGTATATAAACCATTCACAAATAATTTCTTTGCCCACATAAGTTATAAACTACAATCTAAGCATTATTTTACTTTATTTTCCCAATATATACCATTAAACAACTATAGTAAGTTTGAACATATGCAGTCATTTGCATATATCTTCATACGTTCATATGCATAAATACACATAACACAGAAGGTGAAACTCAAAGAACGCAATTTAAAAAACTGAACTTATCTCCAAGGGCAGTTATAACTTTGAAGGTAACTCACTGAGCTGTGAGGGAGACCAAGTACTACATAAATGTATATACTTGTTTTCTTCTTAAAAAGAAGAAACACTGTCTTGCAAGCAGATTGCAATTAATACACTATCTTGTCAGCTTGCAAGGTCTAAAGTAAGCACAGGGTTCTTTTTTGCTCTCATCTAGTTTGTGATCCTTTTTTCAGAAGGGGGGAATCTGCTATTTAGAAATACCATTTACAAGCATTTTCATATCAAAATAGATATCTTCACATGAAAGTCAGAGGAACCTGTTTTTTTAAAATATATTCTTTTTAAGTTTTTCAAAGAATTCTTTTCAGAAAAGGCAAGCACCTCATCAGCTCTCACACACACAAATCTTCAAATGCTGTTTTTGAAGAGTTGCATTTAAAAGTATGTTCAGTTATATACCAAGCATGAGAAGTTGGAAAAAAACTCTTTGAATCTGAACTACAGCTCATCATAATCTGGTTAAAATTATCTTCAACACCACCTGTCATTATTAATGCAGGCGGAGAGGCAGAAAAATACCTTCAGCCCAGTTACATTATTGCAAATAAGGTCCATCTGCTTTCCACTGTTCTGTCATACAATAATAGCAGCTATATTTATGATGGATTTAGAATTTTGCCTGTAGTGGATGAATGTGTGTCTGCTTTTATTAAAAATGCTCTCTTTGAAGGTGTTCTATCATCTTAGCAGACTGTATACCTAATTTTTAATGTGGAATGCTCAGTCTCTGATATATTCCATTACTAGGTAAATTGTTTTTTTTTTAATTAATTATATTCTTATTTTTATATATATTCATATATAAATGAATATATATATGTACATAGCTCAAAAATATATGGAGCATTTTGTGTTAGATGATATAGCTGTGAAGAACCTGATTTAAGGCAAAATGGATATAAGAGCCATTTTACAATAGTAATAGCAAAATATTCATTATCTGCATCCTTGAAGGAACACAATAAAAACATGAAATCTACAGGGTAATAATTTCTAAGAAAGAAAGCAAAGATACCTGAGAAAAACAAATGAAAAGTAAAAGCTTAAGATATAAAATGCTCGCTGTTATCATGGGTAGTGTACAAAGCACAGCAAGATGATTCAGAGCAAACAATGGCTGTGTCTACATTAGCCATCAGCTAGTGGTGCATCAGCCCAGTGCCTGTGGTGTGACTTATTCTTGGCTTACTGTTTGTTGTTCATAAATTACAGTGACTTTGTGTTCCCCCCAAAGAGTGTTATGGTCAGAACAACACTCATCATTAAAATTTAAAGCACCAAAAAAAAAAAAAAATCAGTTAAAGCAGCTATCTGCAGGAAAAAAAAAATCATTCAGAAATTATTATTTGTGTCCAGAATAGAAGAATAGAAAGAGTATAATATCCAGGAATTTAAATGTAAAAGCATGACATAACAGCCCAAAAAGAGAGTATGAGAAGTACTTTGTAAATGCAATAGACTCAAAAAAGAACTTTTTTTTTTCTAGGCTCTTTAGCGCTGTTCAACCTGACAAAAAGTCTTTGGTGCCTATAGATGGTGATGTGTTGTATAAGCACTCAGAGAAGAAAAGATCACAGCAGAAAAACAAGACTAATTCTTTCTTTCTAATGATTATTATAAGGATATTTTTTCTTTCCTTTTTTTTTCCATTTTGGTTATGACTCTAAAATGTCATAGAGTGGAAAGCCAGTAGAATAGGTTTTAGAATAAAGTGATAAAGTACATAAATATGTTATAAACTAGGAACAAGTTACCTGAACTTTGTTACATTCACTGAAGAATTAATACAATCAGTATGTGCAAATGTCTGACACTTTAAAACTTTTCCGAATTTCTATAATAAAAAAAAAAATTCAGGATAATCAGAACTGGAACAGACAGAGACATGTAACAGAGTTGCAAGGCATTGCAATACTGAAAAATTGACCAATGAAACAACAGATTAAATTCAGTGTTGATAAAACCTGACAGTAGTTTTTAATCTGTGTATTTCTCATTCATCTGGTCTAGAAAGAGGACTAGGTGCAGCCTTACTATGCATAACACACAGAGTTTTACTTACATGATCTTCAAATATGTGAAGTTGAAAGAAGAACTTGAAAAAATGCAGAAAATGGGATAAGGCTGATCAAACAAGTGGAATGGCTTCCATAAGAGAAGAAGCTATAACTGTGGCAGGGACAAGTTGATAGCCTGTGACTCCACAACCCAGAGAAGATGGGGCTATAAAGTTGTATGCAATGACAGATATGATGAAATAGTGACTACAAAATGAATTTTTTTTCCTTATTTCTTCTACTAGGGATGCTAAATGAAGTTGAAAACTAAAAAAAAATAAAAGTGGAAATACTTTCTTTATACTCCACGCATTTCAGTTGTGGAATTCATTGTTATCAGGTTCTTTGAATGCCAGAATTTTAAATGGGCTAGCAAAGTTACCACAGAAATTTATGGAAGAAAGGTTTTTTAAAAGCTACTGAACAAAACAAACTGGTAGTAAATTCTTGTTCAGACTTTCTTAAAAGTTTGATTAACTGAATGTGTGAGATACACAAGTCTGCTTGTTCTGCTGTAATAGTAATCACCTAGCCACAGACACAGAAAAAATGCACATTTGCTGAGATTTTTGTTCATTTTTATATCTTATATGAGGTAAATAAAAGCAAAGAAGATTAATATAATCTCCAAATATATTACAGGTGATAAGAAGCTCAAATTTGGAGACACATTATGCTCTCCATTCTATTCCACTTGATCTATTGCAAGGTGTCACACACACTGGTATGAGTGGTTGGGATAGGCTTACTAATAAGTAGCATTTCTCTCTAAGGCTGTTAGCAACTGCTTCAGAACATACCAAATATTGATGTTTCTGTCAAAGAAAGTTCCATTTTTCCCCACAATTTGCATTGGGACTGACTCATTGTTCCTTCTTCTTGCTTAGCATGCATCAAGAATCTTCTTCCTATACTTATACAGCAACACCGATCCTAATTAATTTTAGCGTTAATTATTAAAGCTCACATTTATAAAACCATGATCCGGGATCCTTAAAGGATTTAAACATTAAGAAAATTACAACAGGCATTTTACTCTATGATAGGGAACACTTTACTGTGTGATTCCTTGCAGCAAGTCCTGCATCCTGGAAGGATCAAAGAATTGAAAAAGAAATTGTTGGGGATCTAAATGGCAAGGGACATCGCCATGAAATGAGATCATGGTATGGCCTGGGGTGAGGGGGAGGCACCACCACACGCATAAAGTAGCTAACTTGACGTGGCTCACATCTTATGTCACATTCCAAAAGAAGCCACACTTATCCATGAAGGATCAATTCCAGAAACACGATCCAAGCACTGTGAGTAGAATGTGACTTCTAACCTCGCTGCCCACGGGACAGTTAACTAAACACAAGAAACACGAGTATGCAGAGACTGAAAAGCTGTATTGCTGGAAAGAAGACGTTAAATAGTCAGGGCTAAGTACGAACACCTTGATTTTCACCTAAGGTTAACTGGTATTTGACGGAAAATACACAGCACCACAGCAATATATACCTGACATTCTAGAGTTTGTGAAGACAAGCAGTTGTGTTTAACAAATAACATAATTTATGTTATCTGTTGCTGCCATGTGAATAACTCATTGTCGTAATGAATACCTTAAACTGGTGAAGCAGGGTCAGCTCGTGGAAGGAATAAACAGGATTCAAGTTCCTGAACAGGCTTTTTTGTTTGTTTGTTTGTTTGGCTTTTTTTTGGCTATTTTCCATCCTTAAGATCTTGCAAAAAACTTGCAAAATTTTGTGACTACTTTGAAGGGGTATTCTTTCATTGGTATTTTGTTTTTAACTAACAATTTGCATTTAATTACATTCAGGTGCAGCATATATAAACCACAAATATGCAACAGCCAGTTTGTTTTGGCTTTATGCCTGATATATCAATTTGCATTAGTAGGATTGACATTTTTCTGCTATACTTGAAAAGCTTTGTGTAAGGATGGATACAGTTAACTGCAATGATGCAAACAATTTTAAGCAGTAAAATAAAAAAATTATCAACAACCTATAAAATGCTAGAGAACTTTCTTAATCATAATTTATAAATTCAAAATAATTATATTTAACTAAATAAACTTATATCAAAGAATGCTGAGTAATTCACAATTTTATTCCATGAAGAGTGCTTACTGAAATCACTTGATACTGTTAACTGATGACATTTGAAATAAGAACTCCTTCCATCCAATGCCCTGAACAATTATTGCTTATTATAACTTCACATTGCAAACCCAAAACACTGTTTATATTCTAATAATTTAACAAATATATCCTGAAATTTTCAGGTCTCCTCTGCCAGACGAGTACTGGGAAAGGATAAAGCATATAGAAAAAGCTGAGTTTTCTACTGCTAAAAGGAGGTCATCTTGTAAAATCACCCTGATTTTTGAAAACTTTTCATTAGAAGCAAAACAGCAACAGAGCAGATTATTTTGGTCTTGTTGATTTTGTCAGGCTGAGGATACTTTGTCGAATGCTACTACTGCAAGTCATATTTCAAAGCAGTTTCACAGAAATTAGAAGTGTTTTTTTGTTCACTTCCATACTTTCTGAGGGATAAGGAAAAAAATCTATATTGTGTTTTATAACTGACTAAGAGACAGAAAGGATTCTGAATTAATTCAGCTTCATGAATTTGAAATAGTGTCAACTTAATTTAAGAACTGTTGGAAGAAATCATTATTTTACACTTAAACTTCAGTGAATGCTCTTTATCTGATTTCTGCTACTATGCATAAATGAGTGACAGAGAAGAGATTTGCTCTGGTGTGTTCCTGAGAGTGTAGCCAAATTATTCTTTGTGGAATGCTATAAACTGCAGGCCTTATTTCATGTTAAGGGAGTAGAAAGATTTATTATAGTGTTTTGCTAAATCTCGCTTAAACTCGTGCCAGACTGCTGACATGCCTCCAATATTGGATAATTCTTTTAGTCCGTTTGAGCATTTTCTACATACCTCATGTTTACAGGTCCTGGCCTGTCATGAATAATTTATTTAATGTATGTTATTACCATAAGATTTTTTATGTCAAGAATACTACCTTCATTTCAATGAAGGCAGACCAGTTAAAACTTAACTTTTGAAATAACTTTCCTGAACTATCTACTCAGAATAGAGAAGTTCCTACTCAAGTTGCTGGGAAGATCTACTAACAATCACCAAGTAACTGAATATGTAGGAGGTGTGACAGAAATGTGGGAGACCCAGCTTAAGTACTGAGTTCTGAGTCAGGAAAAAGCTCCATGTAAATGCCTCCTCCTGGCAGACATCAGGAATATCCCAGGGGTGATGTCTCTGACTTTGATCAGTTAATCTTTCCCCAGCTGTGAAATGCTAAAAAGATGAAGGTTTAACAAAATTTGCTGTTTTCTTACAGAAAAAAACCCAAACAACAAAGAAAAAATCAACCAAACAAAAAACCTAAATGAATCAACCAAACACCCCCCCCCCCCTCAAGTTTAAAATCCTGAACAAATTTTGAAATCTGCTTTTGTAATGGAAAAGGACTGTTCTCTCCCACAATTGGAATGATACACCAATATCAATTTGGATGAGGAGAGACCACAGTGTGTTGCAATCTGTGATGTCTGCAAGGTAGAGCTTCATCTTCAAATGAGGCTTAAAGCAATGCCCTGTTTTATGCAAAACAGGATGAACTCAAATATAAGCTATAACAATAAGGTAGAGCTATATTTGGAAAGTTTGGTCTTCTTGTAGATTTTACCTAATCTGATTGCTAACATGTTCTTTAAGCCAAGGTATTTAATGGAAGCAACAAACAAAATATATATTTCTTCCCAGGAGCCCTCTAACATAACATAGGTGAAGCAAAAAAAGAAAAAATCAGTTTATTACTTCAGAGTCCTACTGAGTTACAAAGGACAAACAACTGTTTATTATGCTCATCTCCACCATGGCTTCAGTGAAGGTTTCAATTCACCTGAATAGTAACAGTCTTTAATCAATGCAGGGAAGATAGCGGATTCAATGCTGCTGTCTGTGGATTCATATCATCACTCCAGTAGCAGTTTTTCTTTTCTGGCAGGTTTCAGTCACTTCATTTTCTCACATTTCTGGCTCAACAGTTCAGAATGAAACTGGGTTGATGTTGCTGTAGCAATTGTTCAAGGTTTTCTCTATAAATTTATTTTACTTATACTCTGCAGGCTTCATATTTATAAGCATCAATGGTTATTTTCCTCCCTGCTTTTCTGAAGCCATAGGATTAATACACAGGATTTTGCTTTTGGGGCTTCAAGGCAATCATATTAAAGTGACTGCTACACAGTAAATACAACATCAATTTACACTGGATTTTCAGGTGTTTACAATTTAAACTAGAAGGAAGGTGCCTCTCAGAAAACTGAAAATTCTATATTGCAATTCAAATTCCTACTGTTTCCCTTTAATAGGTCATTTTTCAATTTCACATCAAAGGCCTGAAGGCCACTTTTTATTTACCATAGCAACAACATACATACATATCTCAATCATTTCTTATTCTTTTAGGATTACACTGCAGATCTCAATCAAATGGCAAAAACAGAATATCTATTTGTTAGAAATCAGCATTTGACCTAGCTATGGAAATGAAGCATAATATATTTCATTAGTATAGTGATTGCTACTATTAACAGGTTTTGTTGTCCTGTCTTTTTTTTTTTTATTACTGGTTAAGTAATTATTGAACATTTCAACAGAATGAGCTACCCAAAATGAAGCACTGATGTGACAGATCTCTTGCTGAGGAGTAAATACGATATTGGAAAAGATGCATTTTGTTCTGGCACTATGCAAGTTATCTCCAGTTAAAACCTTCCATGCATATTTTTCACTAAACACTTCCACTTCTGTGTACAGACATTAAAAAGCATTTAGCATGAGTTTTTAGAAGAAAAATAAGATTAAGTTATACAGATGTATCCTATACCTACTGGTGATATTCAGGTGACAAACAGCAGAGATATGTGATAAATTCCATCTGCCTTCCAGTTTACGTATTGATTTCTTTTATAGTACCCACCACACCAAGTGAGAATTATACATGCAGCTTTGAGCACTCCACTCTGCCCACTATTCCATTTCTTCCAAGATTACTTGTAAGATATCACACCTCTACAGGGTTTGAAATGTTTGCCACTTTCATTTCTAAAACCTATCTTCTAAGGATGTGTTCCTTTCTTCACTGAAAAATTACAGTTGTTTAAGAGGCAACACAGGCTACATGGAAAGTGAGAACAGGGAGGAGTTTTAGCTTTGACACCTTGCAACATTGGATGTAGAAACAGAAGCTACACCAATTCCTTTAAGGAGAGTGAATTTGCTTCAAGTCAACAACCATCATTTCAGTTTGAGGGGCCTAAATACTGTCATAGTTGTCTCTGCAGGGATATTCGAAGTGCTTAATAACTAGATAGCACTGGCATGTGCTATCCAGTAATTCCTAGTAAACAACATGCTAGCTTCAAGGCCTTTTATGGAAACTGTACCTACATTACAATATAACTTTTCAAATATTATGATTCACATTGCTGTCATTTGTGCAAAATAGATTATTATTAATATTAAAACATACTACAGCATTTAAAGTACTTTGGCCTGCAGAATTCATGTGTTGCTTCACTGCCTGTATGTTGCAGGAGCTCTCAGCTGTTTAGATCAACCATCCTTGTATATTCCATACACTGACACCTGCAGAGTTCTGTTTTACCACCTGCTTGGTGTGCCAAACATTACAGGTATGCACACATGGCACATCCAAATTTAGCACTGAGAAACACAGCTTTCAGTTTGTAGATGGTACTTATCTGGCCTACACATTATGATCTGTTTTACTTAGGGGCAAGGATATTTGTGACAGAAGTTCGCCTCTAAAATGTGAACATTAATTTTCAATGCCTTTAAGCCCACTCACTTTGTTTAGTAATAAACTCAGGTTTAATACTATTTAAGCTCATTCTTATGCAGAGATGAGACCTTGAGTTTTGTTGTTTTAAGGATCTAGACTAGACTCTCCAGTACTGTCTAAATTTCTCCATTCCAGAGAATGGCATTTGGCAGTTAGTCACTTATTCATATGTGATGCTGATGGGAAAGAATCGATGCCTAAGTAGGCAGGGGATCATTGCATCTACCTCCTGTCAGCATCTTTCCTAAATGGCAAGGACACTTTGCTTTTATAGTGCCTGGCTGGAAAGAAGAGGCAGTTGGCAGAAATGCAGTTGTTATAAAAAGGAAGTAGGTTGACAGGGCAGGGAAGCATAAAATAAGATGCTTTCTCCACCTTTTACTGGGAAGAGGTTTAATTCCCCATTAATACTCTAGCTATTTGCAATGCCAATTTTGGATCTCACAGTGGCATCTGTGGCCAATGTCAGTACTTAAATGTGTGTGTGCTCTGAAGTTCTTCTAACCGTCTGTCATTACGTACAATCTGACACAAGTTAAGTCATGCCGATATGACATGAAGACTGTGCTACTACAAAGCCTTTTAAATTAAAAATGCCTTGAACAGCATTTTGGTGACTAAATATACAGTATAGCTCTGAGCTCTCAATTTCCAGAGGGTGAAAACAAATTCTCTGCATCCATACAACACTCAACCATAAAAGCATCGAGTGTCTTTTTTTATAACATAGACCAATTTCAGAAGCTTGAGAGGAGAACATGTGCACACACATATCCAGTCATTCATCTTTGATACCTTCTTCCAGCTTTCAACAGCTAGTAGCTTACAGACTGATCTGCTCTTGTGCATCAAGAGCCTCTGACACAGTGCTGAGAAACCAGGAAACTGTAGAAGAATGCACTGCATTTGCACAGTCCAGATCAGGCAACAGCTCTCCCATGGAGTGGGGGCAACTGTCAGTGACTTTGTCATCCTTCGTGCTCCTTAACTCACTGGGTTACATGCTCTTCTTATTTAGACACTGATCCCAGATCCTACCCTTGCCCAAGCCTTCCCATTCAAATGCAGTCCAATATCAGAATACAAGCAGAGAGTCTCACTGAAGTTACACGGGTTTTCTTTTCATCATGTCAGGATTTTATGGCAAAAAAGCTTGAGATGTGATTTTACAAAAAACCTCTAAATACCATATAATTACAATACTATCAAAATCATATGAGGGAAGAAAAAAGTCCATTTTTATACTTACATTTTAAAGCAATCTCATCCAACAAATTCCTAGCAATTTTCTATCAACTTGGCTTAATTTCATCTCTTACTTTACCTTTTCATTTCTTATCTCAAAATGTTCATACTTTTCAATTAAAATGCCATAAACCAAATAATTTAAATTTATTTCCTATTGATAATTTGGAGGACCTCAAACATTAATTTTCACAGAAACAATTTTTCTTTTTAATATTACTTTAGCATTATTTAATAGGTAGAGTGGAGCCTCTAAATGGGTTTCCACTGCCAAAACTCAGCAATTCATGTAGAAAGTTTATTTCTTCAGGGTCAAATGCCATTGAAGAATTGTCTGCATTGTTTATCATTTAGAGTATTTTTGTTAATTTCTTCCCTCTTTCCTCAAGAAGTTGTCCTGGAAAAAAGTTTAAGCTAAATTTGATTCAGCTAATTTACCTGAAATCTTACGCAGCTGAAAATCAGCTTGTTTAGTTAGTTAATCTATATGGTTTCACTCAAATCCACACTACATATCATTGTTTATATACAATAACATATACGCCAAAAATCACATTGAGGTGTTTCATAATTGTAGTTTTAAAGATATCATCATAAGTATATAGAGAAGCACTACTGAGTTAATTACTTTGTTAATTTCTGTGAAGAATATTCCCCTTTCTGTAGACTGTTACAATAATTTCAAGCTAATTCATATTGCTATGTTTCCTTTGTTGGCAACTGAGGATAGTAGACATTTATTGGCAAAGTTAAATTATGCATAAGGGGAAATATAGGTCTAAAGAGAGAAAAATATGTTTTGTTAAAAATAATATTTCGAGAGCAACAAATACATACATCACTGGTTGTTGGCTTATAGTAAGCTTTTGCCCACTTGGAAAATATAACTTACACAAAGTAAAAATCACTGTTAAGTTACAAGAAATATAAACCCACTAAAATTAATAGAATTTATTTTACTATAATATTATCTGAACTGAATAGCAATGAAGCCTAGATGAGCTTATTTATCCATCTGAAGTAGATTTGAATCTACTAGGTTTGAATCAGATAGATACCTATTTCATAGTTTGCTTTTGAAGCATAGACTGTTGTCTAGGAGACCTAAACAACATTCATTTTTCCTCTCAGCACAGAAGAAATTAGTCAGAGCCAGTATACTTGACATGTTGAAAGATCACAGATAGGCCCCTTGCGACTCTTTTAGGGAAGATGCTGTATAAATGCATTGTATTGTTACTGCACTGAAGACACTGTTTAAATTCTCCGTCGCTCATAGGTTAAAACCCAGCACATTTCAAGACACCGATCTTACATCTCAAGTGTAAGAGTAAAATATTAATTTTTTGTTATATAAATTTCTCCAGATAGGGCATTATTTTGCATTCATGTTCTTTGAGGCAGATTATTCCTTTCTATTCCATAAGTTTACAAACAATGCATTCTGGCATATAATATTTTTCCATATGAAAATGTGTGGCTACAGTCACTACATCTGTATCTATTTTTACAGTTCCTAAGGACTGAGTGTAAGTTTCTGATACTGAACAAATGTCCTTACAGAGGCTGAAAGAGGTGATGCTGGTCTAATGGAAATAGATTGTTCTGCATCTGCAAGTGAATACTGCATTTAACCCCAAAAAGAAATGACAACTTCTTAATATGTCCTTTAAGAACAAAAAGTCCCACAAACACTTCAGCTCTTTTCTGGTCATTGACTGTTTTAGAAATAATAATAATAATAAAAAAAAAACCCCGCCATACAATTTGAACAAAAAAACTTATCCTGAGATTTAATATTGATCTTGTTCAAGCATTCACTACGAGGGAAGGGTGGCAGATTTTATTGCTCCTCATGCCATATTATTACTATTCATAGGTGTCTTAAACACCCAAATTCAGTAAGCAAGTCCTCTATACCATGAAGTCACTTCATGTCAATTTTTCCATAAGACAGTAAATACCATATTTCAAGTAACACAAAGGTAATTGTCTACCTTTAGTGTCGTATTCTCAGGAATATGGTTGACATTTAGATTAGTCCAACCTGAGCAAATCATAGGCTAGGTGGGGAGTTTAGTTTTTTTAAATTTATTTCTGAAATAGAGCCATGCTTTCACACTTCACCTTAACACTGCTCTAGAACAATGTTTGGCAGGATTTTGAAACACAGGAGTTACATGAATAAAAAGAATAAAACCTAGATTTGTTCCTTTTCCCACATTTTCCCTTATTCCCATGAAGCAACTGCTCAAATGACAAACAGATGTGTGCCGGAGATTTTTCTTTGCCTATGAACATTTTGCATTTGGCAGTGTTCAGAATAGAGATCGTTGCAAAAAAAAAAAAAAAAATATATATATGCAAGGATGTCACCCGAAACAACCAAATATACTGAAGAGATTGAAGATGTTTATGCATGAGCTGCAGTTTTGTGACACTTATAGCAGTGGTCGAATACGATTTCAAACATTCCAGAAGAGAGGAAAAAGCTTGAATGGGGTTACAGCTTTCCAAAAGATACAGTCCGAGTAGGGGACAAGTGAGCTTGCAAAATTCAAGGTAGTTTTAGCTTTTATTTATTTTCTCTAAAAATGCAAAGATTTGCCATCACAATATTCAGCTACATTCACCAATATAATCTTAGTTATAAATGCAAGTAATATAAAGTATATTTTATCAATTTCTGTGTATCTAATGTAATACACTTTGAGATACCTTCTGACTTAAGTGTCATGTCTGCTGACCGAACTGCCCAGAATGCCTAACCTGGGGAAGAATGAAAAGTGTGACAGCTACTGATCCAGAATTTATAATTTTGGTTTTGTTAAAAAATGAGATCCTCATACTGTTTACTGCTGAACTTTGAATGACCTGAGGAAAATCACCTTTGGGGATGAAAGGCATAAAGTTATTGTCCATGCTGTCTCAGTCCTGAAATTCTGCTGAACACAGACTGAGAATTGCCAATTAAGCCTAATTGTGATAAATTATATTCTCTTTATTAAAGATAATGGGGGACTACAGTCTAACAGGTAATAACCCTAAAACACTTTTCTAATTGTGGTTAAAACCTTAGGTTAGATTTAAATGACCATAGATGTAACATGCCAGTGCTCCATCTTCTAGACCATTATTACAGTATCCACATTTACATACACAATTAATTTTGGCACAGTGTTAAACATTATTTGCCACAAGTACAGATAACTAGACTTTCTACAGCACTGTTAGTTTTCATGTGATTATAATTCTACCTTAATCTGTGCTAACAAAAATGGAGAGGCAGGGAATGCTTTTGCATGTCTGCATTCTACCCTCCTTTTCTTGCCTTAAATAAGCCCCTGTATCAGACAGCATTCTGAAATACGTAAAAATTTTAAAAACACCCATATGAGAGAAAAAACTAGCCAAGAGAGACCAATCATTCTGGATAAAGTGCAAACATGGTAAAAAAAATGCTTCAAACATTTCCAATTAGAAAAATAATTTCTGTTAGGCCAATACATACATGAACTGTATCCATAAATATATTCATTGAAAATATTTCCAAATTTTCAACCAAACACAGTGTTTCTAAAAGTCATATTTTCAGTCCTTCACTATGAAGATGAAACACTCCTCTGAATTTTAGAAAATAGGTTATGTTGAAATTTTCCATTGAGATAAAAATGGTACTACATCCACAAGGAGTACTCAGTAGCTCTAAAAACATGTCATCAGATGCCAAATTTTAGAGACCTGTTCTTCGAAATTTTCATTCAAAATATTATATGATTTTTCCAAAGTCAAGCAGCAACAAAATGGTAAAAAGAATAGAGCTATGTCTCCCAACATCTTTAGATTGCATATATATTAATTAATGAGTGACTGGAGAGCAGCTAGGTAGAAAGAGACCTAGGAGTTTGGATCGACAGAAAGCTGAACATGTGTGTGCTCAGCAGTGTGCTCAGGTGGCCAAGAAGGCCAATGGCATCCTGGCCTGGATCAGGAACAGTGTGGCCAGCAGGACCAGGGAAGTGATCCT
>JAWWES010000115.1:62687733-62720200 GCA_035583135.1 Lophotriccus pileatus
GGGGTTGTTTAGCCTGGAGAAGAGAAGGCTCAGGGGAGACCTCATCACTCTCTACAACTACCTGAGAGAAAGTTGTAGGCAGGTGGGGGTTGGTCTCTTCTCCCAGGCAATCAGCAGTAGGACAAGAGGGTACGGGTTTAAGCTCTGCCAGGGGAGGTTTAGGTTAGATATTAGAAAGAAATTCTTTACAGAGAGGGTAATCAGACATTGGAATGGGCTGCCCAGGGAGGTGGTGGATTCTCCATCCCTGGAGGTTTTTAAGATGAGGCTGGACGTGGCACTGAGTGCCATGGTCTAGCAACTATTGTGGTAGTGGATCGAGGGTTGGACTTGATGATCTCAGAGGTCATTTCCAACCCGTCTGATTCTATGATTCTATGAAATGAATTTGCATAAATGATGATACATCCTGTAATTTCTACGGAAAACTCTAAACATAAGTGTTTTACTTTGGAACATGACAGGATCTTATTTCAGTGAATATACATATGGAGAGGGAACATGAAAAATCCAAATAAAACTACTACACAGGAAAATTGAGGTCACACTGAGGGATATCACGATTTTAACTGGCTCTTTCACTACCAGTTTTGCTGACATGCATTTTAGAGGCCTTCTGTATTGCAGCTGGGCTACATCCATTTTTCATGCATCACTATGAACTCCTACACTGTGCTCCTAAGCAGTAGATTTCCAACCCTTAAGCAATTTGAAACATAGACACCTGAAGATCTCAAACAACATAAGGCCATTTAAGAAGCACAGTGATTTTCCTAAAAGGTATAAGAATATTAAATTAAAAAAAAAAAACAACTTTTGCTTTAAATAACTTTACATTTTGAAAAGGCTGAAAATTAGCAAATTACCAAATAAATAGCATAAATATTTTATTTTCTCTAACCATCTGGCCTACAAAAATAACTTTTAATGTCTTTGAACAATTATATCTTCATCCAGCTATGCATTCCCCATTCCCTTCTTATTTCTGTTAACAAATCTCTAATGTTTTTTCCAAAGCATTTTGCATCACAAACCCCATGTTCTATCTGTACTAATGTTTCTTACAGTTGATTTCACCACCTAGATGAATATTTTCTGATAGAATGCTTTATCCTAAACATGCATCAGAACATTCAGCATTTAAAGTATTGGACTCAGTGACACAAAATAAATTTATATTTCTATTCAGCCTTTGAAATGAATACACCCTTAACATTTGTGTGAAAGTCCCATAAGTCTATGTGTGCAGAATATGATTGGGATTGAGAGGTGAGTTTATCATAGATCCATATATTTGTGCTGACAGTTGGTTTTTTTTGTTTACTCCAAATTCAAAAGGTGCTTTCAGTTAACTAAAATTCAGCTTCAGGTTTCAGGTTTCAACTTTTAAAAGTCTGCAGCAGTACATAATAAGATTCTGGTTTTCCTCTTCTGTTATGGGTAGCATTATTTAATGATTCAGATCCCTTTTTCTGTGACCTACTTTTAAGAGAAATTCCAGTCTCTTAAGCTCAGGGCATGTTTTTGAGTTTGTGATTTGAAACTAAATTTAAAGAACGGGTACTCAGTACTGGTGGTTTTAAATGAGTCAAGTACAAGCAGAAGCTATCACAGTTTCTATAAATCTGCTTTCTACTAATGTTTATAATTTCTGAGTTACAGAGCAATGACACACTAAGAATATTTATAACCTGGTTAAATTTCAGATAAAATGATTCACATGTTATTTTTTTCTTTCCAGTTTCTTTATAAAAGGCATTGCCTTCGTTATGAAACTGATGCTTCTTAGTTACCCAAAATGCATTAACCAATGTCTAAAGTCTGATTTGGAGTGCCAGATGAGCTAAGACCTTTTTGGACACCCATCTTCTCCACAGCAGTCCTAAGAAATGATGGAGGAGGAAGAGTCTTCAAATCAGCCAAGCAAGGAAAGGAATTTACCTGATGGAAAGCAATGAAGATGAGAGAGCCAGACTCCTTCTCTTTTCAAGTGAAAGAACAAGAGGCAATGGACATGAATCAAAGGGCATGAAATACCATCTGAACATAAGAAACACTTTTTTGCTCTGAGGAGGGTGCTCAAACACTGATGCCTTCCCCAGGGAGTCTTAAGAATCTCCACTACTGGATACTGAAAAGTCAGACGTGGCCCTGGGCATCCTGCTTCAGCTGACCTTGCCTGAATAGGGAGGGCAAGTGTGGTGTGTGGGATGTCTGGACTAGACGATTTCCAGAGTTCCTTTCCAACCTGACCTATTCTGTAATTCTTGATTCTATGAGTTGAAGCCATCCAATTCTCAAAAACAATATGATCCAGTTCTGATTTTGAGGGCACTGAAGTAAATATTGGAAATCTGATGTCTTTCCCTGAAGTCAAGTCAAAACAGGGCAATAGGTTTCTCAGAGCAAGATTCACAGCCTCATATAACCTTGGGCATTCATGGAGGCCTTCATTTCCAGTTAGGAAAACAAAATTAATTTCTCCCTTGAAGAATGGAGCAAAATTATTATTCCATTGCACCGGGAAGAAAGTCATGTGCAGCAAGAAAATAAAAAAGGACAGCCTTTATTTGAGTTTCTTTTTGATTCTTGTGTGGGGAAAAAATAACTTCGGGGCTCCTCTGAGCAGACAGGCCCATTTTATACCACCATTGAAATAGTCTGATAATATTGGGATGAAAATTCATAAAATTTCACTCAATCACCTGCTATGTGAGTCAGAGAGAGTATGCTGAGCAACTAGTCCACCTACGTTGATAGGTTAAATCCCTCTAATAGGAAAAAGCCTAAACTCTCAAGATTTAACACAGTCCAATAACATGAACTTCACTGTGTTTTGTTTCTTTTCTTATATAAGGGAAAGAGCAAGATACAGATCATAAAAAATATATATAAAATCTGACATTACACTGAAGATTTAATACTGATTTTTTCCACTGCCAGTGTAATCAGAGAAATAAAATTCCAACTACTACACACCAAGCATATTAAACAAGCACAGTTTATCTTACCAAAAAGCACTGCATTAATTGCCTTGTCAAGTATTAGTAGTCAAGTTTTATCCTTTAATGAGGAAAGTGTCATGAATTTAAAAAGTGAAATGTCTAGAATAATAATCATAAAGAAAATGAATGAATTACAGTAAGGGATATGTACAATTTTTTTGAAGTATGATTATTCAAGACAAAAGCAAAGCTAAAGAAAGAAAAACTAGTAAGGGTAGTAAAGCATAGTAAAGCTACTTGAAAGTACAAACACAAAAGCAAAAGACATATCACAAAGAAGCTGCATAGGTTTAGTATAACAACCTAAATCATCTGCTGTAAAGTCAGCTGTTAAAAATCAGTAGAAAGTGTGCAGAATTAACTCAGTGGAAGACTGTATTTCTACTTTGCTCATTTCTTTACAGTACAGGATAATAAAGTCTGAACAGAATATAAAGGGATCACTAAAAGCTCAGAGTTAGGTGGAGGAATTTCAAAAAATGCCATAACACAGCCAGAAATATGCAAATGCATTTAAAAAAAATACTAAGATTTTTGAAACTATGATAAAAAATGTTTAATGAGAACTTAGGGAAGCCTGCTTTAAACACAAATAAAAATATTTTTATTTTTAGTTGTTTTGAAATATAGCTGACGTTTTGTAATGTTAATCACTAACACAAAATTTAAAAGTTGAAACGGGAAGCAAAATGCTCAAGTGAAAAAAAAAAAAAGCTATTAAGTGTTCTTTTTCTATTTCCAGTCAAAAACCTATTAATAATGTAGTATTTATGAAAGCACTGAAAATCTGTGTCCTTCACAGTTCTGGTAATATATACTATTCATAGCAAGATTTCTAAGAAAAAATAGGTAAAATTACTAAAGAACCCATGATTCCGTTGAAAAAGACCAAAAAAGCTTTTTTTAAAATTAGTTAAGAACCACGAGCAAGAACAGTTATGAGTGTTTAAGGTAAGATCTTCAACAAACTTGACAGTATATATTATTATGGCCAAGCATGTGCAGAGGCACCATGGTACTGCTGAAATCAAATTGGTTAAGGCAACCTAAAAAAAAAAGAGTAATTTGATTAGGATTAAAGACAAAATAAATATCAACAAGTCAGGGAAGAATTAAATTATGTGGTGACTATCATTTTGTGGAAAAGGGGAGACCCTCTTTATTTTCAAATGCATATTTTAGGCAAAACAAAATAGGGGAAATAATGTGCCTCAGTGCTTTCTGTATACATCTGTATGTGTAGGTAGATGAAGAAGTCTTGCATGTCAGTGACTTTTCCGGCTTCTTGGAAGTGGATTGTTGCAAATTCTATGTGACAATCAAATCATTAGTTCTTGTTGCCAAGAGAAGTGACTGATTTCCCTTTACAAAAGAAATCTAACATGAATTTGGTCTCTTGTCTGATTTTTCTCAACATCTTTCAGAGAAGGGGAGCGGGATGCAAATTCACCAAATGAAATGTTTGCCATTGGCAAACATCAGTTTGAAGAAATCAAGGTATTTCATCCAAAACTGCTAGTTTCTACTGAGACTTTTGAAGATAAGGAGGGAGACAAAGCTCCTCAGATCCCTGGGGGCATCTGACACTCTTGGTCCCCATGTCCGGAATTATAGGTCCATCCTTTCACTCTCAAGTCTAAACAGTCTTGAATTCTACGGCATATAACAAGTTATCCTTAATGAATAAGGAGTATTACTACCTCTAAAGAGAATATTGCTGCCAAATCACTTTCTAGTATGGCTGGAGGTTTAGGGTTGACTTTCCTAGGACAGAAGGAAAATTTGAAATATTCCCCATTGGCAGGTGACTGCCACGTTGCCCTGTAGCCCCAGTGCTACTGTGAAAAAAGGAAGAGTCAATGTTCTTGCGGACTGGCTCTCTCCCTGACCAGGTGAGAACTGCCCAGGGTGGCATATGCTTTACATCAGCAGATGACATTTGTAATGATGTGCTGCCTTCCATCCACCTTATCATTGATATTACACCAGTTACCCTCCTCACTTCTCCCCTTGTTGGTGTCTGAGTCATGCTCTGAGAAGCCTACTGACAGAAACTGCATAGGACTGCCAGACATTTCATCTCTTTTACCCAAGCAGTCTATCAATGTTTATTGAGTCAGCCCAAATGTTTGACTGAGTTCAAGTTCTTGTGGACAAGAAACCAGAGGACATGGTGGAGCCATGCAATTGGGAGGATGAGCCAATCCCAAAAGCTACCTGGAATGCATCAACAGAGCTGATGGACAGCAGAAATGTAGCCAGGAGTTAGTCCTGAGGCAGACATGGGATATGACTGAAGAGCAACACTTGCTGGGACCTTAGTGCCATGGTCTAGTAACCAAGGCAGTGTTGGATTAAGGGTTGGACTTGATGATCTCAGAGGTCTTTTCCAACCCAGTTGATTCTATGATTCTGTGATTCTGTGACCTATGTTGAAGTGATTGGATTTATACAGCAGGGAACTGAGGCTGAAGACAGGAATGCTTGGGCAGTTTGGGTATACTGAATAGGTATGAAGACAAGGGCTATAAAAGTCAGGGACTGATAGATGAACATGGAGAGAGAAGGGCTGGGGTGGATTTTGGGCTTCAGAAAACAGAAAGGCTAAGGACTACGATTTTTACATGTAGAGGTGGTTGACTGCTCTTGTAACCAGTGCGGAGCAGTGGAGGCAGGATTTTGTGCGCTACAAGTCTGGAGACAGGAGGGGATGGCGGCAATACTGTTACATCTGCACCTGCTGTATCTGCATCTCTGAAACTAGCTAGAAGAAACACACAGCTGGAATTGCCCCTTGCCTCCTGGTGATGATTAGCGTCTTTTATTTTATCTCCAGAAATACATTAGCCTAAGCAGCAAATGTCGCTGAGGGATAAGGACTCCACTTTGGGCCCAGACTCTTATTCATTAGGCTTTGCAGCGCGTATGGCATTGCAATGTTCAATGAATTGCTCCTCACAGACAGATATTTTGTAATGCTTTACACCCTTCCAGTTTTTGGCAGAACTATGTCTAAGGAGTGGTGCATATGTATAAGTAGATTTCTTATGATATAAATTCAATAAATGTCAAGATGTGTATTTGCCATTAATGTTTATTAGTTGCTAATTCTGGCATAATTTAATTTTTTTATTATGGTTTAAAAAAAGAAATTTTCTTATGCTCATTCTCAGATAACAGAATAGGCTATGTTAGACAGCTAACACTGAAAGCTTCTGCTGGTACCAGTGATAGTACGCTCCAGGGACTTCCTCAATTAACTTTATTCACATTTCAGTCTTTCCTCACTGTTGATTCTATTTTAATTCTTGAACAGAACTGGAAAATCCAGACTATTAAGGCTCAAATAAATAAAGGAACCTCATGCCTACTGTGGTTCTCATCTAGCTGGACCATGGATTGGCTCCATTTTTCTTCTTTATATACTACCCATTATGATTTTACTTCAAGAAATGGAGAAGTTGACATGTTGCACTTGAATTTCTATAGTGAAACAGCACTCTATTAGTGGAAAACAGAGAATATAATAAAGAAATCTGAGCAGCGATTCAACTACTAGAAAGTAAATTATTTGATCCCTGAGCAAGATATACACTTTCTCATCCTGTAAAGAACTAGCTTTCATGTTAAACCCTGTGAGAAAAGTGCAGTGATGCAATTTGGTGAATAGACAGTTTCACCTGTCACTAGCAGTACAACTGCATATGGTTTGAAAATGGCTCAGCAGCTGCATTCTTACAAGACCAGTTTTACAGCAGAATTTAAATAATTAATCCATTAATAACTGTAACAATGAATATCTTCTAGTAAGTTCTTATCTTTTTTAACAGGCTGTCTACCCATAACAGCTCCTAAAATTTTACTATAAAATAAAATGGAGATAATGTCATATAATCATGCACATATTCACCAGCAATACCTTAAATGAGGGATTCACAAGATACTTTCTTCTTCCTGCTGTTTTTTCTAATTCCTGCAGTATTGTGTAATATTTGTGCAAATGGACTGCTGCAAGTACAGAATGGTATTGTTGCACTGACTTCAAATCCTTTGGTTCTCCACAGACTTTGGTTAAAACCCCACATATCTGGGTTTTTTTTATTTTGTCCTTGGGAGTGCAAAATCAGAGGCAAATAAGACTCTCATACAACAGGATGTTAAAAAAAATACAAGAACCAATGCCAGAAGTCATGGGAAGGCACTCAGGCAGGCAGTGTGGAAACTGCCCATATGATACTCTTCAGCTATGCATTTATCCTAGCTATTCTGGTTTTCTTCTATTAGTCTTGCCAGCTTTCATATTGGTTTTATGATACAAATATCTTTCAAATATAAACTATGGATTAAAACTGAAAATTAATTTGGTCTTGCATTGCAGAACTTTGTTTGAAACCAGAATCTAAAATAGGATGTAGGAAATATGACAAACTAAAGGTGTACCAGTTGCCATCAGAGCTTTCAGAAGAATGTTTCAGAACATTCTTCAAATTCAAGTATTCATTTAGAACATATAAGGACTATCAGACAGATAATCATTTCCCCCTTTACACTTCCTCTTCTTTTCTCTGCTTTTTCCAACGCTGAAAAAGCTTCTTTCCTCATCCCCTTCTCCATTTTCTTGCCTTGCCTTTCCGACACAATATACAAACAAAGAGATATTGGATGTTCTAGATTGTAAAAAGTCAACTGATACTTTGAAAAAATGCACTTCTTCCAATTCATGCTCAGTTCTTCAGTCACTGAGGAGAGCAGGAAATTGTTGCATTGAGATAATGACCATGGAGCCTTGTTATCCTAGTTTGCTATCCCTTTTTATGGTCAGTTATGTGAACAAAAGGAGACAAAGACTGAAGTGATGTATTCCTGTGAGTTCCTGCTCCCTACAGAGAGAATTTTGAGGCTCTGCCATAAGACCACAATCTCCTGCGATCAGCTAAATGAAGAAACAAAAGGAGTGGAAAAAGATGTGGTGATGTGTATGTTAGGATTTGTCAAGACTAGATTAATGTGCATTTCACTATGTTCTCTCAGAGCTTAACACGACAGGTGACTGATATGAAACATGAGGATTCTATGACTGTAATTGTCCTGTGCTTTCTTTATTCTGTCTACACAGAGTCTGATCCATTTATGACAGATTTTAGATTTCAGTCCTCTGCATCTCCAGATCCAGGAAAGAGAAAATCAAATCAGAAAATATTTCTTTGTATTTATTATTCCTAGATGAAAAATGGTCCATGAAATGACAAACCTGTTAATCTGATCTGACTTTGAAATTTTTTTCTATTTTAGAAAGTGTATTTACTGAGATTTTCAAAGCTTAAGGGAAAAAGATTAGAGTTGGTACACAGCTTTCAATCATTAAAGCAAATGAAAGCAGAGCAGTATTTGAAAAAAGAAATGGTACCTATTAGCAATGATGGGAAAGGCTTGAGCACATGGGAAAATACACTAGGCAAAACAAAACAGCATGGATTTAAAAACTCAGGTAAGAAACCATCATTAGCAATATATGTGTTAGCTGTACTTTTCCATAAATGTAGAAAGGTTTAATGTTATTCTAAATCTTCATAGCAAGAACAAAACCACCAAATCAAATCTCACATCATTAACAGTTTTGACATCAGATTAATCTTAACTGCAATGCCTGGATAGCCTTGGCCTTCTTAGATTCTAAAATGAAAATAATAAATTATGTTTCCTGTGGAAACTCAGGAACACAGTCACTAATAGAGACAGATACGGTTGTCCAGGGGATTTTATTTATATATTTATTTATTATCTAGGAAAAAAACTGCAGATCTGGGAGGAAAGATTCTCTTGAATAGAAGGCCTAAAAGTTCTAAGGAACTATATAAATGAAATTTCCTGGCATGGATTTTTGTTTGATTGGAATTTTGTCTTGATTTTCCTTTTTTTTTTTTTAAATAAAAGACATATTTGATAATTATTTTAATTCTTTTTTTTTTGTGTGTGAACTCTTCAACTCTTATTCTCAGTGGGTGTATGATGGAAGGGCTTTCTGTAACTGAACAGGTATTTTAAAAATATGAGTGAGAACATCACAGCCTTGTTTCTGTTATAGTAAGTTCTCCTTTGGGAGTCTATCTCTCTGTCTTAAAAAGCAGCCTGGTAATAACACCTGCAAGTTTTAGGCACCACAATATAAAAAAGAAAAACATTAAGCTATTAGAGAGTGTCCAAAGGCGGGCCAAAGAATGGTGAAAGGTCTGGAGAGGAAACTGTATTAGGAGCAGCTGCAGCCACTTGGTCTGTTCAGCCCGGAGAAGAGGAGGTTGAGGAGAGACCTCATTGCAGTCTACAACTTCCCTGTGAGGGGAAGCAGAGGGCCAAGTAGCAGTCTCTTCACTCTTGTGACCAGTGAAAGGACTCGAGGAAATGGCATGAAACTGAGTCAGAGGAGGTTTAGGTTGGACATCAGGAAAACGTTTTTCACCCAGAGGATGGTTTAGCACTGGAACAGGGTCTGCAGAGTGACAGTACCAAGCCTGCCAGAGTTCAAGAAGTGTTTAGACAATGCTGTCCGGCACATGGTGTGATTCTCAGGGATGGTCCTGTGCAGAGATAAGAGCTGGACTTGTGGGTCCTTTCCAACTCAGGATATTCTATGATTCTCTGATTCTATAATCCCACTCATGTAGCACAACAGTCCAACCTAAGAGAATATTTAATGCTGACATCTAGGGAGCAAATCCATTACTGATAATTAAGATCAAAAAAAGTTAAATGCTTTAGCATCTGAGTATCAGTGAAACAAATTTGGATATCTGTTAAGAAATCCAGCCATGCAACCATCCTCAAAAAAATGCAGGTGGCATACATAGTAGCATTTTGAACAGACACCAACAACTGATAGGAAAATTCTGTGCAACAGAAACACGGGATAACATAGAAATAATTTATGCTGATCTATTTTAATATGAGCACATACAGAGCAAGATCTTCAGCTTTGATCTGAATCTTTTTCTGCCTGGAAAATAGATATTTCTAACAATTTGCCGTTGTGGCAGATGAAGGTCCTCTTTCCTCTGGGCATGCACAGGTGGCTCTGAGGCTGTGTTTGTATTGCAGTTTTGGGAGACATATAGTGACAAATGCATTGTATATGAAATCCCAGCAGACTGAGTATTCTTTTGTTTCATTCAGCAAGGGCTATAAATAAGCCATGTGGCAGAAAACAGACGGCTGAATGAAACAAATGCACACTCACAAAATAAATCAGAGAAACCTCAGCAGTTTACAAATGGACATTTTCAACTGGATCCAAATAGAGAGGCAGAGAGCTTTTTTTATACAAATGAAAGAACAGCTTTAGTACTTTCTACAGGCACTTATGGGAAGAAGCTTCTATCAAATATTCATGGTAGCCTCTTGTCTACACAAGTCTGGTTGACAGAGTAATAGTGTAGGCTCACCTGGCACCAAAACTCAGCCACTTTCCCTTTCCCCATCCAGTAAATCTGTGGCTGTCACTGATAGGAGTTGATGGGAAATGATAGCCTTATTGAGCTGCCTCGTGAACTGTAACTCATTTGTTCTGAAGACCTAGACTGACAGCCTCTGCATTTCTCCCTTCCAGCGAAATTGAGTATAAATCACTTTATCATTTTTCCCCATGACAGTTTATCAGAATTCTGGAGTTTTATATGAAGTCATAGAGGCTAGTGGTAGAAATAAGACCTCCAATCGATCTTGTTGTTGGAGAGCACTGCATCTTGCAAGGTTTAACATTCCCATAAAAAATTGCAATTTGACTGCCACTAAGCAGACACATGTGGACACACACACTTGACATGTGGCAGAGACGGAAAGCTAATCAGGCTCACTTCTACTGGGTAAATCATATAAGCTAATGATTCACATGAACTTAAAATTTACAATCACTTTCAGTTCTTGGTAAGGCAATTTTTCATTTTGACTTGTAAGTCTCCTAATATATTCTCCAACCAAAATAATAATAAAATCCTTTTCTATAGAAAACTACTTCGCTGGAGAAGAAACCTTCTACTCTCCTTTGCTTCCATTCTTAACAAGGTGCAAAATAGAAAAGTAGGATGGGTATACTAAAGATAAACGTAGACTGCTGCTCTAGTCTAGAAGCTACTTTATGAATTTGTTATTTAGAAAAACTAAAGACAATCACCATCTATGAGAATTATATAATGACAAAGATATTAGTTAGTACAAAAAAGCCAGCTAAGTTAATGATTTCTCTTCTTTCAAAATCCCCTATGAGTTGATATGCACTATGTAAATATTATTCATTAATTCCAGCACTGAAGAACTTGCTGTCCTTAAGCAAATAACCATCTCTATTAAAAAGGAAAAAAAAAATCAAGCTAGGTCCACAAACTCTCTACCTGAAGCAACAGAGAAACTTAGAAACGTATATAAACATGTAAAATAAAATGACCTACAGTCTGACTTTAGTCATTATAAATTCAAGGACATTTAGGGATTTGATGACCACCGTCTAGGAATACAAACCATAATTGAAGTCAGGGTGTTTTTGGTTGATTACATTGAACAACTGATGCATTGAACAACACTGATGCATGTTTCCTTGCATTCCTGGAAGCAGAGCACAGCAAATGGCCTAAGATGAAATGGTTGAATTTTGGTTTCCTTTATGCTTTAGGATAAATTTATTTTGTCAAAGTGCAGCTCTATGGAGGTGGACTGCACAGATCTCCCTTCTTACCAGCCACCACTGACTGTGGTAAAATTCACAGTCGAAAACACATCATATCAAGGAATAAACTAAAGCCACCATAGTAGAGGACATAGCTCAAAACTGAACCTATTTACTAATCAATGTTTAGGCCATGGTGTAATGCATGCCTAAACACCTAAACTTAGCTTAAAAGTGGTTCAACAAGAGCAAAAACTTCATGCAACGCCAACCCATTCTCCTTAAAAACATGTTAATAATCACTAAGTTGCAAGGGAAAAAGGTGTTTGAATTTGATCGACCTGTCAATGCCAGTTTAATGGTTGGACTTGATGATTTTCTGACCTAAATGATTCTATGATTCTATGATACTTGTAACAGAGCAGATCATGAGCACGTATCTTAATTATTTTAGATGGTTGAATATTGACATCAACTGCCTGTTTTCTACTCCCTTAGCACTAACTACTGTCATTCTTAACACTGACTTGTGCAGCCAAAACCTCCCCCACCTTTCTTTATTAAACTCCCCTAAATGTTATTTCATCTGCCTTTGATCAGCTTGCATCTATCATTAGACAATGGACACTTTCTTGCTCCATTAATTCTACTGATGATATGGAATTTTGCACAGCTGATGGATCAGTAAGCTAGAAAAATGTGCACAAATTATTCAGAAAAACATGTGAGATGAATCTGAATTAAACGTAAAATAAAAATAAAATATGGAGATCCCTGGGAGATCAAGATTTGGGCCATCAATAGAAAATCATGAAATATTTCAAAAGTTTCTTATTGAATCCAATGCTAAAAGCATTGAGAAGGCAACCTACATCCATGACATGAACCTAAACCAAGAGCGGATTAAATCTGAATGCAACCAGATCCTTAATGGTGGTATTTATAGGAGAAGAAGAAGAGCGTATATATAAAGGTATATAAAAGTGTTTAGGGTTTTTTTTGTTTGTTTACGTTGTAAAAATTAAAACACAGGGATCACTTGTGGTGAAATACTTTATTTTCCTATCTTGCTATTGAAACCCAGATTGTGAAAATAAACCTGATGGAATTTTTCCTCTTAGATAAATCAATGTATAAAGTTCCTAGCCTCATGCAGACCGAAGAGAAACAATTTCAGAAAGGCAGCTGAACAAATATGTGTAAGAAATAATATTGCAGGGCATAAAAAAGAATATACAAAGTGAAATGGATTTTCTTTTCTGTTCAAAAATCCAGGCTATCTACAGAAAATATTGTGCATATGCAAATTTAGTGCATCTACATAATTGTCGATTTTTCAAAATATTGTAAGGCTCTTATGAAAAATTATTACAGTTTTGAAGTCTGTTTCTGACTTTAACTTCTTCAAATATGCTGACATTGTACATTACCCTTAGGTTAAAAAATGTCAAGCGAGCAAATGTTCAGAGAACACTCTGCCCTGCAACTGTCACAAGGCTATTGCTGTTTTCATGTGGAGAGTTTTAAAGGCTGTTGAGATGAAAAGGAATTATAGCCAAGTCACTTAAGTGTCATGAATTTGCCACTGTGCTTCAGGCATGCTTTTGGGAGCTTATGTATGTCTCGCTAATAGCTTGACCTTCATGGATTATTAAGATGAAATTTTGTGCAATGAATATGCTGATAAATTTGAACTAAACAGCACACTTTGAAACAACTATGTTTAAATATGCTAATTGCAGCAGTTTTGTAAAGCAAAATGTTACTATAATTGCAGAGAGGATTGAGATGATGACTATCACACAATGGTATGCAAGCAAGTCTGTCTTGGCATTTTATGGGAGTGTTTTCTTCCTTTGGGTAACTTATATTCCTTTCTGTATTTATTTATAGATTGGAGAACACACAAGAGAGACAAAAAGCATCTTTCTTCAGACATTTTACTGCTCCCACCCTAAAGTGAGTCATAAAGATAACATTTCTTAGCATATTAATCAGAGTTATTTTTCTTTCATCTACATTCCAGATAGAAATACATATATTATAAGCAAAGTTTCATTGCTGCTGAAATGATGGTGCTGAAGCACAACGAACTACTAGAAAAAGGAGGCAGGTAAATGGTATCAAGGCAGACTCATCCTTGTCGCTGTAGATGAATTGCAGGTGTTCCATGAGGGCCATGGGTTGCGATCAATGAAAAGCTTTGTAAAATATCTGAGGCAAAGCACTGCAATTCAACTCTATGAGAAAGGCATCCTGATAGGGAGGGAGACAAGAATCACAGAAAGACTTCTGTGAAAGAAACAATAGATCTTTTAAAAAAAAGGAAAATGCAGAGAGACTTTGGAAAGATTAACAGACTGAAAAGCAACAACTCTCAGAAAAGAAGGGATTCAAAAATATCTGGATTTCAAAAAAATAGAGTAGACAGATGGTAAAAATTCTTGACGTTATGTACATAATTTGGACAGTAACATTTCATTTGTTCCATGTTTTATTTCTTAAGTTTTGTTAATTCCTTTTTTTTTGTTGCAGAATCCATCTTTGCATGACACCAAATGAGAAGCATGTTTAAACAACTGATTCCAGCATTTCCTAAGAAAATATTCTCTTATGATACACCGCTTGCAAAATGGTAGAAATTTTTTTGCCTCTTTCTCTGTGCTTGATAGTATAATTATTAGAAAATTTAAAATGAATGTGAAATCCCCTTGGCCTGTTACAGACTCTCCCATCACTCAGATAAATACAATCTCTTATCTGCTATAATGTGTTTTGAAACACAATTGTCTCAGTCTTGCCTGCTGAAATTTCAGGTAGAACTAGGAACAGTACCTTCTCGGAAGTTCATAGTTGGAAACTATTCCAGTTGGAAACTATTCCAGTTTGTAAAATTATAAGGTATTCACTGAGTCAGAAAGTGGGAATAACTGCTATGACCCTGTGATTAGGTTTCCTATATTATCATAGGATGTCTCTATTCTTCTCTCTTCTCTGCCTTTTGAGTGGAACCACTACTGTGGGCTCCAGTGTTATTTAAGTTTACTCAGAGGGGAGATTTGAGTTGAGTTTTCTTTCTGATAATGAGACCTGCATCTCTCCCATGACTCTTTGAGGTCTGTAGCATTTGATTTTGCTATATATATATAGTGTTTTTAGTGTTTTTTCCAGATTCTCTGAAAGGTATGGAAACTCCCCTACAAAAAAGTTAGTTTTGTTTTTACTTGACGTGCCTTTTTTTTTTTTTTTTTGGTAGGATTGTTTGGTTTGGTTTTGCTTGGTTAGTTTGGCCTTTTTTCCTCTGTAATCAATAGCCAACAAAATAATGAATTACAGACTTCTCATACATCCTCTTTTGACACATTTTTGCTATGTACATGTATTTTTGATATTAGGACTGTCATGTACCCGTAACTGAGATATACTGTCTGTGCACTGCAAATATAGTTCCATATCTAGACCTGGATTCAGGCTCACTTAACCTAATTATATCCATCAAATATTAAGTTTTCTTGGAAGCAGATCCAAACACAAAATAATTCATTTGCCTGTGAATGTTGGTAATGATGGGATTGCCTTATCGTCTGTGTTTCTTCAGGTTGTGATCTTGTTAGATCTCATAAGGTAAGCAGATTCTGGCCTGCATAATAATTTGTTGGGAACTTTCCAAAGAAAATCCCAGGTGCTAAAGAAAATAGCACTGATGATTTAATATTTGGCACTCTTCCCTCTGTTCAGTAGCAGACTACTGTCTCAACATAATATTGAGGAACCATTTGGTAACTCCATGTGCCAGCTTCCAGGGAAGACATGATCAGTGAAGACAAGACTTGCAGAAATATCTGGGGTACTTCTTGAAATTTGAGAGGACAATACAGCATTTTTGGATATAAACCAGAGATGTTGCTTGTGCAGTAAACTGCTAAACTGGCTGTGAGGATTTGCTACATGCTATTGCAAAGTCTATTTTAGAGCACTGAATGAGCAACATGAAAACACAAACTTACATGAAGTGTTCGGGGACAATTCATGAAAGCTATTTTAGACTATTGTTGGCATTAATTCCTAGTTACTACTTTTGGCATTCTTCCTAGAAGGATAGACAAGAGTTTTTAGATGCAGTGTAGTTGGATTATTAGGCACCCTTAAAATAAGTAATTTAGATAAAAGGAACAGTTCCTATCAGATCAAGGAACAGCCAAGGAGCTGAAATGCCTGATTTGTCTTCCTGTTCTGTTAATTCTGTGCCTGTGGCAAACCATTTGCAAAGAAAACTGGACTGCCTTATCAGGATGCAGTTTGCACAACTATTTCTAATCTATTCATGTGATGTTTCAGTGGGTACCTTAGCATGCACTAGTTTCTGACCTATAATGAGCTTTTTAATTAATAATTATTACATTGCTTTCAAATAAAAGTTCATCAGGGAAGGGAAAAAAAAAGTGTCCTTATTATGGCTAAGCATTATACATATTCCTTTTTTTTTTTAATCAAAGGGCTGACTGTTCTGTAAGAAAATTTTATATTTATAAAGGCAGCCTTCAAGAGAACATTGCTATTACTCTGTGCAGACACTTGAAAATAATAAAATTGCAGAATCACAGCATCAATTAGGTCAGAAAAGATCTCCAAGACCACTGAGTCCAACCTTTGACTGAACACGACCATGCCAGCTGAACTATAGCACTAAGTGCCATGTCCAGTCATTTCTTGAACACTTCCAGGAATGGTGACTCCACCACCTCCCTTGGGCAGCCCATTTCAATGTCAAATGTGTAAAATATAAATGCATATTATATGCATATTCAGTGCAAAATGTGTAACAAACAAGTCATGTGACAAACAGAAATAATATGCTACTCTTTTAGACCAGCACTCTGTGCATTTAGTGTGACATTGGTTGTGATGTAAAAGTTGTGTATGACCATCTGATCACATTCTGCATAATATTACATTCACAAAAGGGCAATAAATTAGGACTTCCCTTTCCAAATGCCTGAATACTAGTCTTTAAAATTTAATAACATGAATTCAAATATGGTAGGGTTGGCTGTGGCTTTTTTTCTGGAGATATACCGAAATCTATATGGGACTGAAAATTTTGAATGCAACTGTTAATTATAATGTACCCTGCATTTAACATTTAGTAGATCATTTATTTGCTGGCACCACAGTAAGCATAACTCTTAAGGACAGTCTGAGTCTGTGTGTTTTCTGTGTATTTGTAGTAGAAGAAGCTATCTGTATGAAAAGATGACACAAAGTTAGATAATGGCAAGTATTTAAGACATGAATTATAATTAGCCTCACGAGTTCATCACTTCTCTAGACTTCATTTTCTTAAGAGAAAATTACATGCATGTATTACAGAAATAATTCTTCAGGGAGGAAGCAAATTAAACATAATTTTAGCCTTTCCATACTTTTGGATTCTTATTCTGAGTATACTCTAAGCAATGCAACTAACAGCTACCCCATGAATTTCTCTAATCACCTTGACCTATGGAAGAGGAAAATGAGAGGTAAATGTGCAGTGGAATATCATTTTTTGGCAGTATTACTGCTGTTCTGCTTGAAAAAATATTGTTGTACTTCCTCAAAATATGTGTAGCTCTGTATTTACATTAAGAAGAAAAGGAAGATATGCCATCATTGTAGAAAGAGTTGCTGAGGTTTGACTGTTGCTCAAAAAGCTCATTCCAACCCTTCAATTTTCTCTTGTTTCTTAAAAATAGAAATATTTTTGTCTCTCTCAGAAAAAGGAATCACAATTAAATGGGTTTGTCATCTTATTAAAATAAATTAAAAGAAAAAAAACCAGACAAAAGTCTCTTGACTTGGTACCAAAACTATTTGAAACTGTAACATTTTCAAGTCATTACGTTGCATATGGAGTTTCATGGAATTTCATATTTGAGCAATTGCATCTCAAAAGCTGAAAAATGGGAAGCCACTCTGTAAAAGAGTCCTGCTCTGATACGACTATTCTTTCTGTTTGCCCTTGATTTTCAGTGAACATAAAAACTTAAAGGTAGCTGGAGTCCTTCCCTCTATTCTACACAAAACTCAGTAAAAGGAACAAGCCTCCACCCCTGTAAATTCTCTTCAGAAACCAGATATCGGTTGAGTTCAAGAATTAAGATCACTCACTCAAAATGAGCATTCAGGGTGTTTCTCCTGTTTTCCTTGTACTTTCCCCTTCCACCTCCCAAAAGTGAAAATAATTCAGTTTATGACACAAAAATATCAAAAATGCCAAATATGATGAAACTCGTTATAACAGCTAGAAACACAATAAAAAGTGGAAAGGAATAGAAGGGAAAAAATCCTTAAATTTGTATCAGTGAAAAATCTCCCTGTTCATCTACCATTTTTCCCAACTATTTGCAATCTGTCTTTTTATTTTGTTTATTTCATCAGTGCTTTTATTCTCTTCTACCCTCAAAACTGTCTGATATGTTTTCCTGTCCTTAAATATGGAGCCAAGGGACACAATAAGCCTCTATCTTTCCTCTGAACTAGTTAAGTAGATATTACTGAAATCAGAGTAAGAAAAAGCCATGTTATCTTAATTGTTTCAATTCTTTCATACCTGTTTTGTTATAATGCTGTCAAGCCTCTGAAACACCTTCTAAACACTGAATTTCTAAAGAAAAGGAAAATAGAGAGGAAAAGCACTCCTAATTTTTATCAATATAAAAGCAAACATGGTACAAGTCTTATTGCTTTTCAAAAGGTCTAACTATGAAAACCAGATTTATTATTTTAAAATGTATGTGCATATTACCGTATGGAAATTAGTCCACTTATATGCTAATTGTTTTTAATCTTTTGTGGGCAATTTTTATAGCGTTAATTTTGTTAATGCAGGTTTTTATCAGTTTTTCCAACCAGCACTAATAAAAATAAAAGAGACTTATAAAAATCTGGTCTGCTTATGAGAAGCTAGTCTTACATGCAAGAATGCAAAACACCCAAGAGTCTTCTGTCTCTTTTCTGCATTGACACACAATACTTAACTCACAGTGAATTTTCTGTTGCACTGGGGAAGTTGGCTGGGATGGGCTGATCACTTCTTGGGGCCAGGTGGGACATTGGTCAGAGGGTGAAAATGCATTGTGCTTCACTTGTCTTTTTTTGGGGTTTGTTCCTTGTTCCCTCTCTCATTATCATTATCGATACTAGTAATAATAGCAGTAACCGTAGTAGTACCTTTTTGTTTGAATTATTAAACTGTTCTTATTTCAACAAATGAGTTTTACTTTTTTTCTTATTCTCCTCATTCTGCTAGAGAGTAAGTGGCTGCATGGTACTTAGCTGCCTGCTGGGGTTAAACCATGACAGTACCGCTTGCCCTCTCACCATTTTATATATTTGACATGACATTCTGTGGTATGGAATATCCCTTTGGCCAGTTTGGGTCATCTGCCCTGGCTGTGCTCCCATACAGCCTCTTGTGCACCTGTTCACTGGCAGAGCATGGAAAAGTAAACAGTCCTCAATTTAGAGTAACCACTACACAGCAATAATCAAAACATCAGTGTATTATCAACATTATTCTCATACTAAATCCAAATCACAGCACTTTACCAGCTACTGAGGAGAAAATTAACTCAGTCTCAACCAAACCCAGGAAAATAACCCCCAAAGTCTGCAGCATAATCAAATGACAGAATAGTAAAAGAAAGCCTAGTAAGACTAATGTAAAAAATAAAAGCTTCCCAAAATTCATACATTATCTCATCACAATATGAACACATGGATCTTTGATGCTGTTTGCAGACAAATCTTTATCATCTTCATTAGATTATAATGGAAAGATAATTTGTTAATAGTACTGATATAAAAGCAGATTGTTATGACATGCAGTAATAATATTTACTCAGAGAGTTTCCATGGAGAATAAAGAGGTACAGTTTCAGGTGATACAATCTAAATCAAGTGCTGTGATGTTTCCCAGAATGAGATTGTGTTTGGTTTTCCAAGTTAAATAGTTGTCTTCAAAACATGAAGCTGTCCATTGAAATGCAAAGCACACTTACACAAAGTCAGACATCACACTGATGTCTACTACTAAGGATTCATAGCAGCCTCTGGCCACAAGTAAGCATTACTAAGTACAGACTAATTCTAGATGGAAGTAGGCAAACATAAGCTATAAATAGAGTAATTGCAAGTAGATCTCAGCTAATGGTGTCAGTTAATTAGAACTTTCCTGAAGACTGACCAGTACAAAATGTTGGCATCCAAAGACTTTTAGGCATTTTACAATTTAGAAATTGAATTTCTCCACCACATGTGTTTTATAATGAATAGGCTAAAGAAACACTGTTTATCAGATTCAGGAAACGGAACTGGATTCTTCAATCACAAATTTTAATAGCTTTGAGGGGGAGTCATTATGCTTCAAATTTATCAGTCTTAATTCATCTTCAAGTTACTTTGGCCCAGGTCAGAGATAACATATATCTGCTGTTCACAGATACTAATATGATACAGAGATAATACATATGCCGTTTACAGATCACAGATAATTCATTGCTGTTCAAGACCTGACAATTATATTTATATAAAAAATTATTGCAGGTAAGAAGAAAAATTACTAAATTAATTTTTAATGAAATCACTACAAAGAAAACACCTTAAACCTATTTTGAGGAATTTGAAAATCAATTACAATAACATTTTTGAAAGTACAACATCTAAACCTTTCCCAGGTTATGGAATCAAAACCAAAGAATAGGTGAGAGTTTTTTATATTTTTTTTCAGTTCTTGATTTTAGCAAACTTAAAGAAACATCCAAAGAAAGTAAGCTGTTCAGTTCCTAATAGCAATAGGCATTAGAAATTCCCTAAGATAAAATCTCCTCAGGAGAATTCTGGATCAGAGACATTTAATAGATTCCCTGCAGTGCATTGTGAACTACATAAAAAATATAAGCTATTACATTTTATTTCATATAATTCCAATGAAAAGTTTTAATTGGCAGTATTATTGTATGCAAAAATAACTTATTAGGCTTTGTACATGTACATGTGCATGAACGTGTGTTAGCAGTTGCTCAAAGTGACTTCTGCTATAAATCCTCAATTCTAGCATAGTATGCAGATCATATTTTACTTTCTCCCAAATTTATTTATGCTTCTTATACATTTTAATACACTTTTTATAAATATGGATAATCAAATAGATTTTATTTACACTTTTTTCTTCCACACAGAAAGCATGGATATTGCACTGTATTTTAAATCCCTGTAAAGCTTTGCTGATGTTCAATGGATTGTAGTGCAAACTCAAAAGAACTTCCAATATAATATTTTTTGCTGGCACATTTCAAAAACACTCTGTCCTCCAATTATTTGCAGAGAATCAAGATGGCAACAAAATGTGTATCTGATTAGCTGGTAAAATAACACTACAAATCATAGCTACTTCCTTTATATATGCCAACCTCATTTATTGCACAAGAAAAGACTGAGTTTGTAAAGTAGCGAAATTAAGCCTTGTTTCTTGAAAGTACACCATTGAAAGGGCACAAACAGGGTTGAAAACATTAGATATTATTTTCCAAAGTGTTTGTTTCATTTTTTTTTCCTGATTGTGCCACTTTTCTGTTCTTTTGTTCTTTGATATGACTTCACAGGGAACCTCTTGATGTATTAATTTGAAAAAAAGTTGGAAACAGTCCAAATACATTCTGAATACTTAAAGACATCAAAAAGGTTTTTGGTTAAGCCATGCAACTCCTGTAACTAATCTGCCTGAGTAAAAACCAAATACTGTGTTAATGACACTTCAGAATGGCATCATGGTGTTCAAAAGAGTATCACACGTTGACACTGCTTTACCCTGGTTGAGGATCTGGCCCAGAGTTATAACTACATAAAAATAATAAGATTGAGAACTGTAGGTCCATAATTGATAAATATTCTACTTTTCAGATACATTAGAGTCTTTCTGATCCATCATCACTGAAAGCAACACATGCTGTGTAGTGATCTTGATCCGTATTCTTGGTCTCTCTGGACCATGTATTCTTTGATGTCCTGCCATAACAGACAGGACAGGGATAACAATACTGAACTAAGAGAAAGGCTTTAAAAGCATATCACTGAAAGTGATTATCTGATACCCAGAACAACTTAATGGAGCAGAGAAGAGTTTAAGCAGGCTGTAACCTTTCAAGTAGCAACATCATTATGCGCTCTGTCACGTGAAAAGTTAGTGACATTCAGACTCTGCATATATATTGTAGGTAGTCTGCCCTGTGTGGGACAGTCTGTCCCATGGCCTGCAAATCTCAGTCCTTTTGAAGGACATACTTCACAAAACTGTACTTTCCGTTCTGCATGGAGATCTAAGGCTATATTTATAAAAGATAATGTAAAGGAAAAAGATCTGTAATTGTCTGTTCTAGTATATTTTGTAAAGGGTAGATGAGATGACCCAAATAATTGTAGTCTGGTTAGCTGAACTTCCATTCTCGGTAAAGTCAGAGAACAGCTGATGAAACATAAAAGCACTAAAGAATTAAAGGATAGCATAATTAGTGCCAATCAGCACAGTTTTATGGAAAACAGATCTCATCAGAACTTCTGATGAGGTGACAAGTTCAGTTCACAAAGGAAAGTGTGTTGACATAATATGACTTCTGTAAGGGCAGTTGTCTGCACAACATTCAGATTAAAAATTAGCACTATGCAAAATTCCCTGTAGCACATAATAATCATTTGAAAAACTTGTTCACTGGCTAATATCATAAAGCAGCTGTTAATTGGAAACCATTGTGCAAAGAGAAATTTCTAGTGGTCTAGTGCAAAGTTCTTGATCCATATAATATTCATTTATGCAGAAGAAATTGCACATTCATGCCAGCAAAAATTTGCAGTTGATAAAAAATGGTAGAATGATGAATACTAATATAGAGCAGACATTGCTACACATATACCTGCACTACAGAGTAAAGTGGCCTTTTCAAAATAATGCATTTTAATATCTTACAATGAGGATCAAGGAACACAGACCACAGATTTTTATGATGAATGCTGGAATTTTGGAGTTTTAGAATAATAAATCATAGAATGGCTTGGGTTGGATGATCTTTAAATATCATCTAGTTCCAACCTACACCTTATGGGCAGGAACATATTTCACTAGACCAGGTTGCTCAGAGCCCCATCCAACCTGGCCATGAAAACTTCCAAAGATGAGGCATCCACAGCTTCTCTGGGCAACCTGTTCCAGTGTCTCATCACCCTCACAGAAAAGAATTTCTTCCTAATATTGAATCTACATCTACTTTCTTTCAGTTGGAAACCATTACCCCTGGTCCTGTCACTACCTGCTCTTGTGAATAGTGTCTCTCCATCTTTAATGTAGGCTCCCTTCAGGCACTGGAAGGCTGCAATTAGATCATCTGAAGCCTTCTCTTTTCCAGGCTGAATAAACCCAGTTCTCTCAGCCTTTCCTCATAGGACAGGTGCTCCATCCCTCTAATCAGTTTGGTGGCCCTCTCCTGAACTCGTTCCAACAGGTCAATGTCCCTTCTGTGCTGGGGACCCCAGAAATGGATGCAGGGGTTGTACTGCAGGTAGAGTCTCACCAGAGTGGAGTAGAGGGGCAGAATCACCTCCCTTGCCCTGCTGGCCACGCTGCTTTTGTTACGTCCCAGGATACAATTGGCTTTCTGAGCTTCAAACACTCATTGCCAGCTTATGCCCAACCTGTCATCCACCAGCACCCCCAAGTCGTCCTCAGCAGGGCTGCTCTCAATCTGTTCATTGCCCAGTCTGTATTGATACTGGAGGTTGCCCAACTCAGGTGTAGGACCTTGCACATGATCTTTTTAAACTGCATGAGATTCCTACAAGCCCTCTTCTTGAGCTTGTCCAAATCCCTCTGGATGGCATTTCATCCTTCAGGTTTGACAACCACACTGCTCCACTTGGCAAATTTCCTGAGGGCGCACTCAATCCCTTCATCTATTATGAAGGTCATTAAGGAAGACCTAGCACTAGCCCCAATATGGACTCCTGAGGGACACCCACCACTTGCTACTTGTGTCCCTTGGGACTCAGAGCCATTGGACACTATGCTCTGGATGCAAACATCTGATCACTTTCTTATCTGTCTAACAGTCTACCCACTGAATCCATCTTTCTCCAGTTTAGAGAGAAGAAAAATCATTCTCAGGCAGGATTTTGAGATCTATAGTGATTAATAAACTAGAATTCCCAGAGTAAAGTCCTGAAAAAGAAAATAGATGTAATCCTTGAGCATATATGTAGGATGTGTATGTTTGAACTGGACTTTTTATTTACCCTTATTCTTTAAATTGCCGAGACCATTACTAGAAAACAGCTCTCACATCTCACTTTTGAAGGGAAATTGAAAAAGCAAATAAAGCTCAGTGAAGAACTCAAAAGTATTCTGAATCTGGGAAGTCTGAATTACAGGCAGAGATTTAAGAACTTCAATCTATATAACTTATCTTAATAATTCAATAGCAGTAATTTTATTGTTTAAACTTGGTAAAGATGATACAGTATAAGTGGTGCAAGAAGGAAGACAATGCAAATATAAACAGAAAATTTTTGATGATGTAAGGTGATGAGTTTAGCAGGCAAAGGTATAACAAGATGCACAGGATGAAAGTAGAAGCTAAATAAACTCATATGAGATAGGACCACTGGTTTAGTTCTAGAGATACCTATGCTCTAGGTCAGTTTACCTAGAACGGATTTTCCATCACTTTAAAGCTTTTCAGGCTAGATTGAGTTTCTTTCTCTACAATAAGGAAAACTCTATCAGAATTTGAAAAATTACTCAGTGAAATTCAAAGGACTGTGTTATTAAAAGATCAAACTAGACGATCACAATGGGCTCTCCCAGTCTTAAAATGGATTACTTATATCTGCCCTCACAAGTATGTAATTTTAAACAGAAGAGTACATAGCAAGTATAAAGGCAAAATTGTCCTAACATTTCAAGAAATACCTTTGGCCTTTTTACTATTCCTCCACAAAATATGGGTCTATTTTCTTCCTCGGTAGGAGTTATCAGTTTAATGACTTTTGCTGACAGACAGTGTATCTGATGATGCAAAGTTGGGCTGAATGAAAAAATTTTCCCATTAAAAAGCACCAGAAATCCATGAACACATATTTTTACTAAGACCAGTCACATTACTTTTTAGGCTTTTATTTATTTTTGGAATTACTTAAATATGTTATCTTCCCAGTAACAATAAAAATCTACTTCTTTATAATTTAAAATAATTTTTTTAGCTCTTATTGTGCAGCATCCAAGCTCTCTTGTAATATTTCCAACTTTTTTCCTTAGCTTCCTTCCTTTCCACATTCTAAAATTTTCACAAGGAGGTGACTGCTCACAGTATTGTGGCACTTATTAAATTAAAATTACTGAGAATATTCTCAATTTAAATTTATGCTTGCAATACTTAAAAAGTATAAGAAAAAAGGTGTTATTTAATGACTGTACTAATAATCATAACTTGCATCCTCAGAAGCAAAAACTTTACCTCATATTCTGACAAAAACTTCATTGTTTTCTATGATCCTCAAAGCAAAAAGACAATGGTAGAGTATTACAACAAAAAAGATTCACAACATATATGTACGTGTCTGCTACAACTGCAACTCTCGTGATCCTAGAATTACAAAAGACTAAATACATGGCTCCAATTTTAATTTTTCTAAATGGTTTCTAGATGAAAGAATAAAGGAACAGAAAATTCCATGTACAATCTGAAGTCAAATAGTGCCTTCTTTTATCATGCCACTACATAGGCAAAGATTTGTTGAGGTAATTTATATCCTTTACAGCTCCCAACTGTCAGTAAATGTGTCTCCAGACTGGTGACTAATAATGTTCAAAGAGATTTAAAAGAATAATTCACTAAATAGTGCCAGTGATTAGACATGGAAAAGACTTAAAACCCCATTTACCTGTTCATATATTTGTACCAACATGGCAATGAGGCAATAAAAATGGAAAATACACCAATTTTGGTGATAAAACAGGAATACTCAAAAATGTCAGAAAAATGCTGAAGAAAAATATTATACATATTTTTGCTTTTCTCCACAGAATCACTTTTACACCACTTATTATTATTTTGAGCCTCCCACTTACATATTTCTTCTGCTGGTGTGTGAACTGCACAAAGGGCACCCCATACACAACCCCTTATTATTCTCACACAAACAACCAACCCACATCCAGAATCCTATATCCATTATTTAACTACTTAGAAATGTGTCTTAAGCAAAGAGAAGAAACAAGTAAACCTCTTTCTTAGAGGACTTATTAAGAAAACTTTGACTAATTCCACCAAACATTCCCCAGCTCTTGAAACTCGTGATTAAGTTATAACTTTGGCTATAACATCATATGTTGAAAAATTTTATTGCAATTTTAAAAGCAGAAATCTGAAAGTAAAAATTCACATAATAGTTCATCTACATGGAAATATATTCCATGGACTTTCCAATACTGCTCATTTTTATTGCCACAAGTATTATTTATGTCTTAAGTGCTAAAATCTTACATTCCATGAAGAGGAAGAATTTTGGTGTTAACCCTCAAATCACTTCTCTAACAATATTTAGATATTTTTAGTGTTGTACCATTAGTGTAGAAAAATTTTATTATTCTATTTTGCATGTGTCAAGAAGATTTCTAGCAGTCCCACAAATTACTAACAATTACCACTAAGATGCACATAGTTATTACAGATACTGCAGCATTTAAATGTTATAGCCTAAATCAGCAGAGGAGGCATCGTTTTATCTTCTGCCAACATAAGTGCATTGCCAATCGTAAAGCCGAAACAAAGCCTTGAAATAACCTATTCTAAGCCAAGCACTGTAAATGCAGTTTTGGATGGTTTTTTATATATGACATCTTAAAATAAATTACAATATTTTAGCATTAAATTCAAGTCATCACTGACACCTTTTTTACAAATAGCAAAAAATGACATATTCTTCAGAAAGATATAGTAGTGTGACTTATTGGGATTTTCCTCTCTTAGCTGAATATTTATTTTAAATGCATTGCCTATAATTTTAGCTGTGCAATTAATGTTAAGGTATTGAAGACAGAAAATTCTCTTACTTCAATGTTTTCTGAGTTCTGCCTTCATCAGTTCTTTTTTTTTTTTTTTAACATTTCCATGAAATTATAAACTTAAATTGAGATTCCCCTAAAACATCCTACAATGTATACAGTCTGAGCACTAATGACTATAAGTCATTAGAGACAAAATATGCAAGAAGAATTGGTGAAGAGAATGTATCTCAATATTCAAGGGGAGATACATCAAGATTCCCAGCAACCATTTTACATCCAGACTGAATGTTCTCTACCACTCTGGCCTATCATTACTTCATCTTCTTGACTATATCAGATATCAGCAATGTGTCTCCATTTCCCTAGTCTTCAATTATACGTTGTTGAAGGCAGAACTGCATAAACTACATTTTAAATGGAACGGAAATAATAAAATACAAGAATGCAAATTCCCTCTTACCTCAACACTTTCAATATTGAGATCATAGTATCATAGAATCATAGAATCATAGAATCAGATGGATTGGAAAGGACCTCTGGGATCATGAAGTCCAACCCCTGATCCACTACCACCACAGTTACTAGACCACGGCACTAAGCGCACACATCCAGTCTCTTCTTAAATACCAGGGATGGAGAATCCACCACCTCCCTGGGCAGCCCATTCCAATGCCTGATTACCCTCCCTGTAAAGAATTTCTTCCTAACATCTAACCTAAACCTCCCCTGGGGTGTGGCAATAGCCTGGATAAGGACTACAAAAACAAGCAATCTTCAAGTGGGAGCAAGCATGGCTCAAACTCTTGGACATTATCTTACAAAGGTACTTCAAAGTAAATATAATTGTGCTCAAAACATGGCATTCAGTCTCTATCTGGAAAATGAACTGAATTTCCAGCTTGAGGTGATAAGCTGCCACAGATGGAGCACTCAGATCTAGAATAAGGCTCACAATTTAAAATCACCCATGTGATACCTGGTGGTAGTAGAAATATCTAACATTATGGGTTAGGGGGTTCTTTTTTTCCTGGTGTTCTATGCAGCCTTCTGATTTTGCATTAGGACATAACTATGGATAGTGCATGACATAATAGGAAAAATTAAGTGAAATATAAAATGTGCATAAACTAAAATTTTCCACAGGACTTTTAATTACATTTTGTGCTTAAAGATCAAGAAACCAGAAAACAATTTCATTTTGGTCTTTTAATATGGTCCTTTAAATCTGATACTGTTTGGATTCAATTTTAGTGTAGGTTGTTTGCCTTGTAATTCTATGTAAACTGAAGAAATTCCAAGCAACAGCATTTTTAAGCATAAATTTGAGATATCTGGAAGAAAGGAGTTAAAACAGCTTGTAATCATCAAATCAGTTTTGTGTTTTAAGCACGCAGTAGTTAATACACTATTTTCACTAACCTATGAAACAAATATGAATGATCTCAATAGTATTTTTGAATTATCTCAATAGTACTTTTGGATGGGCATAAATTTGGGTAAGAAATGCAGAATGAAAATTAAGCACATCCTTTCAATGACAGGTTTAAATGAAATTGTAATGTTTAAAGAAATTATAGGAATCCACTAAGAGTAGATATGTTTCACTTGCAATATTATACCCTTTGAATTCATTAGGATATACATTTATTAACATTTTATGGTGGGTGTAATGCTGATCATTACAAATGTATCATCTGGGTTAAAACATAAAGTTGCTTAAAATTGCCTTCCTTTCCTGAGAAGATGCAATACATGTTACTAATGTTAAAAAGTAACAAAGTTCACAAATTAATGTGAACTACTGAAAGAAAAATCCTCACAACAATTAAATGAGTTCACAGCACAGTAGATGCAATAGAACAATAATATAATTTATTTAAAAAAAAAAAAAACTTCTTGTGGTTGCTTATGTAGTAGCTTTTCCTAAAGAAAAGGTATTATTACTGTCAATTCAACAAGGCTTTGAATTGCTTTGTGTGTATGAAGAAATGATTTCTCCTTTAGTGAAGTTTCCCTGTGCTAATCCCCTTGGAATGCAGCATTTATCACCTACCAAACAAGTGTAAAATATTTCAGTCCAGGAGGATTATCACCCCTGTCTTTCTCTCTGCTTTACTGGAGCAGAATAGGAGAGGGAGGAAAGATAGGCAGAGTGTTCATCAGCTATAAAAGCAAATAATTACAAGAAAATTTCTAAACAATTTGATCCAGTTGTCTTTATTCCTCAGTTTTTTATGATGGATTTTTTGATTGTTGTTTTCAAGAAGGCAATATTTACAAGCAAGAAATCAAAACACATCCTATTTCCCGAAAGCCAAAAACCATGGGAACCATATGCTAAGATAAAACTATAGCCCTGATGTTGTAAGTGTAAAACAGATACTGCAGGAAAATATCTTTACTCCAAGAGGTTGTGACATTCATTCATCATAAAACCATTCTAGCATATCCATTCCTTCTTAAACAATTTTATCCATTATTTCTGTTACAAACAAACAGTAGCTAATACTGGAACTCCTCATGGTTTTTGTTTGTAGTATGATATTCGTTGACTGGTAATCTGTTCCTTTCCTAGCAAAACTTAAGATTGTTTATTCAGTGTTGAGTTGATGCTGTCAGAGAACTAGTCACATGATAGATCTTTCTCCTAATTTGCAGCAGATAATCTAGAGGGTATGACTGTATATTTATTATGAGGGCAAACTTATCTTATCACTTACTTTCCAAAATACAAAAACTGTGAGATTGTTCTGCGATTCCACCCAGCATCTTAACTTTGGCTAACCTGAAGCTCTTGGTGTACTCAACTATTTTTGTCACCTCACTTTAGTCACCACTTTCGCTTGACCAGTGCTGAATATCCTGCTGGGGAAAAGGTTAGCACAAATCCTGCTAGGATACATTGACCAGTTCTTCCCTTTTGAAAATTATCTCATTTCCTATCTTTTGTTTCTTATCTGCTTATCGATTGTCAAATATTATTTTAATTAAAAAATAAAGAAAAAGGGAAATTAACAGCATTTTACTGGGAAAACATTATAGCAAGAGCAGAAGTGTCTAATCTTGTTTTTGATTTTCCTTATCCTCCACATTACTCTCACTAGCTACTTAAAGAAAGCAAATGTCCCATAGCTTGTAAACTCAATATGCCAAATAGACTAATCTAATCTATTTATAATAATAAAATCAGTAAAAACAAAAATATCTTTGGACCAAACTGACTGTCAGTCATTAGATGAACAGTTTCCTAGAAACTTCTATAAATAATTTAAACATACAAGTATAATAACCATAGTAATCACAAAAGTTAGCAGAAGAAAGGTTAACTGCATTGTTAGCAGAAGAAAGGTTAACTGCATTGTTGATTAGTTTTCTTGTAAGCAGTAGGTTGAAATTTTACTGAGGAAGGGAATGAGTCATACATGAGAAAACTTAATGGAACCTGTTTCTATGAACAAGACTTCAAGTAATCCCACAATGTGAACAGGATTAGGTTTGGTGAGCCAGCAGAGTAGGGTGTCTCCACTAATACTGTGAGACACTTGAGGAATACTGAATTTAACCTCACTGTGGTGCTGTCCTTTTCATGCAGGCAGCTGAAATCATCTTTACTTTACAGTAGCAAGAACTGAGAGCAAAATTTGAGGTGGAAGCTCTGATTTGCAGGGAATCTGAGTCAGAGCTGAAAAGCGGACTTAAATTTCCCAAGGTTCAGTGAAGTGATTTGAACTACAAAGTCATGTTCCTGTTTGGCAGTTAAATAACTGGCTGTGGTGGATTGACCTTGGATGGACGCCAGATGCTCACCCAGCCACTCTATCAGTCCCCATCCCAGCCATAAAGGGGAGAGAGACTAAGATGGAAAACAACTTGTGGGTTGGGATAAGGCAGTCTATTAAGGAAACGCAAAGCAAAAGCTTGTGAAAACTAACAAGGTTTATTCTCTACTTCCCATCAGCAGTGATTTCCAGCCACTTCCCAGGAAGCAGGGCTTCAGCACATGCAATGGTTTCTTAGTATGCAGACATTGGAAACAACAAATGCCTGTCTTCCCGCTCCTTTCCTTAGCTGATATGAGCTGACATCATATGGTATGGAATATTCCTTTGGTCAGTTTGGGTCACCTGACCTACTTGTGTCCCCTCCCAGGATCTTGGACTCAACTGGGGAAGGAATGTCACAGTGCTGTGCTCAGCAGTAGCCAAAACACTGGTGTGTTATCAACACCCTTCCAGCTACCAATGCAAAGCGTAGCCCTGTGAGGGCTGCTATGGGGAAATGAACTCCAGCTCAGCCTGACCAATACACTGGCATATTTGGTGATCAGATGATATTTAATAGACTAAGAAATGTTTACTTCTGTTTGCACATCTTTTATATTCCAAGTTGATTGAAACATGAAAGCAAAAAACCAAAACAGAACTCATACTATTACTTTGTTTATTTGTGTTTTGTGATAACAAGTAGCAGTGCACCTTTTTTACTAAATAAATTAACAACATTTTGGTGAGGATGAAAATTATCAATGCATGCTTTACATGATGTCGGTTTAGACATTGAATACTATCACAATGCATGCTCCATAATATGATTTCCATATCAATGAAACTAAAATATTCTCTTCTATTATGAAATTGTTTTTGATGTTCAGAATTCTCAAGACATCATCATGCTTTTAGGGATAAGACTTGACACTTTGAGACTCCCTTGAAGAGTCTATGTCAGCTTCTAGCCTCATTGTAGTCAATGGAATAAAAAAACAAACCCTGTATTGACTTAAATAGGGACATGATTTCTCCTGAAGTTTCTGAGTTAAAAAAAAAAAAAAAAAGGAAAGAAAAAAAGCAGAACTAGTTAAAAAAAAGAAAAAAAGCTGACAGAGAACTACAGACAGACAGACTTACTTTTTTACAGTTTTAGATGAGTGAGTTGGTTTTTGATTCTGAGATTCTGTAACAAAATTGCTAACTCATCAATCTCCATGTACCTATGTAAGTAAGTAAGAAAAAAGATGAGTTTTCAAGAAAGATATGAATTTTCAAGAGCAATTAATTCTAAAATAACTTTTCTTCTTCTGTGCTGAGTGACTTGGCTGTGGTGCCTTTGGGTAGACAGAACAGTCGAGCAGACATACTTTTTTTCTGGCTTCTGGTACCTGGGCTATGTGATGTCCCTCATATACAAACAAACAAAGTGCATAATGGATGTAAATCACCAGAATGAGCTGCACTACTGGTTTAAAACCTGTTCACAAAAAAGTATTAATTCATGATTGCCTGTTAAGTTGAGAAATGATTTGAAGTGGAGGGTGGATGTCCACTCCAGATTCAACTCAAATAGCATTTTCCTGAATGATTTGGGTGATAGAATTAAACACTGTTTACATTGTGCAGAAAAAGGATAGCAAATACCACAGAGGACAGGTCTGAAGCCCAAATGGTCTCAGCAAATTGAAGAAATGACCCAAGAACAACAAGATGAATTAAATAAAGGAAGAGCAAAGTGCTTCCTGTAGCAGGAGAAATCAGACAAATTGCGCGTAAGTAACGTTTGGCAAGGTAGTAAAATATGGCAAAGAAAACTGCAGGAGATTGTAATAGTGTCCTAGTTAGAACAGCTGGGACCAATTCATCACTGCATGGGTGTAACCCAAACCTGTGTATTCTATAGCCTTCCATGTCATTTCCCAGAAACTGTTATCAATAGAGCATTTAC
>JAWWES010000115.1:62720300-62769141 GCA_035583135.1 Lophotriccus pileatus
AATTGTTATTCTGACTTATAATCTCTCTTTTGAGTTGAGCTCATTTCCCCTGCTGGGTAACTTTTAAACCAGCACAAATAGTGACTCAGAAATTAATATCAACACAGAGAATCCCATTCACTAGCACTTAATGGCAGTTTTATAGATAAAATACTAAAGGCCTTATAGGTCAGCTTTACTTGGTTATGGTGAAGTCTCAAATGGAATAGCCTTTTTTTTTTTTTAATTTCATACTTAAGAGGCTGCAGAGTATATGAGAAGAATTTAGAGAGTGCAATAAGAGAACTACAAAATACGAGCAATAGGAAAATACAAAAGAAATGTATCTGCCTACAGAAGAGAAGAAAAATGAAGAATCAGCATGATAAATGTCTTTTAACATGTAGACAGAATAATAAGGAGAAATTTTGTTCTGGTTATTTAGGAAAAGTCAAAAATAGTCAGTAAAATCATTTTGGTTGCCTGCTAGGAAAAACTTCCGGCATGCAAAAACAGGTTACTTAGTAAAAATGCACAAATCATTTCATTAGTTTATAAGAAATCACTTGGCTGAGTGTTAAAACCAGGTGAAATATCATTATTAATTTCTATATCCAAGAAATATTGTAACTATTTTAAGCTGATATCTTCCATCTTTATATTTCTATAATTCTACTTTAGGGAATTTAGCATCACCTAAGTAGAGAAGAAAAAGAGACAGGACACTTTGGACTCATGGGTGTTTTTTTCTAAATATATCAACAACACATGAATATGTAACTTTTTATCTGTATTTTTATTTTTCATTCTAATGATAAAGTAAATCATCCCAATGGACTTTATAGATATATGTGACTTTCTCTGTGTAAAATACAGGAGTTCCACATCTCTACAGTTTGATATTTAATTCTAAAAAAGTAAAATAAAATATTTATTTTCTCAAGGACTTACATATTCAACAGTGTGCTTCTTTCTCCTTTTTACCTAATCTAACTTGTACCACATAGACCATCACAAAGGAAATACTACAGAAAAGAAACAGCCATTAAAAAAAATTTAGCCTTAAATTTTTCAGTAGGCTGAATATATATCCCTTCCTCAGCATTGGAAATCTTCATATCAGATCTTTTGCTTTGAATTTTTCATGCAGTCTTTCTATCTTTCTTGTTATGAGTGTCTTCTATAGTACCAATCAATACAGAGCCACAAATTCTTGATATTGCTCTTTGCTTTGAAGCATGCACTTTACTTCCTTTGCCTTTTTAAGGAATACAACTATTCCATATTCTGAACCGAAAGCTGGTTGTTGGTATGAATTTTTTTATAAGGTTTTCAGAACTGACTCCCATTGTTTCATAGACACAGTAGGCAGGTTTTTAATTTATTTTGTGTGAACCATCACTGCCTTACTCTGAAACAAAATTATAATGAATCAAGGAGGAGAATCAAATAAACTATACAACTCCAACTGAAAACAAGAAGCTGTTTATCAATATGTTTATAAATCAAAACTCTACCATTGGCATTCTTTTTCCTTTTCTTGAAGGCAAATCAATAAATGAAGGATTTTCAAGAATGGATAAGGATTTTTTTGTTAGATCTCAAACCCTATTTTCAGAAATTACTAACAGATTAAACACTCAAATCCTTACTTAAATGCATTTAGGTTTCATGGCACCACATTTTTAAATATATTAGGAGCCCAGTGTTAAAGGAAGGCATCCTGTTAGTGCCTAGCTGTCATGAATTCAGTGGGTGATAAGCACTGATGGTTGGATTCAGCTCATTTAACTTCAGCTGTCTAGAAGTCAGGTATCTACTCTGAGCTGTGTTGGCAGTCTAGGCAGAGAAGCAGGGACCTCCAAACAGTGTTTTAGCCCAGCACCACCTGCATCAGGCAAGTGTCCAGGAAAACAGGGGAAGTGTAAAAAGAAGGAGTGAGAGAGGCTGAAGAATTACACATGGAGAAGGGGTGTGTCGTATGGGCATGGGAGGATGGCAGCAAACCAGGGCACGTACTGCTGAGAAGGAGCAGAAGGCACATCTTTGTCCTTTGGACTCACAGTGGCTTGCTGGTTTTCTTCAGTCTGTGTTCTCCTGACAATAACTCACCATTTAAAATAAATAGCAGATTATCTAACTGTTATTTGAAAACAGTTCTTAGGGTTATCAAATACTTAAGTTATATATGAAACAATACTCTTAGCAATTTGGCACATATGTTTCTAATACTTTGCACTGAGTCTGTATGAGACATGGAAGAGATGGTACTTGACACTTATCCACCTCAAAAACATAATTCTTTATAATAGGAAGCAAAAGAGTACTGTCTTTTACAGCATAGAATGATATCAGTGTAAAAAATATGCTTTTTATAAATTCTTTTTAACAGACACATTATTGTGCTTGTGAAAAAATGGAAATATTGCCTAAAGCTAAATGGAATGTGTACAGGAATCAAATAAATTTCCCATATAAGCTTTTCCAATAAACTTTAGTCTTCAGTGGCTTTTCATATAGAGGCAACTTTTTCTGCAGAATCTGTCATTAATGCTACATGCTGTGACACAGGCAAACATCCTTTAATGACAAGTTAAAGAATGAATGCTACACTCATTTTCACTTTGAGACCTGAATGAGAATCAGTACAATTATCTCCTGGAGATGTTTTGCCAGAAATGTAACATCAGAATTAAGTATCTCCATAGTTTTTTACAAGCTCCTGCTTTCAGTATGCAGACAGAGACATTTCTTCTAAGGAATCCCTATTACTTTAGATTTGTACTTTACACTATTTCTAAGCAGGAAAACCCAAGAGCCTGGCAATTATCATTATATTCTCATTCCTGTAGCAGGTTGTATATGCTAATGAAGAGAAAAAAAAACCTAATTACACAGTATCATAGGCTGTTGTTACCAAGCTCTCCTGCAGCCTTTTCTTCCAAACAGCTGTCTGAGCTCATGACTTTTTCCTTTATTAAAAATTAAAACCACAGAATTCATGAAGGCAAACACAACAGCCAGAAGTTGTAGTTTTAGAAAACATCTCATGCTTTGAACCCCATTGTTGTTTGTCAATCACAAGAAATGCACAATTAGAAGATCCAAAGATTTCTTATTCAACACAAATTACACTATATCATATATCCTTATGCTGAGTTGAAACTAGTTTTGTGATTGAACTACTTTAAAACATTCACAAAGGCACAGATAGTATTTAGTAAGTAGAATAAGAACTATTTAAGTTAGAATAAATAAAAGAATATAGGACATTTCTGTACAAGAGTTAAGAACAATATATTTTTTAATTAGAATTCATGCCTATGAGGATAAAGAAATTTGACAGCACATATATGATGTCAAATGAAGTGGAAAACACTGGTCTAATATATATATATATCTATATGTATATATGTATGTATACATATCTGTTTTTCAATAGAAGTGAGTGGTTTGTTTCCTAGGCCTAAAGAGAAGTTTTTCCAATGGAGGAATCCCTTTCAGTATTGCCTATGGCAGTATTTCTTACATGACCATTTGAACACCTAGGATTAAGTGCAGTTGGGTAGATGATAATATTCACAGATAACATTTGCACAACCCTTGGTATCAATTTTTATATAACTCTTATGTGAATACTTATGCAAGAAGTTATTATACTGTATATTATCCAGATCATATAATTAATATGTTTAACAATGTTTCATTACAAATTATATTAGGATGTGATATGCAATGCATGAAAGAACAAATACACCTACATAAACTTTGTACTCATAATCCAATGAGGAAAAAAAAAGTAAAAAATATCTTTAGGTGAAACTTTAAGATAAACAAATATGTTACAACTGCTTAACTTGTCCACCTAATGCAAATCAATCCCTATCATTAATGCTGCAGGACAAATGTGTCGTACTTGCGTTTTAAGAACACCTGTGGGAACACAATGAATCGAATGCATTTGGTTACAAGGGGCAGTGAAGAATAACAACAATTAGTGTATACTGTAAATGATGGTTAAAGAGAAATATCTAAATGAAAATGCACTCAAATACAGTGTTTCCCCATACTGCCAAATCAAAATAAAACTTGCCAGTTTAGCTAAATCCAGCTAAAATACATTTGGATGTGCTAACTGTCAGAGGAATGTGCCAGAGGTGAGCAAAGCCAAGATTAAAAAAAGTGTTCAGCTTGAATAAGATGAGGGAGGAAAGGAGAGGAGTGAGAAATATAAAACTGCCAAAAAAAGAGAGGAAGAGGGATATTGCCTTGTGCATCTGACTGGAAGTCATAGAAAGGCCCCTATACAGGGAGAGCCCTTCACTTTTAAGATATGGACAAAAGCCTGACAAATCCAACACCTTTTTTTTTTTTTTTTTTTTTTCACCTAAGTAGTCTGGTATATCTCAATTATCCATAGAGAAGGAACTGGCTTCTTTACACAGTTTTGAGCACTCTCTCTAAATTGAAAACAGCAGTTTTTCTATAAAAAGATTCATTGGCAATTTAAAGATACTGGTGAGATACTTAAACCCAGCACATTACTGATCACCTCATTATTGCTGAATTACTCAACTATTGTAGCACGGAAGAAAAATAGTCAGTTACACTGTGGCCTGCCGAAGAACAGGCTTTTAGCATGAAACCCACAATAAACCACACTTTAGTTCAATTCAGAAGATTACTCAATCAATCAAATCCTACCCTCAAAACACAGATTCCAGTTTCTACCCAAACAGGTATTTGTGGTAGTCTGATAAGTGGGATGTAACATCACTACTATAGCACTCCTGAATAGATAGGATGCCCCCTAATATTATCATCACTGAAATAGCAGCAGCAAGTTTTGAAAACAACACTAGAGTGAACTTACCCTCTGGGGATAAATTCATGAGGGTAATAACTGAGTTTAATGGGTTATTAGAAAAGGAGAGCAAGTATTTTTCATAGCTAGTCCTTCATTCTGAGCATATGGAATCAACAAAACAAAACCAGCTGAGAATGTGCTGTCAGCTGCAGTGTGACATCACTGAAGCCAACGAGATTTTACCAGAGAATATTTTCTCTGTTTATTATGGACAGTTAATAAAAATCCATCATCAAATCCTACACTGTTATCAGAGTTGACATTAGTTAATTCACTGATCCATATACCACAGATCCCTGCATTTCAGTAGCAGTTTTGGAAACATTATTTTTACTGTAATGAGAAAGGAAGAAAAATTACATTAAAAATACTAATATTTAAAATAATTCTACAGTTTTGAAGTAACAGTTTTACAGGAGGAAAAATTAATTTCTGTTGTATCTTGAAGAGTTTTATTGCAACACGTTTTTTGAAATACCTGTTTAAATGGTTAAGGAGATTTCTGTAAATTCTCTTGTGGTGCAGAAAGCATAGCATAGCTCTGTGACTAGGGCAGACATTCACTTTGAAATATTTGTGACAGTTTAAACACATTACTGTCTCCTTAGCTTTTTATTAGTGCCTTCCACAGGAGCTATTCCCCTGCTTCAGTGCAAAGTTGTATGTGTGTGTAAGAACATACTTTATGTGGCTGCTCAAAGTGGCATAAGACACACCTGTGTATTTTAGCCTAGAGATAGATCATGAATGTCCAAATGCTTTAGTACTCTACCAGGAACATGGGAGTGGGAGCCTCCAGCAGAAGGGCAACTGCTAATACGGAATGCTATAAGAGGATGAACCACTGGAAGAGATAATCAGTCACCACAGCCATTTTCAGTGCATGGCCTGTGAGCTTGCTTCTACCACTGCAGTGATAAGAAAGGAACATGGGGGGGAGTGTCAATATTAAACAGGATCAAAAAAGGAGAGCACTTCACAGCTCACATTGCCTTCCCAGGTTCAATAAATGTTTATTCACATGTGAAAATATGCTGATAGCAATACAGAATTTTTATTTCCTCTTAGATTAGCACCGGCATAAAATTTTTTGTGCCACAGGGATCAGAATGGTTTCTTTCAGAAATGCCAAGTAATACAAAGCTCCTCAGAAACTGTATGGGTTCAGTGCTCCCTTAAAATTTCTGGTAGACCCCAAGCTCACGAGACAGAGTTTATCTGATAGATTATTATTAGAAGGTCAATTATTTATTTTTGTTTAGAAGAAAAGTAGATATGGGGAAAGTATATTCTAGCCATTTCATCTAAGCTTAAAATAAAAAATTTTTAGGGACTATGTTAAAGTATTGCATCTGTACCCCAAAAGAATAAATAATGAAACACAAAGCTGACACCATGAGACAGTGAAATTTAAAAAGCAGGGCATATTTTCATATGTTTTTATACTTTCACAAAAGATGAGTGGTTGTGTTGGCAGACTCCCCTGCTTTCAACTACAGTAAGTAATCCTTCAGCTCTTGTTCTGTAGCTGATTCATATACCCATAGGAAAGGTACTGTATATGAGAGGCATAGACAACTCCCTAGAAGAGCTGTCATAGCAAACATGCATTCTGTAGCTGTGATCTTCTGAGCATCTGCTTGACTAGAAATAAATTTACCTTCTGATCTTTCATTTTAAGCAAAATCAACAGTTTTTCCCCCAGTGCCTTAAACAACTGGTGAAACGTTAGCAATGGTGCACTACAGCATACAGAAGTGATTTCCTTGCAGAGGTGGACCACGAAATGCTGTAAAAGCTGGGCTTTGTGTCACTCGACTATCAGTACTCACAGAGATGAGAAGCGTGGGGAAAATATGATGAAAAAGTTGTGAAAATCCAGACTTCATGAAGAATTTGAAAGATATAACACTGGTTAGGTTTATTGCAACATTCTACTATATTTTGGTTTCCACGTATTCTCTTATTCTCACAGAATTGCACAGTAAGGCTATGCACCATATAGGACAAGGTCTACTTATACTAGGTGTATCTAGGGCTCATAGTATAATGGCACCCTGATATCAAATTGGAGCCACTAGATGGTAGTGCAATATAATTAATAAATATTAAAAAGTAACCTCATATATATATATCTAGATATTTTTCTGCAATGGCTTGGCTGAAAGCCATTCAAAAGACTTGCAGAAATATCCATGGCACTGCCTTTAGATATAAAGCTTCCATAAATAAGTTTTAAGGAAAATCCTCAAATGTGTGCTTAGCAATCTTAAGAGCATAACTTAGGTACTCAATATATATGTACACACATATGTAAATCATCATATGACATTATCACCTGATCAGTCACTACACTTACTCATTTTTATGTGTTCCTGTATTCAGTGCAAAAATATTAGAGTATGGGAAAAGTTGCATATATAAATCAACATGCTTATTCATAAACTCAAAAAAAAATAATCCTAGGATTTTAAAAGATAAAGTTGTTACAATTAGCAACATCTGTACAATCATATTTCATATTTTTCTATACTTTGCGTGATTTTCCATTGAAATTCTTCACCATTAAAGAGATGAAAAATTCCACTGTTATCTAAATGCATTGCACCATATGCCATGTCTACAGTAAGAAACAGATTAAATTTTATAATCGGTTATCTTCTAGCTGGTAAAGATATTGAGGTTTAAAAATGGCTGTAAACCTAAATTTTATGAAACCATTAGCACGCTTAATAGTATCTACCCATGAAACTACCCTCTGAATAACCTAACACTGCTGGTTGCCAGCACTATTTTCAATTTTCATCTGTTAGATATATGATCAAGCATGTCAAATCTGCCCTAAGTAATGGAAGTGAAAAAATAAAGTAATTTACTTAAAACATTCTGATAGCTCTTTATCTGAAAACCTTGGTCAGGTTTATTGCTCAAAGGCATTTACCTACAAAGTTAACCAGATGCTTTGAGTTGAAATCTAATTTAATTTCTCTGTTATCTTAACAGGACATCTGGTAAAACAACATCCAAGGAAGGTAATATGTTCAAAATTAACCATCCTGCAGGTTGCTTTATTAAGGTATGTGTGACATTGACATTTAACTGTTAATGACCACCGCCTTACAAAAATAATTAGTAAATGTGAATCAAAGCAGTATAACGATCATACTAATGGACACAAAGCAATGTAGAATGAATTTGTAACTGGGGTAAGTTCAATCTTGTTACCAAGCTCATTACTTTGTTACAACTGAGTTATGCTGAAGATGAATTACCCGTTTCTTTCCTTTCCTTCTTTCATCAGCTTCATATGTGTATCAAACCCTCTCTTTAAAATCAGAGTATGTTAGCTGCATAAAGTGTTCAGCATTCATAGCCAGCATGTTTTTTAAGCAACATGAGTGACAAGCTATGCAAATCATACCCTGAATTAATTTGCATTATTGTAGTTAATTTGCATATGGATATAAACTGGATTTCAGAGTAACTAGGTATCAATCCAAACAGTGGTAAGTCAGGCAGGTGCATGCTAGCTTGCCAATGTTGGTATATTTAAATGGAAAAATACTAAATACTACAAGTATTTCTGGTTGGTCCTTACAACTTTGCTGAATAAGGGAGTGCAGACAAGTGGGAGTGGTAGGAAGAAACATAAGCTCCATATTTCCTCTCACCCCTTGCATTTATTTCCACCAGTAATGCAGTACTGGTGTTAATTTGTTTACAGGAAGTGTTACAGCCACTGGTGCCTCTTCCTCTTCCCGTTAGAGTCACCCAATAGAAAAGGAAAAGAGAAAGATTGGGCTGCCCTACAGTCACTAAAAGTCAGCCATATCTGGCTAAACCGGGAAAAGCATCTCAGGTCAACACGGGAAAGGAAGGCTCAGTGATGAAAAGTTGCTAATGCACGAGCGTCATATGTGGGTGGATTTCTAAACTGCTCATTTCCTCCTTAATATCTTTTGCATAAGACACTCTCCCATAGTGCAGATTGGTTATTGAGCCTGGCTGGAGGCAGGAGAATGGACTAGCCCTATCCTGAAGTCCCTTCTGGCCTTACTTTACTATAAAGCATGACTATGAGTACAAAAACACTGACTTTAATCACAGTGCACATTGGCAGTTGGAGAATCCTACTGAGATGTTCTCTTACATTTGTCTTTATTTCTCTGATTTCATTATATGGAAAAAGACTAACTTGCAATTCAGATACAGAGTGGACAATACTTGCAAACTCTCTCTCTAAATCTTCATTTCTTCAGTAGTTCTTCTGCCTTGAGGAGCTGTCTCTCTCCCCAAGGGTATTTCTCAGCAGTGCTATTACAGAGCCTTCCTACTGCTACCTAGCAGTTACTGGGAAGACTTCAGGTTTTGGTTTCATACTTACCTCAGCAAGAAAGGAGAAGAGTTTGTAGCATTTTACTTGACTGCAAGGTTTAGATGAAACATTTTCAATATTTTGCTAAATACAATATCAGGAAACTTAAACATTGGTATAAATTGAATTGTCTTTAAACCAAAAGATTCTAATTCTTTTTGAATGTGTTATTACTTCTTCCAAACATCAAAAACCTTCATCTTTGCACATTTTACCTAAGATTCTATATAACTTTACATAGATGTAAAGACCCTTAATTTCTCTTCCATAGTAAAGCATGTAAAATTCTGAGAAGTGAACTGATTATTTATGACATGATATATAGCTTTTTTCTTGTGAGGCACAACAAACTGTCTGTGGTTGGAAATAGGAATTCAACTGCAGAAAGGACAAACAGAAAGCTAAGTACTAAACTTCATTTAAGGGCCTAGAGGGAGTGTTAGAAAAGTTGCAGCATGACTGGTACAAAGGTACACAGTGAAAGGACAAGAGGCAACATCACAGATTTCAGCAATGGAAATTTCAGCTGCTTATCACTAGAAATTTTTTCACAACGACGGTGGTTAAGAAATAGAGAAGTTGTGAAATTTCTATCCTTGGAGATTTTTAAAACTTGCCTGGCTAAAACTCTGAGCAACCTGACAGAACTTCGAAGTTGGTGCTGCTCTGAGCAGGAGACTGGATTAACTGACCTTAAGAGGTCTCTTTCAAAATGAATAAGTCTGTGATTTTTTGAGTCTGTTATCTTATATTTCCAGTTATTTGGGGTGGGTAGGAGACAAAATGTTCAGAAATATTTGATTCCCATTAAAACTTCTGGCAGGAAGCAACTTGATTATAAATTTTCCTTTAGCTTACATTTTAATAGCTATGATACATTCAGTTCTTTGTATCATATTTAATGATTTCAATTTTAAATAAGTGCATTTTTAAATCTTTCTTATTCTTTCATGTTCCCCTGTTGCAGTTCAGGGTAATATAGGAAAGGAAGTAACATAATTTGAATGCAAATAGAAACTTTTTTTTTCTTTTTTTTTTAGAACAGTAGCTTGCAATTCAGCTCTATAGAATGACTACTAAAATCTTCAGGAACCACACTCTGATTACACATGGTGAGCAATGTACACAATATCATGAGTGTGCTTAGAGCTCTTAGGTACCACAGTTCTGTACCTGACCTTTCATATTCTTATTCTACATGTTTTCAGATCCAAATTGGAGTACACGTTTTACTTTTATATTTTTTTTTGACTGCTGCAGTACATGGAATAAGATCCAGTATGGCAGCCTCACTCAACTCCCAGACCTTCATCTCTAAAACAGACTATGTGGTACAGCAATTAAGGAAAGGATGGTGAAAAAGAAAAAAAAATACAGTTGTGACTGCATAATTAATAGCTATATAAAAATTACTCTAAAGAGCGAGCTAAATCATGTTAAGTCAAACAATCTTAATTCTGACATATCTTGATACTGGAGTGTTTGAGTTTTAAACATCCAAGTTTTGTGTCAAAAGATATAAAAGTACAACCTTATTATTTAACATATTAAATGTAACCTTTGTATGTTATCAAGTGTAAATAAGGAAGATGTAAAGAATGCCACACAAATAGAAAATAAATCAATTTTGACATTTAAAATGAGTTTATAAAAACTAACTCTTGGTCACAAACACATAATACTCTAGAGACTACAGCAAAGCAATTCCAGAGCTCAGCCAGGCAGCAGTGAGAGGAGAGCTCTTGTATCTGATCACACAAATAGGGTTGCGTGCAAAGAGAATCAAAAGTACTGAATTAAGGCTGGAACCATGTGCAGCAAGGGCTGCTTTGGACCCTGAATCTCAGATGGTTCCCCTTGTTCAGCATCCCAATCCCAGCCTCCGCCTTGACTTCCAGTAACTGACAGCAGCAGCATCTCCACCCATACACTTATGATGGGAACAGTGCAAGCTCAGCCACGCATTTTTTTTTAACAAAAAAATGTTTATTCATTTCTAAACCAAAAATAGGAGTATATTCATTCTTATTATGCTTCTATTCTCCTTGTGGGATCATTAGGCATCATTAGGGGAAGCTTTCAAATGCCTTGAACCAAGAGTACTGTTTCTCAATCACATGAGGATTTTTTTGTTGTTGTTGTTCTGAGATAGCTGAATCTATCTCCTTGTGTCCTTTCCCAGGTTTAAAAAAATCACGGAAATGTTACATTTTTCTCAGAAATTCTTTCTATTATGTTTTACTTTTTTGTTTCACTAGTGTATTTTAGTTGTGCCTTAGTCAAGAGAAGAGGTTATGCTTTTCATATGCTACATTTTCTTAGCCACAGGCCAAAACAAATATTACCAGTCCTGAACCCAGAAAGTCCTACTTATACTGAGTATGGCCCTCAACACCAAGCAAAATAACACATAGACTAATTACATATTTTTGAAGACTAATACTGAAAAGTAAGTTTGAGAAGTGGGCTTTCTAGGCATTCATTCACAGATCCACAAAAAATCAAGGTTAAGAACAAGTCATTGCACTTCCTCTTTCTAACAAACCTTTCTTACAAAACCATAAATATTCCAGCATGCTGTGAAAGAATTTAAGCAAAGATAACTGTGCCTCAAAGACAGAAAATACTTAGTGTGATGCCATTTCCCACAAGATATCTATAATTGTAATGGTGTATAATGCAAACAAATTTCCATGTCTCATTGTTCTAAAAATTTCTGAGTCTTTGCAGACTTGTTTCAGTGTAATAAGGAGAAGCTGTAAAAATGTCACAACCCCACAACAGAAACCCCCACAACAAAAATAAAAAAAGGATGAAGCTAACAATTATTAAAAGCAATGATTAATAATAACAGTTGAAACATGTCCTCTCCACTGTATTGGCAGGTGATGATGGAAAAGTTGTTGTACACACACATAGAATGAAAGCTGTTCTCAAAACTTCAAAAAAAAAGAGTCTTACTTTTATTTTATTCAGTAGTAAACTATAAATTATACACATAAAAATCAGCTATACCCATTTGAACCATTATTAGGCTGCAATTTTAATCCGTCAATTCTTAAAGCCATGCTGTGCAGGATCCTCTCTCATGGTTTACAACCTCAGAGGCATCCCCCTAAGGGTTATTTTTTATTCTCTGTTTAGAACTAATTCAGACCCAGAGCTTTTCTCAAGGTTCTACATGCCATTCCAAACAAACAAAATATGTAGGGTTATTACTACAGATTTAAAGTTGCAGTTATTCCCAGATGAAAATATAAATAATAAAGAAGATTCAGTGCAAGATTTATGAATATGACTGAGAGACATAACACTTAAAATGATCCATTTTGTAAGAAACCTTAGTAATACATCAGTAATACAGCCAGAGACTCTGAAGAGGCTTATCCTCCTAGAACAGGAGGGTATCTTTCCATTAGACATATATTTCTAGTTCCTAGATCTTACAGAATATTCCATCATGTAGGTGAGTTTTGACATACCATTCACAGTTGAAAAGGAGTGGAGAGTGATGCCCCACATGTGAATTAGATCTTTTTTAGAATAGATCTACCTATTTCTTAAATCCATTTTGTAGGAACTTTTCCTTTGCTTCCTCTTCTTAGCAATTCTGTTGCTTTGAAAGCCAGTTGAAGTGCGAGGAATATACTTTACTGGGTATTTCAAGGCAAATCATATCACTGGAACAAATAATACCTCTAAAGACCAAATAAAAATTTAACTGCATTCAAGCATAGACCTGAACCCTATGGTTGGTTGGGAAAACTCCAGATGACACATCCCTAGACTTCCGAAAAAATCAGTTCAAGGTTTAGATACTGTTTGTAACCCATTTTTATTCCAACTGGCACTTACTAGTGTTCTTAAGCTGTTTTCATACCCATTATGACACAGTACTCAAGCAGCTGCTTCTCCTTCCTCCATTCTTTTCCATCCCCTTTCACTTCCCCAGACAAGATAAGCATCCCAATGTTTACAAGTGTAGGAGTGCAGGTGGCTGAAACAAGCGTGTGGAAAGAGGGTGGATTGGATTGAGTATAATTGTACAACAGGTGCCGGGTTTGTTATATACATCAGTTCACTTAGCAATAAAGAAATATTTTAACCAAATAGAAGATAGGCAAGTTCTTTTATTTACTATGGCTTTTGCCAAGCTTTTACTGAGATTGGACCTTTCTGAAGGTATAAAACTCAGAAACTGTAACATTTTACCTGCAGAAAATTACTTTACACCCTCAGGAAATGTAATTCTGATTCTTTTTGAAGTCAGTATCTTTTAAAGAAACAGAATACATAGGGATGAAATAACCTTGTCTCCAGTAACTCTTGTACGTTGGGGGTAATTTGAAAGAAAATACAGGTAAGGAAGTATCTTTGCCTCATTTATTCTTCCTATAATTGTGCTTAACTTTCTGTATCATAAGATATCAGTAACTCACAAAGGATCAGAGAATTACATCTGTAATTTACAGTTGGGCTAAACTCCCTATAAGCAAGAACAACAATTAAAAATCTCAAGAAGAGAATGTATTCTCTTTGACACATGGGATTCTCCTTGATGGTCAGTTCACAGCACCGTGAGCATAATTCAGCATGGGCAACAATATTCAGAAGTGTATTACTGTAACAAAATACTTTGTTGCCACTGCTAATCTTTTACCCCCAAAACTGTCAATTTTTTGGGGGCACCTTAGAAAGTAGGAGTTTTGGTTTGAAATGTTGGGTTGAGCCATGACCAAGTGCCACTTTATGTGTTATCACTTGCACTGTCAATAAAACCCTATTAATATGTCATTCTTGGGTAAATATATTTTTCCTATGGATTTTTACTGTGTATAAGTATTCAAGCATAACATTACTATCATAAGCACAAACTTAAAAATCACTGCTGTAGCCAAAAGGCAATCTGTTCTGGTATCTCAGTTTACAATTTAATTTAATGAAAGACCCCTTCTTTTATAATTATTATGCTATGATGGAAGAACCCTGAATGGAATCCAGCTAAGTAACAGCAAGCTAAATGGTACAATAAATATTTGTTTACCCCTGAGAGGTCAACGTTTTGTATTCATGAAAGCACTAATTAATGTCTCTCACAGGGGTGAAATTTGCACTTCAAGACTCCTGAGAGGGGAAAAAAGAAGCAATTTTCTTTTAAAACATATATATTATTATTATTGTGGGCACTGGAATGTGTATGCTCATTACTTTCTAGTTTAAAAGTTTCTAACACTCCAGAATACTCCAAATTTCCATCATACTACTATGCTCATTCTGATAACACTAAAAGGATGAGTAAAACAGAGTACAGCCTTTTGTTGACTGGGGTATGTTAACAAAGTGCTGATGGTTTGAATGTATCCAATGGTAAATTACCTTTGAAAGGTCCCCAGCCTCCAAATAGAAGCAGATAACAAACACGTTCCATGTAACCCAAAGGATCAGCCAGACAGCATACTGTAGGGAGGAAGAAAGAAACACTGCATTAACAATTCCACTGTCAACTGAGTCAAACTTAGTTCATTAGACCATTAGTTCAGTCTAAGACAAAACCAGACTATAAATATGGTGCATATGGATAAAAATATTACACATAAAATAGAACCATGGATAAATTCTTCCCGTTCCCAGACACTGTGTAGAGTGAGCTAGTGACTACTCAATCAGACCAGAAAATACACCTCAGAAAACAGTTGATATATATTAATTTTAATTTGAGACTGTATCTCTTATTTTTGTTCCAATGGGGAATACTACAATATAGAGACATGTAACCTTGATTATATATTAGAAGTGCAGAGCTGTTTATTCAAATGGTTATTCAAATATAGCTTACTAAATAACAGTTTAATTGAATTAGGTGCTGGATTATGCAACACATCAGATTTAGTCTCAACAAACCATATATATGACCTGAAGAAAATAAATCTATATATATATACATGTTATTTTGCAGTATTTCTACAGAATATGGAGGGATTTGGTCTTGACAGCTGCCTCTATCAATATATTTTGTGACGTTCCAAAGCACAGTTCATAACTATTCAACACTCTCAAGGGGCAGACTGCATTTTAAACTGTCAGTTTCTTGGGGCGGGGGGTGGGTTTGTTTGTTTGTTTATTTTGTTTTAGAGTATATAGGAGAAGTATGCATGCTTAAGCATATCTGTTCATTGGTAGTTGCCAAACTTCTTATTCATGTATCTGATGAGTAATGGAGTACATGTTTTCTATCCTTCTGTCCACTACTTTGCTACTGTTTTGTATTCAAAAGACCTTATGTGCTAGGACTGGAATCTACATTCCCTTGCTGTAATGCTAGAGAATCTTGTATTATAAAGTTTGACCTACTATTGCTACTCTTATCTAATGTTTGTACTTGAGAACTTCCCTTGACAAATTAGTCTGTCATCTAATAAACTTTAGGATCTACAAATGTTTTTTCTAATGGCTGTTGTAGCTATCCTCTAGTTGTTCACAATTCAATTCTGCATGTTTGCTAATTTCATTCCACATGGCATTGCATATGTGTGAAATATGAGTGATAGGATACTATTCTCTCTCTGTTATAGATGAGAGCTATTTTCTCCTTTTATAACAGCACCCCATCTCTCTAAAGTATTTACAGATTTAATCATCATGTCTTATAGTCTTTTGATCAAACCATACTGATTAAACTCTGATAAACTACTTTTCCAAATCAGGAAGCACTATTTTCTGCACACCTCTGTGTTCACATTCTGAATAAGAAGACAATATTTTTGACTTTATACTATGCATCCCACACAAAAATACATGACAAACTATTCTCTAAATTCAGTAACAACCCATGTAGAATTATTCTTGCATTTCTCTTGCAAGTGCTGTTTTGTATCACATTGTCTATCACTGAACATGCCATTTTCTCCTTAATCTTCTAAATATTGTGAAAATAATACAATTCTGTCCTTTCCAGGGTTCTAAAGTGACATTATACCCAATATGACTAAAATTTAGATCTTCTTATTTTTATAGGTAACAAAATATTTGCCAGCCAGCCTAGCTATTAAATACACCATGTGCAGATTTTAAAGAATTATGATAAATATTGTTTTGATTTAACGAAGGCTAATATAGCTTTAAAGGGTAGAATTGTTTTATACAGAAGTAATTGCAGGTAATTTAAAGCATACAGATTACATACACTTTATATGTCAGCTCTTTCTGGTCACAGATGATAGATTTATTTAGGTCAGGAGGGACTCTCTGGAGGTCACCTGGTCCAATCTCTGCTTAAAGCACAACCAGCATGGATCAAGTTTTGCAGGGATTTATCCAGGGATGGCCTCGCTAATCCATGTCTACTCTTTGAGTGCAGGCTGCTACTAAAACTTCAGAAAATAGGAACTTAGTTCACATGCATGGTGCTAATAACACCAAGGTTGTAGGTTTGATCCCCTTATGGGCAATTCACTTAAGAGCTGGACTTCGCGATCTTTGTGGGTCCCTTCCAGCACAGAATATTCTGTGAAATCTGTGAAACACACTGAATTTTTTTTTCAACACTACTCTGAGACATTAAGTATATTGAACAAGTAATTTTCCTGTAGCTTGCTCACAGTACACCCAGCTTCCCATGTAACATGGAGATTTATAAATACAAGAGAAGGCAACATTAATTTAGATTCAATAACCTTAATTTGGCATTTTTGCTGCCTTTTCTGCAGCATTTTAACTTGCTGGGTTTTGCCAATTATTTTAATATTGCAATGTTATTTATTCTGATGGAGTTAATACAAGTAGTCCTTCTTACATATGGATTTCTTATAGCGAAAATTCTAAATACTGCATTTAGACTGGTTTCTCAAAAAAAATGAGACTGAAGAAGTAGTATTCATGTGCCACATCATTCCCTTGAAAGATCTTTTGTGCTTCAGAACAATTGAAAGCAAACTGGACAAAACCATGGAAGATCTGATTTTTTTTTTTTTACAAAATTTCAGGAAAATAGGCCCACAAATGGGAATAGACACTCCTTATACAGAGAAAGACTTACAAGATCATCATTTATCAGTCAACGTGAAGGGAAAAAGTTAGGGAGAGACACACTGGAAACTAGGTTTCACTAGATTGGCTGTTCATGGCACGACTAGTCACACTGCATGTAAGCAACAGCTGGTTAAAAAGCTCATCATATACAGCACACTCAGCAGAACACTCCAGGGTACATTGGAGCTACTTGTCCCAGCAGAGAACCTTATTACATGAAGAAGCAAAACCTTTCCATTGTCTAGTCTATCACCAAAAAAATGACAAGTTTATGTGCCATTTAGATACACTCTTCTAATGAGCATCTGTTCATACTGGACTACAGATAAGGTTAAAAATTCCTTGTAAAAGTATGCTTTAAATTGCTTCCTTTTGAATGTTATATTAAGTGTTGCCTGAATGCCATGGATAAACACTGAGTTTAGCTCTCTTGAAATACAAGGACATTTCTGCTTCCCACTGCTTCTTTTTTCAGATGCTTCAGATCCAGCACATCTCTTATCTCTGCATCACATGCAGTCATAAATGCCTTTTGTTGTCTATGTGCTTCAGCAAATTGTTGCAGAAATTCAGCTCTGAAGATCTGTGACACTGAACAAATCCCTGTGGCACTCTCTTATATGTGTCTAATTAGAAACATTTTACAAGAGTTGTTCAAAGGGCTATAGCTGTATTTTTTCTTATATGTGGGAGTTCAAGCCAGCTGCACTGTCTGACAGAAGCCACCACAATGCTACAGCAGCCACATATCCAATAAGACAAGAACTTTGATAAATACACACTTGACCAAGCAGGAGATACTGACAGGAAGCACAACAATGACAATGCAGTTTATTATTTTTATGGAGACTCACACTGGAAAAAAGTATAACTGGAAGGTTAAGACTGAAGATTTGAATACTTACTATCTGGAAAATTTTTAGTCAATCAGTAAAAGTTCCTTTTATTTATAAAATAAATTATATCAATACAGCTTTTACATAATATGTATATATAATATACATAATATTATAATATGCTTACAATTCTTGAAGTAAACATGAATTTATAACCCTCTGCAAAAAAATTTGAAAAGAATTAGCTACTTTGTGATTTATTGATACTGTAGTTACATTTGAAAATTTGCTATGAATCATCATAAAAGGATGGAAAACTGAAACATTGAAATATTGGTGCCAGAAATAAGAATCCATACATTCTTCTTAACACTTTTGCCAAAGCTGGCTAAGTTTACCTACATTTTACTAATAGGAAAACTGAAGGTCAAAGAAATTAAATCACTCAACTTAATTCCTCAGCTGAATAGAAAAATTATTACAAGGGCACAAGAATCAAAGTTTCAGGAAGCCCACTAGTGCCTATTGTATAAACCTGGTCACCAGAGCTCACATCTAATACTCTTGTAACTCTTTGCTTGAAGGAGAAATATGTCACATACCTTTCGAGTATAAATAGTGAGCAAATCTGATAGCTTTGAGCATTTTAAATTTAAGCTTTTTTTTTTCCATAGAACTTTACATGGCATTTCTCTGGCTCTCAAATTCTTTTCTAATATGTGAGTCAGTTACAAGCACATTTGACTGAGGGATACAAGGGCTCCAAAGAGGAATCAGAAGCAAAATTCTCAGCCACTAGAAGTACAGTTATTGAATGAGTGAGGACCAGATGTTTTAAAACAGAACTGATGCTCTCAGCAACTTAACAGAAAGAGCAACCATGCTCTGCTTCTAATCATCCAGATGAAAGTCTTCCCTGCCCAGCAGTTGCCTACAGGCCTCAATCGAAGAGACCTCAAGGCCAAAACCAGTAGTCTTGATAACAAATAATATTCCTGACAGCAGAAAGCTTTGTGCAACCAGTTCAACATCAATAAATGCTCCTTCACTTTCCTCAGTGTACCAGGAAGCTTTTGCAGAATTACATAATTCTATGGATTTTTTTTCATTTGGTTGTCACAGCATGTAGGTTGCACCAGTTTTGCTTGTCTGGATTCTTCATATCATTAGGTCTTAGATATTTCTTCGCAGTTTTTTATTTCTTTTAATTAATCATGGTTATAGTATTGGAGCACTGACTATCTTTGTGAGCTTCTGTTTCTAAGAAATTATGAATTGATTTTGTAGCATCCATTTTGAGTTGTTGGAGTTTTCTGTCTCAAATTGCAATGAAAATCTAGTTTTCTGCTTGTGTGTATCAGGGAATTTTTTAACCCATTAGCATTGTGAACCCTTTGCTCTTCAGTCTTTCATTAGTCACAAATTTATATTTTTTTTTTTCCTTCCCTTTGTTCACTCAGATAAAAAATTCTGTCTGATATTTTACTTCCTTAATACACTTTAATAATTAGTGTTCTCTGCCAAGACTGACTGAAAGCTGCTGAACTGTCAAGTGCATCAGAACTGGTCAATACCAAAGAGAAAATTACTGTTGTAATAGTTTTTTACTCTTGAGCAATCACTGCTTTCAGATAGAAAGCAAGTGCCGCTTAAAATTTCCTTCCAGAGGTTTCCATACACTCAGTGGCTACGTATAAATTTTCAAAGTCCTTGAGCTCAGTTATAAGTCCTGATTTTATATAGGAGTTTATTAACTCTATTTTCCCCTTGATTTGTGTGAGAAGAATTCATAAGCATAAATGACAAGAAGAAAGCTGAGGCACATTTTGCTCAGTTCATAACTGGATGAAGTGAAAGCCCAGAGCCCAATATACTGCCATGATGTGCAATCACCCATCAGTCTACTCATAGCCAGGGAGTTATAGCTTGGGTGGGACTCATTGGGCTTCTTCTTTCTTTTGGCTTCTGGGTTTTTTTCATTTTCTTGTGTGCCAGAATTATGCCGGGTACAGAAAGCACGAGCAGAGATTTCGTTCTGAAGACATGGCTCCAGCTCCTTTTGCATAAGCTGAATTTCTACAAAGAACATTACTGTCAGAGAAATATCCATCTGTCCACAATTAGATGTCTGCAATGCAGATGTCCTCCTCTGAGCAGCATCTAGATTTCCATTACAGTCAATTCAGAGGAAAGGCATTTTCAGGGCTCAGTTCATTTCTCAGTGTCTGACACAGATCACTCTATCCTTGCTGTTTGGAAAGCTAAACTTCTCAAAGGCAAAATTCCCAGTGTTAGAGAGCCCATTAAAAATATTTTACTGGTGACAAAAAAAATAAGGTAGTAACACTGCAATGTGCAGATATGCATTCCTTTTTTTTCCACATTAAAATAAAAAAGAGAACTAAGCAATATAAACATCATCAGGGTAAAATATCATCATTGGACTGCTGAAGAGACATCTTCTGAGAACTACTGAACACTTACTGATGGTCCATTAATGCCTAAGATTGAATCATTCATTTCTTCATTTTCTGTTTCTTGGATTCATGGCTCCTTAGGTTTCAGTGGCAAAGACTTGAGAGAAGTGCTTTTTGGTACTGCATCACTTTCATTTGTTTTTCAGCTTCTGTATCAGTGTTCAACTGTACCACTGAAAATACCCTAAACACTGAATGACAAACCTCCACTCCAAGAACCCATGAACAACTCAGGAGACATATCCATCCATCCATTTAGCTTTCATAAGAAAGATACACAAAATTTTCTCAGTGCAGTCACTCTATTCCTACAAATAATAATTTCTTTCCATATGAAGCTATAAGGGTGCATGGTCAAAATGTAAAATTAAGCACACAGAAATGCATAACTTACATTGTAGCATTGTAGCATTGTTCAGTTAATCTACTATGTTACACTAGGGAGTTACAAAAATTCTAGATCCCCAAATAAAAATATCCTGTAACGGAGAATTTACTTTAAAAAAGAGTTTTCTTTAAAAAGACAATATTTATGCCATTCTTCTTAGAAATGGGGAGCAGAGAAATTTTCTTCTTGTTATCTCAAATTATTTTTTTGTTTTTTTGTTTTTAAGGGGTTGTGGTTTTTTTGTTTTTTTTTTTTGGTTTTTTTTTTTTTTTTTTTTAGGTTTCTTCAGCATCTGTACATTACAGTTCTTGACCTTTATAAAAAAAAGTTTATTTTATGTACTAAAGAAAGTAAGGTAAGGCAGAAATTCTAACAGGATATATTTATTTTATCTTTTTGACATAGCAGTAGAGATTTAATTGGTTTGGCTACACTCGTCATTCAATTCCTGTATTTCTTTTGATCACATCTTTGTTGTGAAACATTTATCAGCAGGAAGCAACTTCAAATATCTGAATACTCAATGTGCTGCAACACTGTACGTATCCAATCAGCTGCAGACACATGAATATACATGCATATATTCACAGATGGACTGATATTTTCCCTCTTATGTTACTTTCATACTTTTTCAGTATTCTTTCCTTTGTTTGGGGAAGAGACTATAAAGTCTCTCAAAATAGAAATTGCTAATTAAATAGAAGTAACAGGAAAATGATACGCAGATAATTCTCACATAAGTAGAGCTCAAAAGTCTTTCTTTATATCAGAATTCTTGCAATACTCTATATTTCAAGACATAACTTGAGCTGATTGGGCAATAATGAATCTTAAAATAGTGCTTTTCTAACCTTTCTGCTTCAATTCCAACATTAATCTAACAGGATCTACCTCAAGAGGTACTAGTACTAGAAATCTGTGCTGTTCAAGACCTAAAAACTTGAACTAATGGTTTTGAAATTACATTATTTTTTACCAGTTCTAGTCAGCTGTTAAATTAATATTAAAGCTGGCATAGGAAAAAAAAAAGAAAGATAGAAATCAAAATTGTGTGGTTTTAGAGGTCATTTGGTTCTTCAAAAGCTAGAAATATTTTGAAAGAATTTTTTCAAACCCTGCCTTCTAGAACACTCTTAAGATACTAAGCATTTCAAGCCCTGGTTTTCCTCAGAATTAGTACACAGTGATCCGTGTAGAAATCGCATTGACAAGAATTCAAGCTGTCTTCTATGGATATTTTTTTTAACAAATCTTAGGGGAAGACTGCAGGAATTATTGCTGTAAAATTTCACTGTATCTTGTGGATTCCCAAAACATTTTTCATTTAACCTTAATTAGCAAAGAAAAAGAAACATGAGAAATTTCACTCAGTACTATAAGCTGCTTTCTCCAAGGATTCACTGGGAGTGAATATTACTATGGAATGAACACACTAGAAAAAAAAAATCCCACACGTTTAGCACAAAAGTGATAGGTGAAAGAATGGTTTTGTAGATAGTCTGACTCAATTGTTAAGACATATTTGAAAACATGCTCGAGAAGATCATACAATTGCTTTTCTGTAGAATAGCCCCTTACCAAGAAGTGGTGTTGCTCATTCCCTGCCATTGCCCAGTCCACGGAACACTCTACCAAGAGGCGCTGCTGATGGTACCAGTTCACCAAGCTGACTGTCCAACCCCTCCCCAGTGTAGCAGTGCTTCTCCATGTGGGCTCCATGTTGTGTTGACCCTGCCATGTACTTGCATTTTACCCAGGGTAAACCAGGCTCACCAGCTTCTCAAGGTTCTTTTCAACCTCAGGCAGTCCTAGGAGGAATCTACCCCTTTTGCCGAGTGATCAGACCTGAGTGGGAACACTGTCGCTCCCTCCTGCTTAAACCGGACAATGTGGAGCCAGGAAGGCAAGGTGTTTTTGTCAGCTAAAAAACCGCACAAGACATATATCCTTGCTATAATCTAATGATTCTCACTGGAAAAGTGGGAAGCTGTAATTTGCTTCAGACATCAAACTGGCGGAGCTAGACATGTATTGACTGTTTCCTTGGTGTCTCTGTTTTTTTCAGAAATATCCAAAAAGAAAAATCTTTATTATAATTCAGTCATTGAACAGTTTATTTTAATGGAGTTTTTAGCAGCTGTACCCATTTAAATTCCCTATTAAAAATATAAATAAGGACAATCAGAATTCTTTCAGTGCTCATTTTTAACAGAATGCAAAAAATAAAATCAACAGCTACTGTTGCTAGGAACAGAAGTCTACTGACATTTATCTAGATTCTTTTATTGATGCCTCAGTATTTGAGTGCCAATTACAAGTATTTATAAAGGGAATCCATCTCCCTCAGTGAATATACTAAAATTCTTGCTAAAACTAAGCCAGTTATAATAAGATCTTTTTGATAAATTGAGAGGTTTGCATTCAGCTTTCCAGGTATTGTTTTCTTCCCTCCATTTTCCTTGACTTAATGCCTTAGCAATGAAAGTCACGAGGAGCCTGGCTGTTGAGATCACAGGGCTTTGAGCGTGGTCCCTGGTGTTCATATTTCAAAAGAGATTTAATGTTAACTAAACTTGTATTTGTAATGGGAAAATGGGTTTTTTTGCCTCTCTGTGAACCGTTTCTTAAAGCTCAAATTTTAAGAAGTTCCTGAGACCACTCCAAAAGTTTGGGAAAAAACTGGGAGGTGACTAAGATACTAGCAGTGTTTGTGTTTCATTGAACAGAGTTGCAGAACAGAGCATGCAGACCTTCAAAGTCACTGGCTGGAAGTTCTGTTTTGGGAGCTTAATAGCTGTTTTGAAAGTACAAGTCAACTGCAAAGGTCACTTGCCATTCTTTAGAAATAAGAAGCAAAGAGAAATTGGATCTGCAGAGTGTTCTCCTTTAAAGGAACCTCAACTAACACAGCCATTTAGAGCAACCATACTATGGAGCCAGACTGAATTTTGTTTAGAAGGCTAAGGTAGCTGGAGTGGATGGAGCCAAATTCTAGAGGCATACAATCTAGCCTCATGAAACTGTGTGATGAGTACAGGGTTACTTCCTTCTGTAGAGGGTGCACATCCATGAGATTTTCACTGCGCCCACATGCACAGGACTGACTCACTGAGTGAGGCCAATGAGCCACAGGGAGGGGAAAGAGGGAAACAAAGAACACCCTTCCATTTCCCTTATTTCCTTCTAGTAAATCTGATAGGCAAGACAGCCTAATTTTAGCAACATGGCTTTTTTTCAGTCTTTTTCAATCCTGAAAGTCTTGAATTAGATAAAAAAGAAATCTGAAGCTATAACAATTAAAATAAATGTACATACTCAAACATGACTTTCTAAAAGAGCATAAAATGCAAGAAAGACTTAATTTTCTAATGTCTTCAGGGACATTTAAGACTGTGTTTGTCTAAAAAAACATTCATTTCATGCCAAAAACAGAGTGCATCTATTCAAAGGAAGTAACACTTTAGAAACATTTTCTTCATTTATCATTCAATCAATATCTGATTTTTCTCAAATCACCAGAGCACATTACACTTTGCTCATTGGATGAATTATGGCCTTCCTCAGGAAGGTTGATACCTGACTTTGTTTCCTGAACAATACGGAGTAAAACTTGCACACAAAGAAAAACTTCTCTTAGAGTACCTTAGGGAAACTACCTTTTCCTTTGCTTTCAAAAGGCATCAAAAAGCATTAGCTAAAGATATTCCATGCCTTACATTTTTCCAGTTCTGAGAAGAAATCAGAGATGTAATCAGACAATGTTGTGGCCGAGGCCTCTTAATATATATAGATTGGCCAAATTCTATTTCCCTAAATGTGATGCAATCAACAAATAGCTTAATGTTCTTTATTCATGCCTTTGAGATTTTTTCTTTCATGATGTAATCTCCAAATCCATCTTTTTTGGCAAAATTATGGTAATTGTATTTCTCTGATTGTATTTTATTTTCTTTCTCTGAAAGTGCCTGTTGCTTCTCTCCTCTGCATATCTCAAACACCCTAAAAAATGCTTTCATTGTCTTTTCTCTGGAACTCCTGTTTGCATCTCAGTTTTGGGTGGGAACATGTGCCTGTTTAGGATGGGGAAAGGTTATTGCTACTATTTCCTTTACTATTAACCTTCTCATCCCAAGTATTTCTAGTTCAAGCATTTTTAAAAATTCCTTATAATCTTTAAACAAACCAGGAGAAAATTTCAAACACCACCCAGGACTAATTCTGGTATCTCTGTAACTACAGATGCAAAAAACTCGGGACATTTAATCGTTAAGACATCACTGACTGGGAAGCCTGCCACCAACATCCACACTTGATGCATGTACATTGTCTTTTGGCTCTCTACAGCTATGCCCATCTGCTTCAGTGGCATGGTGCCTGCTTATCAGCTAGTTGGACAGTTTCAGTACGCAGAGGTGCCAAAAAAAGGTTTCACATGGGTAGCCTGTATAAGCACAAAAGTGCCATTTCTTTTGTAGGAAGAAATACTAGAGCTGAGATACTAATAGACTAAATCTTTGTGCATTTCTAGTTTCTCACTCACAGAAGATGTGTCTTGCCGTGACTGCTTTAACATCTCTTTTACAAAGAAAGATATGGTACTGGGAGTGAAATGGAAGGAAAGCAGTATATAAAGACTCTGATAAACAAAACCATTATGAGATAAAATGAGAGTATGGCAGGTTAGAAGCATAGTTGAAGTATTGTGCCCTATACACCACTAATTCAAAGGAAAAAAAAAGGCAAAAAACCCAACCCCACCCCATTTTACACATTTTGAAACAACGAATGCTTTACAAATGCAGAAATTGGATCACACTGAGAGAAAAGCAAAGTATTTATTATATGACAACATAAAGCAGAGATAGTCTAGATAACCCTAGTTTGTCCTAAAGAAACGGCACACCATTCTGATGGAAATTTAAACATTTGGTGGTTTTCTTTTCAGGACCATTGTTCAGTGTTAAAATTATTTCAAGCTAAGGCTAGACTTCATATTCTTTTTAGAGCAAACCTAACTCAGGAAATTGAAATCTAAGGAGATTATTTAAGCATTAAATTAAACAAATCTTTTTAAAAAAGTCTTGAGAAATACAGGATGAGGGAATTAAACTGACTTTCAGTGTACAAGATGCATACAAACTTGTCATGTATCATTAATACAATCAATTACAGCAAAATTTCTGAGGTAAGAACAGTAGGCGATGTAGCAAATATAGTCAAGAAAACCAATAATGGGTCCAAAAGCTGCCTTGAAACCTCAGATTACACAATTTTGCTTTCCTTTGGGAGGGATATTTGGTAATATGGCTTTCATGGTTTTCTTCCAACCCAGCTTTTCCTCTGATTCCTTGATTCTTACAGACCTTTCTTGGCACTATAACCCTGTGCACAGCTCATACGAAAAAGCATACACATTATTTTGATGAACACTCAATGTTACACAGACCCTTTCCTAGCAGTTTTCATAAAAAATAAAAATAGCAGGTTGTTGAAAGGATGATAGCTCAACAAACTATAAGAAGGTAAGAAAGGTTAACAGTGAGGGAATAAACAGCTGATACTTGAAATGAGGTGGGAATATATCCAGATGTCAAGATGGCATTTGATGACATTAATACTGAAAGACACAGTAGCTTCCACACTGTGGCAGGAGAGCCATGTGACTTTCATTGGAACAACCCATCTTGCCATGCAAAATCTGAGCACCACTGAGCCAAGAAGCTTCGCCAGTGCCCCCAGCATTGCCACATCAGAGAGACTGTGATGACAGTTTTATGACAGGAGACAACAGCATGACAGACTGATAAATTTGCTTGGAAAAGCATTGGGCTTTTTAAGAGACCATACTGAATTATTCCACATTCTGAAAGGTATAATGAAATTTGAACAGGTTTCTCCTGCTCTCCAATTTCATTTCAGAGTGCCAGATCAAGTGCATACTCCTCCTGGTATGTGGAAATAAGTACTGAAACACCCAGTAGGAAAATACTGTCATTTTTTAATTGCTGCTGCCTTAAAATCAACAGGATAACTTTGTGACCATTGAAAAATTTTGTATCTATGGAAGCTAAAGTCATGTTTATATTTCATGCTTGAATTAAATTAGAATATGCTGCTGGCCTGATTGCTTGGATGCTTCAAAAATACATTCCTACCCAAGCACAATAATGTATTCCATGTAAAGACAAAAAATAAAATAAAATAAAATAAAATAAAAAAGAACATGTTTTCAAGCATCCAAAGGCAATTTAAGTAAAGTACTGGAAAATTTGAAAAAGTGTGAATGAAAGTTATCCATGTTAATTTATACCAACATCCAAATTTTTTTTGGATGGTTTCTGCTTTTCAATATTTGTTTTTACCTTCATCACCCAGTCCAGACTTGTGCTTTATTTACTGAATACTGAATAAATCATCCAAATTGACTTGTTTGCTGGATTTTCTTAGGCTAGCTGACTTACTACGGCTTCTGAGTACATCTTAAGCATGGATTACCTTTCTAAACCCCTGGCTGTGCAAAGTAATAGTTATTAGTCCTATGTTAAAGATGAGAAATTTCCACTGCAAAAGAGTCTGAGGTGCTGAAGGTAACCACATTATTCACTACCAATATGAGGAAACCATGTTGTGCACTAACAAGGAGATGCTCATTTTGATCGCGCAATTAAAGACTGTAGCATAATTCAAAAACACAGGTGGCTAAATAAAGGTCAGAGAGGTAGTCTCATTTCTGGAACTTTTTCAGTCTCAGATGCTCCATTTGCAGCTTTAATAGACTCTTGTTCCAGTGCATGTAAAAGTGCGTGTATGCATTTTCACAACTTATTCTGTGAATAGTAGGTGTTACACAGCCAGGTAGCCACAGATAATAAGGTGTGATGAGCAGTGTCCTCCACAGGAGCTGATAATAGCAGAAGGATAATGCTCTTTTACCTTCCAGATAAGTCTTCTATTAATACATAGTTATAAATACTTCTATATTGTCTAAAGGAAACATTGAAAACAAAAAGAAAATTGAAAACGCTCTTACACAGAGATGCTGATCTACACGTGAGCTATTAGAGACTCTCAGCCTCTCAAAATAGAGCTGTGCCCATTAAGGCAACAAAATGACAGAAGGCAACATCCTACCACCCATAAGTGTATGGGCTAGAGGCTTCTGTGCTCTTCCTTCTTCTCTTTACCCACAAAGAATGATGGCATCCTTCCTCTCGTCCTTTGCACCATGGTGCAAAGAAAGAATAGTGTCTTTTATTCTCCATCCCACACAGGTGCCAGTTCCTAAGCCAGGACTGACAAGCAGAGTAAAGGCCCAGGCAACCCTCAGGGTTCATCGCTCTGTTCAGCAGGAGCAGATCCTGCTCCTTCAGCACTGTGGCTCAGCTGTGGGGTGGATGGCTGCATGCTGGCTCTCTTGCCTAGAGTTTGTTGCCATCCCCTAATTTGAAATCATTGCCCATTCAAACAGTGTGGACAAATGACAGCCTGAAATGATGCCCTGTGGCATCTCTTCCCTCTTTCTTTCTGTGTCAAATGTCACACTGACTTTGAAAAAAATTACTAGAATGCATTAGTATAATGGCTGTCAAAACCAGACAAAAAATACCCTCTTGATTTTTTTTGTTACTTTTTAGTTCTGTTGATGTAGATGATCACAAAGGCTTTAATTGTACTGAGTTGCTTCAACTGTAAAATAATAAATAGACTTCAGCAAAACTTTAGTTTGAAGGGCTTAACTGCAGCCCACTCATAAAAGTGGTCCTGTAATGGAAAATGCTGGACAACTTTATGTATAAACAGTTATTGCCAAACCTGACAATGACTATGTAAATCATTAAATAGACCCAGTAATTTCTTTTTCCCCATCCTGCTTTAGAACTTCAGATGTTGAGTAAATGCACTGCTGGGACTTCAGTAATATTCAGCAGACATGTTCCCATTCTTTGATGACACTTCAAAAGAAACAGAGTCCTATAGAAAAGCTCTGCTGTCCTTTTGTCTAAAAAAAATTTCAACAGGTTACCCAAATCTTGCTGCTTTTTTTCTGCTCATCTCTCCTCATGTTAGATATTCTTTTGCCCTCGTTTCTACTTTACGGGTATCCCATAGCATTAGTAATACAGAGAACAAACAGGAGAATTTCCAAAGAAAAGTGGGTAAGAAAGATAGGAGTATTAATACTGCAAAGAGATAATATAAAGTCTCAAAACAGAAAGGAGAGAGTGAAAGGTTAAGTAAATAAGATAATGTTCAAATACATAAGCCACACAGAGTATGGTCACATCTTTAAGACATAAAAAGTGGAATTTCACTGACAGAAGAAAAAAGAAAATTCTAAAATGTAGACAGGATCTGTATCTCACATAAGAACTTGGGAACAAACGCCAGGAAGATAAATATAAAACTCCAAAACTCCAAGGGGAAAAAAAAAAAAAAAGAAAGGGAAAAAATGTCAGAGTGCCATTAGCAGGTCAGTCGTGATTAGCAAGAAATCAGAGCTGGAGAATTAAGAAAACTTCCATGGCAGTTGGATTCTGTCCCAGAACACTAATGAAATGGCAAGAAAGATAAAAGAAACAATTAGCTTATGTTTGCAATCTCAGCTGCAGGACCACCCTTCCATAGAAAAGCAATGGAAGCAACTGCAAAGCAGTTTGGCATTAAAATGAAAAGATGGAAATCTAGAACACCCATAGACTTGTCACATACAACTAGCTATAAAATTAGAAAACTCTCCTCTACCAGACAGAATTAGTACAAAAGAATCAGTAAGTCTTGGCTGAGCAGTATAAATATGGATTTATATCCAAACTTACGTAAATGCTCACTGTGTTAACTAGGTTTTGGAGCAGATGTAGACCTAGAAAGAGGGATATCCTTAGAAATCTCTGTCCTTTCCCATTGCTAAACACTAGCTTGTCCCACCCAACCTGAGACAACATTCACCTGGAGGTGAATGGATGGGTAGAAAAGGATAATGCACCCTGGTACTCTGCCCAACTCCAACACTTGCAGTGTGTTTGGCTGAATTAATTCTGCGGCAACCTTGTCTAATCCCAGTTTAAGTGAGAACCTACTGTCATGATGACATTTTCATGGCACTCATTTTTGAACAAAATGCTGCAGAAAGCAGATGAAGCATCATAAGAGGCTGATGTATGGCCTCACATTCCCTATTTACCTCAGAGTTGTCCTTTCAAGCATGTTGAAGACTTGCCTGTTGAATGTGTATTAAGAAGCAATGAAGTGGATCTTTTTCTAGTTATCCCGTGGCATGTACTTGCAGAACATTAAAACTAATAAATGTCAAGTCTTAGAAAAGGTGTCAAGTGAAGATCGCAGATGCAATCCCCTAACTCTCACTGGAGATAGTGCTGGGGTCTACAATTGTTTTGATTCAGAAGGGATTTCTGTCTCAACACCTTATTTTGTTGTGGAAACTGAAAGATCACTGTACATATAAACCTGAAGAAATTAGGCCTTAGAAAGCCTCCTGTGCAACATCTTTATGGATGAAACAAAGATAAGGGAACATCTGCCTAACTACAGGAAAGTCCTGAATCTTTGCATTAAGCAACACATTAGTCCTCTAAATTCTTGACTCTGGCATGAATTGCAGTGTTAAGAATTCTTCCTCAAAATTATATGTAGCCAGCATGTATAAATCACTGATATGACAGATTGAGTGAGAATATCTGTTTAGTGTGACAAGTCTGTAGCTCCTTTCCATATGCCTTTTGATACCCAACCTATCCTAAACTTTGTGGATTTAACATAGCAATAAAGAAATCACAGGAATTCAATGGAAAGAGACAAAGTGTTGTCCAGCAAATTCAAAGACTTTTATATGATTAGTTTCCTCCCTTTGCTTTCTACATGTTAGAAAGCAATTAAGAAATGGACCCTAAACTGGGTAGGTAAAATATAGTGTATCTGGGACATGGAAATATAATTAATAGAATGCTCTAAGATTTAGAATTACAGATAATATTCTAATTTTATATTAATTCTTAGGAATTAGAAAGCAAAAAAAAAAGGCTTGGGTTCATCTAGTTTCACAACTGGAAGACACAAAGACTATTAACCACATAGCTGTATTTTGAAAGATATATCACAAGGGTTGTGGCACTTCCACAGACACACATTTATTAAAGAATAGTTCTATAAAACCCAGTCTTCATTTTGAAATAGCGTCGATATCCATTCTACTTGTAAATGGTAGCTAATCCAGAGGAAGACTGCTCAGGGAGAGGTAAAACTTTCCCAAACAATGTGGAGCAGACCTGCTCTAACTTTTCTAGTAACAGACACCTGACAGGAACCTATTATGTGATATAAACAACACTTTCTAATTCTTGAACAGAAGTTCAGATGTCTGTAGAAGATCAGTTGTCCAAGTGTTTAAAATGCTCTTATTTAAGGTTAACTACCCTGTACCTGGAAAAGATCATTCCTATTGCAGGATAAATGATAAGGAAGGCAATTTAGGGATGTACAGGAGTCTTATGCAGTAGCCTTTTTAATTTTGAGGATTTCAAACAAGTGCTTAAAAGTCCAAGGTAAAACAAAATAAAAAATGTGTTGCAAATAGAAAAATAATGAATAACACAAAACAACACATTGGAGATTTTATTCCAGTATTAAAAAAAAAGCACATTTCTATTCTTGCTTTTTGCATATTATCCTCAAGTGGGAGAGCTGCACAACCAACTTAGAAGCCTCCAGATAAAAAGGGATGCTGTTTTACTCAAAGAGTCCCCAAAACGATGACATTTTAAACTGTGATCAGCATTTTCTAGCTGGAACAACAAACTTCAAAATGTTAATCAATTCTAAATGTGCATACAGACCTGCAAGAATAAAAGGAGAAAAACAGAGTTCTGTCTTTTTAATAATAACACAGAAGGACTTTAGATTCACTCTCCCAATAAGGGTTCACTTTTGTTCTTAATGGAAATGTTTGAGACCCAGAAGGGGAAAATACATGTAACTACATTTAGATGACTGCTGTTAAATCATCAATATAAATGCTGCTTCATTGTGATGCTATCCTTCTTTCCAGTTAATGTGATTTTAAAAAAAAGAAAAAAGAAAAAAGAAAAAAAAGGAATTATGGATACAAAACAGCTCCTATGTGAGTGTTATTTATAAAGATGGGCAGTCACTGGAAACAATGAATACCCCCCTTCCTGCTCCTTGCCTTAGCTTTTGTATCTGAGCCAATGTCATATGGTATGGAATATCCCTTTGGTTAGTTTGGGTCAGCTGGCCTACTTGAGCCCCCTCCCAGAATCTTGCCCTCGATTTGGGAAGGAATGTTACAGTGCTGATGCTGTGCTCAGCAATAGCCAAAATACTGGTGTGTTGTCAACACCCTTCTAGCTACCAATGAGAAGCACAGCAATGGGGAAATGAAGTCCATCTCAGCTAGACCCAATACAACAACCAAACTCCTGCCTTTAATTTTTTAATTCTCTTGTCAGACTTACTGTTGAAATATTTTTTAGCCTGTTTGTAGCTTTGTTTGTACTCTAAGAATAGTTTTACACTTGTCAGTTGCTCCTGGCTTAGAGATTTCCCAATAGTATGTGATTTCCTGCCTTGTGTTGCTGTCCTAAGAAAGATCTAGTAAGCAGTTTTCAGTGTTTCCCCTGGCTTACTAACTACTTATTTTCCTTTTTTTTTTTCTTCCCATAAATGATATCTGTTTATTTTCTTCTAGTAATTTCCTTACAAAAAATAATTTTAAAAAAATATATAGTTTTATCTTTAAACTGTTGCTTTGTGGCCAAGTGTCTGAGAAGCTTTGATGCCTTTATTGACTTCTTTTCAAGCATGAGAATCCGAAAAAAATGTTGCTGTATTTTCCAACAGACTCCATAAATTAAAAACAAAATAAAAGCAATCAACCAAACAACAACTTCAGCATCATCTTATCATAATTCCTGGCAGATGTTTTTCAAGTCTTTTGTAAAGCCAGCAAAGATTACTGATCTGAAAGAATTTTTGAAGAGCAGTGAAATGTTTGCAATTATTTGAACTGCAACACTTGTTCTAGAAGCAGGTCAGGTCCTGAGCTGTATATTTTGTTCCTAGAGTATACAGCTGTAAGAAAAATCATTACTTCAGGAATTCATGGGAATCAGAGACGCAATAACTGCTCTATTTACCCTTGAAAGCAAAGCTGGATAGCTGTAGCTTGTGAACTCCACTATATTGGGGTTTTCCCCCCACACTTTTATCCATTTTCCTTTCAATTTTAGGAATATTGTCACATTTTGGGTGACTTTCCATGGACATTTTAACTGGCTCCGGAACCATCTCTCTCTGTATCTATGACAACTGTTTCTACCTTCATAACAGAACCATGACTTTTTCTCACCACCCATACAAGCATTCACTTGTTTTGTTTAATTTCTTACCCCTCAGTACTTTCCCTCCTGCCACTCAAACATTTCAATAATTAAACCTGACTAACTGTTCAATGGTTTCAAGAGCTAAAAATTAGAGACACAACGCTACAATTTATCATGAGTTTTCTGCAAAGTCTCATTTCTTAATGACCTTAACTCTAATTAGAGTTACTGTGGATCTTGTTTACTAATGTTTACACTCTCTCTGTGTGCATGCCACACGTTACCTCCTTCATGTCCATTTGTGTTTCCACTTTAGCAAGCTCCACACAGTACAAAATTTGGCAGTATATTTGCTATGTGATAACTAAAGTGGAAAAATATTAAGCTGGTGCTGACAACCTTTACCCAGCACACTCGGGAATTTCACACTAGATTCTAAATCTAGGTCCAAACCTATAAAGATTTCAGGAAGACAAATCAAAGATTTCTTAACCATTTCTCTTCTGTGACAGGATCAATAAATTTAACTTCAGTTAACAGCAATAAATGATGACATTCTGGTATCATCATCAGGTAATATGTATTGCATGGGCAGAGATATACACTAGTTTGTTATCCAGTCCTTTAATCTAGCATGATTAATTTAATCCTCATTTGAAAATACACATAAATATAAATTATTAACTTCAAGCAAAGTCTGTTGGAGTCAATGGAATTTAAACACTTGTTAAGCACGAGATAGCTGTCTGAACAAAAAGTTAAATGTTATCCTATTAAAGAATAAAGTTTTGAGTTTGGTTTTATTAAATTTGTTGGCTGTCTAACAGACAGTACATATCAAAACTTTTTCCCCTTACCAGTGTTTGCAACGATGTTTTGAAATCTCCTCTATAAAAACAATAGAGTAAAAAGTAGAAAAAGAAAAGAAAAATTTAAAAAACTTCCTAAAGCAGCAGATTATGCTGGAAGAAAGATGTTATGCTTATATCTATATATTTCTTTATGGAAATATGACCTAATTTTGTCAATTTTAAAATGCTGTTAATGTAAAATATTGGTAAAGCACTTGGAAACTACAGTATTGAGTGTTGTAAAAATACCTATTTTGATTAGATTATATGTGGTAGTCATGCCAAAGGTTGAAATATTTTGTCATGAAAAATTTACATACATTACTATTGGAACTAATCTACTTTATCACCTATTGGCCTAGGATGAGGTACCTGTCAGGTTATAATTCAGATGCTAACACAGATGTCAAGTACAGTATGTTCGTGTCTGTTCAGTGCATAAAAAACATGATAATTTTTAATGCTATCAAGTTGCCTATTTCCATGATAATTAAATTCATGTAACAAAAAACCCAAGTTCTGAACTACATTCTGCATCTGCAGTACCATGAAATCTTTGAAAGGGAGGAAGGTGTTGACAAAATAGATACTGATTATTTTCAGGCTCTAATACAAGTACTCTTACTGTTATGCTGCTATTTTTGTGGTGGTGTTGTTATTCCTTTTCATTTACCATGGAGAAAAAAAAGCATCCTATCAGTGATACTTTTAGCCCTTAACAAGAAATTCTTTGCTAGCACACTCAGTTATGTTCCACTGAAAGGAATAGCTTCCCATGTGTTTACTCCAGGGCTATAATCCAGAGAAGGATTTTAAATCCTCATGTCTGCTGGCCTGTGATAACTATGTGATCTCTTTGTGACATCCTGTATCTGATAAAGGCTAGACATTAATAACTTGTATGGCATTTAATGTGTCATCTTGTTACAAAAGGAGACAAAGCTGAAAAGATGCTTATCTGCAAGCTCTTATTTGTAAGATAATAATTGTAACCTGGCAGCATTCAAACAGTAGACACTGGACAGAGTCACAGTGATCCCCTCTCTTCCCCAGGTAGAACATAGGGACTCCCCTGCCTTAACAGTCACAGAAAGAAGCCAGACAGGGAATGGGAGCATCACCCCTTGCTGAAAGAAAATGCTGGAACGGAAGAGAAAAGCATTTATATGGTCTAGTTGTAACTACAGAAAGGTCTCAGAGACTGATGCTCCCATTCCCAGCCTATCCAGAGAGTTTGACACTCACAGGACACCATAACAAAAGTCCAGTCTTACCTAATGCATGTTCTTTAGATCTTAATGGGGGATCCTTTTCAAAATGGCAGCCTAGTGTACGCCTACCATAAAACACAAGTGTATTCCCTTTCATCCCGACTCTTGTCTTTGTGATTGCTGTGTTCTCTGACTTTTTAACTTTTCTCTCCAAGTTACTATCGTATCCCACATATTGCTGTATTTGTACACTGTTAAGCACAGCAGAGCACCTTCTTGGTTAGCTCTTAGATTTACTCTAACAAAAGTGACTAATAATGATATTAACAGCAGCAACCTTACAGACCATGCATTTTACTGGGTGATAATTCAAATCCCAGCATTCTGACAAGAAAGCTTAGTTAAACTAAAAGGTTTGAAATTAGTCTGCAATTTTCCATAGAACATATAATTTATTACTTGCCTAAGTAGGTGATAATGCCCATAAATGCCTTTTCAAAATGTAAATGCAGAAATAAAATTTTGGAAACTTCACCTTTTTACTTCACAATTAATGAAAACCATTTATGTAAATACATTATTACTCAAAGTTTGATGCCAAGGTCACACAAGAAAACTTCTTGATGCATCGTCTACTTGATACCAAACTTAACAGCAGTACTTTGACACTTTGTTTAGTTTTGGCAAATAAAGTATGTATTTCTGTTGTTCAGGCTGTTTCAGAAATCACATAAAAGCACAGCTGCTTTATTTACATGAACAATCAATACAGTAAGCTAAGAATATTATACATGAATGCAGGATTTGCTTTCAACTTCAACTAATATTCAAATGCACATGATTATAATCATGGGGATTTTTTTGTCCCTCAGCCTTGAAGTTTCAGGCTTCTGAAGGTCATTTATGAGAATACTCCCAGGAAGGGAAGACATAGGGAGCAATGTAAATTCATTTGATATATTGTATATTTACAAAAGTGTTTTTGCAAGATTGACCAGATATATCTGTTTGGTAAGATATCTTCCAAATTCCTCCTGCAAGTGCACATTCTCCATAGATATGAAATCAAAAAGTCATCATTCTGTTTATGAGGGTTAGAAAGCTCAGTAGGCAAAAAAATCCTTTCACATTGTAGATTTGCATTTAAATTTGATTTCATTTAAAAAGAGAAGGGTTTTTTTCTGTCTTGTGTTAGGTCTATATTAAATTCCAGTGGAAGTTCTCTTTTCAGTCAATCATATTGTCAATCAGAGTATATAGCCGCAGTTCCCCAAATGCAGTCATACTTATCTTTATACCTAAGTAGTCCTGTTAAGTTCAATGTTTTACTGATATATATGAAAAGTTAAAACATGCACCTTGGATTGGTTTCTTAGTTGTTCAAATATCTTTGTTCACTTCAGCAAGCATTTCGTGACTCCACACAATTGCCTATTCATAGAAAATCAAAGAACAGGTAGTTCAATGACTTTAATGAATGAGTGAAATGAAAATCTTCTAATTAGATGTAGTGTTAGCATCAACATTAACCTTTTTTTACTTTAAAGATTCTTAGTACATTGTCACAATACTTGTGATACTTGCTAAGGACTGTGTAAAGTAAGAAAATTGTGATATTCTGTACTCATTTTTTTCTTCCAAAAAAGTCCTTAAACTTTTTAAGAAAAAACTTGAAAATTAATATTCAGTTATGCATGGCATTTAATAGGATGCAAGTTTTATTAGAATAAAATTGAGGACATATATAATTTAATTACACCAAAACTGTCCTCATTTGGTAAAAGCAGAGGCAAATTTTTGGACAAGTGCTTATTCTAGAAGGACATACAAAATTACACAAATAGCAAAAGAAAACTTACTATTGGAGAAGCATTTTAAAATAAATAGCTCATCAAAATGCAACTATTTATTGTTCAAGATGTTGTTTATTCCCTGGATTAGTTAAAGGAAATAAACAGAATTTCAATTACAATTGTTATATGTTATGTATATTAAAAGCTTTCCATTTTCACTGGTGACAACCACAGCATGCACACAATTATTGACTTAAAGCCTTTCATGAGGAATGGATTAATTGCATTTCTCCTTCTGGAAGATATAAATATTTCATGTCCAGCTCAGGAAAACTTCAAATAGTTAAACTGTTAACAATATCATTCTCCATTCACTTACCATGCTCCTTCTCACAGAGGTTTTACAGCAGGGAAGCTTTATAAGGGTGAGAATCAGTTTTCACTGCAGTAGAGCATATTCATTGTATGCCTTAACCTCCCGAATGTCCCCTTGTCATATGGTTTTCTTAGTTTTGGTGCACAAAATTAGAAGAATAACTGAAAGCAGTGCAGTTTAGCTTCAAAGGGAGATTTATTAAGACAGAACTCAGGATGGCTTTATTATCATAGAAGCACAGACTGATTGAGGTTGGAAAAGACCTCCAAGATCATTGAGTCCAACCTTTGACTGATCACCATCTTGACAAGTAGACCATGTGTCTTAGTTTAGCAAGACAAAGTGTCTGATACGGAGGGCAGGAACCTCCCCTGGGGTATAAAAGAAGATTCCTCCCTCAGGATTATTATAACTTCGAAATTAAGAGGCTTCAAGAAAAAAAAAATACGTAGGAAGGAGATAACAGCTCTTTACTAAAACATAGGTATAGGAAAAACCAGAACAAGCAACAACACCGTAAGTGAAACTTTGAAACAATGTGGGTGCAGTTCTATCCACAAGCGGTGGCGGGGCCAGTGGGCTCCAGGAGGGGCAGGGCCCGGCCAAGGGAGCGGTGCCGCCTTCCAGACAAACCCACGGGCAATGGCAAGGGCTTGGGGGCAGCAAACGGGCTGGGAACCTGGAGTGAGCACAACAGGGATTCCCTCGCCGTTTCCCAGAGTGGGGCATGGGGGGTTAGAAGCTCCTCCGCAGACTTTCCGATGAGTCTGAGGCAAGTCCAGGGAGTGGACAGCACAGGATATGAGGGGCCAGAGGGAAGGAAGCCGGGACCATGCTTTGGTCAAGAGGTTGGATTAGAGATTTCCTGAGGTACCTTCCAACTGTAATGTTTGCATAAGGTCTGTTCTATACTGGCCTTATGGCACCTGATGCTCTCTGGGTGTTGCAGTTCACACGTCCATGCTCCTTTTTCCTTCTACAGGCTGTTTTCTGTCATAGATGTTTCCTACAGAAAGTGGTCAGTATTCTCTCACCTCTTTCTATCCAGTTAAGTCTGGGAGACTGAAAAAGGTTAATGTTGATGCTAACACAAGATCTAATTGGAATTTCGTAATTTCACTTATTCATTAAAAGATAGTGTTCTTTGATTTTCTATGAATGAAATTCAGCTGTATGGAATCAGGAGTCTTTAACACATCTCCACAGACTGTCCTAGAATAATTTGAACATTTAAAGGAAGTGTTGACTGTGAACTAATTGTGTAACTCTGTTTAAAGTGGTACCTACCTGCTAAAAAACATGAAATGCACTTTTAATTTTGTTTGTTTTCAAAATTGTATTTGTTTTGACCCATAACAATAGAGCAATTAATGGCATTCTCCTAACAAAATAAAAGGAGTTGAAACCATTTTCTCTCCTAAGTTGCACTGAAGTACCTTCTGAATTCACCCAGTTCTAAGGAAATATTTGTTCATTTGTCCCAAACAAATTAAAACAGTGTTACAATTATAGTATTGCATTACTACTTTATGTGTCATTTGCTAAGAAAATAGCAATCCTTGTCTATGATAGGCTGATGAGTTAACTAGTTCTAATGGGCACTAGGCCTTTGAAGATTGATGTAAACAAATAGCATTCTTCTAAACTACTAATTTCCATATTTAAGTTCTCAAGCAAACATTTCTAAATGTAAATGTTTCTTAATAAGTGAGTAGAAATGGTTCCAAGTATCAGGGAAATGAAACAGCAAACTACACACAAACATATTAATGAATATTCCTGGCTGTCTTAACGCAGCTGTCATTGACATTCAGCACTCACTGCTCACCATGGAGCTTCAAATAGATTATATAAAAAAGATGGAGAGACAGATGATAGATTATTCATTGAGAGTCAATCTCTACAGGGAGAGGGCTTGCATTTCTCTGATTTTTGTACTCCCTCATGATAAAGGTTACATTGTAAAGAAATGGAAACTGTCCTCCCATTCAAGTAATGGCAGGATCTGACTGTGACCACTTTGATAGATTTAAATGAAATGGGAAGCATCAAATGTTATAGTTACCTAGTCTAAGACCTCAAAATGGAAAAAAAAATTCCCCACAGGATACTTAACACCGAAGCTATGCCAAAACCACCCTTTCCCATCAGGCAAAATGAGATTTGACATTTTAGGGGTTTTTTTTTAAGTTGTACTGGAGACAAAAAAATTCCCAACAAACTTATGTACTATTAAGCAACTAATTAAAAAATAGTATCAGTCCAACATACCACTTTTTAATTCAACAATACTGTCAACACAACATACTGTTCTCTAATGTACTCTTAACTCCCTGAGTCTATCACAGGAGCACTTCAGATCTCTCATCACTAGGACAATATTTTGCAGCTCATCTCATCAGCACAGTTCTAATGACCTGAGGAATATACAATGTGAAACTTACAGATTCTAAAGGTTTGTCCGGAATATATGTGTATAAGACAATATTCAGACACTAGTCAGTCAAGTTCAACATGTACAGCACCCTATCTAAACAGGGCTTGGATTAGCAAGGAATAAGCTAGCCTTAGGAAGTAGTAATTATGCCAAGGAAGCAGACGACTCAAACCAAACCAAACCAAAAAACAAACAAACAAAAAAGAACTAAAAAAAATGAATATAAAGAATGGCATTTTCCTTGTAGAGATAGGACTGAAAACTTAAATTTCCGTAAAGCAACAACAGAAGGTGCTGAACAAAGTTGAGAAACTGCTATCCTTTATTCTAGGAACTTGTTTTGCGTGGTATATCTAGTAAGAAAGTCCAACAGAGACATGAAAGCTGATATGAGGATTAAAAGAAATGTAGAAGAACTGAAGACACAAAAAGCTCAGAGAGTTGAACCTTGGAAGGGTAATTTTTACAGATAGGTTAAATACAGCGTGGGTCCATAGGCACAGAACTGTGCAGACTCCATTTTTGAGAATGGGAACTGAGCAGGTAATTTGCACCACAGCGAGTCCAGGAGACCACAGATGGCAGTGTATCTAATTATTGGCCAGACACAGCATACATTAAGGAGCATGAGATCTAATAACAGGCTCCTAAGTTATGTGAATGGTGAGGAGAGAACAATCATTAAGTTTTGTAACTACTATATGAAGGTTTTCTATAGAGAAACAAGTCCAAGAATATTTAATACAGAATGATTAAGTCCATTTTGTTTATGTTCAAGACAAGAAAATTTTACTTTTGGGATCACTTTGGTGACAGAAACTCAGTGCAATGGAGTGCACATGGAGTGCACAAAAGGATCTAAACTTCTTTACCTCATTTCATGATCATTTTTCTGGGTTTGATGTCATCTAACATACAGACTTTATCTTCAAGTTCTAAAAGGATGTCAGTGGCTGTATGTCAGACATTACAGTCATATTATTTAACAAGATAATTTCTAGTTACATTATTTAATATTTTTCTCATCAGGCTTAAGAAACAAAAATTAAATGTATGTGTTTAACATTCATATATTGACAATTTTTCTTAACAGGTAGTGTAATCCTGCATTTTTATAAGTAAATTCTTGAGAGTGGAATTGTTTATTTACAGCTGTGAACAGTGTATGCCTTTTCTAAGGTCAGCCCATCTAGGGCTTTTTAGTTAACAGCATGTGGATTCCTTTTTTTTTTTTTTAAATCCTGAGACTTTCCTGTGACTTGCTGTAAATTCAGGATTTTATTTACATTTTGGTTTTCTTTTTTACATTATACATTCTTGCACTTTGATTAGGGATTGCACCTACTAAATTAAAATATTGATTCCTGCATTTCTGTGGTAAATCTAATTCCTGTTCAGTATACTGAATAAACCTAAATATCAGGTTTAGGTATCTGAAAAAATAAGTGATTTTTTGTTTATTTGTGGTCTTGTCTGCATCTGAGCGGAAATACAGACTGTTCATCAGTGCCCATTTTCAGACTTTTTGTGGCCATAAATAAAACTGATCATGTTTAGAATCAGTTATGCTAGAATTCGAATATCATATGGCAAAAAATCAGTGTAAATAAGGTCATGTCAAAGAACCTTCTCACACAGAAACAGCAAAGTATCTTAGAAACAGACACGTATCACAAAAGGGTGCTTATTCACACTGTGTCTGTACTTCTGTGAATTTAACAATGACATCTGTATGAGAAAAAAGCACTGTCAATCAACCTAAGACATGCAGGTAAAACCACTAATATTGGTACTAATTAAACTTATTACAAGGGTAAGTCTTTCAAGGCTGAAATTGGATCTTAATTTTTTACAGAATCAAGAACATGAAGATGAAATCCAAAATTTGCTTAAACTAGCCCAGGTAGAGGTGTAGAACCCAGAACCTTTGTATCATTTATACCAATAAAAACATTTCAACTATATGGATATGTATTTCAGCAAGGCTAAAGGCAGAATAGTTCTTCTTGTTTCATAGAAAGTAGTAGTGGGTAGGTAAACCCAAATTTATAAATAAAATCACTGACACACTTGTTTCAACACTAAATTTCAAACAGAAATTTGCTCTTCAGGCAGATACAAAATTAAATATGCAGAGTGGTAGTGCCACAGTCTATGAGTAACTCTTTGGTTTTTAGTTATGATAGAAGAATTTTTAAGATTACTTTAGATCTTGACTAAAAAAGCCAAACTGATTAACAGCAAACTGCTAAATCAAATGATGCCTACTTAAAATTCATGAATTTCCTTTCAAATGCATCACCAATTCAAACCATTTAACAAAAAACACATGGCAGCAATAATTTTGCTTGTTTATGCCGGTTTTTGATTTTTGCTTGTTATTCTGTTGAAATACAGAATGCTATCCTTTAATAAAAATTTTGTCCCAGGGCCAACATCTGTGCTCTTCCAAAAGATGGTGACTGGATAAACTTGAAAACTTTTGTAACTATTTTTAATGAGTTTTTAATTTTTCTGGTTAGACAGTAAACCCACCAGCTAAATGCTAACTTTTTTTGTGAGCCATAAAGAAAAGAAAAGCAAAACTACATTGGTGTCAAAGCAGGACAGAATCTCTAAGTGGCTGATAAAAGCAGCATGAAAACAAAAACTGGTTATGTCTCATTCACCCAAAATTGATACTGAAATCAATTAAAACAGCTGCAAAGCAAAATATAATAATCAAACAAACAAATAAATAAATAGGAATCTAACAAACACTATGAATGGAAATAGCTAAGAAATATACAGCTAGAAACGAAACTGAGCAGCAGCACCATTGGTAGCTCAAACTGGTATGGAGGGAATCATAGCATTCACTTGTAAAACTACAGTGTTACTTTACTAGACTTGTTTAGAAGTAAAATTTATATTGATATGAAAAATTCTGTCCTTAGAGCCATTTATAATTCAAATCATACCTGCTGAGTTCACAGCACATAAAATGCTGCTTCACTATGATCTAAGCAACATGAATGTATGTAGCACTAACATCTTATGCCTAATATCCATAATAACCCATAGAACAAATAGCAAATAAATAGTGCCCTTGACAGCTAAATTATAGAAATAGGGAGCAACGGAAATTTTGGAACATATTTAGCAGTGCATTTTACAACTGTACTCATTGTTTATCTTGCCATTCAGTGTAATTCAGAAACTCTATTTTTATTGGTAATGGTACTCACAGCAACAGGAGAAGTTTGGAAAAAGTACAGTGCCCTGTTTCTTGTGGAGCTTCAGGGGTTGAAACACATAATGGAAACATAAAAAATTTTATTTGGTAAGTACAGATAGGAAGAGAAAAACATCTTTGAAGTTCTGAAATGGAGATTTGTGGCAAGATTTACAAATTATTTTTATGTAGGTCGTTGTTAAGAAGGAAAAAAAACCCCACATTTAGAATATAACTAAAGAAAATCATCTCTCAAAATTGGAAATGGAGATTTGTAAATGAATAGAGTAGTGTAGCTTTGTGTGATTCTCAATGCACCTTTCTTGAAGCATAACCTCAGGGTGACAATGAAGCTCACAAAAAAGAATCAGCTGCATTTCCTAGAATAAAAAGCTCTTGGGGAAAAAAAAAAAAAGGATTGACTCCAGGTACTGTCAGGTCATCCTTTGCGAAGATATAAACCAACTATGGCTAAAGTTTACTTCACTTGAATTATGAGACTGTGTGAGCTTAAACAGTCGGCCAAAACAAGAACTTGGTTTCAGTACAATACTGGTAAGTAATGCTGTGCAGACTTCATTTAATTTAAAGCGGACAACTTAATTTTAGCTACATGCAGTACAATGTCATTTTAAATATACATGTATATTTTCTAATGTATATTTCATTGAACTATAAGCGGTTAACTAAAATAATCTCTTATTGGAAGGAGCACAACTATGGGTCATAGTAGACACTGAGTTATCACTAAGTAAGCTTCAGGCATCAGCAAACTTTTCCCTTGCTGGTTTTGGCTGTTTTCTTCACAGCAGCTGGTATGGAGCTATGAACACTGAAAACAGTGTTCATAATCTAAAGATATTCTTGTTGTTGCTGAACAATGCTTGCGCCCTGTCAAGGCCTTTTCTGCTTCTCACAACAACCTACCAGCGAGGAGGCTGGGTGTGCACAAGAAACTGGGAGGGGAAGGGACACAGCCAGTATAGCTGATCCCAACTGATCACAGAAATGTTCCATACCATATGACATCATGCTCAGTATATAAAATAGTAGAAAGAGGGAAGAAGGTGGGGATGTTCCAAGTGATGGCATTTGTCTTCCCAAATAACTGTTAGGCGTGATGGAGCTTCTTCTTTCCTGAGGATGGCTGAGCTCCTGCCTGCCTTTAGGAAGTAGTGAATGAATTCCTTGTTTTTCTTTGCTTGCACATGCAGACTTTATCTGTTCACTGTCTTTACCTCAACCCATGAGTTTTCTCACCTCTACTCTTCCAGTTGTGTCCCCCATCCCAGCAGTCCCAGCAGGGGGGAGTTTTATCTTTTTTTTTTTTTTTCTTTTTTACAGAGGTATTCCACACTGTTAGGTAGTTGTGATTCAAATCTTTATTCCTAGACTTTATTAGAGAATTTGAGGCATTTTTATGTTTCCAGGGTGCATTGGATAAAACACTGGCATGTAATGAGAAAAATGGGTTCACATGATGATCTGTCTCAGCCTTTCCTCTGATATTGAGAAAACGTCTCAGACTTTTAGTGTTTCAGTTCCCATGTCGTAGAGCAGCGTGGGGGGGAATACTTTCCTACCTCAGTAGTGTGGCACAAGGAGACATTAAAAGCTCCGAGGTGGACAGATAACTGTGAAAGAACATTATAATGACGTACAAGATAAAAAGATAGATCACGTCTTAGACAAGCATATGCCAGCAGTAATTGATGTATGCCAGCTAGAAAAAAATACTAAATAAACAATGGGAAAACCCACAGTAACAAGTATAGGAGCAAGTATGGGAAATACAAGGAAATCTGATTACTCTAGATAAAGAGAAACATTTAGCACTGAACTGCAGAGGTCATCCCAGAGCAGTGGAAACATTACCTTGCTTTATTTTTAATTATCTCTAGTTGGCCCGAGCTCCTGGGTGCTTGAAAGAATTTTAATGCTTTCCACTGCAGTTTAGGTAGCAGTAGCAAACCCCATGGATTTTATCTCTAATCTCTTCCTTTAAGTATCTGTCTAAAGACTTCATCAGCTAAGTCATTCATTCTCCATGCTCTGTGTAGTATTTCAACTGAAAAAGTGCCAAATAGGCATTATTTTAACAAAAAGAGCTACTAGTTCTTATAAAAAGAAAAAAAATAAAAACAAACCCAAAAAAACAAACTGCAAAACCCACTGTGGAATAAAACCCACTTGTCATTATGGTGACAAACCAGAGGATTTATTATGAAGAAAGAGAAAATGAAATGTAGAGGAACTTCATGTTTTGGTTCCTTTCCAGGGTGAGCTCTCTGGTTTGAATGAAAATAAAACCTTATATTTGTTATATGTTAATAGCAATTCTACATGGAACTGTACAGTCCCAGAAAATCATCTTCCATTTCTGTAGAATGGATGGGAGAGAGTAATTTTGAATGGCTACTTTTTAAATGTGAATACAGTTCATTGAAAGAGGATAAAAGCACTGGAAAAGGATGGATGTAACTGAATTCCACACCAGTCAAACCTGCTATGAGACTAATAATTGAGGTTTTAAATTAAGAATATCAGACAGTTCCATGCACTGAACAGGTTCTGCATAATAATTCCTGGAAATCAATGCTGTACTTAATTATATCATGAAATTATAATCTTTCATCTTCTAATACTCAACAAATATATCACTTTAAAAAACAGTATTAGCTAAGTATCTTTAAATGCACTTCTTCTAATGGAAAACTTAAAAAAAAAATCTCTGAAAATTAATGAAAATCAGTTTCAGTCTGAAACAAAATAAAACTAAGGAGAATTCTTGCTGAAATAAATTCTATCCTGGAGTCTTGTCTAGGGGGTCCTTTACCATATTTTCTGAAAACATATCAAATTAATTTTCAGGAATTAGTGGTTCTAAGAACCTAATAGATTTCTTGCTCAAATAAGTGAAAAAAGTCTATTGTGTTTTCAAAATATTTACTATTTAAAAAGCCTCTTGGAGTCTGGTGGTTTCTACTTAATTATCTAAAATAAAACTTCAGAGGGCTAATACAGTTTTTCTCTTTAGAATTTTGTTTTCTGACAGTAGGGGACTTCTGAGAAAGTAATGTCCTACACAAAACTTAGGGGAGTCAGACACTAAGGATCTCTTAACTGGGATTCCTTTTTATGTCTTGACTAGTTCTCTGGTCAACAGGGTTTGGGTTTTGTGTTTTTTTTTCTATTGTGCTTTCTTAGGGCTGGCAGACTCATTGTCTGGGTACTCTTTAATCTTGAAAGAATATTTTACACTTTTTTAAGAAGAAATTTCCTTTTCATAATTTCTTTTAGATTATTCTTTGTACCTCAGTGCCTCACACCTAAATATGTCCCAGTGAAGAGAGAGATGAAAGTAGTCAAATTTTATCCAGACAATCAGAAAAAAAATACTTATTCTAAATAGTAAAACAATATTAAAATCAAGAGCCAAAAGAGGGCAGAAAATGCAGAGAAATTTACTGTAGAATGTCTTCTTTCATCTACTTCCATACAGTCAAGACAGATGCACTCTGTATAATACTGTACTGGGAGTGATTCTCAAATATATTTGCCCAAGACTCAGCTGAATCTCCAGGGCTTAAGGATATGAAATCCACTGAGATCTCTTGCAAGTTATCAAAATATTTCTGAAAGGAAAAGTCAAAAGCCCCTTGTCATCAAAGCCTAGACTAATTTTCTGGACTTATTATCAGGTAGAAAAGAAGACCATCTGTTTTAAGCTTTTATTTATTCTATAAACTAACTGATAATAAACAAAAAGAAAGAATTGGGTTTTGACCACTGGAATACTTAGGCTTTTCTTTGATTAAGTTCTGTATCTGTGTAAGGCATTAGACTCAAATTTTGGACTACTCAAACTCCTAGAGCTATGACACTGACCATCAGGCTATTGAGTAACTTCTACTTACTTGCTTCACATTCCCAGCCCTACCTAAAGCAGGTTAGATTCAGTTACTAAGTGAATTGTTGAGCCTGTCCTTTTAATTAAAAATGAAATCACATTTAAATCCACAACATACTAAAATCTAATCTTTTAACACAACAGCAACAAAAGCACTCTATTAAACAGCACATCTCCCTGTGAATCAAAATCCGTTTCAACATATGTTGTTGAAAGTCCAAAGGGCAGTCTTCTACTTACATCCCTACTGATTTTTCACAGCATCTGCCAGAAGTGAGGGAAACCCTCCAATAAAATAGCAGTTAGCAAAGTTTACAAAGGTCATTCTATGGAGGTAGCATCAGTAGTGAAAGGACAGACTATAAAAAGAATCACAAACTCTACTCTTCTGTGACATCCAAATTGTATCAGTACTCTTTTATAAGAATTTTTAAGAGAAAAAGTTGTAATAACATGCTCTTGTTCCAGGTATTTTTGAACATGGAGATATTTCAGAAAACACTGTTGAGATCTGAAAGAGAACTACTGTAAAGGTGACCAGAATAAAGGATATTTTTTAAGAAGATGAGTTTTGACAAACAGCAAGCATTCCTCAAAAAAAAAAAATGTAGTATAAATTCTGTAATGAAAAGAATGTTAAAAATACTGAATACTTACCAGGGGAAGTGCTACAGAGAATTCATGTTGCTATTCATGGCATGAAAAACATTTCAAAAAAACGCCCCTATGCACTACTTATTATACCATAAAACAACAGTGTTTCATTCAGCATCAATTTATCTGGCATAACAAAAATTAAAACATGAATGAAACTTGAGGTTCGGGGTCGAGGTAGATTCTCTAGCATATTATGATTTGGAATTTTAACAAAGTGTTCCAAAGATGGCTCTTCAAGGTTTATTACTGGTCTTTTAAGTTTTCTATTTTTAGTCTGTACTTTTTTTGTTTGTCCTCATACACTTGGTCATTCACTTTGAAATTCAAAGCTTTTTCTTACTTCTATACAATCATATGCTGCATTATAATTTTTAGCAATTTTATTTCTTAGTTTACTTTATCAGACACAACCTCTCACAGAGATGTTTATTTTAGTTAACTATCTCTACTAACTAGCTATATGGGTGTGCTGTTTCTCCTTTGCTTTGTCTTCTTTTTGAGTTTATGGGGGTTCTAAACTATGAACAATATTCTAATCCCTCATCTCTGGAAGTGTTCAAAAAACATGTAGAAGTGGTGCTTCAGGAAATGCACCACAGGAGATGCGGAGATGGTTCAGTGTTAGGCAAATGATTGGAATCAGTGATATTAGATCTTTTCCAACCTTAATGATTCTATCATTTTATGAAATTTCCCCAAGATGAGGATTAATGGAAAAAAAAATTTTTTTTGATATTTGCTGAGGCATCATGACCACTAATATTGTAGTCACTGTATGACTTGGATATAACTGTGTTTTAACAAGCTTGCCTGATTTTTCTTTAAACTCTCTACATGAATGATTTTTAATCAACAGCCCTGAGAATAAAATGAGTTAATACTGAGGAACTATTTTGTCCGAGTTTGACCTGAACATTTGGATGAGGGGATTGAGTGTACCATTAGCAAATTTGCAGATGACACAAAGTTCGGCGAGAGTGTTAATCTGCTGGAAGGCAGGAGGGCTCTGCAGAGGGACCTGGACAAGCTGGAGAGATGGTCTGATTCCAACAGGATGAGGTTCAACAAGGCCAAGTGCCGGGTCCT
>JAWWES010000115.1:62769241-62782118 GCA_035583135.1 Lophotriccus pileatus
CTCTACAACTACCTGAGAGGAGGTTGTAGCCAGGTGGGCATCAGTCTCTTCTCCCAGGCAATCAGCAGTAGGACAAGTCTTAAGCTTGCCAAGGGAAGTTTAGGTTGGATATTAGGAAGAAATTTTTTGCAGAGAGAGTAATCAGGCATTGGAATGGGCTCTCCCAGGGATGTAAGAGTGTTCACACAGGGAGGTGGTGGATTCACTGCCCCTGGAAGTTTTTAAAATGAGACTGGATGTGGCACTTAGTGCCATGGTTTAGTAACCATGGTGGTATTGGTTCAAGGGTTGGACTTGATCCCAGAAGTCTTTTCCAACATGGTCGATTCTATGATTCTATTTAGATGTAGGCAGAGCTTTCCATAATGGCCATTTTGGGGGTTCCTTGAATTTATACCATTTTTATTTTCTGAATCGTTTTGATTTTTCTGGTTGAAAATGTAAAGGTAGTGTGCTTATGATATTGTAACTTGAAACTGGATAGGACCTCTGCTTTTATTTTCCCACGTGTAAGAATATCCTAATAACCATACAATTCACAAATAAAGTAGCTATTCTGTCCCCCCTGTTTAAGGTACACACAGTGCTAAATTCCTGGAATGCTAATATCTTGGGGAATTACTATTCTGTCAACATTTTCTTTTATTGCTTGTCATTGAGATACCTCTATTTTATATCTGTATTAACTTTTCCAGTGGGTAGATACCTATTTGGATTACCTCTGACTTTTTAGACATTGCTTAAGTTTTCACTGACAAAGATTTTTCTACTAACATGGAAATATAACCTCTGTTGTCATAGACTTACTGGTTGATCTGGCTTGTAAGTACTAAAATGTAAATCACATAGCGTCTCAATATTTTCAACCTGAGTAATACAAATAAATACTGAAAATTTTTACACTGAGAACAGCACGGATAATGAAAAAATGTTTCTACAAGTACCATTTCCAATTTTAAGTGGAATTTACTTCAGTCTTGTTCAGCTTGCTTTCTGGTTCATATTCAGCAAATATTTTAGTAAACAGAGTGACAGAATATCCTAAAAACATTATCATTCTGTTTCTGGTGTTACTGGCATTTGCAGAAAATAAATTCTAATTTTTCAAACTAATTCATGCCAGAAATACAAGTTTAAGGGGCTGGTCTTCTTTGAAAGATAAGTAGATATAGCATCTATTGTTTTATATAGCTAAATGTTTTGTTGCTTAATTTACAAAGGAAATTACTAGAAATCTATATTGAGTATTAGAAATAATATACATATTAACTAAATACATTGAAATACAGAAATGCATATTTAGATATGAACCCACAAACAAGGGACATAGACAAGGCAGAGATGTTTAATGCATTCACTGCTCTGTCTTCAACATGGATGACAGACCAAGGGGGTCTCAGTGCCCTGAGCTGGTGGACCATGACTGCAAGAATGCTCAACCCCTGGTGGACCTGAACTTGTGTGGGATCTGATGCCACAGCTGGATTCCTGCAAATCTGTGGGGCCTAGTGGGATTCCTGTGAGAATCCTAAGGGCTAACTGATGTCTTTGCAAAGACTACCTCAACGATTTTTGAGTGCTCTTGGGAACTCCAGGGAGGTTCCAGTTGGCTGGAGGCTGGCTAACATCGTTCCAATTTTCAAGAAGGACAAGTCAGTCTCACTTCAGTTCCTCGTAAAATCACAAAGATTATTCTGGGAGGTATTGAAAAACACCTGGAGGACAATGCAGTCATCCATTACAGCCAGCACAGCTTCATGAGAGGAAATTCCTGCTTGTGGAACCTGATTTCTTTCTATGACAGGGTAACCCACCTACATGATCTAGGAAAGACAGTAGATGTAATCTTTTTGGACTTCTGTAGAGCTTTTGATGCTGTCTCTTACGGTATCCTACTGGACAAAATGTTCAGCACACAGCTGGATAAACACATCATGCAATGGATAAGCAACTGGCTCACAGGTCAGGCACAAAGAGTTATAGTGAATGAGGTAAGATCAGGCTGCACCCATTCACTAGTGGGGTTCCACACGGCTTCATCCCCCCTTGGCCCAGTTCTCTTCAACATCTTCAGAAGTGACTTGGATGCAGTGCTCAAAGGAATACTAAGCAAGTTTGCTGCAGACACAAAACTGGGAGAAGCTGTCAACTCCTTCAAGGGCAGGGAGGCCCCAAAGAGAGACCTCAACGAATGAGAGAGATGGTCAATCACCAACCAAATAAAATTTAACAAGGGCAAGTGCCAGATTCTGCACCTGGGATGGGGCAACCCCGGATACATGTAAGAATGGGGAAGGAGATGCGGGAGAGCAGCACTGTGGAAAGTGTCTTGGGGTCCTGGTCGATGGCAAGATGAATATGAGCCAACAGTGTGCCCTGGCAACCAGGAGGGCCAACTTTGTCCTGTGGGGCCTCAGGCAAAGCATCGCCAGCAGTTGAGGGAGGTGACTGTCCCACTCTGCTCTGCACTGGTGCGGCCTCACCTTGAATATCATGGGCAGTTTTGGGCATCACAGTATAAAGACATTAAGCTATTGGAGAGCATCCAAAGGAGGGACAGGAGGATGGTGAAAGGTCTGGAGGGGAAGCCATATGAGGAGTAGCTGAGGTCACATGGTCTGTCCAGCCTGGGCGGGAGGAGACCAAGAGGAGATATCAACGCAGTCTTCAACATCCTCACAAAGAGAAGCAGAGGGGCAAGTAGTGATCTCTTCACTTCATGACCAATGACAGGACTCAAGGAAATGGCTTGAAGGTGAGTCAGGGGAGGTTTAGGCTGAATATCAGGAAAAATTTTTCACACAGAGGATGGCTGAGCACTGTAACAGGCTCCTCAGGGAAGTGGTCACAGCACCAAGCCTGTCTGAGTTCAAGATGCATTTGGACATCACTCTCAGACACATGGTGTGATTCTTGTAGTGTCCTTTGCAGGGATAGAAATTGGACTCGATGATCCTTGGGGGTCCCTTCCAACTCAGCACATTCTATGGTTCTATAATTCTATGAGCTACAGAAAGAACATTCACATTCATTATTATCCACGGAAAACCACTGAAAGAAGGAACAAACTGAAGAATATCATTATGTGTGCTTGAACAAACTTGAACAAACAAAACATTTTGCCAATGGCACATTTTGAGACAGAATCAGCATCCTGATTCAGAGTCTCCCGTGACAACCAACAGACAGTACTGCTACTAAAATGTTCAAGGTCATTTACTTAATTGTACTTATTATTGGGCATTAGCTCAAAATGATTATGCAGAAAATTATTGCTTATGTTTCCAAATTATCATTTGCTCTGAAAAGTTGTGTAAAACACAGTAGTTTGTGTGATTGTGTGCCTCCTTCTATAAATAAATGTCTACATTTTATTTGTAACACAGTAAGTCATCACATAAGTACAATTAAGCTGAAGCACTGAATGGTCTGTCTCAAAAGGGATAAAAAAATGCTTCCTAAGAAAAGAGAGAGCAACCTCAGGTACAAGTCTGACTTCTTTAAAAACTTGGTGTCTTGCAATCTGATGAGAATGTACAATGACCACTCAATTTAATTTCATCATCCTTTCTATTAAGTGAGTTTACATATAAGTTTTTTCCTAACAGCAATAGAAAAAGCAGAAGTAAAATATAAGGAAGAACTTCTTTACTGTGTGAGTGATCGGACACTGGAACAAATTGCCCAGAGAGGTTGTGGAGTCTCCCTCACTGGAGATATTCAAGCACCGTCTGGATGCAATCCTGTGTGCAATGTGCTCAAGGATGACCCTGCTTGAGCAGGAAGGTTGGGCCATATCCCACTGTGATCTCTTTCAACCTGACCCATTCTGTGAAAATATATTTTTTAACAACTTCTCTACTGAGCTTGCGTACATGCACTTTCTTATTTTAAATAAAACAATTGTCTGGAAAATAAATTGAATTAGGTCAATAAAGTGAATTAATCCAAGAACTCACTTATTAAAATGTGTTAAGCATAACCATCCTTTTCTTTCATTACAAGTATCTGTTTACCTGAAAATTATTCTCTTAACCAGATCTGGCAAAACAGCCTTCTGAAATGTTTTCTCACCAAAAATGCTGGCAAAATCATTCACTATTTGCAGACTCTCTTACTGTCTTTAAAATTCAGAAAGGTAGCTCAGGGAGCATGGCTTGGCTTGACAATTTTCTATGGCATGATTACAGTTGTTCAAAAGTATCCTGGTAGGTACACAGGACAGATGAACTGCTGCACATTTTCACATACTATTTTAAACATTAAAAAAAAAGGAAGACAATAAATAACCAACTAAAAAGGTCTAAAGCTGTTCTAGGGGAGGTTCACGTTGAATATTAGGAAGAAAATTTTTACAGAGAGGGTTATGAGGCACTGGAATGGGCTGCCCAGGGAGGTGGTGGATTCACTGTCCCTGGAGGTTTTTAAGATGAGACTGGATGTGGCACATGGTGACATGGTCTAGTAACCATTTATATTCACGATCAGTTTTATGCCACAGAATGGTCTTGGGATGGGACATTTAACCCTTTTTCTTTAACTGATGCTTGAATTTTTGATATTTATTTTCAAGTCTTTTGTACTCATCAAAGTACCAGAAATGGAAGAAAACTCTAGTTTACGTTCACATGACTCCAGTCTTGTAACTTGAAGGAAACACTAAATATTTAAGGCTTGCAATATATTTTTCAATGTTGATGGCAATTTTTTTTGAATACATTAAATTTTATGCATGCAGAAAGACATTGCACATGTGGACACACATTTTCTGCATACAGGAGATCACAGAGAGAAACACAGACAAAAACGTTAATGTACTTCTCAGCATCAAAGTAATGCAGTATGGATGGTAGCACAGTATACAACTGAAATCTTTCTATATTGTGAGTAACTGCTGGTATATTATGAGGGAACAGTTAAGAAGAAACACACTTTGCAGAAGCGGGTGCAGATTCAGTGGAGTTGTCTGAGACAAAGGGTAATGGCTTTAAACTGAAAGAGAGTAGGTTTAGATTAGATATTAGGGAAAATTCTTTACAGTAGTCTGGTGAGAACCTGGAACATGTTGCCCAAAGAAGTGGTGAATGCCTCATTCCTGGAAGACCAGGCTGGATGGGGTTTAGAGAAACTTGTCTAGTGTCAGGTGTCGCTGCTAGACTGGAAACAGATGATCTTTAAGCTCCCTTTCAACCTAAATCATTCCACCATTCTAAGATTCTCTGATTTTCATCTGACATGAAAATGTGGCTGTGTATGGGAAAATCTTTTCAACTCCTGTCTGTCTCTGAAATGTATACAAGCTTTAAGTGAATTAATAGTCAATTTTGACAGTAATATTGTTACGCAAATCTATTTCTAACTGAAAGTGTTCTGAATGATGGCTTTAAGAGTTGTTGTTATTCTTTCTTTATAGAACTACAAATGGCAAAACCCCCACAAACTCAGAGAATGAAATGAGGATTAAATGAATACTGCATTGTGCCATAGTACAGCCATACTGAGTCTTTGTATGAGGGGTAGTTGAATAAGGAAAGAAATGGATTAAAATATTAATTAAGTAAGGTCCAAAGTCTTACTTTAATATTGGAGACCTCAGTTCATTATTTCTTACCACACTTATTTCTTATCACACTTCATTTTCAGGTTGGACTATAACTTCTAGGAGGCATATAGATAACAGATAGGCACTGCACTGTAGCAACAATGGTTAATAAAAATAATGAGAACTATAATAAATCATAGCTCTGTTGGGGAGGTCCAATGTATCTAGCATTTGCTCTAGCTCTACATTCCTCTAGTAGTGAGTATGCTGTAATTTCTTAAACTGGCTCTACTTCTCAAAAGTTTGTATTGTCATGCAGTTAAGGACCATTTTGACTTTCAGGTAGTTACTAATTCAGGTAGTTACTAGTTCTGTTGCAGGTGTCCCAAAAGCCTAGCAAGTTAATATAAAATGCTACAGAAGAAGATTAATCAAAGATAAGATTTCTATTTGCTTTATAAGCAGTACAGTTCGGAGTACTGTTTTGTTTGGTTGGTTTTTACATGCACATCAGAATAAGCAAATGAAATTCAATACTTACTCCTGTTATGTAACGAGGTCTATACTGGATGGTTCCAAATAAGCCAAGTATGACTACAATAATGTGTATAAAATTTGCCAGGATGGGTGCCCACTGATAACCAAGGAAGTCAAATATCTGCCTCTCGAGCACAGAAACCTATGATTAAAAAGCAAAAGCATAAATAGATTAGAACAAACCAGAAAACTATGAATATGATGGTACTTCCCCTTCCCATACCCAAGATAATTACCCTGAGTTAAAAAAATACTTGTCAGCCATAAAATGAAATGCGCTTGCAATGTTTCACCTTCTTGTTTTAATGAAAGCTGCATTTCTCACTGACTGTTTACTGAGTTATATTCAGTTAGCCAAAATATTCTCGTGGGCAATTCTACCAAGATACTATACTGTTCACTAGGATGATGCGTTTGTAGGAGGAGAAACGCAAATCACTTTGTTATACACAACAGCAAAAGTTATAATGCTCTAGGGTATTGGTGCTGAAAATAAGTAACAGGCTTATGACATCTCAGTTACATTGTTTCCACTTAAAACACCATCCTTTAGCCTAGTCCTATGTCTTTACTTCCACCTTTTCCTGCATTTTGATATTTTCCTTTTCCTTCTATCACAGCTGTTCTGTCAGTGGGCTTATACCTATAACCAAATGAACACCATTTTTTTTACCTGGTTCTCCTGAAAATGACTCTAGTTTACCTCCTTCCACTGTCAAAAACATCAGCTGAAGTATAAGCTATTCCCCAGGACTCTAGATAAATAATTTTTAAAACTTAATTAAGGGACAACCTCAGGCTGATGATTACTGTTTTCAAGCAATATCATTACAAACAGACAGATCAGATGAAAGACAAACTCCCTTTCTAACTGTATCAGTAGTAATATTTTCAGAATTCCATTAGTAGATGTCCCTTAACTGATGTATGGAGATTATGTCAAAATACAGTACTCTAGCCCAACCCATTGGCAGAATGCCATGTTAATATTAGAAGGCAATGTAATGGTAAAGTAAATTCAGATAGAAAGACTTAGGAGTTTGTTTGATACCATTCCAACAATTTCACTAACTGGAATGGTGAATGGATGAGCTTCATGAAAATGTGAAGAATAATAAAAATAAAAGAAAGAGAAAAATAATAATTATGAACAGTAATAATTAAAATAACAACAATGTGAACACCACACATTAAAAAAAAAAGAGTGAGCAGGTTGTTTCTTGATTAAGTTTCATGAAATGACATGTGACTGTTTCCTGAGTTTACAGCACCCTGTGGATTAACCGAATTAGTTTGTGTTCTACAACTACATTAATTTTAAAAATATCATCTTTTGAGATCAAGTAGTAAGTGAGTAATTAACTACTGTTCACCACTGTTCTTGCAACGATATAGTTATGGGAAAATCTTTCAGTTTTCATCCCACAGTCCACTACCACACCAACACTTACATTTCAAAATTGTGTAAGAAAATTTTCCATTAAAAAGACAGCTTAAATTTACACCAGCTTTGCAAATGTAAAGACTGTTAATTATATAGTATGTACTGGCATATGTTGAACTTTAAGAGAAAGACTGTCAAAATAATCCTGGGGAAGTTTGCCAGCCTTGTAATTTTGAATTTGAGTATTCAGGTTTCACATTAAACATTGAATTTCTTTCTACAACAAAGACCCCTTTCACACAATGCATCCCACTTATAACCAGACTTGGCATTTTACCTACCACTTTATTTTACACATTTACTGACAGAGAGAGATTCTGTTCCTACATCATCCAAAATCTTTATGAACTGATTTTTCTATCCTACAACTCTCCATAAGAGAGGAACACCATAGAAAAGTTTCCAGAATACCAAGACATGTCTAACGGTGACAATGTGATAAAGAAATAAAAGGAAGATCAAGGTGTATTAGGAACTTCATGAAAACTCAGACTGCCAGTGCTTCTAAGTTTATCATGAAGAAATATTTTCTTGACTACAGATATAGTCATTTATGTATATATAAAAAGGCCAATATGTGGCATAAAGCAATATTATGTAGGTCAGTGTGAAGTCTATTAAGCATATCAGCAAAAGACCTGTTACACCATAAGTGTTGTTAAACAGGTAACAAAGGGAAAATGCTCACTGAGCACAGAACTCTTATTTTCATCAGCTAAACAGAGAGGAAATGAGAATAGCAAAGCAGTAGCAAAAAGATTCTAGACTGTACAAGCTTCTAAGTAATCACTGTAGAGATTGTACTGTAATAACAGTAGAGATTCAGCAAGAAAAAAACAATACATGAGAAGATGCAAATCATTAAAACAGCAGGAGATCGTACAGTTAAGTATGCCAATTATAGAGGAAAATTGCAGCATGCCAGTTAATTATATGAAAAGTAGAAAAGCTCAGACCCCTGCTACAACCTTTAAGTTAAAATGAAACTGCACTACCATGTATCAACATGTTTTTGTTTTGTTTCACTTGGTGAAAGATGCAGTTCCACCAAAACTTGCTTATAGGACTCTATTGGATAAATGGATATTCTGTAAAAATCTTTAATTTCTAAAAATCAATGGGTCTTTTTTTTTTTTTTTTTTTTTTTTTTTTTTTGGTGATTAGTAATTTCTTTAGTACCAAGCAACTACTCCCTCAGATTTTGTGGTAATGTTGAATTTCTGGCAAGTGAATCTACCAGAAAACACAGAGCACAAGGCAATGGGTACCTACTGACAGAGCAAGACAAGTCTGCAATTAGATTTCCTCATTTCACTCCAAAGAATCAGCTGTGTGTGGTACTGCTGGATATGTGAAATGGCAGCATTCTGGCAAGCCGTCTACAGACGAAATGCTGTGGAAATGCAGCTGCTCTTCTTCAGAAGATCAGACTACTGCAGCAAGGTGCATCATGGATTTATCAATTGGAAAATACAGGACAGAACTAGATGTTTATTCCCACTTCCTGAAGAGATGAAGGTGGGAAGAAAGTAAAATGAATAAAACCAATAAAATCAATCCATAAACAATCATAAAATTAATAGAGACTTTCTACATGAGTTATTTAAAAAAAATCTCATTTGTTCCGTGTTTCTAAAAGGGGAAAATTGAAAAGTAGGACAAAGTAGTGTCAAAAGTTATTAAAAACAATATTATGCAGCTTCCTCCTCTTTCATAGACGTCAGAATCATAAGGAATTTCCTTACATAGCAAGAGAAAATATAGACCTGATTTTGAAAGCTCTTTATTCCTTTACTTCAAAAACTTAAAATTTTTGGTTAAAAAAACCTTCAGTTCTTTCTTCAAATCCTACCCACCAGCTTCAAGTGTTTAATGATGTTTCAATGACATTACAGAGAGAAAAGGAAGAACTAAGAGAAAGAAATATAAATCTTTAAAGTCAAGGAATAGACATAGAATTGTCTGTTTCCTTTCTTCTTCTTCTTCCTCAGGTTGTCAGTATTGGTATCTCTATCACTGACACAGACAGTGGGATTTCCTGCACTGTCACCAAGTTTGCTGATGACACCAAGCTGTGTGGTGAGGCTGACACACTGGAGGGAAGGGATGGCATCCAGAGGAACCTTGACAGGCTTGAGAGGTGGGTCTCTAAAAACCTCAGAGAGTTCAACAAGGCCAAGTGCAAGGTCCTGCACCTGCGAGGTCCAAGCAGAAATCCATTCTCTCTCAACCTTGCCAGGCTGGGCAGAGAGCAGCCCTGGGTAGATGGACTTAGGGGTGTTTGAGGACAAGAAGCTCAACATGACCTGGGCAATTCACACTTGCAGCCCAGAAAGCCAACTGTATCCTGGGCTGCATCAAAAGAAGCATGACCAACAGGTAGGTCAAGGGAGGTGATTCTTCCCCCCTACTCTGCTCCTGTGAGACCCCACCTAGAATACTGCATCCGGCTCTGAGGTCCTCAGCACAAGAAAGATGTTGAGGGCCACTGAGTTGATCAGAGGCCTGGAACACCTCTCCTATGAAGACAGGCTGCAAGAGTTGGGGCTGTTCTGCCTGGAGAAGAGAAGGCTTCAGGGATACCTTACAGAAGCCTTCCAGTACATAAAGAGGGCTTACAAGAGGCTTAGAGAGGGACTTTTTGAAAGGGCATGTAATGACAGAACAAGGAGAAATGGCTTTAAGCTGAAGGCAGATAGGTTTAGATTAGATATCAGGAAGAAATTCTTTACTATGAGGGTGGTGAGGCACTGGAACAGGTTGATCAGAGAGGCTTGCGGATCACCCATCCCCACAGGTGTTCAAGGCTGGGTTGGATGAGTCTCTGAGCAACCTGGTGCAAGGTGTCCCATCCTGATAGGGGTGTTGGAACTAAATAATCTTTAAGGTCCCTCCCAACTCAAACTACTCTATGATTTCATGATTCTTTTGGAAACAAGAGTTTAAAATAAGAATGTGAAAGAGGAACAATGGGTTCTTTGGATAAAAAAGTATAGTACAGCTAGAAAAGAAAAATATGTTTTAATTCAACTCCATTTTAATAATGCAGTAAACCCAAAATGTAAGGTTATGGACAGTCATTTCCTAATGTAAGAAAATAAACACCCATAACATTGTCTTCTTAGGCTTCCAAATAAATAAACTACCATAGATTATTTTATGTAATCACTGATAAAATTATAGAAGAGCCTATTAAATGGGAATCATTTTACTAATGCATTACTTTTCCCCAAACTTCTGCTGTTTAAAAAAAAAAACCAAAATAAAAGCAACTCATATACTGTCAGGTTGGAATAGCCAAAACTATTTCCAGATTCTTGTCAGAGGCTGGTCATTAATAGCTTAACAGTGTGACTGACTTTGAGGGATCTAGGAATTGAATTTCCAGAGGAAAATGAAAACCATTTGAGGATGATTCTTTAAGTATATGATTGGACTAGAATTCCAGACAGGAACCATAAAGGAGAAACCAGTCAAAAGATGATTTATAATACAAACTCCAAAATGGAAAATGATTAAGTGTCTTTGCTCAGAAAGCTCCTTGAGAAAAAACTCAACCACGACTACTTTACAGTGACACAAAATCTAAACAGTGCACATGGGTATAGGCACACAAGTGAGCCTGTAAAGCTCCAGCCAGCTGTGGCCCTTGGGCAGCAAACATTGCACAGAGGCACTCAGCGTGCCGGGGCTTGGGGCAGGCTCCCACTGAACCGATGGACTCACCAGCTGAGTGAAGGTAACAGGCTCTCAGTTCACTCTAAAGGAAGAAAAGAGTATTAACTTAAATTGCACTGTAGGAGAATTAAACAACTGTGGTTTATATAATTGACTGGTGCAGGCTAAGAATGAAATAGAGAAATTAAGCTCTATTATTAACTCATTAGGTCCCCTTAGCAAAACTGTGTTGTATCAGATGCCCACAGCATCTAATAATTTGCGTGTGTTTTTCAGTTAGTTTTTAAGTTTTTTAATGACTTTCAGATCTTGGTTCTATGGCATAGAAAGTTAAAAAGAACCAAATAAACACAAGTATTTTTTGCTTTTGGCTTACGAAAGATTTTTAATGCTAAAGCCTGCCTGCATCACACACAATATCCCCAGCTAACCCTCCCCCAGCACTTCGTTTTGAGGCGGAATGCATATATTTGGGGCATTCCTTAGAGAAGTTAATTTAATTTTTCATCAAAATTTCAGATAGTATCCTGAGATAGAGGGCCCAGTTACTCAACAAATTCTCCACAGTCACCCAGCAGAAAAACAGATTAACATTTTGAAAGTCAAATCTCTACAAAACACACATACACAACTGCAGGTGTGCATGTGAGTCCAGCTGTTTACTGCAAGACAGCAGGGGGGAAAAGAAATCTTTTTTTTTTTTTTTTTTTGGTAAGAAGAAAGGCAAAACTAAAATGAAGTTCTGTGAAGAGCTGTGGACGCAATTGTGTTCTCAGCACATCTAGTAAAAACTATCTCAAGCACAGGTAATTCAAGTTAAAATCAAGAAGGAATTAGTTTTCACTTGTCCATTGGTTCCTTAAAGGAATCACATATATAATATTGAACCCCTGTCCTTAATCCGTTTGATGCTGCTGAGAGAAGGAATAGGCCTTCACCACACTTGATAAGAAGGTAATCACAGTTTTTAAAAATCCTGTGTAGGACCACATTACTGCATCATATTGTGTGTAAGTGGATTTCTGCTGTGACCCACTAAGGACAACAGGGCTCTCCACAGGTACAGAGTGCATTCTAAGCCTCAGCGGCTGCCTTCCCTAACTAAACATAGCAATAATGAAAAAATGGTAAATACAAGTTTTCCACAGTAGATTTTTTTTTAAATGTAGTAGTGAGAAGCAGAGCTGTTATCTAAATAACACTTCAGTTATTATTACTCATGATATGAAAATACGAAAGATTCTAGCCAAACCTAAGCTGATGAAGCTGACAGTTGGGTTAAATAAAATATTTACTGTGCATTAAACATATATTTAGGATATTATATTCATGATTTATACACATTTAGACTTCACCATGGATACATGGAGACCCAATGACTCAATAGCAAAATCAAACCCCTCTCTTCCAATTACTTCCCTGAAAGAATCACATGATGAGTGAGCAGACAGAAAAAAGAGGAAAATGCTGTGAAAATGCTAGATCAACAAGTTATAATCTTGCAAAATAGTTTCCAACACAACTTATGTACATCAATATTCATGAAAAAGAAAAATGATAGAAAAAAATGGGGGAAGTCTCTAATTTAACAATAAATCTTTTGGTATTTTTAATGATGCTTCCTAAAATTTTTAGAATAACTTTACAGGAACCATATTGCTAAAATAATGATAAAA
>JAWWES010000115.1:62785516-62798989 GCA_035583135.1 Lophotriccus pileatus
AAGCAGTACAGATTACATTCTCATTCTCTTGCCTTTTCCAACATTAAAGCTGTAATAAAATTAAGAAACATATTGACCATTCCTTTTCCCTAGCCCTGTTGACAAATGTAATGAATAAAAAGCTAGTCTGTAATGACTAATGTACTCATGCAGTGTGTTGAACTCTTTTTAGTATGCCAGTTTATCTATGGATACAAATATCTCCTTCTCTTAATACATTGTTTCTGAAATATTATCTATTTGCATTCAAGCTTTATCAACCTGCAAGGTAACAAATATGGAAAAATGGACAACTATAATAAAGTTCCAATTTAAGAGTGAGTGAATCACAAAGCTCTACTCCCACTCTGTTATACTGAAAAGTTAAAATATGAGGGACAAAGAAAAGCATAGATGCAAAGCCGTGACAAAAGATGAATGCTTGCTATATAGGTGCCACTAGTGATGAGAAAGGTGTAAAAATGTCCGCTTCCATGCAACTATATTGTCCAAAAAATATATAATTGGATCAAAAATAAAACTTTCAAACAAACGAGAGGCACTGAAAAAGGAGCAGAGATACTAAAACTGGATATAATTGTCCTGCTTATTTGCATAAATATTTACTGCAGTCAATAATGTTTCTCTGATTTACATGGAGATAATTTACATCAACTAATTTGAGGCTAAACTCTAATTTTTACTGGGCATTTATTTTGTGTTAAGGTTAGTGGTTTGTGCTGGATTAAAATCATTTGTTTATCCAAACTAGGCACTCAAGCACAGCAGCAGTTTCTCAGCAGATATTTTGATGATGACAATTATTGCTAAATACCTAAAATAAAACTTTTTTAACTTTGCTTCTGTACTTCATATGGGAAAGTACTGATTAATAGTAGTATAATTCTCTGTATTGGAACAAGAATAACATCCACTGGCTGCCACCAGTTGGTACCTTAATTTTGTGAGGAAGGCTGGAGAAGGCTGCCTAACAAACCTGCATGGCTGACATGACGGTGTTTGTGGAAGTTTTTTGTTTCATAAGGGAGCCAATCACATACCAAAATTTGCTTCACTGTCAAAAATTATCATCCCCCCTTCTACAGTTGTCTTGAAGTCTTTGTTTTTCCCACCTTCAAATTTGCTTTTGTTAATTCAGTGCACACAGCAATTCCCCTTGGAACAAGCAAAAGCTATAATCTAGAACTGCTGCGAGCTCTCCTCCAGCAGAGGCCTACCCCTGCCAATAGCCATCATCGTTCAAGTGGCACTTGCTGGCAAGATAACACAGAGTTGCAGCAATGTCTTTCCACTTTTCCATATTTCATGTCCCCAGCTGTTCCAAGGGGGTGATCACCTTGCTGGTTTCACGAGGTCTAGAAAATGCAGCAATAATTATTGTGCTGGCAGTGCTGCAGGCAGCCAGTGTCACTAAGGCAGGAATTGGAATGCAGCCCAACCAACTTAGCAGAATCTACTAATTTGTTGCACTGAATATTTTGTTGTAAGAAATAATCATGAGCCTCGTGATAGACTCTGAAAGGCAAATTATATTGTCTTAGCCAGAGTCTTCTACAGTGCCTAGAAAAACACCACAAAAAAAACCCCAAACCACAACCAAAAAACCAGAACCAAAACCAAACATAAAATCACCTGACAATTTTAGGTTACCTGCTTAAATCTAGCCTTTTAAATGCTCTGTCTTGTCATTAAATTGCCTCCTCAATTTACAAATAACCAATCCTCTATCCAATTATAACCTGTCAAAAAAAGGGATGTTTATAATTGGTTTTGACCAATTTTGTGGGGATTACACTAGGAGGGGAAGGCTAACAGTGTTCAATTTAATTTCATATCATGATATCTTATACAAAATTGTAAAGAAAATCTAACTGTGGAGCTTTCTTCCTATAAACATATTAGTCAATGATTTAAATGATGCATGTCTACTGACTTTATAGTCCTTGCTGGACAGCAGATTTGAATATAATTATTTGAGGGTAACTACAATGTCTTTTTCAGAGTGGACTCCCGTCATTAATCAAATAATTGGAAAAAAATAATATTCACATAACACCAAATGCCTGAGCATTTCTTAGTAGTATAGGTGACCTCTCTAGACAGTATTTTTATCTCAAGAAAAAGATTATCTGATAATATTGTGCACACTGCTGCTCAGCTAAAGCAACAGCATACCTTTATGCAATGAATGCCACACCTGCTGGTTCCTGCTTTGTGCTGCACGGCACTGTTTTGACTGCGGTAATGGCTTACTCTGTGGTTTATTTCTAGGCTGATGACATACTGATTAGAACTCCATTAACAATGAAGATATGGGAAACTGACCTCCCTGGCAAACAATGCCATTAGGTTAAAAAGGAACTTAGCTTAGGGAGAGCTGCCTTTTTCTAAGCAGAATCAGACTCTTTCACCCCTGCTGTTCTGTTACCTCAGCCAAGGATCAACGCCCATACCTGCTATTGACAGGTAATTCTACACTGGGGAGAAGAAGGAATAGATAAAGCTTGTGCACATATGGGAAAATATGAAGAAAACCAAGAATCATCTAATTTTCCTGCAACATCTCTCACTATACAAAGAAAATCATGCCAAAAAATAAAACTTCATGATAAAGACAGCCTTGTGCTCTGGGAAAGTAACCGAAGTGCCAGAAGATTTCTCAGATTTCTGCCGAGAGTTGACAAAGGTTGTCAGCATCGATAATATTTTTAAAGAGATGTTCATGTTCTCGCTTTGTGAGAAGCTCAAGTAGGAACCCCTGATTCCTGCATAGCTGCCTTCCTCTAGGGGGAACTGCCTTCCCTGCTATGGTGAATGCTGCTAAACTGCATGTCTCTTCCTTCATCCTCTGCTTAGCAGGTTTCATCTCACATATGGATGAAAAACCCTTTGAACTAAGCAAACAGACCTTCCTCTTGTAACGGCACCATCCTAGGAAGAAGGCACTGGCCCATCCCAGTCATAAATTCTATTTAGAAAGCAGAGGTGAGGTCCAATCTACCTAATGTAGGACTCTAACTTCTATTTTCCCTTTTTGGTATTGAATCCACCAAAGTTCTGATATACTGAATGAAAATGTATGTCTCTGAAGGCCTACAGAGGCAGTTCTAATCCAAGAGCAGGTACCCAGTTGAGACAAACTGAATCTGATCCATCCATTTCATCTAGAAGAGTCATAATTATTACTAAATTAATTAGTACATGTGATTTTTCAGGAATAGACTGTAACGCTGTATCCCATTCCAGGGACTGCCACAGATTCCTCTTGGGATTAAGATAAAATCTGTTAATTTCAGGGTAATACATCTAGGCAGTATTTAAATCCTGATCTCAAAATGAAGCCACTTAGGAACTGTGGATTTCATAGACTTTTTCCAATTATTAATTTCCTATCTTATTTAAATATTTCCAAATTTTTTATTTTGTGTTGAATGCAAGTAACAGTTTCTTCTCCTCCTGTATTGAAGATTACAATTAGGTTAGACTGGAAACAAATTTTGATGGACGTAATTATCTATGGGAGAATTGACACTGCTTTTGCTAAAAGATGTTAAGAATCAGTGACTGAACCTTCTTGATATAAATTCTTTTATAAAGCTTCAGCTTGAAGGAAGCATGTTGTAAGAGGAGGTTGTGTGGGGAAGTGCTGAAATTTGATGACTATCCAAATTTGCAAGGTGGAGACAATATTAAAATTGCCAGCATACTGTTGCAAAGGATATTACAGAACTGAGTGACTAGGCATCAAAATGGCAGATGAAATAAAGTCCGGGTAAATAAAAAATTATGTACCTCCTTGGGAAAAATTATTGAATATACACAGTGAATGGTTCTGAAGTAACTATTACTACTCAGGAAATTATAAAATTATTCCAGATAATTAGCATAAAATGTCAGCTTGATGATAAACAAAACCTAAATGCAGAAAACATTAGGAAAAAGTGGGCAACAGAAACACTCTTTACAGAAAACTGCCTTATTGAAGAGAGCACCGCACTTGCAGCAACACACACAGTAAAGATGGAAAAGTACAAAGAAATATAATAGGGATTATCAGAGCAGTGGAACACTTTTACTGAGAACAGACTAAACCAATTAGGACTCTTGAAGTCACTAAATAGAGAGCTGCACAGGGATATGAAAAACTCTTTAAAATCAAGGATTACATAAAGTAAATAAGTAGGGAACAAGTTTTATTACTTTTTCTAGCACTAGCCATAGAGACAGCTGGCTGCAATGAAGTGAGAAAAACTGAAAAGAAAAAGAAAGGAAGTATATTTCCACAGGGTGAATAATGAAACTAGGAAATATATTTTCACAGGCTTTTGTGTTTTAGACAGAAAAAATTCAGATAATTTCATGGAAAATTAGTCCATTGATAGCAGATAAAAATTATGGTCTTGTCACAGCCTTTAGTTTAAGAAGTCTCATAATTACTGATTGCTGAAAGCTGAGAGGGTAAATTGAAGGAATGGCCATGCTCTACAGGGCCCTGCACTGTTCACTAGGCAACTGCAACTGACTGCTTCTTGAGGCCAGTTCCCGTGTTTGGGTGATCTTTTGTTCTCATCTAATATGGCTTTTTATCTGCCATTTGAAACAGCTTCACGTTTGGTTGTTTTTTTTTTTTTTAATTTTATTTTCGGTTCATTGGTTGGTTGTTTTGTTTTTTTTTTTTTTTTCAATTTAGATTGCAATTATATGACTGCAAAATCTCAAATCTTATTAAAATTATGCCCATTGACAGCACACAAGAATACATACACTTATACTTGAGTCACAGAATATTATGCCTTCAGACTTTTGAAATGTCAAGATTTAAATTGGATCGGGAACCAGTATGATCTAAAATCATATCGCCTACACTTATTTAGAAAATTACTTTTAAACATGAGCATTTTGGAGACATCCCCCATTTACTTTTCCGTAACTCTGCAGAACAGTAATCTCTTTCAGGTCCTGTAGAAAGCTGCTCTCTAGTGCCTAGTGGGAAAGACCAAGAATTAGGAGAGTATAAAATGAAATAATTTCTTTTATTTAAAAGTCCTTATCTATTTGTTTTCATTTTCATCTTATTACACACATCCATTACCTTGATGCTGAGAAGCATGAATCCAAAACTTTTGAAAAATACTTTAAAAGGCTCCACTTACATGTCAAGATACAGTGGGACAAAGAGGGTGGGGAAAGCTGAGGCACAAGTCAAGTATTTCTGGATAAAATGAGAATGAGACAAAAAAAAATCTGAGCCATATTTGGATTTATTCATCCTTTGGAATGAATAAGTTTTGTCTGGGATAGGTTTTGCTGTGCTGATCCTACTCAGCTACTCCTCTTCAATTGTTCAGATCTTCTGTAGTCTTTAGCAAGCCTAAAAAAAGTAATTAAATAAATTTGGAATTCTGTTACTGTGCCTTTTTTCCAAAGACTGTCGTGAAAGGGCATGAAACACCACTTTCTGAATTTTAAAAATAAGGACTTGAAGAACAAATCGGATAGAGATCTACCAAAATTCACCTAGCTGAATACTCCAGCTTGGAGAATAGCTGACATGCTCAGTCCTGCTGAGAGCCCTAACCAGTGAAGTACACCGCCTGTGCTTGCACTGAAGAGAACTGTTAGGTATCGCTTATGCGGTTATCTATCTATTTCTAATCAACATCTTCTACTTGCATTATCACCTGGGTCTAATAATGTATGCCATGAAAAAATGTAAGACTGTAAGGTACATTAATAATAAGTTGATGGTATTCCTGATGCTTTGAAAGCATCCAGACTATGAACACTTCCTTGTTTTAATTACCCCCTTAACGGGACGAACACCAGCTAGTATAGCCCTGAGAGGTGACACATTGGGTAACTCTTACAGGATACACCCCCCCTCAATACTGTCACTGTAATAAGAACAAATCAGCAAGTCTGTTTTCAAATGAAAAAATATCACTCAGATACGGCAGATTAGTGCCACACCATGCAAGCTCGAGCACAAGACAGGAAAAGTCTTTTTCAGGCTTAAAGGGGAATGTTTGAGGAGAAAATATATACCCTATGAAGCCTAGATAGGAAGAATAGAATGGCAGATGGAAAACTCCACTGCAGGCTTCATCAGCCACCCACCAACAACCGAATGTTTGCCAGTAAAAAAGCTGCACCTTATTAAGTTATAAAAGAGAAGGTGAATTTGGCACAAGTGGAAAAATGCAGCAATTTTGGGTACTGATGAATAGCTGTCTCTAGACATAAGAAATTCAAGTTCTGCTTTGAAAAGAGCAGACATAACTGAAATAATGAGTGGTGGATAAGGCACCCAAGATTTTGCAGATAACCATCCTTGTAAGTCTTCCTGGATAAGTAATCTAAAACTTGAAGCTTTCCATACCTAAACTAGCAATCTGTTCGCTTTGAACCACAGAACACAAATGAACATTAATTTATTTTTTTGCTAATGATGATGGCAAACAGGTTGGATAAGGGAGATGCAGGTAGCTATGAGTTCTAGACTCCTTTACTTTGTAAGAATACATTATGCTACATATTACGTATCTTCTTAGAAGAACGAAAAAAATAAAATAAAAAAGATTACTCTTAAGAGACCTACAGCCCACAATTACAGCACTTTCTTCTTGTGAATCCACAAAGGGAAGTGACTAGAGATAACAGAAAACACAAGCAGTATGCAGTCAATTGGTATCAGAATTCTAGAGATAAATTGCATTACTGTAGCAATGGTACGACAATTTCATTGCCTTGGAAAGCAGCAGTGGTACCACAGGTACTGATTGAAAACAACACAGATCTGGACACCGAAAGTAACAAGGTAGGAAAGCAACCTTCTTTTCCTGCTATTTAAAGGCAGCAAGCATGGATGTAAGCTAAACTAGGCTAATGGTATTTACAAAAAAAAAGGTTACTTATGTACATTTATAATATAGGCTTAAAAATCTGCACTTCTTATCTCTGTGGTTCATTAATGTAGGCAATGTGGAAACCAATTCTACTTGTACCTAGATATTATGATTAACATAGCAGCAACCCAATAATACTGTCTGAGGGATAATATTATCAGATAACACAGACAAAATAATATGAAACAATGAACGCACTCTGTAGAAAAATATAACCTCTTTTTTTCTCAAATATTTGAGATTATGTTAAGACACAGAAAGATGTATGATGTGGTGATGTGTGTTAATGTGATGTTTTTCATTTTCAGTGTGTTTCTTAACTTGTGCTGTTCCTTCATGTCACTGTGCTCCTTGCTCTGTCCTTCACTGATGGCACTATGTAAAGTCAAGGAACCCTCTGCTGTCCTTCCAGAGCTTGTTTTATGGGATATTGCCTAACACAAGTTTGTGCGACTGTGCAATACCTGCTAGGGCAACATTTCATTACTACATCTGATTAAACTGTTGTAATCCCATGCATGTATAGACTATCTCAAAAAATAGAAGTCATATTAAACTGGTGCTGTTCACTTCCCTTATACTTTTCTCAGAAGGATTTTTATGAGAAACCCCCTCAGGTTTTTGTGATTACCTTTTTATTTCTTTAACTCAACTCTGTACATTAAGAAATATATCATTAGTGAACAAAATTAAAAACCTCATAGTTATCAGAAGTAGGAAGCCCAGGCACAAACAAAGCTCAGATGAAAGAAACTGTTTTTAACTCGTACTATTTCCATTTTAGTACTCCTAATTAACTCACATTTTACTTGTAAACCTGCACTGGGTATGGGTGCCCAGGCACCGAGGGAATTCCCTATGCCAGACAGCCAGTTCCAGCTGGCTCCAGCATACCCATCTCAGGCCACAGCTGAACACCTCTGACACGATGGTGGAGCCTTGGGGATAGCATGTGTAAAGATGGGCAGAACACTGCCCATGAACAATGAGTGACAGGAAAATAGTGTAAGAAACGTGATCCATGAGTTCCAGGATGGAGGGGGGGAGGAGGTGTTCCATGTACCTGGACAGAGTTCCGTGCAGTCCCTCAAAAGGCCAGGCTGGAGCAGGGAAACAACATGAAGTAGGACTGGGGTCTGTCACAGACTGGCCCTAAGCCCACATTCCCCATCCCTCTGCACCAGTCAGGGTGGAGGTAGAAAAGCTGGGAATGAAGGAGTGATGCTGAGTCAGGGAAAGAGGTGTGTGGGGAGGAAGTGTTTAGTTTTTGTTTCCCACCATCCAAATCCACTTTAATTCATAATAAACTAAGCTATTTTTTCCCCAAATTTTGTCTGTTTTCTCCTTGGCAATAATTGGTGAGTGATTTTCCTGTCTTTATCTTGGACCACAGGGTTTTTTATCTCATTTTTTGCCCCTCTTCTGTTGAGGAAGACGAGTGAGAACAGCAGGATGAGCACATGGCAGCTGACCAAGGTCAGGCCACCACAAGCCTAGGACAAACCTAAACACATTAGACCTGAGCTACTGCTACAGAAGCTATTTATTGGACAAAAAAATATTGCTCTTAACGATTACGATTCTGATTAGAGATAACTTTCTTAGGAATTTATAATTATTGACAATTCCTGCAGAAGTTCATAAAAACTGCAGCTGGTGGTTCAGCACCTCTAAGACTCTTAATTTTTAAACAAAATCTTTCTTCAGGAATGGATTATACCAGTTACATGTATACATAGCACAACAGCTTGTATTAGTACAGGTAATTTCATTGATTAAAATGTCTTTGAAAAATAAGTTCTAAGGCTTGTCAAAATTTGAGCTGTTTTACTAGCCTACATGAAAAACATTTTTTTTAAGCAGGAACTGTAGTGCTGCTGGAGCTAAAGTGAATTTATTGTACCCTGATTTATCTGACTATTTCTACGAAGCCTTCAGTTATTTTGGTTGAGCTTGCCTTGTCTTGCTGGCCTTTATAGAAAACAGAAGGCACAAAAGATAACTGATATTTCCCCACCTGTTTCCTTAATAAATGCCCTTTGCTACAAAGGACTGATGTGTGGAAAATAGGACTCACTTATAGGACAAAATAGGACTCACTTATCAAATGATACACTCAGTGCCGCCAGAGATCCAAGCTGTGTTTTGATAAGGATTTCCTGGATGATGCGACAAATTTCTGCCTGAATCTCAGAGGTATCTTAGGCATCTGGCAAAAGCACGCCATCCAGATCATGAAAACAAATCGCTTTTAATTAGTCAAGTCCTAAGCCCATCTCTCCTTACCCCCAAAAAAAACCAAAACAAAAAACGTCCAGCTAAAATAAAATACCTCTGGCTCTGACATTTAAAAACATGATGCCATGTTATCTCCTAAAGGCCCCAAATGACAAGATTAAATAATAGAAAAAAAATCCAACATCAAAATCACACTCATACGTAAACATAAAAAGACCTTCAATTTGAAATCAGAAAAATCCATATGTGATTACTCTGTACAATTCTCACAAATTATTTGTTTGGTTTTGGAAATATTTTTAAATGAAGCTGTATGAAACCATAAAATGTTTTCAAATAGAGACAGCTAACAGCATTTTTGTTCTGGTCAGATATTTTATTACAGATAAAGCTTTGTAACTTTAAATGTAAAGAAAGAGGAATCTGGATGCACCCTTCATTTAAACTTGCCTACTGTGATGAATTTCAACATGCTAGACCTACTCAATGTAATTAGCCAAAAGTGCTTTTCATACCAATGCTGTTATCACAAAGTACTCTGTCAAGGATGCTGCACACCTCGTGCCTTGCATGGAGGACAGGCCCTGTTTGAATCTCATCCTGTATCTTGTATCTGATAAAAGGAAATCCAAACAACAGACTCTCAGGAATGCTGCAGTCATAGGTGCACCCGTTACAAAAATAATTTAAAAAATATACACAATCAAGTTGAAAGAATCAATTCATCCTACTTCACTCAGCATAACCCAATTGTTCAGGTGCCATGTGTATGATCTCTTTTTTGGCATCACGTATTATAAGCCACTGCCAGAGGCAGAACTTTGAATGAGATAAATCAAAGGTTGTTCCCACATGCCAAACCAAGAAAGTGTCAATAGGGTGAAGCACATTCCAGTTTAAATGCCTGCAGCACCTTCCATATGTCTTAGTAAGGAGTGGGGGTCCCTGACTGGATTAGTCCTGATAGCCTGGGAAGGAAGCAATACATTTCCCAGAGAACTATCACTCTGGAGAAAGTAGCAGGGAGAGAAAAGGGTTATAGACTACAAAGCTCTTTGGCAAAAGGTCAAACTGTAGATGAGTACTATTCTTCAAGGAGAAAAGACAAGAAGAGATTGAAAACATTACTGTTAAAACCAAAAGAAAAAAGCAAACTCACAAACTGATGAAAGAGCTGAGATAAAAAGAAATCTGTGGCATAACAATTAGAAAATTTTGCAGTGCTCTCCTTCACAGACTGAAGTTTCTGGATTTGAAATAGGTCTTTTGGAAAAAGATTTTCTGAATGAGTTTTATTGGTTACTTTTCTGGATGCAGATCACTCTAACAACTTGCAGAATTGCAAGGATGAGTATAATTGTAATTCTCATGCCGCGGATATTATTGTCTCTGCTCTTCCAGCAAACAGAGCAACAAAATTAACTTTACATCTGAAAAGGGAACAGAAAAAAGCCTGTTGACGTGTTCTTTTTTTGAAGACAACAGATTTTGCAACTTTTTTTTTCCCTTCATTGATGAAGAAAATACTTCACAGTGAAAAAAAGAGTCTTAATAGTTTGGAATGACACACCATGAAAACAGTTTTCAATTCTGAATTCTTCCTGAGATCAGCATATACAGGACTGTGTTTTTCTCTGGTATATGCTTTCTATAAAGTAAAAATGACCATTTTTTAATAGTCTTTGTTGAAATAAGGTAATTGTGTAATTGTACTTTGGTGTCAATGAGCCATTAGTAAACCCTCAGCCAAGCATTTCAGAAATAGTCTCTCTATCTATAAAATCTTGTTGGTTTTTTACTGTATTGGTTTAAAAACGGGTAACCAAAACATCCCGTATCCCCACTGTGGAGTTTTCTAAATCAGGCCTAACTCACTGCTTTAGCAAGCAAGAAGATTAATTGAAACATCCTTGAGCCTGTTGCTGCATTGACACTTACAGCCCAGATTTCCTTGTGACACACTGCTACCTCCGTGAAACCCAGGCGTTTCAATATGACTTCTCTGACCTGAAGCAAAAGGATTGATATGTAGACATTAAATCTGACCAACTGTAGTGATGGGGAGGTCATCTAAATCACTGTCCTTATACCACCACTGTCACAATAGCCCTGATCCTTGTCTCGTCCTTTATGACCTGATTGTCCAGCAATAAGTTCAGGTACTAATGACAACTCACAGTTTTCATATATACTCTGTACATCCCCTCGCCCAGGGCTCCCAGCAATGACCTGAGGAAAACACAAGATTACACTCTGGTGGTTCTGAGTCACGTATGCACTGAAGGGTGCTTATGAAGGTATACTGTGGCCATCAAGGAGATCAGAAAAAAACCTGATAGCTATTAAATTCCCTTGCAGTCTTGCAGACTTGCCCTCAATGATGCCAGTAATTCAGTGTCTTTCCTTCTTACCTATCCATCATACCTTTGGACACTTAGAGTATTATTTTAAGGGAAAATAATGCATCAGGAAAAACAATGTAAGAAATTAAGAAATATGGGAAATGCATGTATGAAATAAATGTGAGTTTTAGGTACCATTGTCCACACTATATTTTATACATATAATCTATACTAATAGAAATTCCATCAGAGAAATGAAATTACCTTATGTGCAAATTTTCTTCTGTTTTTGAGACTGTAACTGTTGTGCAAGGAAGGATGATAATGCTTTAAGAAGTATTAAAGTATGCCAGTGGGCTTTTTAAACCTGTCTTCTAGGGGCAAATACCTCTTGTTCAGAGCCCAGGAGGGACAAACATGTGTAAAACTATAGCACCCCAATTTCACTCCTCCTCCCCTTCCCACTCTGTATAAACTAACCTTGTCACCATCTCTTTTCCCTCCATCAGCCTTAATTTCCACTGAGAAGTTGTAATCTTTCTAAATTTTTTTTTTCCCTATATGTTTTCTTGTTAAGATGGTAAATTTCTCTTAAGTGACATTTCAAGGACACCCTATGTCCACAACTTTATGCTTCTGGAAGCCATACTTAGCAGATCAAGACAAGGTTTGCACCTCAGATAGCATTCAAAACTGCATGTACAACGTTAATCTATATCCCTTAAAAGATGTTCTGTCTTTTGAATGAGCTTGTACTAAGACACTGGGATTATTAAACTGCTTCTGGATTGCTCATCTTGCACTTTCTGTCCTCTTACCCCTCCATAAAAAATTCAGAATACATTCCTAATTCTGTAAAAGTTTATTACTAAACTTCATTTTTACATCTACTCCAACATGAAACCTGAATCAGACCAAACTTTCTTGAGAAGAATGGTAGCTTTTGGTATTTGGCCAATACTTAATGATGGGCACTTTTCAAATAAAATATTCAGTCAAACATAACCAAAACAGCAAAAAGCATACTGATTTAAAAAAGCCATACTGGATGGAATTTATTATAGAACAGATGGTTGGAATAATGCCAGTGCCCTCAGTGAAGAGCACTTACGCTTATAGACCATTCTGACATCCAGAGATCCCTGCTGGTTAAAAAAGTATACAAGAATGCAACATACAAAACAATGTCTCTATTTGCCAAACAGCATGTGCTGCAAATGACTTTTTAAAACAAACTAGAGCAGAGCAGCCTTAACATCAATCTGAGGATATTGACCACAGTTTCTAGATTTTTGAAACTCTTGTCATAGTACAGCTTCACACAACTATAAATACTTTCTTTCCCCTAAATTAAGACAACCTTGCTTAGTATTCTAAGGATTTCATAACAATAAAATTCTTTCACTGTGCAATTGTTTGAAGATTGTAAGAGCCAGTGCAGCTTTCTCAACTGTGGGATTGCCCTTGCACTGCTCTTTTACTTTGTCACTGTGTTTAGGATGCCACTTTGCTGCCTTGGCAGCAAAAGTTAGATTTTTTTGCCTAAACTCAAATGTGGCCCCCAAAACAAGTTCCAACAAATAATCTTAGTGCTTACCCTGTTTACTCACCTGTGCATGCTCAAAATTGCCTCAAAAGGCAGGGGAGATGACATTTCTTACCAAAGGCTCTATTATGATCCAGAATCAAGCAACTAGACACTGGTTCTATTTAAATTCCATTAAAATGGAGCTTATCAGCTGTTTAACAATCTAGTGGTTAAGCACCAATCCAGAAAATAGTCAGCATTCTTTCTAATCTGCATACAGCCTTTGGTGTTCTCCAAAAATGTATTACATGGAGTAGGGCTATTTGGTGACATCCTGAATGTCTATATTTGGTAATATCCTGAATGCTCTGTCAAGTGCCTAACAAAAACACTTGCATTAGACAGACTAAAGCATCCATACCAACACTGCAGGTCTTCAGAGGCATTGGCCTGTTGCCAC
>JAWWES010000115.1:62799997-62850866 GCA_035583135.1 Lophotriccus pileatus
ATGAAATGTAAAAAATAAATGCATATCTCATAATAATCAAATCTATAACAAAATTTCTGAATAGTAATATTAAACAATAAGGATCTAGTGAAATCAATAAATAGCACACAATTATTATTGTTTTCCCCATAACCTATATTATCACAATATTAAGACTCAGTGAATGAATCTTAATTAAAAAATTGAAAGACATGAATGTATAGATCTAGACAGATAAACAGTTTACACAGACGGACAGATAGTTAAATACTGAAGTAAGCCTGATAAGAAATTTAATGTAGGGGTACAAATGCAGATAATTTATTTATAATTTATCATTAGATTATGCATTAATAAAACATAAAAACTGAAGCCACGATACACACATGATTATTCTGAAACTAAGTTATGGATACGTTTTCTGATTGTCTTAATTGTGCAAGTTTAAACCTGGAACCAAACCACTGAGCAGCATGATTGCATTTTGATCTACAAATTGCTTATATTCTATTCCATTTGAAAAAATAAATTTCAAAGGTAAAACAGTAAGATGGTATTTCAGACATACTCTACGAGAACCAGTTCCGTGTTCCGTACGATTTATCTTTTAAGCCCTAAAACGATAATTACATTTAAATTACTCTCCAATTCTATTGCATTAACATAATTATGTGTCAACTAACAAGATGTACTTATTAAATGGAGAATTTCTGGGCAATTTACACACGTAATAACATGTTATTGTTAAATTTATGGCACACCTAACAATACTTTGCCTAGCAACTTGGTCTTACTGAAAATCGTGCTACTAAATAATAGCAGCTCTACCATTTTCTGTTGACCTCAACAAACTCCTCAGCGTTCTGTAAAGGACATAAAAATTAGTATAATGATATTACACCTCTCTAAAGAAAAGCGTAGACTTAAAACACAAGTCTAAAGTAAGCATTGTGTTAAAATTGCAACACTCTCTTCAAGCTGGAAAGGAATATTGCCTTTGCAACAGGTGCAGTAAAAGCATGAGTTAGGTTTTGCTTTAATTTTGTGTCAGATTAGTAATTCACGAAGACATCTGGAGAATTAAACTACGCAATTTCAGTGGTTTGGTGCTGGACCTAAGAAGCAAAATTTTCTTCTTCCCCCTACTACTATTAACAATTTTGTCTTTCAAAATTGGGTCTTCAGAGTGAGAATCTAATCATCCTAGTGCTAATTGTTAATTTGGTTAATCTATTCAAGTATACATATACATAAAAAAAAAATAATTGTAAAACTCTGAGCCAATGAGTTAAAGGTTTTGTGTAAATTCAGGAAAATGCTCTGATGATAAGTAATGTTGTTAGATTACAATTTACTTGCTTTTCCCAGTGCACAATTGCTCCCAACAGGACAAATGTTTCTGAAAGCTGAAATGTACACATGGACTGCTTGGCTTCTGATGAAACACTGTTAAGTCTAAAAGGTTCTATGAAAGTTGAATAGTTTGCTTGCAAGTTGTAACTTGCAAAACTCCATCTATACGTAAAGGATAACAATTCCATAAGTCTACAGTCTCGGTATATTTTGCTGTTTAAATACTGTTTTCTCTGTGAGAGTAAATACACATACTTCTGATGTGACAGTTGAGATTTTTCTGCTCTATTCCCAAAGCAACACTGATTACATTCAGAAAAGTCTTAGAAGATGCCTTGTTTTTATTTGCCAGTAAAGTTTCTCACAGAAAATTGAATGTACTTATTTTTCACGGACAAGGTGGTCCATTTTTTCGTTTCATACTAAAAAAACCTGAAAATACTCCTGTAGTTCTATATTTTTCTCAATAGTTCTTGGATATATGCTACGAGTTTCTAGAAACTGCTAGTTTCTTTGAGTCAAATATTCAATCAGAATGAATATTCAACAGAATATTCAACCAGAAAATTAAATCTCCCATTAACAATCAAAGGGTATGCACAGTTTATGGGCGAGTGGTTGTTCTAATTAAAAGAAAAAAGTGAAATAGAAAGTGACTTAAATCTGAAAATAGCAACTGAACATTTGCACTAACTACTTTGCTAATCTGTGCATTCAGAAGGGCAGCCGTGCTGTGTGCAGACCTGGAGATGCCACACCAGAGTGAAGAGCAGCAGAAGGGCTGGCACTCCATGAAGCAGGGAGGGGAAAAACTGCTTATTAAGTCTCATTCTTTCACTCTCAGTTTGTTCCCCACAGTATTTTAGTTCAGTGGCATGTTGAATCAGGTTTTAAATGTCCCAAGAGATGACGCTGCCATCACTTTTCCCAAAGAGCTATCTCAGAGCCGAAAGGAAGAGAGGAATTTTATCCTTTTTGATATTGCGTTCCAGCACTCCTACAGAAATGTTACCACTATGCACCACATTAAAAACAATAATGGAAAGGAAAAATGAAATATCTTTCAGACACTTGTATAATGTTTCCCTTTGGTTATGAAAGGAACATTGGATTGAGAAAGAATTTATCACTCACTGATTTTAATATAGTGCTAGTCCATGTAATATATTTTGTGAAGTAAAGATGCATTATTTTAAAAGCAGTTATCTCCTTATTTTTCTGTTTCTGATAGAAAGCTTTAAACACAAACCTGTCATGGTTAGAAATCTGTTAATTTCCAGCTTAAAATAATTGACAGTTTATATTTCATTAATTCCCTTGGTAAAACTGATCTCTAACTTTGCAATTTTCTCCCTTCCTGTATTTATACTTTCTGTGGATTTATAAGAAACAATCATGTATGCTCTCAGCTTTAGTTTTTTTTCATCTCCTTGATATCTTCTACTATGTTATGTGTTTCCCCTGCTTGATACTTTTGGGATGCTTTCATGCATTGGTTACACTGTGAATTAATTTTTTCTTAGATTTAGTAAACTCAATTTTATGAAGTTTTTCAGAGGAGGCCTTAATACTTACTTACACAATGACATTAGCATTTTTTCATTTTCAGAGCCAACCCCTCAAGTGAGTTTACTTTCTTCACATCTGAATTATTTTGATGATTCAGTCATCTAATACACTCAACTGTTTTTCCCCTTCACCTACTGAGTGCTTCCTAGTTCATTGTACAAATTTTTAACAGTCCCTAAGTATATTACTATCTGCTGCACTGAATTTAATGAATTTAATTCTATGTTCCTATTTTTATTATTTAAACCTTCATTTTATAAACATTTTTTTTTCTTTTTCCCATGGCAGTTTTTCTTTGAATTGTCAAAAACTTTCAAAGAACGTACCACAGACAAAACCAATGACACTCTCCTACCTTTTAGACCAAGGTCATTAAGGAAAATACTAAATGAGAACACTTACAAATTGATGTTAAGTCTCCCACAATAACTCTCTTCTCCTTCAGTGTATCTAATCTGTTTTAATATCACACATGATTTTCTCCTGTTTAGTAATTTCCTTGCAGGACATTAAAATTTTTGTAACAATCCTATTTTTAATTTACTCTTTGGCACTGAATCAAATATTTAATTAAAGTCCAAATAAATGAGCTTTACTGAATGCCAGTTGCCTAGAAAATTATTTATCAAAGAAAAATTGCAGTTAAAAACATGCTGTATTTGTCCCATTTCTAATTGCTTACATTTAATTATAATTTCCATTGAAATTTGTTCTAAAATTTCACATGCTGTAAAGGCCAGATGAACCCACTATCCCAAATCACTTTTCTCCTGCTAAACTTAAGTGTAGGTTTTAGCATCATTCTCTGAGTATATGGTATCTGCTGAGAAAGGTTTACTAAGGATAGGTTAATTGAATAGATCTGTGGTTTCAAATACAGTTCTTTCAAAATTCTGGAATGAAAAGTATCTAATCACCCCCATATGGATCACATAGAATCTTTTAGCTTTTTTTTTCTTCTGTGAAGCAGTAAGTCACATTTCCATGTCCTCATTTTCATCATTTTCTCCATATTAAACAGCATTGACTTTACTGAAAGCTTTGACAAAATTGTCATTTAGAATGTGAGGCAAAAAGAAGCATTTTTAACATCTGTCTATTCTTAGAACAAAGAGCCTTTTTCTTAATTTTTCATTCTCAATTTTGCAAGGCTAAAGATCTTTTGTTTTGATTACTTTTTGTCTGATGTAGCTTGGCTTAATATTTGGCCATTCTCACACTCCCAGTGTGTGCTGAATTCTAATACTGACTAGAAAAAAAAAAAAAAGCTGTCTGCTTACACTCATTTTCTCAAAAAAACAAACAAAAAAAAACAACAAAAAAGAGGTTTTTATTTATCTGTTGTGAACTTAAACTATTCCTTATGAAATATTTTCTATTAACTCAAGTATATTTTGCATTTATGATTAATGAAATTCTAAATACTCTTAATTTTTAAAATCTGGAACTGTTTAGTCCACTTAATTTCACTAGACAGTGAAACTAATATATAATTATTCACATTTCCTCTTCTAAAATTAACTACCTTGTATGTATTCTGTACATAATCCACCAAACTGGTCCATTCTAGTAACATGCACATCCAGGGTTGTTTTTAACCACTACATCTTATACAGTGACTGGCCACTGCATGATATAAAATACTCTTTTGTTGGTAGATTGATTATGTGGTGTAAAAGTACATAAAACCTACTATAAATTATAGTAGTTGCTCTTTAATCAGACAGTTTCGAACACCTCAAAGGAAATGTATCCCTTTAATACTAACAATATTGCACCAAACTTTTTATAACCTAACATTGACAATCTGTAACAACTCTCAAATTAGACCTCTGAGTCTTTTCCATTCTTATGTCACAGATCTTGACTTACAGATACTCAATCTTTAATGATCACGGGCCTTTTTTCTAATACCCTAGCACTTTGTAAACAATCCTGCTTTAGTATATTTATATATTTTGTCACTAACCAGTTCTTCCAGTTTTTGGATGCCTTCTCTCTCCTAAATATGTTTTCATTTCCTGTCAGCTTTCGTTATCTGTGAATTTAGTAATTTAATTCTTTGAAATCATTAATTATGATGTTAAACCAGAGAGTACTCTGAAAAAACTCTAAGTACTTATTTAGTTTTAACCTTGCAGATCCTCTCTGTATATTATCTCACGTATTTTTTGCCTTGTCAGCTGCACACGCATGTAAAAATTGTAAAAGTCTCCGTCATCTGAAATTTCAATTACAATACCACATTTTTTTCCTGCCTAGATGCAGGTGATCTTGCCCTGCTATCTCTGTGCATAACACTGTTGCAAGGATTTTTGTTTCCAGCGAGTTGCTCAGGGGCATCCATTTTACTCCATCCCACTTGTTGCCTTTTCTGTCACTGTTGACTCAAATATCAAGACCATTTCTCTCTCATCAGCCACAAAGACTGATTCTGCCACTGATTAGATCCACTTACTATGATTAAAAAAATCTATTTCTTTTCTCCCTGTTTTGCTTTTCAGATTTTGGAAGACTTGTAAGCACATGCAGAACTATCTTATTGTTTTCCTTCATGTGCTTTTATAAAATTTTTTTCTTTGTTCTGAAACTATTACAAAGTTAAAATGTTAACATGCTGCCTATTACACTCATCATCTTTGTCTCTTCTTTCATCCCTGAAAAAATTTCAGGGAAATTTCCTGACATGCGGTCAGAGTTTAAAGGCATCAAATATCATTTTGTTTCGTGTTCTCACATAGAGACCTAAGCCACTATTGAGTTTTCTACAAAATACTAAAAACAATAAATGAATAAACCTAGAAAAACTAGACCAAAAAAAAAAAAAAAACAGAAACCCTAAGAATTCCTTTTATCCTGATTTAATACTAGGCATCTGCACATAATTTATCCATAGTACTACAGCAGAGCTCACAGAGCCTTTCCCAAACCAGTTTATTGCCATTCTATTTTTTCAGTGACATAGCTAGTAGTTAATCGAACTAACTGTGTTCCTGTTCAAGCCTATAAGAAGCATTGCTATGTACCTTTCCAGGGAACAGATACTGTGTACAATCCTTTGCTTTTATTTAAATCTGAATCACAGAAAGTTATGATATTGCTTAGCATGGTAATCATAGACTGCAAATAACAAATACTGGAGGCACAGGAGAAGACCTCATAAGTGATCTGTGGGCTGACATTCTGCAGTATATAACAAGTCTCAGAATAACTATCAGCAAAATGCAACTCCAGAACAGATGAGCTGGATTGGAATCCCTCACAAACTGATAACAGTGAAGTCTTCTGTAGAGAATTTGCTAGAAAGAGAAAGTATGACCTCACCACATGAACCTTCTCACTGGGAATGTTTTTGATGGTATTTCTGTGAACAGCAATTTTTTGCTTTAGAGCATGCAAATTTGAGGTGAAACAATGAACAAATTCTGTACCCTGTTGAAACCTGACAAATTTTAAGTTTCATGGAATTGACTGCTATGATCCAAGGTCTACAGGTCAAATTTCACTAGGAAATTGTTGAAGAAACTGATTATACAGCTATCACATTAAATACACAGTATTTAAAGAGAGAAGTTTTGCATGGTGTGTGTAACTAACTCAGTAATAGATAAGCGAGATAAATTTTAATGCAGCCAGTGATTCAAAATTGGGTATCTTGAAAACACTTGTACTTGTGCAACTCCTGGAAAAATAACTGGCAGCGCTGGGTCCAGAAGATCGCTACTTACCCCCAAATAACCCGTTCAAATTACATTTGGTTCAAATGCAGAGAAAATAATGAGCTTAAACTAAAACTGACAATTTTCAAAGACAGAAAAAAAATTCCATGCCTAATGAAACCAAGGGAAGATTTTATGAGTCATTCTTTCAACTTATCTGCTTTTGGATCTTTTCTGCCCCCTTTCATTACGGGGATGATGCAGCTTAGTCAATGAGCTACTCTTAGAAGACTTACTCCTTACTGGTTGTTGGGTGTAGTGGTCTGAAGAGCATGATGTAATCATCCCTATCCACACAAGTGTTACAAGGGAATGTAGCAATCTAACAATCCTAATTTCGGACCTATCTTATTTTCTTTTTATATTTACCTCCCTATTCAGCCAATACCGAGTTTCAATGCAAAATCAGTTGCAAATTCTCGGAAAGGAAGAAAACAGCGCCCCTAGGTTTTTAACAAAAGGAAGGACTTAAGAACCTTCTATATACGAACGGTCTTCTAATCAAATCTAATCTTTTTCATAGCTGATATATGTAGATGCACTTCATCCAACTTTTTCTACATATAACTCTGAGTTTAGAAAAAATATAGAACTATATTCCTCATTAGAGAGTAAAAATAATCTAACAACAAAATGCGCAACCTTCTTCATTTCAAAACTTTTTTCTTTGCCTTTCCTCATTTCTTTATTTTTCTTTGGAGCATAAAAAGAAGAAATTTAAATAAATCACAGAGCAGTTACTTTTCTGACTAAATCACCTGGTTCTTGAGTTACACCACTACATAGCAATACACTTATACATGCATGTCACCTGAAATACAGAAAGCCTTTACTCTACATCCTTTAACTTTTTTTTTTTTTTAATTCAAATTGTCCCTTCACATCATTTTAGCAAAGATTTTGATATTTAAACAGGCCTTCTTTTTTTTCTTTCTCTGTAGACATGGGGATTATCACTGATTCATGTCAGATTATATTTTGTATTCTTGCAGTCAGTAGAATTTTACAGCTGTCAAAATCATTCTAGAAAGGTAGAAGAGCTGGTACTTCTGCTTCAAACATGAAAAGACTTTGTAAGACAAGAAAACTCCATAATACACAGAAATATGCTGCAGAGTCCAAGTGATGGCTGAGCATATGGTAGAGAGTTCTGGTGTAAACATCAGGATGTAGGAGGATTTTGACAGTTGGGAGAAAGCGAAAGGATGCCAGATCCTCTCTTCTACTCCTGCTGCAGCCACACACCGTGGTGAGGAGCACCCGAGAAGCCATTTTACAAAAAATGCTGTTTGTCTCAACTATTCATGAGGGTTTTCTGAAAAACCCAAAGACTTTTCCCACAGGGTGTCCTTGCACTCCCTGACCTTGAGACACCAGATTGTATTACTCTAGTGGTTAAATATGAACAAAAGTATTGCCCTCTTTGAAATCAAGATACATACCTGTAAGTCTCAGCCTCCAATTAAATTCCCACACCCCACAAAAGCAGAATACCTGATGGCAACTGAGACAGTGAGCTTTTAGCTTATACCTTGAACATTCTGAACGTCCAAAAATAAGCATATTAAAAAAAAATATGAATCTTCAACAATATTAGAATAAAGGCTCCTGTAAGTGTATCTCTGTTAAAACTGAATAAACATTGAGTATCCTTTTAGCCTGCAGAGATGTATTTAAAATTCCTCCCTCTCAGTCCCCAGACAATTGATGCTGCCAATTATAGGACTACTTTTTTAACATCAAGTGATGAAAGTACATCTCTACTAGCAAAGTAGAATGAATCAGAGCTTACAGTAGCTACTAGAGAGCTGTCAGAACTATTAAGCTCCCAAACCTCTATTCTGGCCCACAGCCCTGCTATCAGAAAACCCAGAGTCAAAACATAATTTCACTCAAAGTCTTCTTTAATTAAGAGATGCCTAATCCATTTTTGCTGTATTCTTGAAGACATTATTTTAAACAATATTGTTTGGAATGTTCAGGAACTTATTCACATTGGGGTTTTTTCTGTTCTCAAGAAGATCATTTTAAATACTTCAAAACATTCCAAGTGACAGAGATGCATATACATTTGAATAATCTCTTTTATTGTTTGGCATATCTGAGGTAAGATTCTCTAAAGCTGATGACTGCATGTTTTTCTCTTATATTCCTGTTTTATTCTTTATTAGGTGCTATCTTCCAACTCGCTTTGTTTTACATCTACTGTACAAATTTCCTTAGCATTGTTATCCTTTCTTTGCAAAGTACACTTAGATTTGGCCACAGAAGCAAGTATGCTGACTACAGTTTAAATTCTATCCTGAATAGGTCTTAAGTATAGGGGTTTTTAAGAAGCACTTAACTATTTTCATTAATTATTAAGACCTTTGTGTCAGAGTGAGTGAACTTAATCCACATCTCAGAGACTCCCCAAAAAAGGACTGACAGAATGGAATTCCATACATCCAGTAATGTGATTTGATTACAGCTCAGTACTGTAAGTCATAGCAAGAAAAAAATATTTGAATAGAATATAAAATAGTGTTCCTTAATTTTAAAAGAATATATGCCAATCTTTATTTACGGTTATTATACACAAAAAGTATACATCAGCAGGCATAAATCTCTCATGGTCTCACTGAAGTCAAGGCATTTGGCCTCATCTTCTTTTTAGTTATTTATTTTTCATGACACCTTTCACCTTTTTGAAATGATGAGCTGAATCGCATGGATAATCTCTTTATTAGTGTATCTATTAAAGTGCAAACCCAATAAGCACAAGCTATAAAATGGTGCATAAAAGAACATGTGTTGTTAGAAGAGAATAGGTCCATCTGCTGGAGTGGAGCATTTGCTGAGTTCAGCAGAGGGGAAGGAGCACATGGGTTGATCAGTTCTTGCCACATGAGCAAAGCATGAGAAACATGCTGGATGAATGCAAGGTGCTAATTCTGTTGCACGGAATGCATAACAACACTTTAAAACAATGTAATTGTGTTCAAGAAAATACATTTCACAGCATTTCTTTATCACCTAGGAATTACTTTTGACCAAATAATTTAAATAACTTGTCCATGCAGCTATAAGCAGTATGGAAAGGTCCTGCATCAGGAAGAAAGTATTGCCGCTTTCTGACTAATGAGGTTGAGGTTTAAATGGTATCTGCTTGAGGTTACTTGTGCTGTTATTTGTCCAATGTTTATTAGAATAAATAGTCACTCAGATACTTAGCACTAAAAAGGAAATAACCAGGCTTTGTTACTGACATTTAGTACCAGAAAACAGTTCTTTTGAAAGATGGATGTTAGCTCATTCCTCAAACTATTTGTGGTAACAATTTTCCCATTCTCAACTTACATCACTATTTGTTTCTAGCAGCTTGGCCATTAGCAAAAAAAAAAAGAAATTTAAAAAAAGAGTTATCCTATTGATTTGGCAACTGCATACATGCTTTGAAGCATAAAAGCCATAAGCTGCCCCGACTAATCTGCAACAGCTCAGCTTCTTCCTCTGCCTCATCAACACCATGGCAGTAAAATGACATGTCCTATTAGAGACTTATTCAAGCTTGAAGTAAACAGGATCTTCCAGGACCTAATGTCTTTTGGATGATGTCCTAGAGCTTGTATTCTCAAATACCAAGATCTTTAGGTGTTTTGGTTAAGAACCATCAGATCTATCCAGTGACTGAAGAACTGATACAAAAGCCATAAATTAAGCATTGCTTGACCTACTGTAATCCATACCAGAAGTACAAGCTCACCTTTTAAGGACACATGCTGTCATGATTTAATGCCAGCCAGCAAGCAAGCCCCATGCAGCCACTCACTTACTCCCCCATCAGTAAGACAGGGGGGAGAATCAGAAGGGTAAAAGCTGGAAAACTTGTGGGTTGAGATAAAGACAGTTTAATACAGAGAGCAAAAGCCACACACACAAGTAAAGCCAAACAAGGAACTAATTTACTGCTTCCCATGCGAGGGCAGCTGTTTAGTCAACTCCAGAAGAGCAGGGCTTCATCATGTGTAATGGTTACTTGGGAAGACAAATGCCATCACTCCTAATGTCCCTCCTCCCTTCCGCCTACTTTATATACTGATCACGATGACGTAAAGTATGCAATATCCTTTTGGTCAGTTTGGGTCACCTGTCCTGGCTGTGTCTCCTCCCAACTTCCCATGCATCCTCAACTTCCTTGCCAGTGTAGCAGTACAAAAAGCAGAAAAGGCCTTGGCTCTATGTAAGCACTGATCAGCAACACCAAAAAACAATTATGATCAACCCCGTGTTCAGCACCATTCCAAAACATAGCCCCATACTAAGCACTGTGAAGAAAATTAATTCTACTCAGCCAAAACCAGCACACATGCAAACAAAAAGCTATGAGCATTCAAGTTGTGCAAGGATGTTATGTGCTGCCTAGAGCTGATCTGGGATAAACCGACCTCAATGCCCTTCATCACAAATGCAGTGCAGCATGGATCATAAGTTGTTGTTCTTAAATTGGCAGCATGGCCTGGTTTAATGCGGCCTTAGTGTTAATGCTGTATCATCTTGATAGAGATGGGTTAGAGGGCAACAACCCGTGTTGTTACGCTGTCAGATATAAAAGCATGCAAGCTTCTGGGAAGCGGCAAGGAATAGGGTCAAGAATTACCCTGTATCCAGTTATATCGGCTAAAATCATGGTAAACAAGACTGACTTTTTGACTTTATGCCTTTCAGTGACAATGATGCTATGACTTGTGATAGGGTGATAAAGAATTCCAGGGAAGTTTTGACCTTCCACAGATTTGGTAATATAATGGATCCCTCCTGTCATGACTTTAACAAAAGTTGTACAGATATATCACAAACTCAAAAAGACAAGTTAAAATTAAGCAGATAAAAATTCACCCTGTAAAATTTGTTATGCTTGTAACCTTTGAGATGTCTTAGGGAAAGAACCTTAAAGGGACAATAATTTGAACAAAATAAAAGGAAAGAAAAAATAAGCTTGTGGTCCTTAATTTCTAACCAAAATGAGGATGTTTAGCAGAATACTAAATCAAGCACAGATGAAGACAAAAATCTTAAGAGCTTAATTGCACATGAGTGCTTAGTGATTAGGAGGAAAGGTACATCAAGGTTTTCGCAATTCCAAGTATCAGGTCTTCAGTCACATCCTGCTGTCTGTTGCCTGTCTAGTTAGCACAAAAATTAGTATCTTTCAGCTACTTGTTTCCAACAAATAAACTCCCTGTAGCCTAGGGGAAACACTGAAGCCAGAAGAATGTGTTCTCATCCTACCTATCCTGGCAGCTGTCTATGCTTCCATTAAGAGGTTTGTTGAGGATAAGCTGGAGTTAAAAGGATGATCACTATCGCCTCATATTAGTACTAGCTGGTTGTGTTGCATGAGAAAACTAATACCCGATCTGAACTGAGAATTTTGAGATTTTTCTCAACTCTGCTGAATGTGACCTCAAACATCCACTAATCTCATGCCACGCCTCAAACAGCAAATGCATGAAGTGTATGGGGTTTCTATCAGAAAATATTTAATAACTCTTCTTACCTAGCTAGATACACCATTACTGTGAAACTAAGAGTAGCCCTTACTTTTACTGATAGAAATTTTCAATTCTAGCATTTAAATTATGGACCTATATATGGCTTTCTTTGGATTATAAATAAAATACTTCAGATTTAGAGATTTTTTTAAAAATTATTTTTGCAGCCTAGGTAATTTTTCAAGCTAAGGAAATATTCTAAATTAAATATTCTCCTGCTCTGTTCCATGCTGTGGATTAAGGTACAGACTGACAGGCAGAAACATCACCTGTTCGTATGTCCCAATAGGGATTTAGACTCAAGGTGTTTGACAAGGAAAACAACTACTTCTTGAAGGGGGTGAGAAGGAGGATACACCACATGGGTGAGATAGAAATTATGTCAACTTCCACAGTAATTCCAGAATATGTTAGCTGCTATAAACATATGTTGGCTTGAAACTCCTACAAGACATCATCCCTTTTTTTAAAATTAGTCTGATAAAACAAACCATACACTGAAAAGATTTGACAAACTTTGATACCACTAGTATTAGACACGATAGATGTGTAGAATCATCTATTCATCATCTATTTATAATTCTTAGGTTTTGATACTGACATGGAACAGCTTTGAGCCTTTATTGGAGAAAATAATTGAAGTTTATTATGCTTTTTTAAAAAGGGCACCACCAATGTTTTACTTCCCTTCTGCTAGGAAGAACTACAGGTACTTTTTTTTTTTCAAAAGACTGCATACAGTTTGTCAATACAGATTACAATTGAAAATTTATAATAAGTTATAATAGTTATGAGAGGCATGTCAAAGTTAATGTCATGCAAGGGTTTCTATTATGGTTTCAGATTTGTGTGTCTTCTATCTTTATGAAAACTATTCCTTCCTTGTTTAAGTGATCTAGTGTAAAACATAAAGTAGTATGAAAATTTTGGACATTTGGTAAGTCAGTGGCAAAATGTCTTATTTATTAAGACATGAAATTTCAAAAAAACCCCATGTTATGTCATCCAGTCACCTTTAGCAAAAATTATATCATGTGTGGGTGCATATTAAGGTGTATTATACAGAGTGCATACTGCAATTTACACAGCATGAATAACATGGCTTAGAATATTTGTGATACTTTTTCTAAATTTCTGAATACATCATTTATTAAACCTCTACGTTCAGTTTAAAAAGAACTGAAATAGTACATATTAGGAAGTGCAATTTGGTATCTCTAACAATTCAGCGGTTTCTTCATTGCAATGAAAGTTCTTTGGCATGATAAGGTTTTCTGCTGTTGAGCCTTACTGGACAGGGTTTGTGGGTTTTTTTTCATTCTGCAGTACAAAGGACTGATTAACTTGAAATAAAAAGCATGGAGATTTAATCCACTGAAAGTAACAGCATGAATGTTCTTAATCTGTTCATTCTATCTGGTAATTTTATGAGCAGCTCTTTGTACAGCAGTGCATCTTGCAGGAGATGTAAGCCATTTTTACACTTCATTTACGTAACACAGGAGATGTGACTCGAGGATATAACAAGTCAGGCAATGTCTCTATACTCAACCAGAATTTCTAATTGAGGGTATGAAGTTTCTGTATCATTAAATGTCTTAGAGTATATGATATCAAGGCAATGCCATGGATCTCCTAGAACAACAACAATAAAATCTTGATAGCTCCCATTTGAATGGTATCATTTTAGGACAACATACTGGTGAAGACTAGGGAAAACCTTAGCTATTAGGAAAAATTTCTTTACTATGAGGCTGGTGAGGCACTGGTTGAGGGAACAGGTTGCCCACGGAAGTTGTGGATGTCCCATCCCTGGAGATGTTCAAGGCCAGGATAGATGGAGCTATGAGGAACATGGCCTAGTGAAAGCTGTCCCTGCCCATGGCAGGGGTGTTTGAACTAGATCTTTAAGGTCCCTTCCAACCTAAACCATTCTATGATTCTATAATCCTATGTTTCCATGAACAACCTCTCACTCAAGTGGGGTAATGACTTGGTTCGGTAAAGAGAACAAACATGGTACATACTAAGGATGTGAGTAAGTCAGAAGTACTTGCACAGTACCAAATGAGCAGCAATTTATCATGTATTTTAAAAAAAAAAAAGAGTTGTGAAATAGTTTGATTTAATAAAGTAATAATTTTACTGCAGATTAGTCCACACTGTGCACTGCTGTCAGCTTGACTAGCTGCCAACATCAGTGATGGGTGTATCCTACTGCAACCTGAGAATCAAATGTACATAATTTACTTAGTTGGTAAAAGTTCATTTCTATAAATATTCTTGTGTGATAGGTTATAAAGCAGAGATGTAAGTTAATACTTTTTAAAGAAAATTTCTGGTAAGTCAAAAACTTGAGATGTCCATGATATACCTCCCTGAAACACAGTGCCAGGTGTGCAGCATCAGAATATCAGATTTCCAACTACAGCCAAATAGCAGACCAGCAAAATATTTATAATGTGCAGTCATTATGCCCTTGACAAAGTATAATTTCCTTACAACAGCTAAACACTTCAGGCAAGGAGGACTAAAATACATCATCATAGAAATGTGTAGAGGCGTCTCAGCTTTTCTAAAGCAGTTTTCTAGAACAGAGCTAGTTTTCCAATTACTGCTTTTCATCATGTCAAAACTGCAAAGGCACACAGACTAAAGTCTTGACACTTTGACATTTGGCAGAGATATGGAATTCTTATAGGTATGGAGTTACAGATTGCAATCACAATAGATAAAAAGAAAAGAAATCAACAAACTTTTTCTGCCTCTTTTTTGTGGTTTTTTTTTTTTTTTTTTTTTAGATAGAACGAAACATAGGATAAATTAATTTGCAAGGGATCTCTGAAAGTCATCCAGTCCAAATTCTTGCTCACAACTGGGCTAGCTTCAAAGTTAGATGGGTTGCACAGAGAGGTCTTCAAGTGAGTTTTGGAAATCTCCAAGGGTGGAGACTCCACAGCTCTGAACACTTTCTCTGCTGTCAAACCACTCTCAGTAAGACCCATTTTTCTCATAACTCATCATAATTTCCATTGGTGCAACCTGCAACTGTTCTTCTTCCACAGTAAAAAAGAGTCTGTTCCTCTCTGTAATCTGCATTTGGGAATAAAGAGTGTAATTATCTTCCCTATCCCCATCTCTTTTCCTCTTCAGGCTAAACTAGCACAGCTTCAGCCTTTTCTGTGTGTCCCGTCCTGAAGTTGCCTAACAGTCTAGTCATCCTTCTTTGGACTCTCAAGTTTGTCAATGTTTCTACAGTATTGACAGTCCCAAAATGGGAACCAGTACACATCTAATATGGTGTTAGTTTTCACTACCACAAAGTCACAATGCTAAACTATGTTCAATTTGGTCCACCAGGATCTCTACCTCCTTTTCCTTAATGCTGTTCCTACCCAATACATCTCCAGACAATGCTCCTTAATGGGTTATTCTATGTCAGAAGCAAGTATTTACATTTATTTTTGTTGAACTTCATCAAGATTTTTCAATACATTCATCTAATTTGTTGAGGACCCCTTGCATGGTAGTCCTTTCCTCCGTCAGTTCAACTATTCTCAATCACTTTTGTAGTTGCTGATTGGTTTTTTTACCTTAGGTTTCATGCCTTCTTCCTGTGTCCTCCAGGATCTACATTTTTAGCTCCTGACACAAGTCCTCTTCTTGTCAAGTTCATATTCCTCCATTCTATCTCACCCTTCCTTTCCCATACACCTTGTCCACAACTACAGAAAACAGTATTTCCATAAAATCTTCCTTTTGTACTATCCACATGTCTCTCACCTCAGTTATTTCTGATCTTTACCTTATGGTAACATATCATAGACTTTAAGTGGGTATATCTCTGAAAACTGGGAGGAAGGATGGTTGTTTGGTTCAAACATACAGGAGCAAAGACAGCACACTGTGGAGACATGAGTAGCTTTCAAACTGAATATACTCTCACAGATTTGGAGACAATTGATAATTAGTTGACAGAACATTAAATTTATTATCAATCATGAAATTAATTATGGTAAAACCTTCCATAGAAGATTGTCTAATTGTATTATATTTCAGGTGTAATACTGTTAGGATCGAGTCATATTCCAGCTAAGAGCAGAAGAAAAAACAAATACTCTGAGCACTATTTATAGAAAATACGATTTCCCTCTCTAGTTGTAGAAAGATCTCTATTTTCAGTAGTTCATGAGTGTTCTGGTTGTTGCTGTTTCAAGTGATATGTTAGTATGAAGCCAGACCCACTATTGAAACGTTAATGTAAAAGCTTTTTTCTAGAAAAAGGTTATATGAGACAAAGAAGCTTTATCATAAAAGAGAAAAGAAGGGTGATTTGACTTGAAATTAGAACAATTTCACTTCAAATTAACTATGCAATCAGAAATGAAATAAGAATAGTATAAAAGTAGTCTAAGTTGGTTAAAAAAAAAGAACACAAACAAAAAACCCCCAAACAAAACCTAAAACACCCCAAACTTGGAACTCCATCTATTATTGTAAAAAGGACAGTGGAGATTATTTTTCTTCCTTTTTAAGTTTCAAGTAGGAGAATACATTAATGTAAAATTAATTTTTCCTCATCAAAAATCAGAGATTCAAAAGTTAAATTTGAACTTCTGAAGTCTTATCTCTTGTGCATATGAATATTTAATGTATCTTTTAATTATATAATGATATACTACCCTTTGACTCAGGTCTCTCTTTATTAAGGGGATGTTATTTTTAAACTAATTCAATATTTTGAGCTGCCTCAATATTATAATTCCCATATAAAAAAAAAACTTTTCCCTAGAAATAATAACATAATAAAACAAAAACTCTAAGAGGAACTCCAAGAAGAGCTAATACTTAGTAGAGTGGAAGATATACACCTGCAGGAGAAAGCCTGCTGACATTTTCTCTCACAAACATACTGATTTTCAAAGATATTTATTGACAAAATGTCATATATGAGATTGAGCTACACTTCAAAGATCATTTGTAAGAAGATCCCAAATGAATCTGTGTTGCAGAAAGTGCTAAATTTTGATGAGTAGAAATATGGGTAGAAGATATTCTTAGCTCTTCTTGCTTCATACTGATTGATTTGCACTAATTGCATCACTTTGTTTTCTTCCATTATGACTCTTTCACATAATCTAGACATATTTTATAGAAATTGATCTTCATGAATTTATATCATATATTCACTCTTGATAGAAAGAAAGATGCTTCAAAGCACATAAATTCTATAAAAAGACAGCTTGTCTTTTGGGTGATTCTTCAAATGGATAGGCTTCAACAAAAAAACCTATTTAATCTATTTCTATATTCAAATTTTGATTGATATGGCAAACTCCATTTCACTTGTGATATTCTAAGTTAATGGCGCTTTCTGAAACTGCCATCAATTACTGGTGTGGACATGACAAATAGTGATGTGAAGTTCACCCATTTTTTTTAACTTAGTGTATTCAAAACCTTTTTCCGCTAAATTTGCAAATATTCAGATGGAGGGGTGTGTACATACTGTTTAAACCCGCCTGTGAACTTTAGATACCAAAACATGGCTATTATTTCACAACTGCAGCAGAAAAGAGATCCTGCAAAGAATGTCAAAGAAAGGAATAGTATAAGAAGAGACTGTAATTTGTTTTTCCATTAAGAATTAATAGTAAATGCCATCCTTGCCTTGGAATTATCAGCAAAATATAAAGATGTCTTTACTTGAACAAGGCAATTACTATAATTGAAAGGTATATGAAGAATATATTTTTTGTTCAGCAAGCACTGAGAGCCAAAGCATTTGAAAGAAGTAATTTTCTTTCAGTATCTGGGCCTTAATTCTTAGAAATCTGCACTTGGACAGTCTCTGCACAAAGACACCACAGGTTCTAATCAGCTCATACAGGAATCCCCTTGAGTTACAGTTTCCCACAGAATGGTCCTTTACTTCCAAAACAAAACTTTCATGGTTCTCAGAGGTCATGGAAACATCAAACAAAGCCAAAAGCTCAACTTTGTGGGACTCCTTTTCTCTCGTAGGGCCTAATTAGCTATTTTATTTTAATCCCAGAGTAGGAAGGTTGCTAATCCTTGACTTCAAAGACCTCAAATTCTAAAATGTAATTAAAGGAAGCAACTCATTCTTCCAACATGGGAAGAGTTGACTTAAAAATTCTGTTTCCCTTTTTTTACCCCTGCTTCCAAAAGAGCACTGGTTTGCAGAAATCTCTCCCTCCCATTTAGCTCCTTAAACAGTGCTTAGGGATGTAGGGCTACCTGAATGTTAGCTTTCAATTTTTATCCTTTCTAGCTGTCTAACATATAGGTGCCAGCTCCTGATGTAAAACAACTGCCCAAAGTGGAATTACAGCAACACCATGGAAGGATATGGCACTGTCCATGATGGAAGGAGAACGTACAAGCAGATGTAGTCAGAACTGTCATTAGAGCATTATTAAAAGTGCCCTACACAAATATTTCATAGATATTCACAAGAAAGGACAAATATACTGTAACTTAAATTCATAGGTAGGATCATCATGATACAGTCCTTTGACTTACAATTGAAAACAAAAACTTATTTAAATTTCATATTATTTTCCCCAAATATGTTTTAAGTGAATTTCAACACTACATAGAAGAACAACACTTTTTTCTATGGATTCTTTATTGGAAATTCCATTATATTTTGTGAAGTAAAAAGTAAATCAGTGTTAGATTTTTTAAATTACAACAAATTATAGCAGTCGACTTTCTAGTTACCATGGTTACAGGTCCCAACAGACCATTCTCTAAGAATTTTCTCCTCCACCCAAGATAGAAATAGTCTTTTAAAAATGTTATCTAGACTACAGCAAAAGTCGATTTATAGTGTATTTATGCTGATGTGCATATTAACAGAGCTTTTGTTAATGAGACTGCCACTTGGGTACAAGGATGGGCATCCTTATACTGAGAACGACAGCTACTGGAAATTATAGGTCTTAATTCTAAATAAACCATAAACACTCTAAAAATAAACTCCACAGCATTTTAGCTTGACAAATATGAAAAATATTTTCTGTAACCATCTGGCTAACCTATGAATAAGAATCCCATACAATGACTTTTTCTCACTTGGTCATGTTTATTTCTGCCAGGTGCCTCTGTTCTGTTTTGCGCTAATCTATTGTTCTTTTATGATAACTTTCACTACACTTAGTAAGCACCTTTGCTCACAGCTATGTACTAAGCAATTTAACCTTTGTCTTACATGGGATTATTCTGTACATTTTGCTTATCTTCTGGAGCTCTCGCACATGCTCAAAGGAAAGGAATTTAGTACAATTTTGCAAACAAAAAAAAAATCACAATTAATTTAAAGGGAAGGCTGTTCATATGTATATCTTTTCAAGATAATCACATGGAATAATGCAACAGATGGATTTACAAAGAACTTCTTTTCAATAGGTGTGAAGCTTCAGCTACAATACGCAAGTACACTTGCTGAGTTGTCAGTTTCCCCAAATTTTCTTTTCAGTTGCAATCATCAGACATACACTGAGGGGACACAATCCTCATATTTCTAGAAACAACAGTTTGGAATGACTGCAATAATAAATATTAATGCCCTGGCCAAAACTGATATTTGCTGGTCTTTTTCAGAAAAAATTATGGAAGTGCACTGCTAATATTATTGGCTGCAACTTTAACAAAGTCAAAGAAACTGGACGGGTTTAAGCTACCAATGGCTTTGTCTGCCATATATGGAGTCAAATGTTTGATTCCTTAGTATGTTATCTTGGCAACCGTTTAAGGAAATAAGAATCAAACACTTGTGCAATATTTATCTTGAATGCATTAATATGGAGGAACATACACAAAAGCCTCTGCGAGATTTACAGGATTTACTATGTGTCTCCCATTACACAAAAGCTGTTTCATATATATCAATAACCAAAAAAAAGAGAAGCAAAATGTTTCCATGCATTAAATTATCCTCTAACTATCATGTTTTCTGGTTTCCTTCATATCAAGATTATTTTTTTTTCCCCTTAGAATTCTATGACCAAAACTGTTTATAACATCTTAGAGCTACTACAAATTCCTGATATGTTTCATTCAACAAATCCTTTCACTACTAATAGATTACACTAAACTAATCTTAACCTGCTAATATATTTATTTTGTTTCTACTACAGAACATAATATAAAACACTGGCGAAATTAGAAAAGCAGTTAAATATTCAGGTAAACATTAATTCAACAATTCATCATGGTATTAGACCATCTGCTCAAGTCTAAAGAACTTCATATCACTGACAAAATGGGACAGAGTGTGGGCAGCACCTACTAGCTGCAATCCCATTTAGGTAGGTGCATTTCCAGAGGGAGAAGTCATCCGTCCATGCTCATTTAACAAACCAGACCTGCCTATCTAAACTGTTGTTTAAGTACCTTAAATTCATCTAGGTCAACACTAATATAGCCCACTTTCTAACTCACAGTGAATCTATTTTCCACCCTCCCCCTTTGAACTAGACTGTGGCTAGCCAGGCATGTAGAAGTTAAGAGCCAGAAGACCAGAAATAGCTTAAAGAAACAATTCTAGTAAAGTGTTTGGCACTGAACAGTCTCCTGGATTCTGCTGCAATACTATTACTTTGTCTCAAGCAGTCCTAAGTGGAGAATTTTCCCATTCATGCGACTGACCAGGAACCCAGTAGTGTCCGCGCTAAGTTCCCTGTTCATAAGAAGAGATTTGCCTCTCTCCACTGAGCTGTTAGGCATGGTTTCTGTGCTTCTAACTCTCTGTGGCATACTGGGGAGACAGAAGTACATGTTCCTTCAGATTAGGGATTAGGACATAGGATGATGAGTTCTTTCTTGAAATGAATAGTGCCAAGAGCCCAGGTTGCCATTCCTCACATGCGGGGCTTCTCTCTGCCAGATAGTGAAGGAGGTCAGAAGTAGCACTAGCAAGGTAGTAAGTGCAGGTACAACCCACACCCCATTAGGTGCATATTCACAGTAGAAGCTTATGCAAAACAAAGCTCAAGGAGACATAGACCAAACTGGCTACTGGCTCTCTATACTTGTAGTGGTGAGCTAGGCATCTGACTTGAAAAGGATTGAACTGCCTCTTCTTTTTTGCCTCAACTGAATGAACTGCATGTCTTAGGAGGAAGAGCATTTTTCATTCAACTCATAGGGTTCTTACATGGTTAAATTTCCCCCTTCTTCTCTTGTCTGTTTCTCAGGAGTTAAACAATATTTATATGACATGTAACCTGAACCTGCAATGCTTCTGTGCCTGCCATGTTATAGCTTAGCTATCTAGAAATCCCATAACAATTATAAATTTTATTCAAATAGAATAATGGAGTGATCATGCTTCCAATATAAACTGCTGGGCAATTTTGATCACCAATTAACATTAATGCCAATGGCCATTCTATCATGTTTGTTTCGAGCAGAACAATATTCATTACTTTTTAAAAAGTAATGAATATAACAACAACAATAGGCCTAAGCCAAAATTCTCCAGTGCTCCATCTAAAGATGCAGATGAATGTTCTGAAACTGATTCCATCTTTTGGTCCCTTAATTCTAGAAACTGGGGATCTGAATAGACTATATCTCGTATAGTATAATAGACTATGCCTCCTTTATGGCTGATGAACCCAAATTTTCTGTCTTTGGAAATTTGTGGATGATACTCATGTTGATCCCACTTTGGTTGTAAGTCAGGTTATGGGAAGGACAGAGACATTGACTTTTTGGCTGGGGACACACAGCTTTACAAAACTGTACAAAGCCAGGGCAGGTAAAACAAAAGAATAACTCAGGAGTAAATATCAGTACAAGAAGTGTTGAAATCAACTGTAAACGATAAAAGACTGTGATATTTAATTGTGACAGCAAAGGGAGAGAGTTCATAGGAAGAGCGTATGTTCTACCTTACACTGTAGGCACAGTTACTGAATAATTTCCTACTGCCAAAAATTTCCCCGATACTGCTACACAAATAAAAATAACTAGCATCTTGGACCTAAGAACACTTATCCTTTCCCTAACACACAGTTGCCAAAGACACTTTTTAAGTGCTAATTTAAAACTGTGCATAAATTCACCTGAGTAAAACCCCCTAGGCTGGAAAGGCCTGCCTGGCAGTAAGTACATTCCAGTTGTCAGTGGAGATCTTCCCTAACATGAGCAGAGCTTCATGTGGTTTAAGTGTTCTGTAAGCAGCTGTGAGTTTCTGACTGGGTGGCCCAGGAACTACAGTGTCAATAACTGAATTATAATTCTGAGCTAAAAAGACTTGGTTTTTGCCTCATGAAGAAAATCCAAACCAATAAGATTTATATATTTCATTGCTTGAGGCATCCATACTCTTCACAAAAAAAAAAATTATTCCAGATATTATCATTACAATCTGCATCTTCATTGGATTATATAAATTATAATTTCTAATACTTTGTAATGTTCAAAACAGAATAATTATTTATATTTCCTATAAGTCAAAATGTATTGTGTTATTTAATTTTCAATTATTAAGCCTTATCAGCTAGTTGAGATAGAAACAGTGAGAAATACAGTTCTATTTACCTGAGTCATACTATGGAAAACTGCAGCACTCCCAAATTACTGCCACCAACAATAGATAGCTAATTTCCTTTAACTTCTATGATTCCTATTAAAGTTATTATAATAGCTGGCTTTTTAATATCTAAAGGTTGCTTCACAGTACACTTCCAATATCAGTTATCTTAGTGTGACACTTCTGAAAAGAAGATCAGCAGCTTTGATTATTTATTAAAATCACACACAAATGTGTTGTTAGACTCAGAAAGGAAAGCGTGACTGTTTGGGAGAACTGTATTATAGTTGTCAGATTTTCAGCTAAGGTTGTTCTAATAAAATAAAACAACTATAACAACTGATCATAAGCCACTAATTTTCTAACAATACCCTAACTCATTTTCACTGTTGCATATAAATATATGCATTTTAAGAGGAAGCAGAAGCAAAAGTTATTGCAGGTGTTGGAAGCATTGAATAAGGAAGAATAGAAGAAAATTGATTATATAGAATAAAACTAATGAATCCTGGCAGCACTGTCTAGTTGATCCCTTTCTTTCGGCTTCACTTTTTCATTGTCCATTCAGTTTAGGGCTATTAGTCAAAAGTCTAAAAAATCTAGTAATTTTATAGTGCCCAAACTCTCAGTAGGGAATGAAAAAGTGTCTTTGGTACCTAATAGTCTTCTTTGAGCTGCTTTCCTCTTGTTCCAGTGGCATCCAGCCTGCTTTTGAATTCATCTCTTGGTCTAAGCAGCAAAATCATTTGGTTCCTAGTTGTACTGGAGATGACTGTTCTCTCATGACAAGGCTATTTTCAATGCTGGTTAATTAGTAAGCACATAGTTGCAGATCTTGCCCTTTACCATGCAAACCTAGCATTAGTATGCAGCATATGCTGCAGACTTAATATTAGGGCAAGTCTTGCAGTGGTAATCAAGTTCCTACACTTGATTTTTTTTTTTTTTTAAATGGTAATAGTTTATTTCTGAAGTTCCACCTATCTATCCATTAAGTGAAGAAGTGTCAGGGCACAGAGGGGAGCAATCTTTTATGTTGTCTATGAATAATTTAACTCTTAATTCAGAAGGGGGGAAAACGTACCTAGTATTAAACAAAGCTAATAATTCTCACATGCGTTAGTGCTTTCTCTATGATCTGTGCTGTTAGGTATGTGTTACAAAAATCTAGCAGCCTTTCAATTTATACAGAAAAATTGGTGACTGACTAGTCTGCAATAACAACCTTTGCACAGAGTAGCCCTACAATACAGAAAGTGTGAAAACACTGCAAGGCTATAAAAAATGCAGAGGTCTGAGTGTCTATTCTAAAATGATTCCAGGACACAAGTCACCACACTTGCTCTCATTTTACGTAAAATCTGTGCAAATCCTGTAATCACGTATGTTAGTCAAAATATTGGTTTTTGGTCAATAAAAGGTAGTAAAAACATCCAAAAAACTACTTTAAAAAATGTTCAAATATTGTGCTACTCATGCTGAGAAAGTGAGCTTCATAAATTTACTTATAAGATTAATATGATGAAGATTGCAGACTAACTAGCATATAATGGATTCTATACATATTTGTGAATGTAGTGAATATAGATTAGTTTCCTTTAACCCATTAGAGAAATATTAACACAGTTTATCAAATAAGTTTAATAAGATATATATAAAGTTAGACTTTTAAGAAATAGTTTTCATTTTTAAATGTCTCAATACAGAAGGTTTATGCCAACTTCTTGTCTTTCCCTGTCATCTCTCAAATAAGTTTTGACACAGTGGAACAGTTTTAGGTAGAGTTAACAAAGAGGCAAAGGCTCAAAGAGAATTTGAGTTTCCAGAAGATGTTACAAATTTGGAAACTAAAAAAAGGAGAGGTAGACAGATAACTGTGGACACAGCTACATCCTGAGATACAATTTCCTGAGAGGAAGGTAGGCAGAATGTAACAGCTACACACCCCATCTGAAGGCATCTGGGCCAGGCAATCTGGACATATCTAGTTGCAGACTAATGACTAAATGCTTTATCTGCTGGGGTGTCACGGACAGACCCAGGAAGGAACAGATGTTATTGCCATGGAAGACAGATCTGAGAGATTAAAGGACAAAAGACAGTAGGAAACCAGACACGCTCATTAGCTCTACAGCTGATAGAACAAGTACTATACTTACATATATTCATTGGCATGCTGAAGTTATACTGCCTTCCTAGGTGGCTGAATAGAAACCTTTTAATGGCTTGTCATATAAGTAATGTGGGTACATTGACAGATAATCTTCATTAACAAGACACCTTTTTTTGTTGTGTGGCTGCCAGAGAAGAAGGATTAATGGTGTTCCCTTGAACTGAGGAGTATTCCTACAGTTGTCATTTAAAGTCCACATGTGGCAACAGAAAGACTCAGGGAAGCACAAGGAGCTATGCTGTCCCTTGCATAGGGACTTACTAAATAATAATACCCAGACTCCTGTTACCTACAACTATACTGACTCCATAGTGCAGATCTTACCAAAGGAACATCGTACAGATGACTGGTAACTAAATTTCATTTCTCTTCAAGTCACAGACATGAAGATCTCCAGCTCTTAAAATGGCAGAAAATACTGAGGGCTGGCTTCATTGGAGACTATCTGTCACGGATATCTCCTGCTTCACATTTAGATGTATTGAGAGTCACAATACAAAGAACTGCTGCTCTCGCAAATCACTTCGACCAACAATAAACAGCTGATGTCCTTTAAGCATGTAATAAGGATATGCTTGCCCCAGGGCAGGCAGGTAGCCCTTTTCAATAAATTCTTCTCATTCCTAAGACATAAGGAATACTTGCATAATGATAGGAAAATTACATTTTTTATTTGGAATCGAAGATATTTAGAATTGTTTTCCTGGTGACTTTTAGACCCATTATGTTCACTTGTATTTGAAAGGCTTTCCTAGGCACTAAGTTTCCTAGGCACTTTTACAAAGGACAGCAAAGTTAATAGCCTTATTAGTTAGACAGAAATTCAAATGCTGTAGCACCTAAATGATCAACAGCAATAGAATAAAAGTATGTATACTATGGACATACTTTACAGTTTAAATCTGATATGAACTGATGAATAATATGTATGTGTGTGTGTGTGTTATAATTATTTTTCCAATATAGTATTTAACTATGTCCTGACATTGTAACAGCTGATGTCCTTTCCTGTTCTTGGTGGGGCATTTTAATTATTCAAAGTAGCTGTACTATGTTAGTATCATGAAAGATCATTTTCAGTTTGTAGAAGAGGTTCTGGATCTTCTGACAGAAACCCTGAACAAGAATGAAAGCATTTTTCCCTCAAACCTTTCACTGAAATGTTTTTAGTCCCCTGTAGACTTCGAACTGAATTGACTGCTGGTGTTCAAGAATAAATTTTGCTGTCTGTGATGAGAAAATTTTATACAAGGTCTTAATTTGCCTTTTCATCATTTTCTACAAATTTCCTAAAAGTTTCCTAGCTTTGGGGAAGATTGGCCAGCTTTTGTAATTAGAATTGCATAAAAAAAGACTGAGGCAAGCATTGGTTGGAATTTCTCAATCTTACATCAATTATTGTCCATTTAAGAGACAAGCAGCAGTTGCCAGTTTAATCGTTTTATGAGACTCCATTTATCATTCATGTTAAAATGGCCCTGGGTAGGTTCTTTTTATCCATTATAAATCAAAATAAATAATGAATAATGATAAGTAATTGCAACTAATGAATCAGACATGGCATTCCTTATTCCCACTACATCAACTCTACACATGTACACTGCTTAAAAGCAGCAAAACTATCTTCACAGATAGCAAAAAATAGCAAAGAGGGCAATGCTGCTACTTCAAAGAGCTTTTGCAGCAATACCCTATTTGGCACAAGAGAATAACTTGGAATTAATGTGGATGCTTTAAAAATAAAGAGAACAGTGATTTCTTCCTTGTTGCAGAGCTGTGAGGTGGACTTGTATCATGACTGAATAATGTTTTATGTAGTTATTAGTAGCATGTGGGTTACACCAGGAGAAATAGTACTCAGGTCTACACTGCTTAAATTTTTTCATACTATTTACAAAATCCCTTAGTCCTATAAAAATAGATTCTTAAATACATTTCTTGCTTACAAAATCAGTCCTGTAATAAATTTACACTTTTTCCATTGACAGTTTTGGCTAATATATATCCCATATGGTGGTGAACGAAGTTCAAAAACTATGCAACACTCTTATTGTTGGGGGTAGCAAAGGAATTCTCATGACAGAAAGACAGGAAGATAAAAATAAATAGCTGATATACAAGTGCTTTGCATTGCTTTGTACAACTTCTAGGTCAACCAAACTCCAGTATGTACATAAAGCTTAAATTAAAGGAGTATATGAACATTAGAGAAGTATTATACTCATCTTCCCTAATATGTAGTATCCAAAGATATTTCACACAGTAGGAATCTAGACAATATATAAAGCAATTCTGCATGCAATGTAAATTTGAGCTACGGTTACACTGAGAGATCAATATTTTATAATAAATTTTGAAAACAAAAACCACCTAACAAACAAAAAAGGCAAACCCAAATGTTAGAATTAAAAGAAAGTGTCAAGAAAATATTTCATTTGATTTAATCTGAACCTCACTTTTTTTGTTAAATACTAGAGAAATATGCTTAACTTCAGAAAAAAAGACTTTTGAGATGAGAATTGGGAATACCTTGTTCTAAAGATCTAGAGCAGCTTTTATGTTTTCACTTTTTCAAATCCTGTTAGCCAAAACAACTTGCTAAATTCAATACAAATTGTTTACCTCAATGAAAGAGAGCTCAATGCCCCAATGAAAAGTTGTATGCCAGAAAATTACTTCTGCTGTAAAGTATGTCAAAAACAGCTTTATGAAGGTATGATCTTGGAGGAACAGCTGAATGAAAAGGAAGTCTCTGTTATAGCCTTAGTCATAATGCATTACAAATATGAGGGGAAAATCTAAATACAATAATTTGATGTTTTTAAGTAACACAGGAAAATAACCGATGTTTGATTTGAAAGAAAACAGAAATAAGAACAGTTATTTGAACAGTAATAAAAAGTTATTTGACTTGTGATTAAAAAATGGTATGTAGTTTTTTCCTACATTTCATGCATGATTTAGCAGAGACCCTTTTCACAACAATGAAGAGCTATCCAGAGAGGTACTAAAGTCTTCATCAAACAAAGCCAATTGCATCCTTCAAATATCTACTCATTTTGCAAAGATCATTTTCCCAGAGTACTGCATTAATTATTACTTTGTTAAACACTATGCAGTCCATTCAAGCATAAACTTTATTTGACTTGTCTTCATTTAATTTTCAAAGCACTATATATACTATTCCTTTGCTATACATTGTTTCCATTTGTCACAGTTTCCATTCCTGATCAAATTATAATGCTGGCATTGCTAATAGCTGTAGTTTCAAATATACAAAGTCTTCGAAGTTCTCTCTACTGTCTAATAGGAGTTCACTGCAAGCATCCACAAGGGCTCCTCTTTAAGCTTTTTTAAGTCCCTCCTTGAAACTCACTGCTGAGAGGCAGTGATTAAGTTACCAGTGGGCAGACAATGCCACCTCTGAGCAGCTGCATCGTGTTGTTTCAACCCGTTTGCCCACTGTCTGTAGCAACCTGCCACCTCTTGTCTTAGCACCTCTTCGAGCAAAGGCAATATTTTAACACCATGTTTATATACTACCTTTTGCAATGGGATTCTGATGCATGAGTGTGAACGTAAGTTTGATGAAATACTGACAGAACCTTTATAAAAAACATACATAATAAAAAGTGATGCGTCTTTGAGTTAAGATTCTGCTCTCTAATTAAAGCAAAATGTTCAGCACCGCAGCGGGAATGAAAGGAAGTCTGCCTGTAAAATGTCACTTTTCTCTGGGGTGGGGGCTGTGGGCTTTGCATAAAGCTGTGATCAACCTGTGTATAAACCTGAGTAGAAGAGAGGAATTTTTTTGAGGTAGGACATACAGAACTCACTATCAGCAGAGCTACAAAAACATAGAGGACTTAAACATTAGTCCATGAAAACTCTTCCCTTGCCTTGCTAACCAGGACCTGCAAGAGCCCTCTAGCACAGAACTGAATGTTTTCACTCCACTGCTCCTGTGGCAAGGAAATTCCTTAATACATGAGGGGAAACAGTACCATGGCCATTCTGTATCTCACAAAGAGTAACACTAAGTGTGCACAAGGATCTGTCCTTCAAAATCCAAGAGAAACAAATTATTTGTCAGTCCTGCTCTATCAAGAGAAGTGATTTAGAAAGTAATATGTAAAAACCCTGTGTAACAGGTGGGTAAGACAGAGATGTTGCAAATGTCTTGTTCACGGGTTCTGCTGTCATAAGTCAGTATTAATAAGAAAAAGTGATAGGATCAAAAGAATATGCCCATAATTCATTTATACTGGATAGAAATTTAGACAGAAAAACTGAGTCTTTCTTTGTCCAAGAATGAAGAAATATTTAAAAATAGGAATGCAATAATTGAAGCATAACACCTAAAAGGCATGCATGTGAAATGACATCTGTATTTATAGGACAGAAGCCAGAGTTTCCAACTCATGGATTACATATATGAATTATTTAATTATTATATTTACAAAAATGTATCTGAATACATTTTCTTTTCCAGCCTGTAACAGGAAACAGCAGAGGTGCTTTCATAAATTAGACCTAAACTATTAAACTTCACATGTAATGCAAACTGCAGGAGCAAGAGGATTTTAATCAGTTAAAAACCATTTTGACCATACAAGAGAATCTGAGGAAAGACAGGACTAGGAATCTGGTTTAAGTAGGGAGTATATTCAGAGATGACTGAGAATGCTGAAGACTGGAACACATCCTCTTCTGTATGGAACAGGATGGACAGGGAATTCTAGGTGCATAACGAAACAGTAATAGAGACATTTCCAGCTATGTACAGGTTAAAGATACATTTTAATTTTTGTAATCTCTAATTATAGTTTTAAAGGGACAGGAGCTGAAGAATATTTGCAGAATCCACAAAAGCTAATGGAGATGATGGATATTTCAAGGAGGGATTTTAAGACAATCTCCTGTTTATAAGCATTTACTTGTAAAATTTGTACCAAAGATTACGATGGCCTCTGTAGAGCATTAAAAGGAGAAGGTTTCGTTTTCTTTTTCCTCGGTGACTTTTCTGATAATTTCCCTCATATTGTCTTCAGGCCCATATTGAATAAGGCATAATTATAATGTATCTAGACCAAGCTCTGCCTATCTTATTATCCCTGATTGGACAGTGGTCTTTAGCTGATGCTGAGAGAACCGCCTAAAAACAGCAGCAGCAAACAGGGACCGTTCCTCTCATGTCCACTCCCTGCTTCCAGAAGACGACAGGTCAGAGTCTACGGATTTTGTATCTGCTGGTATTCTTCTTCTGTTAGTGATTCTGATTCGTTTTCACCATGATAACTTGCAGGTGCTTTTCGAAACCAAGAAAAGTCTGCTAGCAAAAAAGGAAGAAAAAGGCACGTCATAGTCTTCTCTGGATTATTACACAACTAAAATACATGAGACAAACAATTTTTTGGTGAGCTATAAAAAGATTATAAAAACAGTAATTTTCCATACCTAGCAGATAAAACCAGTTACTTATCACAATCTAATGAATGCCTTAAATGACAGTGATATATGAAGGTACTTAAACAGATACATTCACTGTTTCAGCTGGCAAAAATTCACGATAAATAGCTCAGGTCAGCTTTGCATTTACCATCTATTTACTAGTTGAAAAGAAGGGGAATGCAAAAAGATGGCTTCTCCTTGCCAGACATTATCCATAAAAGATCCTATTGAACAGTGATATCAGACACAGTGAAGATACCTGCTTGGACTTCAAAATGAGCAGTTTGTGGTTGTAACCAAGTACAGTTATTAATTCTAACCCAATTTTCTGCTTTTACTTAGAAAAGTGAGTTGTATTTTTACATAAGACTTTTAAGAAAAATTAGTCTCAGGAACAGTCTAAAATAATTATTTAATCATTGAAAAAATCGATTACTAACATTTATTTTTCCTTTTTAGTACACTGGTCCATCAAGAAAATACTTTTGACTACTGGCCATGCAAGTATTTGCAACGATTCAGAGAAATTATTTCAGTAAAAATCAAAGCTTTCAGTGGTTATTGATTCTCCATGAGTCTACATCATTATCATTGCTGACACCTTAGATGTGTTTCTGACAGCTTAGGTATTCTTATTGAATTTACACAGTTATTCAATAATCCTGCATTAATATACCAAACTATATGCACATACAGAAAAGTATAACTGCTTTGCCCCTTTTTTTCCCACTCATAGTTCTGGAAAGAAGAATCCAACAATTCAATAGTGCTAAATCATTTAAAATAATAATAATTCTTCAGGAAATCATTATCAGTTTTAATAAAGCCCTTACTATACAGATAAATCTTTTCTATGGAGCATGTATGTACATAAATGTCACTGCTGTAATGATAAAGCACCACCTAAGTAAAAAAAATTCAAAAACTGTTCAAGACAGAAACAGATCAGTCCTTCTCTTTAAATGCTTAAACTGTCCCTTGTAGTAAAATTGCTGAAGAGGAAGCAACATATTAAATATCAAATTGACCTGAGACAGATAACATTACTGGATTTTAGACATCAAATATTTCCTTTTATCTTAATTGGCTATTAGACTTCATGAACACAAAATGCTCAGGAGAAAATAAAGTTTTTATGTTTGTTTTCCTCTGGTATATTTGGTCATAAAGATGGTAGAAAGACCAGTAAACCCTCACACACTGTACAACAGGTTCTTTGTAGAGTGTGAGATTTTGAGGGTTTATTCCTCTTCTGAAAACAAAGGATCAGAATACAAAGAACAGCAAGGCTAGTTAAAATAATGGCTTGTGCTACCCATGTGAGCTGCATATTTTCACTTCCAAGTCATTATCTTTTATAACTAGCAGTTAGTGTAAGCAAAGAAGCTCAAACCAAATGATGGTTATAGCATCTAATCAGATGCCCACATGGTTAGTAAACAATATAAAACTGTAATTAAATGGGACCTAACAATGAACATGTTAATTCCAGTTTTTTTGTAAAATAACTCTAGAAATTGAGACCACCTACAATTAATAACTACCTACGGAAAGTTAAATTCAACGGAAATTTTTACTCTAAACTGAACAAGCTTTGTGTGAATCCCCGTTTACTCAGCATCTATGTCTTACAAACTTAATTATGAGGAGGGCTTGAACCACTGCTGTGTTCTTCAAGTTCTATGTTGCTGTCACTGCATAAAATTATACTGCTGGAAAACTAGAAACTATTAAGCTTCTAGCATTTGAATTTCTCTAACAACACGACTGTGTTATACATTTTACAGCAGCTTTAGAGCTGCTGTAATACAGTATTGTAGTACAGGATCAGGTACAAGCTCAACTGGAGCATTGAAACTAATACACCAGCATACCCTGACAGAAAGAAAAAAAGATGGAATAGAAATTGTTGACTTCTGCTAGCTGAAGGCTTCTCAGAGAGAGTGAGAGATAGACATCTTGTCCCAACATTTTAAATCAACTGGAAGATATAATTTTAATTTAAAAAGTTCTAATTAAAAAAAAAAAAAAAGACTAATAGAATCACCCTTACTGTCTTAAATTTAGTTGATACTAGTTGGCTGATACTTTTAGATCAACTTAAGACCAGCAAAATCAAATTGCTTTCTGACAATTCTAAAATTGCTTCATCATATTATCTGATATTTTTAATTTAAAGCTATAAAGAGCTTATTTCTTCCCTTTCATTTTAAAATAATAGTTTTGCATGTGAAAAAATGTATTATAACTGCAAACGTGCCTATTTAAATAATTAAAGATACTGTACTCCATTGTTTAGTTACAACAGAAATGAATGCAGGCAGCATAAAAACAGGCACTAAACAACCCTTCTCGCCCTCTGCTAAGTTTTTACAATGCATATCTTCTCTCACATTTCTTACCAGTTCAAAATCAAGCTGACAGAAAATCCAGCATATACTTTTTGGGGAAGTAAAGACTGGGTTCTGTATCATTTGTATTTGGGTTTTGAAATATATTTCCTTTTAAACCTCTAAGAGGATATTTAATTCTGTCAAAATAATATTAACCTTTTCATGATACATTTGAGTACTAGAAAAGAGTTTTAAGGAAGACTTGCTTGAAAGGAAATGGAGAAATTAAATACAGCATATTGGCAAAAAATGTAATGAAACTAAATTCTGCTACTTTCCTGTTGCTGTTTTGATCAGATTTAATGGTTTTTGCATGCCAGTTAGTCCTGACAGTGTATCATTCAACAAAACCTCAATTCTCCAAGGTATTTACACATGTACCAGGTCCCTCTGAAATCAACTACTCATGTGCCTGAAAACTAGGCTTGGTCTTAAACAGTTGATGGAGAGTAGTCTCATTTAATTTTCATTACAGCTGGTGAAAGGACTCACACTCAATTTTGAGAGACGATATTTTAGTTCTAAGCCCCACACCACATTGCAAGTTCTGCATGGGTGGATATCTGTATCCAGTTCTTATTGGTCTGCCATAATATTATGGCATCGCACTTTTGGTTATTTCTCACACACTGGAGAGCTTTCATGGCAGTTTAATTTTGTCCCTGGACTGTTCTTTCCCTTCTTTGCTGTCATACCACCTTCTGCCATGGTCCCACAGCTGGTGATCTGATTATGATCTGATTATGAAAGGTGTCAACTAACTATAAGCACAAAGGTGCTGATCTAAAGTGTTTCAAAACTTAAATTTATTTCTGTGTCCACCTACATGAAATGCTAAAGAGAGCATTATCTGCCTCTTTGGCTTTTGCAAAACTTCAGGAAAATCTGAGGCCTCCAGGTAAGTAATCAGGAAGAACCAGTATGTCGATAGAAGAGCTTAGTAAATCAGTAATAAGAGCTAAGGGTCCGGGTGCAGCAGAACTCCTCCCATGCTCAATGCATTTCAATAAATCTATTTTCCATGTTATCAATGCCCCCTAAAGAAAAGCTCTGCATTATAGTTAAAACAATTACTTTGGAAACTTATAAACCATTTTGTTTTAAATAAAGTTTCAGGGTCCTATTGCATCACCAAAAATTCTCTGTAGCAGTGATAATTTCAGATTAAAAGTTGTGAAATAACTTCCATAATCCCTTTCAGAACTGCACATTCTTCAGAGAAAAGAAAGAGTGAGGTGTTTATTTGCTTTATGTCACACCATAGCAGAAAGGGTTATGTCTTTCACCCTCTTTCCAAATGTAAGAACTAGGGGTTATCAAATGAAATCCACGAGATAGAAAGCCAGAGGAAACTCTGATGAAATGTGTAGTTAAATTGTGGAAATACTTCTTCAGAAGTATATGGATGATAAATATTTAGATGAATGCAAGGGGAGATTGGACAAGTTAAAGAAGAAAGAACTGTCAGACCTAGTAAATAGAAAGATAACCCCTTAAACTTCAGGAAGGTAGGATATCATTCCAAATTTTATATATTATATCTAATACTGGAGCATGAACAAGGCTGAGAACTTGTTCTCCTGAGTACAGAAGTAATACAAGAGGTTATTGCTGTAAAGGGCCACAGACCACAGAAGTTTATGTTCTTATGTAGAAGCCCACATGAGCAGTGGCAAAATTCAGTGTGCAAATTGTAACAAACTTGTAAATCTTTGATTTCATAGTCTAAAAAGGCAAACAACACTGAAGAAACAAGGGATCATAAAAACTATTAATTAAGCACACTTCAGATATTTCTGACTGCTCTTCAGTCTCTCATCAATAGATTGGCTAATTAATCATAAGTATCTTAAATGCTTCATGATGTTTTTGAATGTTTTGGTTGTCTTGATGTTTCAGGTGAATAATATTTTTATTTTCCCAGTCTAATTTTAAAGAAAAAGAAGTACTAAACCAACCACCTTTTAAAAATGACCTTTTCATTTATAAAAAAATTTGAAGGCCTTTTTTAGAGTTCAAAATTAACTTTGAGTTCAAGATTCATAAAGGGGAAAGATGATATAGGGGTGCATCAGGCAAAGCATCGCCAGTCGGTTGAGGGAGGGGATTGTCCCGCTCTGCTCTGCAGTGGTGTGGCCTCACCTTGAATATTGTGTGCAGTTTTGGACACCGTAACATAAGAAAGATATTAAATTATTAGACAGCATCCAGTGAAGGGAAGTGAAGATGGTGAAGGGCCCTGAGGGAAAGCCATATGAGGAGCAGCTGAGGTCACTTCATCTGTTCAGCCTGGACAAGAGGAGACTAAGGGGAGACCTCATTGCAGTCTACAAATTCTTTGTGAGGGAAAGAGAAAGGGCAGTCACTGATCTCCTCTCTGTAGTGACCAGTAACAGGAACCAAAGGAATGGCCTGAAGTTGTGTCGGGAGGTTTAGTTTGGATATTAGAAAGAGGTTCTTCACCCAGAGGGTGGTTGGGCACTGGAACAGGCTCTCTAGGGAAGTGGTCACAGCACCAAGCCTGACAGAGTCCAAGTAGCATTTGGATGATACTCTCAGGCACACAGTGTGACTCTTGGGGATGGTCCTGTGCAGGGTTAAGAGCTGGAGTCAATGGTCCTTGTGGGTCCCTTCCAATCGGCATATTCTGAGATTCTGTGAAGCCAGTCATTTTACTGTATGTTGAATTATATTTCCTTTGTCTGTTAAAGCTTTTTCCTTGTTTTCTGTATTGCTTGTGATATACAGTGAGTGAACTAGAGCAGAATGCCATATTTGATAGGAGGCATGGCAAGAATTTATAGGAATGCCTGTATGTGTCTTGAAGCTTAAGTTACAGTTTCTGTAAAGAGCTTAAACATAGCCAGGTCTAATGTCATCTAAAAAGGCTACATTCAAAATACTGCACAGTGTACTTTTATTAACAAGTTGTAACACTGGTTAATTCCAGTAGCCTGTCTCAAACAGAGAGCATGACAAGATGCCTTGGGGAAGGTAATGAACAGCCATGGAATAATCTGCCTATTGGGGATGTTTCTTCTTAACTGTTAAGTCTGAAAGGCATATTGCTTGAAAAATATTTGATATAATACAAAGTCAAAAGAAGTATGGAAATGTCCAATTCACTTAAAAACTGTATTAAGATAGTGGCCTCAATTCTATTCTTCCTGTGAAAATGTGATTCACACATAGTCTGTGCTTACAAAATTTGTATTTTAGAAAAGTACATTTTTGTTCTTTATTTTCTTTCAGTTATCCATTCTTTCTTATATAATAACAAATTCAGATGTGAGAGAGTGCTTTATCTTCCCTGTGTCTACCTATATTTTATCATTTTTTCTTTAATCCTTTCTAAATTAAAAAATATGTTGAGTCTTTATATAGATTTTTTTTAACTCAGCCTTCCTTCATTTACCAACCCAGTAGCCTTCTTCATATAAACAAACCTAGTGGTCTTTTACAATGGAGTGACTACATCAGTGGACAAGGGAAAGCTAAAGATGTCATTTATCTGGACTTCTGTAAAGCCTTTTACATGGTCCCCCACAAAATTCTCTCTAAATTGAAGAGAAATGGTGGACTGTTAGATGGATAAGAAATTGGTTGGACAGTTGCATCCAGAAGACAGTGGTCAACAGCTCAGAGTCTCGATGGATATCAGTAACAAGTGGTGGCCCTCAGGGATCTGTATTGGGTCCAGTGCTATTTAATATCTTCATTAGTGGCTTAAAGGGATTGAGTCCACCCTCAGCAAATTTGTAGATGACACCAAGTGGAACAGTCCAGCTGACACACCTGAAGGATGGGATGCCATCCAGAGCGACCTGAACAAGCTCAAGAAATGGGCTTATGGAAACTTCATGCAGTTTTACAAGACCAGGTGAACACTGTTGGGACAACCCCTGATATCAAGCGGCTGACAGATGAACAGATCAGGAGCAGCCCTGCTTAGAAGGACTTTGGAATGCTGTTGGATGAGAGGATGGACATGAGCTAGCAATGCATGTTTGCAGCTCAGAAAGCCAACGATATCCCAAGCTGCATCAAAAGCAGTGTGGCCAGCAGGTTGAGTGAAGAGATTCCACCCCTTTACTCTGCTCTGGTGAGACCCACCTGGAATTCTCCATCCAGCTCCAGGGTCCCCAGCAAGGGAAAGACATTGATGTGCTGTGAGTCAAGAGGAGGATCACCTAGATGATTAGAGGGATGGAGTACCTCTTCTATGAGAAAAGACTGAGAGAATTGGAATTGTTCAGCCTGGAAATGAGAAGGCTTCAGGGTGACCTAATTGTGGCCTCCTGGTACCTGAAGGAAGCCTACAAGAAAGATGAAGAGAGACTGTTTACAAGAACATGTAGTGACAGGACAAGGGTTTCAAACTGATAGTAGGTTTAGATTAGGTATTAGGGAAAAATTCTTTACTGTGAGGGTGGTAAGGCACTGGAAGAAGTTGCCCAGAAAAGCTGTGGCTGCCTCATCCCTGGAAGTGATCAAGACCAGGTTAGATGGGGCTCTGAGTAGCTTGGTCTAGTGGAAGGTGCCCATGACCACAGCAGGGGTGATGGAAGTAGATGATCTTCAAAGTCCCTTCCAATCCAAGCCATTCTAAGATTCTATGAGGTTATTATATACCTACTCTATTTTCTGAATTATCTTTTTTGACCAGAATGGAATGTCTTATTCCAGCTGGATGGTTATAATTGACTTATCTGTTACATAGCACTACTTTCTATCTGTCTGTTTAAACATTCCAACACCCCGTTTGCTTTTCCAGTTCCTGCTGCAGTCATTGAACAATCTCTTGACACCATCAGGTCTTAAAGGCTCAGTTAGAACCCAGCACTGTATATGGCAAGCTCAAATTACGCCTCTGAATGAGCCTTAACTTTCACTTGCCAACTCTGAAGCATGTAATTCGCTGAGCTAATCACTCATCCAACACTGACATACCTCTCCATACTCTTTTCCATCACCATTGGTTTGCAGTATTTAGTTCTAAAAATGGTTCTATATTCTTCTAGTCAGCCACATCTGACAGAGCCAAGGAGGTATATTTGGAGCACTGAGACATTTGGCTGATTGTAGCCCACCTGCTGTAAAAGGACTTCAGCAGGGAGCTTTGTCAAAACATCTGTGCCACAGAAGAAAGATGGCACTGGAAGTTCTATGGTCTATGTCCTTCTGTAGGAGAATACTGGTTCTCTGAAAATGTTTCATGGAGATTATTCAATTTCTGCCATTTTTTTTTTCCATTCTATTTTTTTTTTACAGGAAAATAGAACAGCTGTGAGGAAAACAGGACTTTGTATACATTTTTATGTTATAATCTTGACATAGAATTTGGTTGGACTGAGAAAACTGTGCTCAAGTACATCACAATGCAGAACTGTTAGTCATGCATAACTTTTGATGAAAGTTTATATGCTCAGAAAGAGACTTCCTCTTCCTTGTTAGAAATTAATGTCTATATAAAAGAAATATATTTATTAGATAAAAGGATGGTACAACTTGAACAGATTAAAAAGTTTTTGACTGAACAATTTTCCACTGGAAAATAAATACAATTTTAAAAAAAACTACACAGAAAGGCATGGTATCAATAATGAAACTTCTTACAGCAGTGAACACTTTCAGAACAAATTTCATTTTGTGAATGAAACACTTACTTTTAATTTCAGATTAAGGTACATGTTTCAGAAGCATATTTCTATGTTACAGCAAAATGTCTTTTTTAAGCTTGACTATGGTTTTTCATTTTTTATTCCAATTTTAATTTGAATTTTCTGCCTTTGAGGCTTGGAAATTTAGACTTCGCAGAATACTCCGCAAAACAGAAATTTCAGTTTGTTACAATTCTAGTCAGAATAGATTTCCAGGTTCTTCAGAACCTGTTTCAAGAGGAGATTGCAGTCACTGCAAGGAATCTTGTCAGTTTCTAAACATCAAAACATTGCACAACTATTATACATTTTTTAAAGACATACTGGTCAGGAGTTCTCTAATACTGTGAATAAAACTGTATGGAAATACCCATTGCAAACCTTTCTCTGACTTAGATGGGAAGCCTTCCTGCATTTCTGGCAGGCTGTGCAATAACTGGCAGTTATGACAACTTGGCAAAAGATGGGATTGCAATGTTTTCAAAATAAGGACAGACTGTGCCTTTCTCTGGTTAAGCCCCTGTCCAGCAGCAGCCATTTAAAAATTTGGGGTTTTTTTAGCTCTGAATTACTTTTTGTAATGGGGTGCCCACACTTTCTTCTGCATCACCTGCACAAATTAAGCTCTTTCTATCTGTACTGCACTTAGAAAAGTAGAAGGCAGACTAACACCCCCGAGACATGCACACAAACACAGAACAACTTCCCATTTCCTTTGTTTGACACTATTTCAAACTGCAGACAAGCTGCTGTTCTGCTGCAAGCCAATCTATATTCAAATCCTGTGTGAGCTTTTAGTGTGGCTTTTAAAATCATTCGGTATGTCATGTGAATCACTTTTTGGCAGAATCCACAAATAAACATGGCAATAGTATTGAATGTACATTTACCTGGACATCTCACAGCTCATTTTTTTAATCTCTACATGCTGAAGGGAATAATTATAATAATAACCTGCAACTAGAGACTTCAAATTGTCCAGGAAAGGTAATCTGGCATACATGATGTTACCACCAGTTACAGCACAAGATCTTAACAGTCAAAACACTAAAAAAGGCAACTTATTTAATTAAGAAACTTAGTACAAATTATATTGAGAGCTAATCCCAAATAATTTATAACAGTATTAACAGTTGTGGTGAAAAGACTGTTATAATCATGCTTGACTAGTAAAATTCAAGCCTGGATTAGGCCTCAAGGGTCTACTAAAACTAAAGCTTGAATAGGAAAAAATCTAGTTTGTTACAGAAACAGAATGTAATCACCCAATTAGAATCCATGTAATAAACATTTGTGCAGAAATATACACAGATTTATGTGCATATGAGTTTTTATGAAACAAAATTCTAATCTAAGGACATTAAAATGATTGCAAGGTTGAGTACTCAAATGTAAGGCCATTCCAGACTCTGACTGTGCAACTTTTCCATAGGCTCTTTTGCATATACAGTATGATTATGTCTTTGACTGCATGGTGGGTTTTTTTCTGCATAATGTCCAACTTATTTGGGGCTCCCAATGGACAGTACACACTTGAATAGGTAGTACTTCAATGTAATTTCTTTTAAGAGTTATTAATGTTCTCAGAGCTACTTCTCTGGTGCTTCTTTCTACATTTTATATGATTTTCCAAAAAGTTCACTAACTCACTTTCACAACAGCCTTTACACTTTTGGCTAATACAATTGTAGCACAGAGAGATCAAGATCAAGGCATCCATTATTTTCCGAGTGTCAGAATGAGACTCTTAAGACCTGATTTCCTGAGCACTGAAACAGTGAAGCCCATTTTCCAAATTTGTAAATCTGTATTTTAGGTTAGGAATCTTAAAATGAAGAACACACAATCACAGCTAGGACAAGTCTGCTTTAATCACCTGTCAGGTATAAGATAGGAACGTGATGTCAGTGGCAAGCTTAGAATATAATTTCTCAGAACAAGTGGCAACTCCTTCTATCCTGAAATGATCCTTATTCCTCTGCATTCCTTTGCCTAATCAGAGTATGCTTTCCAACTTCTATAACAAGTGATGTAGAAATCAGTTTAAAAAAAACCAACAAAACAAAACACTTTGCTCTCATTACTCAGTATTGATGAATTCCCAGAGTAGGCCCATCCTACTCTTTGTCTGAGGTGTGAACAAGAAAAAAACCTTACAAGTATGTTAGAAGGGGAAGATGCTGAAGTTGCAGAAGCATTCAGAGCATTGTCATTTCTAAATGTTAAGCTCTGTTTTCATTGTTTTTGTCCTTAACTTATTTCTGCAACTTGTTTCTCAGTTGTCCAGTTTGATTTTATAAACAGAGTGCAAGAAAAAAGCCCAATCCCTGATATTTTACTCAAATCTGTGCTCCAGTACCAATTTGGGGAACTTTTACCAATTTGGGGAGCTATCTGGGGAGCTTTTAGATCTCCCTTTCTATTTAAGGCAGCAGAGTAAGTAGCAGTAGCCAGCAGGATCACCACCAACTGAAACATCAGTCCAGAATCTGCTGGGGTTTTTAGAAACACATCTAGCAGAAGTATGACTGTGTTCAGTTGCTGGAGGACATCCCAAGGCACTGACCATCTGGGGAGCAGATTCTTCTGCCTGATCTTCACTGGTCTGAACCTTTCCTCACGTCTTCTTACACTCTGTTCTTCTCCCACTTTTGGAAAAGCTGACAGCCCACAGCTTGGACAGTTGCACTCTTTGCTGGGTTAAGAACTCGCTGGATGATTGGGCCCAGAGAGTGGTAGCTGTGAGTGGTGCTGCATCCACTTGGCATCTGAACACTAGTGGTGTACCCCAGGGACCAGTTTTGGGCCCAGTCCTCTTCAGTGTCTTTACTGATGATCTGGATGAGGGGATTGAGTGTACCCTTAGTAAATCTGCGGACAACACCAAGTTGGGTGGGAGCGTCAATTTGCTGGAGGGTAGGGAAGCTCTTCAGAGGGATCTGGACAGTCTGGATCGATGGGTTGAGGTTAATCGTATGAGGTTCAACAAGGCAAAGTGCCGGGTCCTGTGCTTTGGCCACAAACCCCATGGAGCACTAAGGGCTTGGGGCAGAGTGGCTGGAGAGCAGCCCAGCAAAAAATGACCTGGGGGTGCTGGCTGACAGCGGCTGAACATGAGCCAGCAGTGTACCCAGGTGGACAAAGAAGGCCAGTGACATCCTGGCTTGTATAAGAAATAGTGTCATCAGCAGGACCAGGGAAGTAATTCTTCCTCTGTACTCGGCACTGGTTAGGCTACACCTCAAGTGCTTTGTGCAGTTCTGGGTCCCTCGCTACAAGAAAGACACTGAGGAGCTGATGTGTGTCCAGAGAAGGGCAATGAAGTTGAGAAAGGGTCTGGAGCACAAGTCTTACGAGGAATGGCTGCAGGAGTCGGGAGTGTTTACCTTGGAGAAAAGGAGGCTCAAGGGAGACCCTATCACTCACTTTCAGCTACCTGAAAGGAAGTTATAGCCAGGTGACCGTCGGTCTCTTCTCCCAGGTAACCAGCAGTAGGACAAGAGGACATAGTCTCAAGGTGCACAAGGGGAGGTTTAGGTTGAACATTACGAGGAATTTCTTTGCAGAAAGGGTGATTATACATTGGAATGAGCTATCCAGGGAGGTGGTGGCGTCACCATCCCTGGAGGTGTTTAAGGTAAGACTGGATGTGGCACTGAGTGCCATGGGCTTGTTGATACGGTGGTGTTAGGTCATAGGCTGGACTTGATGATCTCAGAGATTTTTCTAACCTAATTGATTCTGTGATTGTCTTTCTTTCTAACCTGCTTTTTGCCTTTCATATCACTTAGTCATTAGAAAAGAAATAGGACATGAATTTCTCATGACCTCTAAAAAAACATGCCAATAACTGCAATTCCTCTAAAAGAGATTACAACTGAGTTTATCATAAGTTTAAATTAATCCTGCTTAAAAGTGCATTATTCTTTCTGTGGTAAATTATATCTGATATCCAAGTAAATTTTTCTACAAAATTTGAAGTGAGTTAAAGAGGTTTCTAAAACATTATTTTACTTTACTGCAGAGTATTAAGTAGGTATAGAATAAGAGTAAATAAAGTAAGTTTAAAAGGCAGGTTAACTGCATTTATCTATACAAAATTTAATGCACAGAACAAATTCTGTTAAAAAGCATTCATTATTAAATTAAGAATATTAAATAGGATTGCCAGTTCTGGAATGTGTTAAACACTAGAGATCTGAACTTGTATTTGGTAATAATTAAAATAATCCCTTTCATATGCCCAGGGAATTAGTTGAGTCACCATCCCTGCAGGTATTTAAAAGATATTTAGATGTGGCACTTGGGGACATGGTTTAGTGGTGGAATTGTCAGTCCTGGGTTAACGGTTGGACTTGATGATCTTAAAGGTCTTTTCCAACCTAAATGATTCTATGATCACCAAAAATAAAATATTAAGTTCACAAACTCCAATAATACATATGAGGTACAGGTCGTCAAAGTGGTTAGCTAGTACACATCCACAAGAGAATGTCCTGGTGGAACACAGTAAACCAAGAGGCTGACATATTCTGTCATTGTCTCTGAGAAATATGCACATTTTGGCAATATTTCACAGTTACTTGCTAACATAAAGGGCCTGAGATTGCATGTGCTTTGCTTAGCTCTTCCTGATCTCTTTCTTGCTTTTGGGTTCCATTACCTTTCTCTGGGACCTTGACTTTGACATCTCAGACAGGCTCCCACTGCCATTCCCTGTGCTGCAGGCACAGATGTAGTCTTAGTCTCCCTAATATGAATTCATATTTCGAAGAAGGCTTATAACCACAATCTGATATATCCTGTAATACCCTTCTATATTTTTTTCCTGCTGCATGCTGTCTGGAAGCCTTCAGAGGACACTAAGGGACATGAATCCCAGTGTTTCAGTTCCTGTGTCTCTAGCACTCCCGGGTATGGAGAGAGCTGCAGTTATAGGGAGTGCACAGCTGTTGCAGTTTGGTGGAGATGCTCTCAACACTTATAAAAATGCCAAAGAATCTAATATACGCAAATTCAAATTTCTGAAGACTTGACTGCTTGTTCTTCTAGTCTTGGCCCATAAACTGAAGACTTACTTCTCAATCTTCCTCTCTCCTTTCATGGCCTCTATCTTCACATAGTTAGTTGGCATCAATATCTCTCTCCCTGCCCCTTTTTTCCCCTTGTCTTCAAGCCTACTCCCATCAGAGGTCTCAGGAGTTACCCAGCATAGATTATAGCATGGGAAGTAATAAAAAACATAAAGGAGACAGGCTTCCTGATCTTTCCATCTGGGTCAGGTTGTCAGTTTGTCAGGCTTTATATAGTGATAAAGTTAATTATGTTCCCAGCTGTCTACTTTCCAAATCTTCCTTTGAAGTTTATGTCCACAGCACTAGTTCACTAGGATGAAGATATTTCAGAAAGAAACATATTTTAAATCTGTGTTTCTGAACATACATTACATATACAAGGGAAGATATGTCTTATACTCCTACCCATACATTCATCCATGTGAAGAATTATTTTTCTTCTCTTACTCAGGCTTTGAACTCAGCTGTTCTTTTGTACTATCTCATTATTTAGTGGGAGAGAAGTCAGAATCACAAGGCTGAAAATTAATCCTAAACAAACCAGATTATTCATCATAAATTGATCAGACCCTTACATGGTCTGATCACTTGTTTATCTTAGATCAAAAGTCTCCAAGTGACTTTAAACATTGTTCCTCCACATAACATCAGGATGAGCAAAACCAGCAACTTCAGATGTTCTATTCTAATGTGAGATGTGGATCTCATTAATACAATCCTGTGAAGCTTCTCAAGGCTTTCCTGCCTTGGCACTTCCAATGGCAAGGAAAGCAATAATTCCCAATCTACAGTTCTTAAAAGTAGTTAAATGTCATGAATAAATTACTGAGAACTTTAGCATGGAAAGAAATTGGACTGGTGCTAAAGTCAAAATATACAGATTTATTATAATTAAAATCCTCCTCACGCAGCAACATTTCTTTACAATATTTAACATTTTAATACCAAGAAGGCCAAGGTTATAATGCCATAGCAAAAGATGACCTTTATTTGTCTCTGTGAACAATAAATAAGCAGGCAAAATGCAAACCAGCACTTTCTGTATTTGTCTATATTAGGCATGTCATTAGTGTAGCTTTCTCTTATGCCTTCAAATGCACCTACTAAAGTTTCTAAAAGTCAGACTATCTTCATTAGGTGGGAAGTAAAAAGGCAAAATGATAATATTAAATAAATAATAATATAATAAAAAACTCCCACCCTCCCAAATGACTTCACATTCATTCTCAAAGGTATTTAAAAGATGACTTCAGATAGCCACTTTTACTTGCATTACTGTCAATTATTTTGTTCCAGAAATAGAGTACAGCTTTCATCAGGGAATCTCTCTGAAATCCCCCAGTTACTATTCAGGGTCTTTGTTTCTATTGCTTGCCTCTGCAGATATCAATCCTAGGGAACTTCAGCAATGAAAAAGATGGAGCATGAAGGCTCTAGAATTTGTGAGGCTTTTTCTCACAGCTTTGTGAGAAGCTACATCTCCCTTAGAAAGAAAAAATTCTATCTGGTGTAGTAACACTACATTCTGTTTTGTGTTTCTAAGACAATATTTTTTACAATTTTTCTCTCTTGCAACTTAATGCAGGCCTGCAAAAATCTCAAACCATCTGGAGACTGACATCTCCTAATTTCAGTTAGACATTACAGTTCTAAACAAAGACAAAAGAAATAAAAAAGTAGTGTGATAGGAGAGGATGAACTGAATAGAGGAAAGATGAGATTTTTCACCACAACAGGAAAACCCAGCCTGACTCATCTGAGTTTCAATACTGAATGGTTCCTGGAAAAGACTCTGTGTAAGCAGTTCAGGTGCTGTGACAGGCTGCCCTTACCTTCCATCTGCTGTCCACAAGCCTAAATGTGACAGGTAATGAAAGCCATGATCAGAGTTAATCAGCCAAATCAGATCAACATCAGATATTAAGTGTTTCCTTAGTTCAGACTTTTTTCCTCACTCTGAAGTCCTCTTGGGTGTGTCTAGAAAAGCCAAGAACCTGTCTAAAAGTGCTGTGGAAAAGCAACTAGTAAGATGCAGTGAGTGCTATGCAAAGCATACAGCTATCCTCAGGAACTGGTCCAGGATCCTGTTCATGCTAGATCCTTTGCAGACTGCTGAAGCCAGGTTCCCTCTTGCTCCTCCCTTCCTCGCCCGTTGCCTCTTACAGTCCCAGATGCACTATTCCCAATTTCAGGTAGGGGTGGACCACATCCCCCTCCTGTCCACAACTGCATGGCCAGTCACCAGGATAGCTGGGGCAATTGGGTACACTAAGGATTCAAGCCCCCGAGAGCTGAAAAAAAGCCCAGATCCAAGGTCCTCCAACTGAGACAGAAAACTCCATTATCTCACCCAATGTAACTGTGACTCCCATTCTTCTCTGTCAAACTGCACTTATTCAGGGGTGTGAATACTAGGGCTGTTGACAAGTAAGGAAGTAATTTTTGACTATGACTTGTAGGTAATTTTGAATTCATACTAAATTCACTCTGGAATTCCAGTCTCATAATTTTAAATCTCACGCCTGTTGGCTTGAATGGGAAACGGACCTTGTCCTGACATGAAATATTTACAGGTCTAAAATGAGTAACATGCAGCAACGTCCTGCCTCACTTTCAAGAAAGTAAAAATCCAGTAAAGATAGAATGTATTACATACTTGATATTTCTGTATTCCCTTTTTTCAGTATTATATCGTTGACAGAAATGTTTTATATACGAGCAAGTAGTCTTTGAGAAGCATTTTTGAAAAATGGTTAACAAGATTCTGTCTTAGGACTTCTTTCAGAATCTGAAGCAAACATGTATTAACAAAGCCCAGCTCCAGACATGTCCAGGCACCATAAAGACACGTATCAAAGGGACACCACATGATATTTGCTGCTTAACCAAAATCTCAATATATAGGTCAGCAGTGTTGGCACCACCCAGCACCTACACTGAAGTAAACCACTGTGCTAAAAGCACTTTCTATTGATTGTTTCTTCTGAGAAAAGGATGTGAAAGTACTAAGACAAATTTAGGCAATAGAAAGCTGAAGGAAACAGTCTGACCAAAAAAAAAAAATAAAGTAAATCACCATGGAACACCAACAAAGTGAAAACACAAGGTGCATAATACATCACCAGTCTGGAAATAAACAAGGAGGCTTTCTGCCATTTTTTCAAGTTTTCAGGCAACCCCAATTAATTATAAAAAAAAAAGAAGTAATAAATCTTGTATGAAGAAGATATAGTAATTCACAGAAATAATGTGCTATTCCACGCTGACTTTATCAGTAAGAAACTTAGAGTCCTATTCTGCCCTTGCTTGCAAGCTTGCTGCTCCTGCTGTATTCTCTGAGTGTGTGAGAATATTTGGTCTGTTGTGCTCATAAGAGAAGACAGCATGACAGAATTGCTGAACTGAGACCTAGTATGGCCTATTAATCTGATTCTAAATCCAGTGTGAATAAAGCACTTGAATTGCTGAAGCTTCACCTAGACACATCAACCTTCAGTTTCCCTTCCTCCTCCCCTCAGCAAGGATGTGGATGTTGTTATATGTGGTAGCAATGGAGGGTCCTGCAGCACTAAAAAGCTAATTTTGTGTTAGCAAATGGTGCTGGATTTACAGCTTTGGAGGATAAAATGCTTTAAATGGGTAAATAATTTGACGTTTATACAGTGCCTTTCGTCCTGAAGATTTGCTACAACATGCTTATCAAACTGTACACATTTGGCAGCACTGAAATACAGCCAATTTGGTGTGCAGCCCAGTGCACAACAAAGCAAGATGAGAAGGAAGGTATTTAACTGCATACACCAGGGAAAACTTACTCTTGAAACCCTTATTTGGAAATGTAGTGTCCATATTGACCAGAGGGAACCGTGCCTTTCAAAGTTTCAATTCCAAGGCTGTCACAAAGATGACCACAGAATGGGTTTGCATTTTCCCTCTCTCATTCGGTTTTCTAACTTTAGGTCTAGACAGTTAAGCCCTCAGTTTATACTAGGACAGTGTGTAAACTTCAGAAATGCCTTTACATGCCTTGTTGCTGCCAAACACCTCTCATTTGTTCACTAGTACAAAATACCTCTAATTCTAGATTGGTATTTCCAGTAGGCAGAGGTCATTTATGTTCTGTAGCCCACTCAATATGCAATTTTTCAGCTGAGACTACAAGCAAAACAAAAGGTAGGAAACAAGTGTGAATTTTGTGACTCTGGGCCTGAACTAGCAAAATTCAAAGATCAAGTATCCTAATGTCATACTAATTCAAAAGATTAACTTAATTTGACTTACTTTGAACCTTCTGTGATCCCTCCAAAGTTCCCAGTTGTTTGCATTTGCACAGAAATGTGAACAGACACACATGCACATATAAATAGTCACATGCACACATATTTAACATGCTTACTTACATTTTCAAAAAAGCATGAAGATGTAAACAACACAAACTAGATGTAAATCATGGACTTCCCCAAATACAAAAAGAACAAATGCATAATCAAAACAGGACCAGGCTGCAGTCTACCAAGATAAGGAATATAGAAATTAGGAATGAAATTAGTTAGATGGTTCTTTAAAATGTGTAGGGCCTAGGACTGAATGATTCCTGCTCCTGGCCAGCTTTCATGCTGGATATTTCATCATTATTTTGGACAATTGAATGAACTTCTTAGTGTTAAACTGGTGCTCTCAAAATGGAAATTATAACTGAAGTTGTTTGCATTAACATTTATCTAGATTTTTTGCAGGAAAACTGAACTATAGCACTGATAAATTTTAGAGAAGAAGAGTTCAGAGTTGACATAGAGGAGCTCATAGCCATTCTCAGCAACATTCACTTGCAGAAAGAGGTCTCCTAGTTCACACACCTCTGATTCACTTTTGCAATATCCCCCCTTTTGTTTCAATCCCTTTGAAATCTCTGTGATAGTTGTATGAAAATTTCTCTATTTTTGCTGTATGAACTTCATGGAGAAAGCACAAATCAGGCCTCTGAGCAGTCTTCCTTCCATGACCAATAGATGAGCGCCAGTCTAAGCAAGATGACTTTTCTTTGCCAAATGTATGCAGGGAAATGATTTGGCATAATACACCACGGTTATAACCTCTATGAAAGGTACTTGTTGTGGGAGGAGAAGTTACGTTCACGATCATTCCCAACAGCTGAAAACAAACCTCTGCAGATGTCGGTTCTATAACATCTTGGATAATGATGAGAGAAATCGTCTAGGGGTAGACCCTCAGACTATCAAAGGTTATTTATAGTAATTTGATTAGCCAAGGAGGCTTCAGAGACACTACTTTGCCACCCTCCAATAAACCTCCCAGTCATTCATTAAAATTAATACACATTAAAAATTCGATTTAAATTACAATGTTGTATTTGAGATATTAAGAATGAATCCAATCATATATTTTACAAGTAAAAGGTATTAATGTGGCTTTCAGAGGCTCAGGCAAGATAGCAGCTACCTAATACTACCAAGAAAATTCTGGTTTTATTTGCAAACTTATGTTTTACAAGCTTGCAGAATTTTAGAAGCGTCATTACTTGGAAGCTGACTATTTGACATGAACACAAAACATGCTCAGCTTGAAATTTTTTTTAGCTACTTGAAAACAGTGAGGTCCAGCCATACTCCTCTCCAGAAATATGTTGTCCTAATGCGAAAGCACACAAAACCAGGATATCAAGTCTACTCGTCACTAATGTAGCTGTTGATGAAACCATCTGTGATCACAACACACTCTAGAAATCTTCTGACACAGCCTAGTTACAAGTAAAAAATCCTCAAACTGAATTCTGCTTGGAAGGCTCAGCAGGTGCATCCTGCAGAGTGCACCACCACCAGCACTTTCGGACTCCTACAGTCAAGAGAGGATTTTAAAGGGAAAATAAGCATATCAGCTGCTGACCCCTGAAAAATTTGGTCATCAGTGTCACTATGGGCCAAGCTTTAGAAAAACTGAAAACAGGAGTTTAACTTTTTCAAGCTCTGTGACCCACAATTGATACTTAAAGCTTAAAAATCTGGCCCTGAACTGTTCTGAATGTCCATAAAAAATTTTTTCCTTTGGACAGAGCTGAGTCAAGAACAAAAAATATTTTCCCAAATATTTATCTGAATCTCGAAGTACACAAAACTTCACTGTAGCCTTTTGCTTCTTCCAAGTACTTTAGACTGCCAAAATAACACCCAAGGATGCTCATAATCTGGAACTTTTTTTGTTTCAGTCCACAGACTGTGTGATTGCACAGTTACATCAAGCACTCCAGAAATTGTCAGTCAACCAGATATATAAAATAAAGAGCACGTGATTTCAGCTCTCAGAGTTATCTGGTCAATGTACACATCATTTGATTAGAGTCTTTGATCTGAGGATTTGAGGACTAGATAGAATTTCAGCCTCAGTCATGTCACGGGCTGCCTCCAACATCCGACGTCCAACAGCATGTTGAGGACAGAATTCTTGCAGGCACATATTATTCTGTTCTAATAGTATCGGTTTGATTAGTATATTTAAAAGGAGAAGGAAGTTTTTTTACATCAATTTGAAATAATTGTGCTTGTTAAGCAACCAGTTTGTATCAAAAAAAACTTGACTGCTTAGAAATTGAACACTGTCTTTAGTTTAGGAGTAGATTTTGCGGATAATGTTGATAATTTTTAAAAGTGCACTTTGAAAGTAAACGTCTTGTGCTGAAAAGTTGAATTTTTTCCTTCTTGCAACTACAGCTGCTTTCAACGTCTTATTCTACTTATTTGAAAAAAACCCACTATTTTTAAACCTAGTAGAATTAGAAAATAATTGCTCTGGGAATATGATTACCAGTATCAACCTGCACAGATGTCAGTGTAAGTATCTATTCCTGTCAGAGACATCTCCTTGGTGTGGATACTCTTACTTGTGACTCCTCAAAGACAGTGACTGGAATCCTTCAAAGAAGCAAATCATCTCATGATGCTGTGTACTGTCAGCCATAGGAACTAGGGGCAAATATCATGGGCAGTGTCCAAAAAAAATTTTGCAAAGGCCTACATATTAAAAAAAAAAAAAAAAGCTAAAAACTAAACCCCCCACAAACTATCAGATGAAGAATAAATTCTAAACAACCAACAGAGCAAAACAAAACAAAAAAATCCTATAGGCACGACACATGAATAAAACATAATCCATATAGAGTAATTGCAACCAGCAATTGACTATCTTTTGTCTGTTGACAAGAAAGCCACCAAACTTCTGATGTGTACATAAGAGAAGAAGAACGCCCTTTAAAATTTATATTCAGGAAAAATATGCATGACTGAAAAGAACACTGAACACATTGGTACAACTATCTTATTCAGAATTACACTAAGGTTTCCAGTGGTAGCTAATGACATTAAAATATTTAAGAACTCTAATC